>CM068384.1:71780424-72494472 GCA_034770075.1 Aralia elata
CTTAGTGTCTTCTACTCATAGCCTCATCGTATATAACTGAATCATCATCCTCTATGATGCGTACCTCATCATCATCCTCTATGATGAATCCATATCTCCCAGGTATCTTCAGTACTCTTCCAGATTTACGATTCGGTTGTGGTATAATAGGTCTATCTATAGGTCCCTCAGTTTGACTTAAAGTGTTTTGTGGTTCTTGAACTCCTTCAAGATCTATTACCCTCCCACTAACTCCTTCAATGATAAACGCCTTTATCCAAGAAGGCAGCGTATAGGATTATAGTAATAATACCCTAAACTTTCTTTAGGATATCCCACAAATCTGCACTTGTTAGATTTTGTCCCAAACTTATCTTTTAAAACATTTTCACATAAGTTGGACAACCCCTTATCTTAACTTACTTAGGACTAGGAATCCTCCCTATCCATAACTTTTATGGAGTCTTGGGCAGATTTTCAGGTTACCTTATTTTGTAGATATGCAGTCGTTTCTAGTGCATAATCCCATATAGATACTGGAATGTCGGTAAAAATCATTTTGGACCGCACCATGTCCAACAAGGTACAATTTATCCTTTTAGATACACTAATCAATTATTGTGCATCATGAAGCGTCTATTATGAGAAAATACCATTTTGAGATGATCTAAAAACTCATTGTACAAGTATTCCTTCTTCGATCTGATCAAAGAATCTTAATACTTTGTCAATTTGTTTCACTTCTGAATTCTTTGAACCTTTCAAATGATTCAGAGTTGTATTTCATCAAATACACATATTCAACTCTTTGAATGATTATCACCTTTTCTTTTTTTCATGTAAGTCAAGTTTACATAGTCCATCAAGTAATCTTCCAGTTTCAAACAAAACATTATCATTATAAATAGAACGACAATTGTTCTTAAATATAATACTAGAACCTTCCTTGTCCAACAACTGAAGTAATAATATTTCTAAAGAGAACTGGAGCATAATAACAACTTATTAACTTAATAGACTTGCCCATAGGCAACACTAAACTTTAAGTTCCTATGGCTAATGTAGCAACCATTGCTCCATTCTCCACACGTAAGATTACTTACTCTTTATTTAGCTTTCTACTTTTGCTTAGTCTCTGCATTGGATTGCATACGTGAGAACTATAGCTGGTATCCAATATCCAAGAAAAACCTTGACTTACAGAAAGATTTATTTCAATGATGAACAAACCTATATCTATAACCGAAGCTTCACTAAGCTTCTTCTGGTTAGCCTCTGCAAGATGCTCCTTACAGTTTCCTTTCTAGTGTCCAGGCTTATTGTAGTGGAAGCAAACTCCTTTGCTATCTGCATCAGTTTTGTTTTTAGTATCCTTAGTTATTGCCTCTCCTTATACCTTCTTTGAATTGTTCTTCTTTTAAGAAGATCCTTTAGCCTTATTCGCTTCCTGGAAGAATTATCTACGAGTAAGACTTGGTCTTTCTTGATTGAAAAGTGACTCTCAACAGTTTTCAAAATGTTTAAGCAACTCAGGCAGGCTGACATATAGCTTATTCACGTGGAAATTCACAACAAATTGTGAGAAAGAGTCCAGAAGTGATTGCAAGATCAAATATTGGATCATCTCTCCATCCATTACAAAACCCAGTTATCCCAATTGTTCAATCAGATTGATCATTTTTTAGGATATTTGTCTATACTGTAGTGTCATCGGTTATTCTAGATTGGAAGAGCTCCTTAGATATCTAATATCTAGCAGTCCTACTTTCATCACCATTCAACTCCTTGAAGGTGTAGGAGTACAGTAAGAGCATCCATAGTTTCATGCTGACGATGAAGCTCGTTACTCATGGATCCGAGCATGATGCATTGAGCCAACTGTGCCTCATCTTGCCACTTTCTAAAAGTAGCAATCTCTTCCACAGAGGCATTGTTTGCAACCATTGCAGGGATAGGCATATTAAGGATATAAGATAGCTTTTCAGCCATAACAACTATTCTCATATTCCTTAACTAGTCCGAGTTATTTGGTCCAGTTAATTAGCATTTAATATACTCCGCAGTGATAGTAATTTAGACATTGTAAAATTCTGTAAATGAATTACCAATATTTTAGCATACATTCATTTTATTAATTACCAAAATAAATTAGGTCTTTATTTAAATTGGTATCTCCCACTATTTTCATCAAACTATATTACCCTCAATATATAGTTCGGCAAATCTAATTAAAGATTTGCTAGTGAGAATAAGGATCCCATTTCAAATGTATATAGCATTGTGTGTGCACAACAAACTATATATAAATAAATAGGTAGACAACTATTATCAATTACATCACTATGTAACTCCTTATATTTTGCCTCTTAGATTATAATGGTCAAGTGTGTGCACATCCGAACTAAAATAATCTAAGTTAAGTCCAACCTAGCACTTCCATATATGTGAAGAGAAAAAAGACCGCTCTTGTGTGTGCACAACAAAGCAGTAATGTTCAATTCCTTAATAAGCATCAAATGTGATAAAACAACATCTTAAATATTTAATACTCGCCTTGTGTGTGCACAACAAACTCATATTAAATATTTAATACTCTATCGCTTTACCATGCTAGAAGGCGACGTTCGATATTCTAAATATTTTTGAACGCTTAGGACTTAATATGATTTCTTTAAGGGGTTTGTTATTATTTGTCTCATCTTGTTTAGCGCGCATGCACACACACACACACACACACACACACACACACACACACACATATATATATATATATATATATATATATATATATATATAATACGCGTCATATTATTTAACATGTGAAGCATATATAGTACACATGCACATATAGAATACTATATTCTACCTAGATTGATTATAGATTTTTATTCTAGTTTGGTTCACTAGAGTCATCAAGTGAACCAAGAGATTAAACCTAGGTTGCAAGAATTAAATTTAAATATAACTATTACATTTAAATCTCGGGCTCCATTACAAACGGGTCTTCAATCGCTCCTTGCTCCTTTGTCTCCAATTCTTCAAAATTAATTCTAACTAGTCATATTACATTAACTATTTACAATGAATAGAAACCTTGATCAGCAGTCAAGGGAAAGTACATATGAGAGAGATAGAATTTACATTAAGAAAAACTAGAGAAGACGAGGTACACAAACCCCATTTATAAACCCATTCATTCAAGCATCCTCTAAAATAATTCAATCACACATTGGTCAATGGTCCATAATCAATCCCATTTATTATCATACATATCTCCATATGCATCAATAAATAACATTCATCTCATGAATAATAAAACCATTCTATATATGCATTGATATCATTTAATGGACAATTTAAAGTTGCATGAAATCCAATACCAAATCAAATTAGTTATCATAGAATCCAATTCTAACTCCAATTTGTTTAGTATAAAATTCAATTTCAACTCCAACTAGTTAGCATGAAATCCAATTTTAACTCTAATTGGTTAGCATGAAATCCCATTATGAATCAAAATAAACTCCTTTATTTTAATCCAATTCTAAATCAAAGTAAACTCTTTTATTTTAATTTATCCAATTTTGAATAAAAATAAACTACTTTATTTTTTAATCAAATTCCAAATCAAAACAAACTTCTTTATTTTAATTTACGAAAAAAAATATAAAAAAAAATGAGGTCAACCCTTGATCATAAACCTTTAAAAGAAATAATCAAACAAGCCTTTAAGTCAAGCTTCAAACCCAGAATTATATAGTTTAAATATTAAGCATTCTGATTCATAATCAAAAGTGATTTTGGTGTAGTGGTAAGACTTCCAGCATATGACCAATAGGTCAAGGGTTCAAAACCTTCTAGCCCCAAATTAATTATTTCATTTTTAAAAGTTGACCAGTCAGCGCCACGTCAGCAGCCAGTGCCACGTCATTAGTTGACCAGTCAACGGTCAACGTTTGACCGTTGACTTTGACCAATATTTTTTTTTACAAATTTTTTTTAATAAAAAATAAAAATAAAATAATTTTACACAAACAGTTATGCCCAATTAAATTGTTCTAAACACATATCAATGTATATACAGAATCAAAACAATTAATAATTCGCATAAAGTTTGGCTTTTGATACCACTGTTAGGTTTGTATAATGCGAACATGCAATCAAATTACATAAATAAAGCGGAAGCGCGATAAAATTAGATTTTAAAAATTTTTATACAAACCATCACCATGATACAAGTTCAACTCCCTTGTAGAATTCTAGCTTTCTTAGGTACAAGTTCAACTCCAATTCTTTCGCGTTCTAAAAGTAGTATGAACACAAGCCAATCATATTTGATATGATGTAGCATATACTTTGTAATCTTATTCATTTGTTAAAGGCATTTTTACTTTATTTACACGGTGCTATTATATTAAATGTGATAAACCCATAGTTTTGAGCAATCCTTTTAGAATCATGATGGTGATCATGCTAATGAGATCTAAATTCTAGATAGCTCACAAACTAAAATCGTTCCTAATCGATGGATTACTAAAAAAGGGATTAGTGAATCCGGATAGATTAGTACATACGTTGCTTGCTCTTATAAAGAGGGTGATTGATCTCATAATCATTTGTGTGAAGACTGTAGACACCTAAATTTTGCACTTCGTATACTAACCTTGACAGGAGGGCAAAATCGTTAATTAACCCAGCCTACGTGAACGAAAGCTGGACATAAGTACGAACACTTAGAGCCACCACAATGACTTGCGATCAAAGCCGACACGACAACGAGTGGATATCAGGAATCGACTAATGGCCACTACGCTTACCGGCTCGCCGGTGATCCAATGGGGGTCGGGGGGCAACGCCCTTTGGAAACCAAGCTCCAAATATAAATCCTGTGTCATGACGCAGCCATTCGAAACGAGCATTCCTGAATGACATGGCACGTTTCCCAGCTGTTCCCGGACTGCAAAATACAAGCCTTTCAGCGAAAACCAACGGTACGACACGAGAATCGAGGTACGGTACGAAATCGAGAAAATCAGCCTAGCCAGCCGCGGATTGATCTGCGGCCAATGATTAAAATAAACTGAAGTGCGCGGCGGGCGCGGAGGAACTGAGGCCAGCCGCAGATCAATCTGCGGCTGCCTCTGGCAGGCTTTATCAGTGCAGCTCTTCATTTGCATACAGGGAGTTGAGAGTTGAAAGAAAAAAAAAAGAGAAAAAAATAGCAGCAGATCAGCAGCGGAAAAGGAGAGAAAAATAGAGGAAAAGTGAGGATTTATACCCCTTTGATTAGATTGTATCATATACACTTTATACTCTAATTAATATACGAGTTTATACACGTCGTGGTGTCATTTGCAAGGTGAAGAATTTTTTTATAGCAGTTTTGTTACATCATTTTTTTAAATTTTATCATTCGGATTATATTAAACGTAGTTTTTTGTGTGGATATTATTGAGGATACATGGATTAGGGATTATTAGTGAGGGTTCCAACGGAACAAAATTCTTCCTAATGGCCCGATGATATCTATTTGTTGAATTTTTAGCTTGTTATGGTAATGTATTACGCGTAGTGTATTTAGATTGCCATCTTAGGATATTGTGATGTGTTAAGCAATCCGGTGTTGTTTAATTTTTGCAGTATCCATTTTGTGGGTGTGTAACAATTTCGGATGTGAGCCTAGGAACGCGACCCCATGGTCCAAATCCGATGATGGACATTTTTGGGTGTATATAGTAGGATCGATATACCTTTTATTGTAAATATGTAATTATCGGGCCTTAAAATGATATCAAGTCGAAAATCGAGTTTAAGGACCCGTAATAGTGAAATATGCGATTGTGGGCATTGGGGTTATTTTGATGGCTCACATGCCCATGAATAGCCCCCACGCATTTTAATGCTTGATTTGATTCACGACACAAAAAAATTTATTTCAAAGATAAACGATGAAGATTTCCATAAAATCAATCAAATTAGGTTATTAGCACCACGAGGCTTAAAATTGGAAATGCTAATGAATGTTGATTCCTGTTTAAACGAGAAGGCTAAAGAAAAAATCGTTTTCAAACATCACA
The DNA here is from genome assembly GCA_034770075.1 of Aralia elata. Taxonomy (NCBI): domain Eukaryota; kingdom Viridiplantae; phylum Streptophyta; class Magnoliopsida; order Apiales; family Araliaceae; genus Aralia; species Aralia elata. Next base: position 71,786,481 of record CM068384.1, read on the forward strand.
AAATGGTTTTATAAAAATAAAGAATGTTTTATTAAATCTTTGTGCATAGGGTTAAACAGATCCTAGAAGTTGCCCGTCATTATATTTACGAAAGCAACGTATAGGTCCCGATTCCTATTTTTTTTATGAAGGTTTAAAGAACTCTTGTTTTGCCAAAATGACACCTAATGAAAAATCTCCCAGCTTTTGACAATTAAAATCAAATCTTTCTCAATAATAATAAGGCTTTCTCGTATAGGCCGAAGGACATTCTAAGGCAGTCTCAAATTAAAACACGACTTTTCATAAAAAAACCAAATAGTTTTCTCATGCAAACTCACCACAACATTCACATAGGCACACACGCGCGCACACACATATTTCAAGAATTCAAAGGATAGGAAGAGCATCAAGATTGCGGTAACTGTGTTTCACGGAAGTCGAGGGGTGCCTAACACCTTCCCCTCGCTTAAGCAAGCCCCCGAACTCTATGAATCTCGGTTTGCAGACCAATTAATTTGGAGTCACATATGAGCCAGCGATTTATGAAAACGAAGTTCGGATGAGTTGGTACATCCATTTCAAAACATACCAACTGGCGACTCTGGTCAATTGGATCATCATAAAAAACGATTCTTTCAAAACCCCGTCGACACTTGTGCTGACCTTTTCCAAAAAATCATCTAATAAAAAGGCTAAAATTTGGAAAGGGTAATAATTACTACTAGAGCGACCTTCCCAACGTCGACAGCTGGTGACTCCGCTGGGGACATTAGAGGGCTTAAGCCGCGTTCAAATCTTGATGCTGTCCTATCCTTTAAAAAATTTATGAATGTGTGTGTACGTGCGACATTTTGACATGTTTTACTTGTTATCGTGTGAATGTGTGTTTCTTTCTAAGTGAATGAATGATTGAATGGAATTTCCTTACTTTAAAGTAATCATTTGCATATGGTGAGGACGATGAATGTGAATGTATGTTGAGAGTGTACCTCCTCCTGAGGCAAACCTGTCGGTTGCTTATTACTGGACTCGAAGGGGCTGCTCCCCAGAGATGGCTCAGGAAACGCACCACCCAGATCCGCTCCAATCGAAAGGATTCAGACAAGTAGATTGCGAAGATTTGGGGACCTTCATGTCGAAAAGCCGCGAGAGTAACCTTAGGGTAGGTCAGCCTCAGATTAACCTAACGCAGGGAAGTCTCCTCATGCCCTTTTACGTTTACACGTATAAATGTCGCAGTCCCATTCAATATTTTTATATATACCTTCCCTTTTTGTCAAAAGAAAGTACTAACCTCTATGTTTTGCAGGGAATAGCTGGGAAAGCATAATAAATAGTGTCTAGCATTTATTATTGCAGTAAGAGACTGCTAACATTTTGTTTTGTAGGGAAAGATTAAAAAACCCAAAAAACACAAAAGTTACAGCTTTAGCATGCATCCCATCTTTCATTTCCAAAGACTAAACTTCAAACCGTTTTCCCCTGTAGGATTGCTCATCAAACGCGTTTGCAATCTAAGAAGGCCCAGGTTCCTACATCTAAAATGGCTGATCTTCCACCTCCTAATCCTGGTTCCATATCTCGGGAGGAATTTGATGATTTTAAAAAACAGATGTTGGAAATGGCCACGATGATGAAAGAGCAGTTGTTATTGAGACAAGATCCGCCTAAAGATGATCCGCCCTAGCCTAAGGGCGAGCCGGTCATCCCTAAAGCCATTCCTACACCTAACCGGACAATAATTACTATTCCAGAGGAGGGAGACACCGATGATCTTCGAAAGAAAATGAAGCAGATGGAGGAAACTATCCAGTCTATGAAAGGCATAGGTTCCCTGGGCAAGGTAAATTATTCAGATCTGTGTGTCTTTCCAGGAACCAGGTATCCGGAGAAGTTCAAGATCCCCGAATTTGAGAAATATAGGGGGAGGGGAGACCCTTATACACACCTGAAGATATACATTGGGGAACTTGGATCTTATGCAGAGGACGAAGGGCTGAGGATGCAGTTATTCCAAAAGAGCCTAACGGGAGAAGCAAGAACTTGGTATGCCCGCCTTGATAATGCTCGGATCCACAACTGGGAGGAGTTTTCCCATACTTTCTTGACACAATACAGCTTCCAGGCACAGATGGCCCCTGACAGATATCAGATGACAAAGGTCAAGAAGCAATCAAAAGAATCTTTTAGAGACTATGCACAACGGTGGAGGGGTATGGCTGCACAGGTGAATCCCCCAATGAGTGAGGCGGAGATGGTAATGACCTTTGTGGATATTCAGGAGGCGCCCTATTATGAGCAAGTGATAGCGGGGATTGGAAGACCTTTCACCGAAATGATAAAGCATGGAGAAATAGTTGACATGGGGTTAAAGTCTGGCAAGATCCGAGACTTCACAGCTTTAGAAGCAGTTGCAGAGCAAATCCAGAGTGGAAACTATGGCAGTGCTTCCCGCAGGACCCAAAAGAGAAAGGAGGAGGATGTTTCCCTCATCCTGTAGGGATCATCTAGGAAAGTGGAGAATAGCCCTCTAGTGCAGATACAGAAGATTATGCCACCCCGATAACCTAATTTCGATAATCAAAGGACGGACGGACGAAGAAGATTTGAGACCACAAGAGATCGGGTATTCACCCCGCTTGGGGATCCTCTTGAACAGATTTTGGCCGTATTAATAGCACAAAGAAAGATAGTCGATTTGGCACCCCCAATTGACCTGAAAGGGAGAAGATTTGACCCGAGTAAGAAGTGTGCATACCATTCGGGTTCCCCTGGTCATGGTACTCAGGACTGCTGGGCGCTGAAGCATAAGATTCAGAACATGATCGACAGTGGGGAGATCGTGGTGGAACAGCCAGAGTCACCAAATGTTAAAGTCAATCCCCTGCCTAAGCATGATGGGGAAGGGGTCAGTATGGTGGAAGCCAGCGAAGCCGGAGGACCACCAAGGCTGAATTATATAAGGAGAATCGATGAAATGATTTGCATGACAAGTGATCAGGAGAATATACGAGGGACGCCGATTAGGTTGGCAGGACTGAGCAGGGGTATCACAGAGGCGCCTATCAGGTTAACGACCCCGAAAATTCTCACCATTGCAGCAAGACCACAAATCCCCATTAGCAGTCTAAAAGCAGTACCATGGAATTATGGGGGAGTATCGGAGGAGGCGGCCAGTTGTGCTTCTGTAACATCAAAGGGGAATCTTTTATATCTTCCAGGATGAGTCCTTGAGAGCAAAGGTAAAAAGAACGAGAAGATATCTGAGGAGAAAGCTATGGAATTCTTAAAAAAGATGAATCATTCAGAAGCGAGTGGGGTCAAGGTATTGAGCGAGGAATCTACTCTGACATCGATCATGGATTTGGTATTATCATCCGACGATCACTGCAGAATTCTGGCCAAAGTCCTGGAAGAGGCACGCATTCCCAAGGTAATTAGCAAAGAAGGTTTCGGCCATCTGGTGGACCATCTGTCAGAAAACAATACAATATCGTTCACAGATGATGATATCCCCAAAGAGGGAAGGGGGCATCAAAAACCGCTGCATATTGCGGTAATCTCATCAGGATATATTATGAATGGGGTGCTAATTGATGGGGGATCAGCATTGAATATCTGTCCATTCAGTACATTAGAAAAAATGAACGTCAATCCTAAACGCCTGCGGGCCAGTTATGTGGTAGTACGAGCCTTTGACGGATCCCGGAAGGATACAATGGGGGAGATAGAATTGCCTTTGGAGATAGGGCCTTGTACTTTCGATATTTCATTCCAAGTCCTGGATATCGCGGCAAGTTATAACATGTTATTAGGAAGGCCATGGATACACATGGCCGGGGCAGTCCCCTCTACGCTACACCAGCAAATTAAGTTTTTCATCGACGGGAATCTGGTGACGGTCTCTGCTGAGCGTAATGGCCCTTATCCTTCCAGGAATGACCTACCGGTGATTAATTTGGACGAATCGGTGGTACCTGCCAGTTTTCAGGCGCTGGAAATCAGTACTCCCCACTACAGATGTCTGGGGGCTCCAGCCGTAAAACCTAAGGTCTCTCCTGAACTTACCTTTGTTGCTAGAGAAATGATGAAGATGACGTTTCAACCTGGGCAAGGCTTGGGAAGGAACAGTCAAGGAATTACTAAGCCTATTCAGCAACCCAATCAGATAGGCAAGGCAGATTGGGGTATTATGGAGGCGCGTAATAGATACGCTCTCAAGGGGAGACCTCAACTCGACTGGCTGAAAGTTTGATGCCGAAAGTCAACAATGAACAAGATACTGGCAAGCCTATATCTGAGACAGGAGGTGAAAAATTGACCCCCACGAACGATGAGTCGGCCAAAAAGGAGAGTTTCCTGCAGGAGGTCATGCAACAGTTTGAAACCAAGTGTTATAACCTTGGGCAGTCAGTAAGCAGTGGAAAAGGGAGGGATGTTGTCACGCCGTCAGGAACCCAACAGAGTGTGCCTGTCATCAATTGGGCGGGGCTGACTATTCCTGAAGAGGTTATGAAGAGGGACCAAAGCGATGTGGTCGTGGTCATTGAGGAAGTTTTCGATGCAAAGCCGCCTTTCATATGTCACATTCCAGCCGATCTGACCACCGATAACTGGACAATGGAGCCAGTAATATCCAAACGAGGGTAAAATATGGCGTCAAGATGTTAGACCCCGGATGGTGGGGGATGAATAAATACCAGTTGTTGTCCCTTATTTTGAATTTTGCATGATTATGTTATTTTGTCATGTTATTTTAAAGATGATCATTGTGGGAAAATGACTTTTATATATGACAAATATTTTTGTTACATGTCAGGTGTAACAATTTGAGTATTTCTTGCCTAACAAACGATTTTTCAAATTTAAAAGATGACTATGATTTTGATATTGAGTTGGATTTTGATTTAATGGGCATTGAGCAGGAGGAGACAGATAATGACGACACGCCTGACGAGATCAAAGGATGGGTCGAAGACAAACCCAAACCCAACTTAGACCAAACCATCACCATAAATATCGGAACCCCTGACAAACCCAAAGAGCTCAAGATAGGAACAGATTTGACCCCTAGTCAGAAAATAGAAATAACCGAGTTGTTAAGCCAGTATGAGGATGTTTTTGCCTGGTCTCATGAGGACATGATCGGATTGTCCACCGATATTGTGGTACACCGGTTGCCCATCAAGGAGGGTTTCAAGCTTGTCAAGCAGAAACTAAGAAAGCTAAAACCAGAGTGGAGCTTGAAGGTGAAGGAAGAAATCGTCAAACAGTTTAAGGCTGGAATCATTATGGTGTCCACTTACCCGAAATGGCTGTCCAATATAGTCCCAGTGGCTAAGCCTAGAGGGAAGGTGAGGGTATGTGTCGACTATAGAGATCTGAACAAGGCCAGTCTCAAGGACAACTTCCCGGTACCTTTTATACACATCTTGGTAGATAACACAGCCCAATACGAGATGTACTCTTTTGTTGATTGCTTTGCGGGGTATCATCAGATAATGGTGGCATAGGAAGACCGAGAAAAGACCGCTTTCATCACCCCTTGGGGCACCTTCTGTTACAGGCGATTGGCCTTCGGCCTCACAAATGAGGGGGCTACTTATCAGAGAGCCATGATGGCCGTATTCCACGACATGATGCACAAGGAGATAGAGGTCTACGTGGATGACATTATCGCGAAATTGAGGGTAGAATCTGATCATATAACCCATCTCAAAAAGCTATTCGATCGGCTCAGAAAGTATAACTTGAAGCTCAATCCAGCAAAGTGTGCTTTCGGAGTGCAGTCGGGCAAGCTCTTGGGATTCCTGGTTAGTAATCGGGGCATTGAGTTGGATCCGGCAAAGATTAAGGCCATTGTGAATATGCCGGCACCTCGCACAGAGAAGGAGATAAGAGGATTTCTGGAAAGAATAAACTTCATCAGCCGTTTCATATCCCACTTGACAACGACATGTGAGCCGATTTTTAAATTGTTAAGGAAAGATGTCTCCCAAGAGTGGAATAAGCAATGCTAGAAAGCCTTTTAGACCATTAAGAAGCAGCTGACAGAAGCACCGGTGCTGGTACCCCCGAAGGATGGGATCCCGCTGTTTATGTATATATCGGTCAATGCCATTGCAATGGGATGTATGCTGGGACAGAAGAATGAATCAGGCAAAGAGCAGGCCATCTATTACCTCAGCAAGAGATTTAGCCGATGTGAACAGAATTACACCCCCATCGAAAGGACCTGTTGTGCTTTGGCCTGGGCTGCAATGAGATTACAACACTATCTCCATGGGCACACTACGTACCTGATATCGAGAATGGATCCCCTAAAGTATATCTTTGAAAGGCCCATGCTGAACTGTCAACTGTCAAGGTGGCAGTTAATCTTACAGCAGTTCGACATCGTATACGTGACTCAGAAAGCCATGAAAGGACAGGGAATTGCATATCAGTTGTCAGAAATGCCAGCGGGGGGATAGAGCCTTTAGAAACTCCATTGCTAGGCGAGGATGTATTCTGGGTCTTACACACGAGATGTGACGATGAGGGGCAGTTCTGGAAGTTGTATTTTGATGGTGCCATGAATGCTAAAGGGGCAGGAGCCGAAGCAGTCCTGGTATCTATCACCGGAGAGCAATACCCCGTGGCCACTAAATTGCAGTTCAGTAACTCGAATAACACAGCTGAGTATGAGGGATGTATATTGGGACTTCGTTTTGCCCGCGATATGGGGGTAAAGAGACTAGCGGTGTTCGGGGATTTAGAGCTGGTAATCAGACAGGCGATCGGGGAATATAGCACTAAGGAGCTCCGGTTGCTTCCATACCACCGATGTGTTATCCAATTGATGCGAGAATTTGAAGATATCGCTTTCCGACATATCCCCCGGGGACGGAATGATTTTGCCGATGCATTGGCAACTCTGGCTTCCTTAATCCATATAATCAAAAGCAGGGACGTTCCACAGATTGAAATAGCGGTGCAGAATGCCCCGGCATACGAGGAACATGTGACAGTATTATCGGAGGAGGTGGTTCTGCCAAAGCAGCCTTGGTATCATGACATAAGGGAGTATCTGACGGATAGATCCATTCCTGACCAACCAAGCCGAGCTGAGAGGTTGAGAATCCAAAAGATGGCGATGAAGTTTTATCTGAGCGGGGATTCACTGTACAAGAGGGATGCCGGTTTGGGATTGTTGCGATGTGTAAATGAAACGCAGGCCCAAAAGATTATGGAAGAAATACATGGGGGAGTGTGTGGGCCACACATGAGTGGACCGATGATGGCCAAAAAGATCTTAAGAACGGGGCATTACTGGTTAACACTGAAAGCCGACTGCGATGATCATGTCAAATGATATTACCAATGCCAGGCGCACGGCAACGTAATCCATGCGCCTCCTAATGAACTGCATTGTATGACCTCCCCTTGGCCATTCTCAATGTGGGGTATGGATGTAATCGGACCAGTGGAGCCCAAAGCAAGCAACGAACACTGATTTATCTTCGTCATGATCGATTACTTCACTAAATGGGTAGAAGCAGGTTCCTTCCCTAAAGTAACTTAGGAGATCATCGTTGCTTTCATCAGGAATAATGTCATTTGCCGATACGGGCAACCTGAGGTCTTAGTCTCCGACAATGCCAAGAATTTGAACAATGCCCTCATGAAGGAATTATGTGACCAGTTTAAGATCAAACACCTCAATTCTGTCATTTACCGTCCTAAGATGAATGGGGCAGTGGAGGCTGCAAATAAGAATATCAAGAAGATCATGGCGAGAATGTCTACTAATCATCGAGGATGGCCAGATCTGCTACCTCTCACCCTGCTGGCGTACAGAACGTCGGTGCGTACCTCTATAGGGGCAACCCCTTACGCTTTGGTATACGGAATGGAGACTGTTCTGCCAGTTGAGGTCGAGATGGCATCCCTCAGAATCTTGATTGATGCACAGATAAACGAGGAGGATTGGATGCAAAGTCGGTACGACCAATTGGCCCTAATTGATGAAAGGAGGGTGGTTGTTGTTTTGCACGGTCAGTTATATCAGCAAAGAATCTCTCGATCGTACGACAAAAAAGATAAGACCTCGGAAGTTCAAGGAAAATGACCTAGTGCTAAAGAGAGTCATGCCTTGTCGAGACGAAGCCAAAGGGAAGTTTGCCCCGAACTGGGAAGGACCTTTTGTGATTAAGAAGGTGCTGTCCGGAGGAGCCCTCATATTGCAAGAGATGGACGGTGATGTGTTTCCACAACCCATCAATTCCGACTCGGTGAAGCGGTTCTACGCTTGAATCATCATCATTTTCTCCTCTTTCTTTGAACAACGAACTACGTAGCATCTGATTTCCCGACTTGTGGGAGTACGTAGGCAGCCATCATGGCACGGTCCATTTATTTACAAAATAATACTTTCTCTAACCCCAACCGATTCCCAACAGCCAGAAAAACCTTCCTATACCCTCGAAACCTTTCTGAAACCAGCCACCTAATCAGCTTCATCTCAAATGACATAACCCTAACCCAACCAAACAGTTAGCCAAAATCTAAGACTCAGTCCGATGAAATCAACAGGGTGTGCGGCAATAACTGTCAAATCTCCATCAAGACTTAAGAAGAGAAAGAAGGCGAAATATCAAAATCGTGGTTAGCTAGATAAAATGAGGATCCAATGAAAGGCAACGATACGATAAAAAGGGAAAATGACTAAATTTAAATGCATGTCTACATATATAAGTCATTTTGTTACAAGATTTCTCTTTCGATAACCGAAGAAACTGACATAGTCTATGCAGGAAATAAAATGATCTACAAATCTGAAACTAACTGGAGCAGAATGGATAAGGTGGTGGATAGATCTGAAGCATCGATGTCCCTTGCAATCTGCTACCCCATCACGGCGATGCGATCCAATAAAGTAGTGGCTCCGCTAACAGTCTCAGAATGAGCATCTATAACTGCCCTAGTCTGCAATACAATGGCGTCTATGTCAGCAAGGGCAGCATCTCTGGCCAGAATGGCAGCATCTCTCTCAACAAGAGCAGCATCCCTCTCAGCCTCAGTAGTAATCAAGTCCAGACGGATCCGGCTATCCTCAGTAACCGACTAGGGGCAGAATCAGCTGAGATGGAATAAGGAATATGGGCGGGAGTGGAGAAGCCTTCCAAATCACGTCCAGACATCACCATTGTAAACTCAGGAGGAACAGATACCTCTGCTGTGGTATCATCTGTGAAAATCACTCGAGAGCCATCAAATACTCCAGTCTGACTCAACCCAACCATATCAGAGTCTCCGTGCAACCATTGCATGTAAGTAGATGTCTGAGCGGGGCAACTCTCACTATACTCGGCAAAGATCCTGCGAGACCAAAGATCATATACCCGCAGTAGATCTCCCTCTGTCTGGGGTGATATGAGGAATTGGTAGTCGACTGTGCTCGTGAAAGGGTGAAAATCCTGTATCTGATCAAACTGCCCCATAACCGCCAAAGGATGATAGGTCGTCACGCCCCTCAAGCCAGAAATAGGGATGAAATCCAAGGTGGGCACATAAGTCGAGAAGCTCATGAAGGAGCAATAACCCGAATAGATCAAGAGATGAAAGGGCTCCTCAATAGCCGATAAGAATTCTATCCAAGAAGCCGCATCAATACAGCTTACAGGACGAAACGAAAATTGCATGGCTATATCGTAGCTGAAGCAAAACCCATGGCGACGGAAATGACCGATGGGGCTGAGATGGCTCATAAACCATACACACAACAAAACAGAGCTCGCTCTGAATACTCTGCCTTGGAAAGACTGACAATATAAGGCTGACATGTAGATGTCTGCTAGTATCATGGGAATAATGGTGTGATCCTCCTGAAGGCCCCTAGTGGCCGCAATAACTCGCATATCCAACAGATCGGATCCGACTAGCAGATACAAAACTGAGATAACACAAGCCATCAAAACATCTACTCTCAAAGCGCCCCAGCGCTTCTTAGATACGAAAAAATCACCAGAGAATAGATGAAAACTGTCGGGTAAGCCGAATCGGTCAATCAGGAAATGAAGGGGAACTAGATGGTCTGATGTGATCACTGATAACAGAACTGTCCTCCGCAACCCAGTAAAAGTCAAGAACTGACGGCGCATGGAACCAGCTGTGACCCTGGCACAAGGACCTTCCAAAGACAAGCCGGTAAAGCGAGCATACTTCTCGAGAGTGGGGGTCAGCTCCACTGTCCCTAATCTGAACACCTGACGGGTAGGGGTCCAATAGCTCAGAATACCCTCCACAAAGCCCGCCGGCACCTGAAAGGATAATAAGGACCAGGAATGTCCCAGAAGACTATCTGCGATAACCCTGTTGGCCGGCGACAAACGGTCCAACCAGCGGAAAAGTCTGCCAACCAACCCTGTGGGAGGACTGAGATCCAAACGTACGACGACGTCTGGTGACGACATCTGTGAAAAATAGTATCAAAAAGACTGTGCAAGGGTCATTATCTACCATGAATAAATAGCATGCATCATACAGTTAATAATAGAGCAGTTGAATTGGCATAATGATAAAACTGTGCATAAATAAATAAAGGAGTTCAATACATAGTGCATGAAATGGAAAAAAAAAAAGAAAAAGAAATCGACAAATAAAAAAGGGCCCTATCCTATCATGATCTAATCAAAAGTAATATCGTCTATGAAGTTGGGATCTGTTGGTCGATTTCGCAATCGATAACACACACGTGCAAGTATACACGGCCCACAAGTAATATATGATAAGATAAGAGTCAAACCCACAGGGAATTGTGACAAATAATAACCAAGTACCAATCGTATATCAATTTGATCTAATTTAAACGATGAAGGTTTGATTGTTCGTTGATTGGTTGAGTTCACAAGTTAAGTAATGAGTAAAATGCGATGAAATATCAAGATAGAAGGGTCTAAGATTACAATTTCCCCCAACACGTCATTTGAATCTCCTAACTCTCTCTTTTCAGTCAATTATAGCATACGAATTGACAACCGAGAAATCAGAACTACATAAGAGCCTCTGTCGATGGTCAATCACGAATCTTCCTAAGCGGTGCATAGGTATATGTCTATCCTATACACTATCAAGAGACTAATTTCAGGAATGATTTATAGACACGTGTCACCAAATCTAATTAATCCTCCCTTCCATTACCAACTTTCACCTCGGAAGTCATTAAGACAAGATTCTCAATAGGTTGCATGCGGTAATTAGGTATATATCTATCCCAACTACTATCAAGATACCTATTATTGCAGATAATTAATAAGACACATGTCACTTAATCCAATTAATCACCCACAACAATCTATACTCTCGCATGTTATCATAATTAGGTCTTAACCTATAATCCGTTCATCAAGTTCATATAGGTTCCCACGGTAATTACGGGCCAAGCAATTAATCTAGAAACAAAGGTTATGACAATCAATTCACAAATGCATAACTAAAATCAATAGAGAGAGAATTCAATCTAAATTAAGTGTTGGGTTCCATTGCAATCTTAGAATAGAAGGTTAGTTCATGATAGCTACAATAAACATCATTTTCAATTGATACATTGTCAAATTCGAATTACAAAGGAGATGGAAATCTAGAAATGAAACCACTTTTGAAGCTATTCAGCTGGTGTTCCTTTGGTTGCTGATGGTTTCTAGCTCTCCACCTTGGCCTTGCAATTCTTCTTGACTGAGTTCCTTGGCTTTTGACTTGATTCAGCTTGATTTGCAGCCTTGAGCTCTGTTGGTTGATGTATTTTGTAGCCTCCCTCTCTCTAGATATCTGATATGAGGCTTGGAAGAGAATATATATAGTCTTCATCAAGAAACCCTAGCCAAAATCGGACAAAATGGAGGTCAGATCGCACTATGGGCTGTGTCAGATCGCACTCAGCACGGCGGCGTGCGCCCGCGCCCAAGCGCCTGCATGCCGCCCATGGCGCTGCCGAGGCTGCCGAGCCATGCGCGCGCGCCCGCGCGCCCCAGGCGTGCGTCCGCACGCTGGCGCCTGCATGCCGCTCCGCTGCGCTGTCGCGGCTGCCGAGCCAAGCGCGCGCGCTCGCGCGCCCCAGGCGTGCGCCCGCACGCTGGCGCCTGCATGCCGCCCCACCTGCCTGCTGAGCCAATTGCTGCCGAGGCTGCCGAGCCAAGCGCGCGCGCCCGCGCGCCCCAGGCGTGCGCCCGCACGCTGGTGCCTGGATGCTGCCGAGCCATGCCGCCCCGGCCGCCCGCGCGAGCGCGCGCGCCTAACGCCGAGGCTGCCGAGCGCCCAGCGCCCAACGCACGCCGTGCCCGCGGCTTGGTCGACGCCGCACGCCGTGCACGCCCAACGTCCGAATGTCATCAAATTAAGTCCCGAGCATCGCCAAACATAATTTCTCACCGTGTTATTATTCGGGCACGGACATCCAAGCACGGGCATGCCCACGTGGCTTGGCCGACGCCGAACGCCGTGCACGCAATCCAACGCCGTGCACGCCCAACTACCAAATATTGTCAAATTAAGCACCGGGCGCCGCCAATCACCACAATCCATCATATTACCATTCGGGCACCGACGTCCAGGCACGGACAATGAGTCAATCCAAACAACGATCCGGTCGGTCCAATTCCTACAAACGTAATAAAAATGCATCAAAGCAACATAAAACATGTAAAAGTAACTAAAAACTCATTTATGTAGAAATAAGATAAAAATACATAAAAACCACATAAAATACCTAAAGACTTGCAAATTATCAAGGCCAGAAGTACCCAAATTGTGTGTATAAAATACACTCATCAGGATCCTCAAACTGATCCCTTGGAGTAGAAGTCGAAGTCGAGGCCCCGAAGTTAATATCTGGGATATATGGGGGCACTGGGGCATTAGATGAGCTCGGACCTGCGTCGAAACCCGCACTGTCAGGGTCATACGCATAAGCATCCTCTGGGGTCCGGCCTAACACCCGAAGATATAAGGATAGCTGGTCCACCTGGCGGGTCAAAGTAGCAATCTGCTCAGCATGTGTAGGAGCCCGAACACAGGCAGCCCAATCAGTCATCATCACCGATCTAGGGACCATATCCCCGAGGAAGAATGTGGCCTGAGTTTGAGGACCAATAGTGCGGGGCACCCACCAGGTACGGAAGGCCTCACTCGTGCTGGGACCCGTAGAAAGTGTCCGACCATTCTCTCCCTCCAGCATAATCTCTGAGGGCTGAGAGTCCACCGGCCAGGATGTAGTAAGGGGGAGGGAGTGCGGAATACGGATCTCTCCAGTCACGCATCTGAATGCGCGCTCTCCCAAATACATCACCCATCCTCCAACACTCTGCAAGGTAAGGCGACGGGTGGAAAGTGCGAACTCTGGGCCGGAGGGATATCCATCTGTAAACCCCACAGTCAGATGCTCAGAGAGATAAGGAGTCCAAACGACCTCAGCAGCGGTGATCAACTCCAACTGAATACGGCAGTGGGCGAAGCTGCCAGACACTAGGACCTCCTCCAAAGTACTGTGGTGCCACCGTCGACCCCTGGGGTAGGTATCCAGACCGAGAGTCGTGACAGGCCTCAGGCATGGGAGTCGCTCGTATGCCCAGAACTGTGAACAGAGACAAGAAACGACATGAGTAACTGGCAGATGTAGAGAAGGGAAATGAAACGATAGGAAGTGCAGTAAGAAAAGAAGGCTTACTAGCAGGAAGGGGTAAAACCCAAGCCAAGCGTCTGTCTATCCCTCTGAGCGAAGACGGAGACCATGGAGGAAATAGGCGAAAATAAAGGACCCCCAGTCATAATCACCGATCCGATCCACATCCCTGATGGCTCCGACAACGCTGAAATGAATGGTGGAAGAGTTATTCCCTAGGAAACAACCCCTCATGATAGTCAGGAACAGACGCCGGAGCAGAATGTCACGAGTAGCTCGGTCTGTTGGGAAGGGCGTCGCATAGATACCTCCAACAGCATCAACAGCCAATGCTCCAGACCGAATGTTGCAGGCCTTGAAGACCCATCCTCAGCGGCGAAACCCAATAGAGATCGGACCTCCGCTGGAGTGATATCGAGATCTAGGGGAACACGGACTCCGGTGAACTCGATGCCGGTGATGTACCTCCAGTCCCAAGGAGTCAGCACAACCTCGCAGTCCAAGAGATGAAGGGACTGGGTCTGGTGGAACCATCGCTCAGACAAAGCCCTCATATAACCCCATGGGCACTGACGGGGAATAATGGTGAAGAAAGAACGAAAACCCCAGGAGTCCACCACTGTGCGGTAATCGGCGTGCAGTGCTGTGTAGAGGGAATAGAGGTTAAACTAGTTGCCCCTCGGCTGAGTGAACTCGGGCACCTGTAGCAGTCACTAATGGATCAGTCCAGATACGAACAGAGATTGGGAATGAATTCAGAGGAATAATGAGTATACCTCATTAGCGATAAGAAATGTTGAGGGGTGACGGCTGAGATCTCGACCCAACAGATCGGGCACCTGGACAGAGGCACCGGGTAGAGCGCGGCGAGTAGAGGGAGCTGGTGTGCCGGAGGGCGGGCCCTCTGCCTCAATATTTGGAAGAACGACCTCGTCAACCTCAGGATGGTCAAGCCGGACGACAGCCTCCGCCAGTCGGCGAGCCTGGCGAGTCCGAGGCAAAACTGGGGCAGGTGCAGCCCTACGGCGGCGAACACCCGAAGCACGAGGTGCAGTGGAGCTGCTGGGAGCGTCAGGATCCATAGCTGGAACGACACAGTAGAAGAAGGAGGTACATTATATTTCGAATTATATCACAAACATTTTATTTGCCTATCTTCATCGTAGAATTAATGCAGCATGATGCATGGTTACTATATACACACAAATTAGATTTTAGTGGGACTCCAGGTTATAAAAAAAAAAAAAAATTGGCAGAGTTTCGTCTATAAAATGAGCATCCCATGCACAGCCAAGCATGTTTTCAATTAACCCAAGCCACAACAGATCAAAATTGCATTTTATATGGTTAATTGCAACATGAAAATGACCATAATGCATGCTTTCTTTCAAAAAACGACAAGTATGTATGACCCGCGTCATGAACCCAAAATATGACTCGCACAGTTTGAGGCATAACATATACATGCAATGATACATGGCATAGCATTTCAAAGCATACATTTCTATCTCTAAGCATTCAAAATAGCAGATGTATAGCGAAACATTGACGAAATAAGAAAACAATCGGTCAAAATGTTACCCGTAGCGTGTAGATCGATCTAATCGGAGCGGTTTTTGTGAGAAGGTTGAAAAAATCGGCAAAAAGGACGTATGAGAGTGAAAAATCGTGAAAAGCAACAGTGGGTCAAGGCTGAAAATGACAGATCTGGGAAGGGGCGAATGGTTTAAAAAATTCGATTTCTCTCTCTTTTTCCTTTGCAAAATTAATCAAATTTTCAAATCCGTTTGACTTAAAAATACTAGGTTTCAACCAATCGGGTATGGAATATGACGAATCGATTTGTCGGGGCGAGACCCGGTAGGAACGAGGTGATTTATGAGTCGACCAACCGGAGACGAGATCCGGTGCCGACGAATCAATCAACCGGAGACGAGACCCGGTGCAGATGAGTCGACCAATCAGAGACGAGAACCGATACAGACGAGTCGACAAATCACAGACGAATCGATCAACCGGAGATGAGACCCGGTGCCAATAAGGCGATCAACCAAAGACGAGACCCGGGGCCAACGAGGCGATCAACCGGAGATGAGACTCGGGGCCAACGAGGCGATCAACCGGAAACGAGACCCGGAGCCAACGGGACGACCAACTGGAGACGAGACCCGGTGTCGACGAATCAATCAACCGGAGACGAGACCCGGTGCAGACAAGTCTACCAATCGGAGACAAGAACCGATACAGACGAATCGATCAACCGGGGACGAGACCCGGTGCCGACGAGACGACCAACCGAAAACGAAACCCGGTGCCAACGAGGCGATCAACCGGAGACGAGACCCGGTGCCAACGGGACGATCAACTGGAAACGAGACCCGGTGCAGACGAGTCGACTAATCGGAAACGAGAACCGATACAGACGAGTCGACCAATCGGAGACGAGAACCGATACAGACGAGACGATCAATCGGAGACTAGACCCTACATCTACGGGACGACTAATCGGATACGAGACCCGACAATTATAAGACGACGACAGTTCCAAAACGATGACGATTACGAGACGGAGCACGACATCTGCGATAACGATTATAGCAACGACCTGTTAGAGATGGAACCCGATAACAACGATGCGATTAGCGATTGAGTCTTGTTGAGATCAATACTCACAATAAATTTACGATTGCATGATGCGTTGACGCTTTTACGAATATTTTACATGCCTTACATCTAGTGCTGCATCATAAGCTATATGTGTTGCATCATGTATGTACTGTCATTCATGCATCGGGTGTCTAATTCTTTATCATGTTCATTTCATTTAACATTTCATAAACATGATAAAGAGGGGCAGCTGTAGACACCCAAATTTTGCACTTCGTATACTAACCCTGACAGGAGGGCAGAATCGTCAATTAACCCAGCCTACGTGAACGAAAGCTGGACATAAGTACGAACACTCAGAGCCACCATAACGACTTGCGATCAAAGTCGACACGACAACGAGCGGATATCAGGAATCGACTAATGGCCACTACGCTTACCGGCTCGCCGGTGATCCAGTGGGGGTCGGGGGGCAACGCCCTTTGGAAACCAAGCTCTAATTATAAATCCTGTGTCATGACGCAGCCATTCGAAACGAGCATTCCTGAATGACGTGGCACGTTTCCCAGCTGTTCTCGGACTGTAAAATACAAGCCTTTCAGCGAAAACCAACGGTACGACACGAGAATCGAGGTGCGGTATGAAAATCGAGAAAATTAGCCCAGCCAGCCGCGGATAGATCTACGGCCAATGATTAAAATAAACTGAAGTGCGCGGCGGGCTGAAGTGCGCGGCGGGCGCGGAGGAACCTAGGCCAGCCGCAGATCAATCTGCGGCTGCCTCTGGCAGGCTTTATCAGCGCAGCTCTTCATTTACATACAGGGAGTTGAGAGTTGAAAGAAAAACAAAAGAGAAAAAAATAGCAGCAGATCAGCAGCGGGAAAAGAGAGAAAAATAGAGGAAAAGTGAGGATTTATACCCCTTTAATTAGATTGTATCATATACACTTTCTACTCTAATTAATATACGAGTTTATACACGTCGTGGTGTCATTTGCAAGGTGAAGAATTTTTTTATAGCAGTTTTGTTACATCATTTTGTTAAATTTTATCATTCGGATTATATTAAACGTAGTTTTTTTTTGTGGATATTGTTGAGGATACATGGATTAGGGATTATTAGTGAGGGTTCCAACGGAACAAAATTCTTCCTAATGGCCCGATGATATCCATTTGTTGAATTTTTAGCTTGTTATGGTAATGTTTTATGCGTAGTGTATTTAGATTGCTATTTTAAGATATTGTGGTGTGTTAGGCAATCCGGTGTTGTTTAATTTTTGTAGTATCCATTTTGTGGGTGTGTAACAATTTCGGATGTGAGCCTAGGAACGCGACCCCGTGGTCCAAATCCGATGATGGACATTTTTGGGTGTATGTAGTAGGATCAATATACCTTTTATTGTAAATATGTAATTATCGGGCCTTAAAACGATATCAAGTCAAAAATCGAGTTTAAGGCCCCGTAATAGTGAAATATGCGATTGTGGGCGTTGGGGTTATTTTGATGGCTCACATGCCCATGAATAGCCCCCACGCATTTTAATGCTTGATTTGATTCACGACACAAAAAAAATTGATTTCAAAGATAAACAATGAAGATTTCCATAAAATCAATCAAATTAGGTTATTAGCACCACGAGGCTTAAAATTGGAAGTGCTAATGAATGTCGATTCCTGTTTAAATGAGAAGGCTAAAGAAAAAATCGTTTTCACACATCACAAAATGGTTTTATAAAAATAAAGAATGTTTTATTAAATCTTTGTGCATAGGGTTAAAGAGATCCTAGAAGTTGCCCGTCATTATATTTACGAAAGCAACGTATAGGTCCCGATTCCTATTTTTTTTACGAAGGTTTAAAGAACTCTTGTTTTGCCAAAATAACACCTAATGAAAAATCTCCCAGCTTTTGACAATTAAAATCAAATCTTTCTCAATAATAATAAGGCTTTCTCGTATAGGCCGAAGGACATTCTAAGGCAGTCTCAAATTAAAACACGACTTTTCATCAAAAAACCAAATGGTTTTCTCATGCAAACTCACCACAACATTCACATAGGCACACACGCGCGCACACACACATTTCAAGAATTCAAAGGATAGGAAGAGCATCAAGATTGCGGTAACCGTGTTTTACGGAAGTCGGGGGGTGCCTAACACCTTCCCCTCGCTTAAGCAAGCCCCCGAACTCTATGAATCTCGGTTTCTAGACCAATTAATTCGGAGTCACATATGAGCCAGCGATTTACGAAAACGAAGTTCGGATGAGTTGGTACATCCATTTCAAAACATACCAACTGGCGACTCTAGTCAATTGGCTCATCATAAAAAACGATTCTTTCAAAACCCCGTCGACACTTGTGCCGACCTTTTCCAAAAAATCATCTAATAAAAAGGCTAAAATTTGGAAAGGGTAATAATTACTACTAGAGCGACCTTCCCGGCGTCGATAAAGACACTAAAGCAAGTATGTAGGTGCTTATTAGAAAATAAGTTCACTAAACGTGGCTCGCTAAGGAATACTTAATGGAGTTTTACTCGCCTGTCAATAGGAATTCCTCTAGTGATAGTAGTACATGTGATCCTTGGACTTGAGATCATCATAGTATCTTGTGTATGATGAGTTATAATTTGACATGTCCCTTAAGACCTTTAGGGTATATCAAAGGATATGATTGGGTATAATAAATTATTCTAGTAAAATAAGAGAATGTCCTATGTGATTCGATATAAATGACGACTCAGAAGTCACTACAAAAAAATGGGCCTTTAGCAACGATTTTTCGGGCAACGACTTTATAAGTCGTTGCTAAAAGTATATGTTTAGCAACGAAATTTATCTTTCGTTGCAGATTGTGTCAGGCTTTCACTTTTGGCAACAAAATTTAAAAGTCGTTGCAAAATTTCGTTGTTAATTTATTGGCAGGAGAAATTTTCGTTAGAAATTCGTTGCAAAATTTTCGGCCACTTGATTTCCCGTCATTGTGGGCAACGAAAGTTTTTTTGTTGCTGAAAATGGGACTTTAGCAACGGTTTTTCAGGCAACGACTTTATAAGTCGTTGCAGGCAACGACTTTATAAGTCGTTGCAGGCAACGACTTTTGTCCTTCGTTGCAGATTGCGTCAGACTTTCACTTCTTGCAACGAAATTCATGTCGTTGCAAAATTTGGAAAAAAAATTCGTTAGGAATTTGTTGCAAAATTTTCAGCCACTTGATTTCTCCTCATCGCGGGCAACGAAAGTTTTTTTGTTGCTATATTTCGTTGCCTAATATATCCCACATTCATTTGCAACAATTTTTATTTTCGTTGCATATTTTATACAGCTTTTTGCAACGACTATTAAAATGTTGCCTTAAATTAAGATAATCTCAATAAGTATGTTTTTGTAAAACCATATCCGATATTTGGAGAATTGTCAAAAATATTCGTATTTAGTATTTGAAAATTCTGTCCAAATACGGAACATATTTGTTTTTGTTTTTTATTCGAATAAACAAATTATTCAAAATCAATCACTTAATAAACAATTTATTTATATAAAGTAAAAATAAAAAAATATTGACCAATTACTCTCAAATCACAACCATACATATTTCAGTCAACCCCTTGCAAAAAATAATAATATCATTTCCAAAAAAATATTATACACTAAAATTAGTGTGAAAAATACAAAGACACCTCAAAAGATACATAATCCAGAAAAATGATAGTATACCAACATTTTCAGTTGATTGGAAAGGATTATTATTTTTTTTCTAATTTGTTTCATTAGACAAAAGTAAATGATAGAAAAAAACTAGATGCAATCGCAATCCACACTATTTGTATCATTCATCTAAAACACAAAATAAAGAGATCATTTTTTTTCACCGTCTGTTATTATGATCGGTAATTGTTGACCAACATAATTCTCTCCCCTTTATGTTGTATCTGATGTGATAGAAATGACATGGCATCATCGTCATACTCCATATTTTTTCAAATGAGACACAAAGTGACGTATGATTGGACTAATTTCTCGTCATAAATAAGATTACGAAATAATGCCTAGTGCTTTAATAAATAATTTTCCTCTAAAAAGCGACTTTACCCTTGAAGTAAAAATATTTAAAGAACGGAAAGAAACACTTCTCAACTCATCAACAAACAGGTATTGATATTGGAGACTGGTCAATCTACCGAGTATGAAACTAAAAGGTACTCATACCAATCGAAAAATGAACAAGGAAGCAATTAAACAAACATAATTCAGACATATTCGAAAAAGTTGTATAATTAAAGGAAACTTTATAAAATCCATGCACAAGAAAAATTCTGGGCACTCCTAAATATCAAAGGCTATGCACCGAGCAACATTTGTACAGTCACGATGATCACAACTTCACTACATCTTCCTTCTCCTCCAATTTTACACTCGTAAAACTTGTAAAGAAACTTTATATCTCCTCTACAGGGGCATCAGCTGTGTTTCACCATCTCAGCCGCAACTTAAGCCTGATTCTAGGTATTATATTCTTCAAAACTATAAATGTACAACTTAAGTACAACCAACGGTTATTAGTTGCAATCAGAGCTCCTATATCCCCGTCTCAAGAACACATGGAGCATAACTAGACATGAAAAGAAAGAAGAAAAGGAGGGTCTCATATTATCAGTTAGTTGTACAACTGAACTTCTTTGATAGGCTAGATAGCGGCAGCGGCGGTAGCAGTGGCGGCAGCAGCAGCAGCAGAATATGAAGCCAGAGCGCCAATCCTCCTTTCTGCAATAGATTAAATACCTTGTGAGAAAAATCAGTTTACATTCATGGTGAAGAAGAAGTTGAGGTCGTTAGATAATACAATTGATGAAGCGTTAAAACCATAAGATTATATAACTGATGAAGCATCTAAAACCTCGACATTATTACAATATGTCAAACCTTAACGGTGTTGACTATTTTTTTTTCACTCTCTTTTTTGATAAGTTTTAGGATGTGAACTCATACAAACAATGTCATAAACTCGAATGCAAAAAAGGCACAAAATAAAAATTGTATGAAGCGTGAAATGAAATGTATGGGGACTTCAAGTAAACTTGTAGAACTTGAAACAATCTACTAGAAAAATAATACTCAGTATATGCTCTTGCAAAGGTCATATGGTACAGGTGCGAGAAGATCCTTGCAGAGAAGACGGTTATAACTACAGATCTTTCAATGTGGTTTGCAAGCAAATCTGACTTCTTTTCTTTTCGGAAAAGTTTAAAGCGTAGAATGCAATACTTTTTTCATTAGAAAATGAAATGAAAATGTATCAATCACTAGAACCCTTTCAGCATGAAAAATATTTTGTAAAATAGAAACTTTTTGTACATGAGTTACTACTCTAGATAAAGGGATGTTGGTCTTCTGCAACTGCTGAATACTTTATCATTATGTGTTTTTCTATACCATTACATACTCCTAATGGAAATTGGTATTACAAGATGGAAAATTTAAGTTGTGTCAAAGGCCTTCAAAAATGCACGTCAGCTCATCCAACAGCTCACTAACGCTCCATATATTGCTAAAACTATAAAACTACAAAGCAAGCCCATGAAAATATAGCATACCTCCAGCAGCAACAAGTTTCTCTACACGGGCAACTATATGCTTTCCATAAGTATATTTTTTCAGCGCATTCGGATGAACCTTAATTCTGTTAAGAATGAGCTCAAGTTGCTGGTCATCACAAGTCTCCAGCACCTTCTGTACAACGTAGTTAGCAAATTGATATTTCATCATTGCCTGACACCAATAAGGGTAAACAAAATAAGAGTTTAAGTAGAAGCAAATAAAGTAGTAATGTACCAAGTAATAATTGAAGTTTTACTATACCAAAATCCATTCATGGAAAAATAATAAACTAAGACCATTCATGGAAAAATAATAAACCAATGAAACTCCAAGAACCAATGAAAAATGCAATACTTAAGTAATATAAAAAACTAAGACCATTCATGAAAAAATAATAAACCACAAAAGAATAGCATGAATGGATGTCTCTTAAAGCTTTATCTAAATTTGAACCACATGCTATATGATTTAGAAAAACTAGAATATCAGTAATAGTGAATATAGTATCCATGATAATGCCGATGACTCTACTTTGATGATACATAACCAGATATAGCATACAACAGGAAAAAAAACAGGTATTTGAAGAAATAAAACAATTGTTTGATTTCCAATGAATTACTTGGTTGGTGCATGGTTTAAGTAATCAAAAGGTTATTATTATGTCAATTTATACAGTATTAGTGTTTTTTATGTTGAACAGAGGTAAGGAGGTTTTCCAGCAGGTTAGCATAGTTTTTTTATTTGTAAGCCTTAGAAATTTGAAGTTCAAATTTCCTATAGTTTCTTTCAAGGTGTTTCTTAGTGGATGATTAATACATTTGTGGTATTCTCCAGTAACTGAAGTTGTATGGGAAGGTGAAGAGGCAGAGACAAAGGCTAATAGTAATACAATGAAGAAGGACAACAATAATACAGTAATCACTGATAACAGGTAATTACATTAGCACCTTTGTTGGTCGTTGATTATATAATTTTTCTTGCTAGAACTGCTATTTCACACCTAAATTGTATATTATGTCATAAATGATGATTCAGAAAATTAGTTACTGCCTACAGTAGATTTGTAAATATTGAACTTCACGTACGGTTCATCCTTGAACTAGGTACTGTTCATCTCCTTTCACTGAAAATAGTTACATAACTCAATTTTAATTTACATCATATCACAGATTCACAGTAATACCAATCTTTAACCTACATCTTTTTGGGATGAAACTTTGCTACAAATTAAGTTGCACTTATACTATCTCGATGGAATATCTTTGTTGGGGAGGTAGGACATGTAAAATAGCAATAATTCGATGTGCTACAAACTGTACTTGATTATTTCAATGAGTTTAGAAGTAAAGATCTGAATATTTGGTAATGGGTTGGTGGAGTCAACCTTCCATTTGTTCACACATTGTATCATTGTTCACACTAGTGCGTGAAGGTAAAGCAGGAAACAAGAATAAAATATAATACAATAATAAAATAATAAGTTTATAATTAGATTTGTTATATACCTTCCTTGGATCACCATGAAGTAGTTCTAAACTAGTATTTTCTTTTAGAGATTCTCACAAATATTTCAATATATAGTAAGTTACGAGTTAAAGGTTGAAAATCTAAAGAAAAGTTGTCTTATCAAAATTTTTAACAAGGATGCTGGAGAAGTTGCCATGCCCACGTTGAGGGGGCACCTACTTTGAGATCTGATCTATATTAACTATTAAGTAGTTACAGATTAGAATTTTTCTCACGGAAGCTAGGGGGTCACCTACTACTAATAAGAAAAAGTATTGATGCGAGAAGATGTACCAAGTAATATATTTAGTGAAACCAAAAGTAATAACTTAAAGTTGATATTTGAGTTGCATTTGTGTAAACTAGATGTAATGGAAAAGATGAAATCCTGTTATCGAAAAAGTCCATTAGGTGTTGGGTTGGTTGGTTTGACTCTGTTTGCAAATTTGAGAAGCAACTCAATAATTGTATTGATGGCAAACAATCTTTTGAGGATCAGAAACAAAATGTTGCTCTTTCATTGTATGAGTTGATGGAATTTCTTTGTCAATATGTTTTAGTTCAATAAATAAGTGGTGAGATTTACTGATCATGAAAAAAGAAATGGTGGGATTTCATTTTCCTTTGTAGCTACACCAAACTTCCTATTAGAACCTTCACCTGCAACTTATCATACATAAGTGAGCCCCTGACCTTAGGTTTTTGTCATTTTCATATGATTTGATCTGATTTAAGATTGCAATGATATATAACTTCTGTAAATAAAGGGTAGAAGTGTAACTATCTTGAGCTATTTGTTTCCTTGGTAGGATATTTTCAAATTTAAAATTGACATAAATTCATTTAATTTTAGTCACGCACAGATAGATCGATAACCCAATCTAGTCAATCTTAAATGCAATGCTAAATACAATACTAAAGGCAGTGAAAATTTCTTGTTTGCAAATTAAAAAATATGTCTTCATATATGTAGCAAAATTTCACTTCTATGTCATTATGTATTCATAAATGTTATGCGGTTTCTCTCAAGAATTTAAACAACCACTTGGTGGGCACACATAAGAAAAAATATACTACTTAAATAATTTTTTCTCTTATTTTGTAATAAGAATTTCATCCGAACAAGGCTAATATTATTCTTAAGATAAATTAAGCATAGCCCATATAATGATTCGTAAGTTTGCAGAAAAGTACATGTATATATAGGTTTGAAAATTAAATTACCCTAGATTCTCCTTCTCTGTGAATTACAAATTTGAACACCTTGATTGTGTTTAGTCTCGCAGGTCTTTACAAAATCATAGTAGATCGAAATTGATAATTGATGGCTTACACTTTTTCTAGACACGCAAGCAACTCCTAAATTAGGACTCTGCTCCAAAAAAAGAGTTTTGATAACATTTAAAAAAAAACACAAATCATTTATAATTAATATTATATGTAAAGATATTATTTCAAAAAATTAAAAATAAATTTAAATTTAAATTTTAGGATATCATAAATTAATTATAATAAATTGAAATACAAATCTTTTCTAGAAACAAATAATATTTTAGCATTTGTAATGTGATCCACTAAAAAAGTCATAATTATTATAATTTTGTTTATTGTCAATTTACAATATTTAAAAATTTAAATTATTGTGACTTAATATTTTAATTAATACAATTAATATTGTAAATTACTTAAAAATTATTATTAAGAATGTAAATTCTATTAAATATTAATGGGATTAATAAATAGAAAGCACATTAATATTGTATTTATATCATTATGTATTTATTTATTTATTAATCACATGTATGTATTTACTTGTTCTAATTAAGAGATGAAATAATTATATCATTTGCTTGTCAAATAGATATATTTTCTTGCTTTATTTCAAACATATGAAATAACAAACTTTAATAAAAAAAAAATATCAAATCTTATTATTGTTTTTATTTTCTACATCCACACTCATAATTTCATTATTAATGTTTTACATCATTATATAATTATATTCATAAACTCTATTAATAAGATTTAATATTTTTTTATATCAAATCTTATCAATCATATATATATATATATATATATATATATATATCATTTGCTTGTCAAATAGATATATTTCCTTGCTTTATTTTAAACATATGAAATAACAAACTTTAATAAAAAAATATCAAATCTTATTATTGTTTTTATTTTCTACATCCACACTCATAATTTCATTATTAATGTTTTACATCATTATACAATTATATTCATAAACTCTATTAATAAGATTTAATATTTTTTATATCAAATCTTATTAATTATATATATATATATATATATATATATATATATCATTTGCTTGTCAAATAGATATATTTCCTTGCTTTATTTCAAACATATGAAATAACAAACTTTAATAAAAAAATATATCAAATCTTATTATTGTTTTTATTTTCTATATCCACACTCATAATTTCATTATTAATGTTTTACATCATTTTACAATTGTATTCATAAGTTCTATAAATAATTATGATTCCTTTTAAAAAAAGAGTTCCAATTACAAATTTGTGAACATTAAAATGAATGTATACCCCTAAAAATAGTAAATTATATTAGTCTAATAGATTAGTACGAAAAAAATATGATGACAAACTTTAGTATATCGTTTCATTTTGTACAATTATCACTGCCAAGAAAATGAGAATGTTCTAGCGAGTGAATAATGAAAATAAAAAACAGAAATTGAGAATGTTCTAGCGAGGGAATGTCCTTTGAGATAAAAACACAAATTGATCTTAGAGGTGTAAACAAGTCGAACTTAAGCGAACATAGAGTTACTTGGATTGAGTTCGAATTGTATTTGAAAAACTCTACTTAAATTCGACTCGACTCGAATATTTGTTACTCGAATTCAATCTGACTTGGATCGAATTATATTCAAACTACTCGCGAACTTTGAATTCAAGCTCGAATTCGAGTCTCTACATAATAAGTAACTTTATAATAGATATAGTCTCTATGTCATATATGTTATGTCTTCATATATAATAATAAATAATAACTATTTATTCTAAATTTATTAAATTGTGCATATTTTATAAGAGAATGTTTCGAGTATTTATGCGAATATATATTAATCGAGTATGTATCGAATCATGATCAAGAATTCGAATCCTAAACGAGTCGAGTATAAATTTACTCAGATTCTACTTATAATTCATTCTCATTTATTTTTTTTACTCAAATTTAGATCATATTATTAACGAATTCGAGTTTCGTTCATATTTTTTTGAATTGTTTATTAGATGAATAGTTAGCTGATGTTAATTATCCTTCATTTTGCTCAAGGACCAATCAGAAACAAGCACACGAATCATTAGTTTTAATTGCTCCTTTCAATCATGGCCCTTGATAAATTCTAAGCATTATATCTCTACTGTCGGATCAAAAGCTAAGTGTTAAATATAAAACTCAAAAATGATATTTTATTTTCATTTCTTTCATCTCTCTCTCTCTCTCTCGTCGGCTGAGGTACATCTCCATCTCTATCTAACCCTTCAAAATTGTTCCTTGCTTCTGATCTCTAGGGTCTGACCCTTTGGTTGTCTAGTTTGGTTGTATGGGTTGATTCTCACTTTGTTCTTCTTCGACTCCGGCGACTGGGAATTGTGTGGATTTTGCCCTAGGATTTGGGGCCAATTGTTTGGGGTTTCATATTTGGGGCCAATTTTGTTAATGGATTGTCGTTTCACCAGTGGCGCTTCGGGCTTTTTGGGTTCTTCCGGCGATTGTGATCGTCCACCACTATTGTCCCCTATATGGTAATTTCTCTCTCCGCTTTCTCTACATTTGTATTTATAGATATTAATGTTCACATAATGTGGTTGTCCCCTATATGGTAATTTCTCTCTCCGCTTTCTCTATATTTGTATTTATAAATATTAATGCTTTTTATTTATAAAACAATCCTTAAGACTGAAGATTATAAGCTTCAACGTCTCCCACAGCTACAACTAAAAACTGATGGAAGAATACTTGATGAATTTCTTCCAACTAGCAAGTATGAAAAACCAAATTAATGGCTAACTTTGTTGGTCCATGTGCCACACAATTACCACTCTGACTTACATGATCAAAGCTTATAGCCTCAAAACTAAATGACATTCGATCAATCTTAACCAAAATATCTAAGTGCAACAAATTATCCATCTTGGAAGAACACAGACCATTAATGCTTGAACACCGGAGGACTAAAAGTTGATTTTTGCTAATAATTGGTTACTATATTTTATTTATTTGTTTGTTTGTTTGTTTTCTGTTTTCCATGGTATGCCCTTTTCACTTTTAGATCAGTAGTTTGTTGATAGGAAAATGATTTATATTGCGATGTCAATTTTTTAATTGTGGAGAAGTATTAGTGACCCTTTTATAATTCTATCTAACTATATATATATTAAAATATTTCGCAATTGTATTTCGGCACAAATTTTTAACAAGACTTTTGCAAGTTTTTTTTTTTTAATTTACTCACGAAGCAAGGATGAGGGAATGAGCTCTTTTTTTTATAGCATATCATATAAAACCCACCCATTATTTGAAATTAAAATAAGTTTTAAAAATATTATATTTACAAGGAGATACAATAGTTTGATTTATTCTTTCGGATATTATAGTTGCATAAATAACAATTGTTAATATTTTCATTTTATTTATGGAAAAGGATGTTATAAATTTACAAGTTACTAAACTAAAACATAATATGCATGGCTTAGTTTTGTACGTGGGGGGGGGTTAGTATCTAATAGGATATTATTAATTTGATTGTTTATTAGGAGCGCACCATGTTGATTTTCGATCTGCAACAAAAGAAGATCCACAGTGGTTCAACACTTTATAGAATAGTATTTCAATCATTCTTTTCTCAGGTATATCTGGTAATTTTATGCTTAACACTTTATGGCTTAGGATTCTTCTAGTGGCGATGGAAATGATAGGTTACATTAGCTGAGGGGAAAACCACTCCAGGGAAGCAATAGTGACAAGTAAAAGCACACTATTTTCCATATTCTCGTGGTGGTTTTATGAATTTCATTATAGTTAACTGCAGACTACTTCATGTGACCTTCCTTTCAAATCAGTTCTAATCGAGTAAATTCATTGAGTGGAGAAAAATGAATGGTCCAACTACGTCACTTGATATGTAATTTATGATTGTGAACCATATATCCATGTCATTAGTTGATTGTTAGACTCCCCACTTGGAGTTCCCACCATTAAAGGGTTGAGCAGTTGATGCTTTATATATTTTACGAGGAACATATGATTTCCATTATCGTCCTCCAATTCAACCAGTATAGTTGTCATGTAATATTTTTTTTTACTGAATTTAAATTGCAAAAATATTTATTCTGCTAAAGTATGAATTGAACCAGATTTATTTGGCTTGAATTCTCTGTTAAGTGTTCTATGACCTATTCTATTGGTAGGAATTTGATAGATAAAATTTCAAATAATAGAATTTAATTAAATATATGGTTACGTTTACTTCTTATGGGTCTGTGATTAGGCTTTTAAGTGTGGGTGTCAAGTTTTTTTAGCTTGATTTTTGATTGGTGAAAACTATTTGGAATTCAATTGTTTTATGCAGTGACTGAGGATTGAGGAAGATTTGAATTGTAATTGCTTTTGGATGCCTTAGAAAGTTTCTATGTAATTGTTGTTGTTGTCTGTTATGTTGCTAATGCTTGGCAGAGAAAAGCAGCATGTGGACTACACAAAATATGGATACTTAAATGTTGAAAGAAATTGTTATTGATACACCATGGAATCTTTTTCCCACTTTCCGGCTATTTTATATTAATGAATAATGATAATGAGCCAATTACATAATTTAGCTAAATTTTCTAAATGCCTTGTTTGCTTCATGCTTCGTCTTATTTGCGTTAGTAAGATCACAAATCACTATCTTATTTGGAAGAGCATGTGAGTTAGAATATAACTGTATTTTACAAAATTACAGTTATAAACTTGTGTTTGTTCAATTAGACAGAATTTTTCAAAAATTAACAATTTTGTGATGCTGCTTAACAGCAAGTGAAGCTAAACTATATTCATAACATATAGGAGTAGGATTGCTTCTCGTAATTGTACCCATCTTATCAGTCGATCTTATTCTTTATCAACAATTGGTACATTATGCATATGAAACCAGGGCATTTCAATTCACTTGACCAAACACATTATATATTCATATGTTTTGGCCTTTTTTAACTAATCGCTAACATTTAATATTTCTTCATCCGGCTTTAAATGCTCAATCAAGAGCATTGCTTATGCAGAGGTTGGACCACAGATGTACTGCCATAAGGATGGGTATATTGTCATCTATTTTGCCTCTAATAGTTTACTGCTGATCATAGGACATACATAACTATACTGCTATAATAAGAAATGCATGGGCTTTAGTATGTTATTAAGAATTGTACTCTCTCTCTCTCTCTCTATATATATATATATATATAGATAGACAGATAGATAGATAGATAGATACTTCATTGAAGAATTGTGGCAGCCTTAGATGGTTGATTGTAATGATGACGAATTACTATGTACTGGATGATTTTATTTAATTAATAATATTTGAGTTTTTTGCATTTTCTTTTGCATAATTTGCTATGAGGTCACTGAGCCAGGATTTATTTTGTTTATAAAATAATTCGACATTCGTTATAGAACAGGATATTGTTGAAACAAAGGCAACATTTATATCGTTGCAAATCAAATCAACTTTCGTTGCAAATAAAAAGCAAACAACAACCTATAGTGTCGTTGCTAACTGACAATTTTCGTTGCTCTTTAAAAATAATCCGTAACGCTAATCGACAATTTTCGTTGCTCTTTAAAAATAATACGTAACGCATATTATCATTGTTAATTAATCATAATCTTGTTGCAAAATAATATATGGCCGATGTACTGTGTACATTTAGCAACGAAAATCGTTGCTAAAAAGTATACAATTAGCAACGAAAACAAGTTTAGGTAACATTTACCAAGTTGTTCAACAACGACAAATTTCGTTGCCAAAAGTATATCAAGGGCAACGAAATTTCATTTTCGTTGACAAAGAAAAAAGGCTTTTCATTGCTAATAAGTAGGCTTTTGTAACGAAAATTACTTTTTAGCAACATTTTCTAAATAAAGTGGCAACGAAATATTTCGTTGCTAAATGATCTAGGCTTTTGCACGAAATTCAAGTTTCGTTGTGAAATGTTTCACTTTTTGCAACGTTCAAAATAATTTCGTTGCAGAACAATTAGCAATGCTCATTTCGCAACGAAAGCTGCAACGCTCGAAAATTCGTTGCAAAAGACCTTTAGCAACGAAATATTGAGCCTTTAGCAACGAAAACACGTTGTTGCCAGAGGGCCATTTTTTTGTAGTGAGTCTTTGGCCAAAGCAGAATGAAATTAGAAAGTAGTTTCTAATTTGCATTATCAAAGTTGTTCATTGGAAAATCGAAATGCATATAATTAAATAAAATGAGACTTGACAGTAATTCCATGTTTTATATTTAATTGGGACATTGTATGGTAGAAGGATTAAATTGTACGGTAACTATGCACTGAAAGGTTCTTTTGTGATTAATGTTGAAATCTATATTATCTGGAAAATCGTTGATCGCTAAGGGGGCTTACCCTTATTGTAGAATAAATATTATTTATTTAAATAAATTAAACAGTTTAATTTATTTATTTAAATAAGATTAGAACTGTTCTAATTGATTTATTCACAACCGGTTTAAATATGGAGAAGCTAAAGGATCACACCGCAAAAGAAAAATATTTGTTTAAGAAGTAAATGACATAATTGTAATAATAAGTTAAGTGTATTTAATTTAATATCTGGAGATAGAATAAATTAAATAGCTTAATATTTATTATGTAATATTTTGGAAATATTAAATATAAATTAATAAGAAGAGTCTTATTATTATTATTACCATTACTATTATTTATTTTCTAATAGGGATTGAGAATTAATTAATAGAAATACTCTCTCATGCATTCCTAATTGGATTAGGAGTATAATTAATTAAAATAGTTTAATTAGAGTATAAATCCTAATCCTAAATAGTTTAGGGAAGGGGTTTCCTACATCTATAAATAAGAGATGTCTTATCATAGATGGGGTTACACACTCTTCCATAAGAATTGGAGAGAGCGAGTATTTGCAATTTCTATAGAAATAGAAACTAGGGTTTTGTCAACACCCATCTTCTTGAACAACTATTATTCCTTGGTAGATCACCTCTAGAGGCCAAACACTTGGGTGGCTAACGTTGATCAAATGAAGGAATTTAATCAGTGGAATTCAAGGAGAACGCGAAGGAATTGGAGGTGAACTTGTACTTGAGGAATCTTTGATTCACGAGGGTATAATTCTATATCTCTATCTCTTTCGTTTAATTGATAATTGATCGCAAAGATAATCATGGTGATGGTTTGTATGAAAAATTTTAAAATCTGTTTTATTGCGCTTTCGCACTATTTATGTAATTTGATTGCATGTTCGCGCTATATACAAACCTAACATTGTTATTAGAGACTAACCTTGTGCTAATTATCAATTATTATGATTCCATGTATGTATGGGTAAGCGATTGGATCGATTTTTTGGGCAACGGAAAAATTTCGAAGTCTGCTACGCGGCGCGACCACGCCGTTTCCAGTTCATTCTGGAGCGAGGCCGCGCCCGAACCCAGAAATCGTTTCTGGGGGTGCAGCGCGGCCGCGCCACTCCTAGTTCATTTTGAAGCGCGGTCGCGCCGATCTGCAGATTTTGAAAAAAAATTTATTTTGATTTTATTTATTTTCAATTAAGATGAAAGGTTTATTTTGAATTAGAATATAATTAAAATTAAAAGTTTTATTTGAACTTGGAATTGGATTCTACGTTAACTAGAATAAAGGAATTTATTGTTAGGTTTGTATGTAACGCAAACATGCAATCAAATTACATAAATAGAGCGGAAGCGCGATAAAACGGATTTTAAAATTTTTTATACAAACCATCATCATGATCGTTCTTTATGCACAATTATTAATTAAACGAAAGAGATGGAGAATAAGAATTATACCCTTGTAGAATTCTAGCTTCCTCAGGTACAAGTTCAACTCCAATTCCTTCGCGTTCTCCTTGAATTCAACGGTGTGATTCTTTCCTTTGATCAATGTTAGCCACCCAAGTGTTTTTCCTCTAGAGGTGATCCACCAAGGAATAATACCTATTCAAGAAGATGGGTGTTGGCAAAACCCTAGTTTCTATCTCTATAGAAATTGTATGTACTCTCCACAATCTAATGCAAGAGTGTGTAACCCTAATCTATGATAAGACTTCTCTTATTTATAGATATAGGAAAACCCCTTCCCTAAACTATTTAGGATTAGGGTTTCTATTTTAATTAAACTATTTTAATTATATTCCTAATCCAATTAGGAATTAATGAGAGAGAGAGAGTACTTCTATTAATTAATTCCCAATCCCTATTAGGAATTAAATAATAGTTATATTAATTAATTCCCAATCCCTATTAGGAATTAAATAATAGTAATATTAATTAATTCCCAATCCCTATTAGGAATTAAATAATAGTAATAGTAATAATAAAAATAAGACTCCTCTTATTAATTTATATTTAATATTTCCAAAATATTAAATAATAAATATTAAGCTATTTAATTTATTCTATCTCCATAGATTAAATTAAATACACTTAACTTATTATTACAATTATGCCATTTATTTCTTAAATAAATGTTTTCCTTTTGCGGTGTGACCCTTTAGGTTCTACATATTAAACCGGTTATGAATAAATCAATTAGAACAATTCTAATCTTATTTAAATAAATAAATTAAACTATTTAATTTATTTAAATAAATAATATTTATTCTACAATAAGGGTAAGCCCCCTTAGCGATCAACGACTTTCTAGATAATATAGATTTCAACATTAATCACAAAAGAACCTTTGAGTAAATAGTTACCGTACAATTCAATCCTTCTACCATACAATGTCCCAATTAAATATAAGACATGGAATTTCTGTCAAGTCTTATTTTATTTAATTATATGTATTTCGAATCCCAAATGCACAACTCTAAATAATGCAAATTAGAAACTCCTTTCTAATTTCATTCTGCCTTGGCCAAGGACTACTGAGTTATCATTTATCGAATCACATAGGACATTCACATCTTTTACTAGACATGGTAGATTCTTTGTTGATCATTCACCTATCTCCATGTACAACTTATTATACCCAATCATACCCTTTGATATACCCTAAAGGTCTTAAGGGACATGTCAAAGTATAATTTATCATACACAAGATACTATGATGATCTCAAGTCTAAGGATCACTTGTACTACTATCACTAGAGGAATTCCTATTGATAGCCGAGTAAAACTCCATTAGGTATTCCTTAGCGAGTCACGTTCAGTGAACTTATTCTCCAATAAGCACCTACATACTTGCTTTAGTGTCTCCACACAAATGATTATGAGATCAATCATCCTCTTCATAAGAGCAAGCAACGTATGTACTAATCTATCCGGATTCACTAATCCCCAATTTAGTAATCCAACGATTAGGAACAATTTTAGTTTGTGAGCTATCTTGAATTTAGATCTCATTAGCATGATCACCATCATGATTCTAAAAGCATTGCTGAAAACTATGGGTTTATCACATTTAATATAACAGCACCATGTAGATAATATAAAATGCCTTTTAAGAAAATCAATTCTTTTATTAATAAATGAATAAGATTACAAAGTATATGCTACATCATATCAAATATGATTGGCTTGTGTGCATACTACTTTCATTTATTCACATATAGAATAGGATTCCATGTTTCCTAGAATAAAGGAGTTTATTCACATATGAAATATGATTCCATGTTTCCTAGAATAAAGGAGTTTATTCACATATGAAATAGGTTTCCATGTTTCCTTAAAAATAAAGATGTTTATTTTGATATGGAATAGGATTTAACATAATTTTATTTTTCCAAGTAATTTTAAGTTAAAATAAAGGAGTTTATTTTGAACCAAAATTGGATAAAATAAAATAAATAAGTTTATTATGATTTAAATTTTGATTAAAATAAAGGAGTTTATTTTTGTTTCAAAATTGGATTTCTAGTAAACTTTTAATTGCCCATTAAATGATATCAATGCATATATGGAATGGTTTTATTATTCATGAGATTAATGTTATTTATTGATACATATGGAGATATGTATGATAATAAATAGGGATTGATTATGGACTACTGACCAATGTGTGATTGGATTTATTTTAGTGGATGCTTGAATGAATGAGTGTTTATAAATGAGGTCTGCGTACCTCGTCTTCTCTAGTTTTTCTTGATGTAAATTCTATCTTCCTCTTATGTACCTCCCCTTGACTGTTGATCAAAGTTTCTATTTATTGTAAATAGTTTATGTAATAGGTTTAGTTAGAATTACTTGAAGAATTGGAGACAAAAGAGCAAGTAGCGCTTGAAGACCCATTTATAAAGGGGCCAGGTTTAAATGTAATAGTTATATTTAAATTTTATTCTTGCACCCTAGGTTTAACCTTTTGGTTCACTTGGTGGCTCTAGTGAACCAAACTAGAATAAAAGTCCATAATCAATCCGGGTAAAATATAGTATTCTATATATGCATGCTTACTATGTATGTATTATATATTATACAACATGCTTCGCATGTTAAATAATATGATGCGTATTTTATATATATATGTGCATGCGCGCTAAACAATATGAGACAAATAATAACAAATCCCTCAAAGAAATTATATTAAGTTCTAAGCGTTCAAAGATATTTGGAATATCGAACGTCGCCTTCTAGCATGGTAAAGTGATAGAGTATTAAACATTTAATATGAGTTTGTTGTGTCACACAAGGCAAGTATTAAATATTTAAGATGTTGCTTTATCACATTCGATGCTTATAAATAGACTGAACAATGTTATTTTGTTGTGTCACACAAGGAAATTATTTTTCTTTCGAATATATGAAAGTGTTAGGTTGGACTTAACTTGGATAATTTTGATTCAGATGTGTCACACTTAATCAAAATAATCTAAGAGACAAAATAAAGGAGTTACATAGTGATGTAATTGACAATAGTTGTCTACTTATTTATTTATATATAGTTTGTTGTGTCACACAAGACTATATACATTTGAAATGAGATCCTTATTCTCACTAGCAAATCTTTAATTAGAAATACCGAACTATATAGGGAGGGTAATATAGTTTGATGAAAATAGTGGGAGATACCAATTTAAAATAAAGACTTAATTTATTTTGGTAATTAATTAAAATGAATGTATGCTAAAATGTTGTTAAATTACAAATTCATTTATAGAATTTTACGATGTCTAATTCACTATCACTGCATAACATATTAGATGCTAATTAATCGGACTTAAACGGATTGGTTAAGATATTTGAGAATTATTCTCAAGGCTGAAAAGCTATCTTATGTCCTTCATATGTCTACCCCTGCAATGGTTGCAGACAATGCCTCTGAGAAAGAGATTGCTACTTTTAGAAAGTAGTAAGATGATACACAGTTAGCTCAGTGCATCATGCTCGCATCCATGAGTATCGAGCTTCAACGTCAGCAGAAACTATGGATACAAATTTGTTCATGATTAAAAATAAATCTTTCTGTAAGTCAAGGTTCTACTTGGGTATTGGATACCGGATGTAGTTCTCACGTATGCAATCTAATGCAGAGACTAAGCAGAAGTAGAAAGCTAAACAAAGAGTAAGTAATCTTATGTGTAGGAATAGAGCAAAGGTTGCTGCATTAACCATAGGAACTTATAGTTTAGCATTGCCTACGGGCAAGCCTATTAAGTTAATAAGTTGTTATTATGTTACAGTTCTCATTAGAAACATTAGAACTTTCGTTGTTGGACAAGGAAGGTTCTGGTATTATATTTAAGAACAATTGTTGTTCTATTTATAATGATAATGTTTTGTTTGAAACTGGAAGAATACTTGATAGACTTTGTATACTTGACTTACACGAAAAATATTTTGCAAATTGAATAAACTAATAAAAGAAAAGGAGATGGTGATTCAAAGAGTTGAATGTGTGTATTTGATAAAATACAAGTCTGAATCATTTGAAATGTTCAAAGAATTCAGAAGTGAAACATATTGACAAAGTATTAAGATTCTTTGATCAGATCGAGGAAGGAATACTTATTCAATGAGTTTCTAGATAATCTCAAAATGGTATTTTCTCATAATAGATACGTCCTGATACGCAATAATTGATTAGTGTATCTAAAAAGAGAAATTGTACCTTGTTGGAGATGGTGCAGTCCATAATGATTTTTACCGACATTCTAGTATCCATCTATGGTTATGCCCTAGAAACGGCTGCATATCTACAAAAATTAAGGTAACCTCAAAAATCCGAGCCCAAGACTCTATAAAGGTTATGGATAGGAAGGATTCCTACTCTTAAGTATGTTAAGATAAGGGGTTGTCCAGCGTATGTGAAAAGGTTTCAAAAATTAGTTTGGGATAAAATCTGACAAGTGCAGATTTGTGGGATATCCTAAAGAAAGTTTAGGGTATTATTACTATAATCATACACGCTACCTTTTTAGATAAACGTGTTTATCATTAAAGGAGCTAGTGAGAGGGTAATAGATCTTGAAGGAGTTCAAGAACCACAAAGCACTTTAAGTCGAACCGAGAAACCTGTAGATAGACCTATTGTACCACAACCGAATCGGAAATCTGGAAGAGTACCGAAGATACCTGGGAGGTATGGATTCATCATAGAGGATGATAGTGAGGTACACATCGTAGAGGTGATGATCCAGTTATATACGATGAGGCTATGAGTAGAAGACACTCAGAGAAATGGCAGATGGCCAGGAAATCCAAAATGGACTCCATATAAGAGAACCAAGTATAGACTCTGGTTACTCCACAAAAGGGCATAGTGCCTAGAGGGTGAATATGAGTCTTTAAGAGAAAGACTAGGGCAAATGAGAAGGTGGAGACTGTTAGTCGATTTCGCAACCGAAAAATACGCGCAAGTATACGCGGTCAACAAGTAATATAATGATAAGAGAGTTGTCGACCCCACGAGGAATTAACTCTAATGTATCCCCAAGTACTAACTCAATATCGACTCGATCTAAATCAAACTCTTTGATTCAAGTGATAGATAAAGGTTACATCTAAATTGCATGTCATATAAACAACAAAAATAGATAGATAAAGGTCTAAGATTACAATTTCCCCCATTCAAGCATTTTGTCAAACACTTGACGTGCAATGCTTTGTTCAAATATCTTAACTCCCCTTTTAGATCAAATAACCACATGGAATTGACATCCGAGAAATCATAATTACGTAAGAGCCTCTGTCGATGGTCAATTATGAATCTTCCTAATGCGGCATGTAGGTATATGTCTATCCTACACACTATCAAGAGACCAATTTCAAGAATAATTAACAAAACACATGTCACTAAATCTCATTAACTACCGTTTCAATTACCAACTTTCATATAGGAAGTCATTAAGATTAGATTCTCAATTGGTTGCACATGGTATCAAGGTATATGTCTATCCTAAATACTATCAAGTTACCTATCATTGAGACTAATCAACAAGACACACGCCACTAAATCTTAATTAATCACCCACAATAATCTTTAACTTTCACATGATATCATAACTAGGTCTCAACACTATAATCTATTTGTCAAGTTCATATAGGTTCCCACGGTAATTACGAGCCAAGCAATTAATCTTTAAGCATAGGTTATGATAACCAATTCATAAGAGTAATAATAATCAAAGGAAGAGAAATCAATTCAAATAAGCAATGGGTTCAATTACAATTTCAAACCAAAAACTGAAATCAAAATAAATAAACAAAGCAATAAGCCTAACTAACATCCTTGGAGTACAAAGCTAGATGAAAAGATTAGAGATGAACTCCCTTTTGATCTTTTCCTTTCCTTGTATTGCAGCCCTTGTTGGTGGAGCAAGCCTTCCATTGTTGTTGGTTGCTCAAGCTTCCCCATTGGGGAGCTTGAGCTACCTTTTCTCCTTCTTGCTCTAGGTTAGCTTCCACCCTCCAAGAATGCTGATTTTAGAAATCTAGCATCTATTAAAATGGAGACTACATGTTGTATTTATAGTGCCTTATGCAAAACCCTAGCTTAGCCCATGAAAAATGACCAAAAGGGGGCTGAAATCGCGAAATCCGTGCGCTGCAGCGTGCTGTCACCCGACTTAGCTTTGACCTCTGTTAGTAAAATGACCATAACGTCTTCATCCGAACTCGAATTAAGGCGATTAAGTAGGCTATGAAAAGCTAAGAAGGAGCTCTACAAGATACTGGAGCGTGACGAGATAATGGTTGGAGGAAGGCTCAAATTGAGCCCGAAGCAACTGCTATGTAAAATTCATGCCAAATTCGATGGTAAAATGGCCATAACTCTCTCATACGAATTTCAAATTGGATGATTCAAGATGTTCTGGAAAGCTGAGGAGAATATCTACAACTTTCGTTCTTTGAGTTTTGAGAGATAAGGATTGGATCATGGTTGAAATTGAGCCGCAAGCAGCTGCTATGTCAATGTTGAGCTGAAAATGGCACTCAAGGCACTCCAAACGTTGACGCTCAAATAGCCTTTGCTCTATTTCTTACAAAACTAAGTAAAAACACATAAAAATAATACAAAACATATAAAAGCAATATAAAACCACAATATCTAAAAATAAGATAAAAATACAATAAAACCACATAAAGTACCCACAGACTTACAAATTATCAATGCCAAAAGTACCCAAATTGTGTGTATAAAATACACTCATCAGAGACCTATAAGACCTGACCTGGTTAAATGGTTTTTCAAGTCAAGGAGTTGACTGTGATAAAATCTTATTACCGGGTAATGCTCAAGTCCATTTGGATTTTACTTGCGATTACAGCTTATTACGTAATCTGGCAAATGGATGTGGAGACGTCCTTCCTCTATGAAGACTTGAGGAGAATGTATGTATGATACAACCAGAGGAATTTATTTTAAAGGTTGAAGCAAATTATGTATATAAGCTGCAACGATCCATTTATGGATTGAAGCAAGCTTCTCAAAGATGGAACATTCATTTTGATGAGATAATCAAAAGAGTTTGATTTTATCAAAAATGAGAATGAACCTTGTGTGTACAAAAGGGTCAATGGGAGTGCTGTGACATTCTTGGTATTATATGTTAATATACTACTGATAAGGAGTAACACACCAATGCTACAATCAGTAAAGATAAAATTATCTAAACATTCCTCCACGAATGACTTGGGAGGAGCATCCTATAAATTGGAGATATAAATCTATATAAATAGATTTAAAAAGATGTTCGGCTTGACCCAAGGAACGTATATTCATTTGATGCTAAAGGCATTTAGCATGGCAAACTCTAAAAGAGGTCTCATGATGATGAGACATGGAGTGTATCTCTCTAAAATTGTCTCCAATTAAAATAGAGATCGCATGAGTTACTATCATGTATGTAGTGAATATACAAGGCCTGATGTTGATCAGTCATATTCTGGAGAAAATCACTGTAAGACAGTGAAAAACATCTTTAAGTACCTAACCGGTATTGAGGATGTGATCATAATACATGGTGGGTCTGAATTAAAACTAGAGGGCTAAACAGACTCAAGTTTTTCAGACTGACCAAGACGATAACAAATCCACTTTAGGGTAAATAGTTACCTCAAAAGGTGGTGCAGTGAATTGGAAAAGTTCCAAATAGCAAAGAGTTGCTGGTTTAGTGACAAAGACAAAGTATATAGCTTTAAATGAAGCTGGAAGTTGATTGTTTGGATGAAAAGTTCATTAAAGAACTAGGAATAGTTCCTAAGTCTCATCTTGGATTCAAACAAGTGTTGCGGCACTTTCATTTGATTAGTGGAATCATTGAAAGAGGAAAAGTCACTATAGAGATAGTGGCCTCTCGAGAACAACATTGCATATCCATCTATTGAAGCTTTATCCAACAGCAGGATGATCATCACTTAGAAAAGAAGGGTATTAGGTACAATGGCGAGTGACTTTAGTGCAAGTGGGAGATTGAAATTAGTATGCACACAAGCCAATCATATTTGATATGATGTAGCATATACTTTGTAATCTTGTTCGTTTGTTAAAGGCATTTTTACTTTATCAACATGGTGCTGTTATATTAAATGTGATAAACCCATAGTTTTGAGCAATGCTTTTAGAATCATGATGGTGATCATGATAATGAGATCTAAATTCTAGATAGCTCACAAACTAAAATCGTTCCTAATCAATGGATTACTAAAAAGGGATTAGTGAATCCGGATAGATTCGTACATACGTTACTTGCTCTTATGGAGAGGATGATTGATCTCATAATTATTTGTGTGGAGACACTAAAGCAAGTATGTAGGTGCTTATTAGAGAATAAGTTCACTGAACGTGGCTCGCTAAGAAATACCTAATAGAGTTTTACTCGCCTGTCAATAGAAATTCCTCTAGTGATAGTTGTACAAGTGATCCTTGGACTTGAGATCATCACAGTATCTTGTGTATGATGAGTTATACTTTGACATGTCCCTTAAGACCTTTAGGGTATATCAAAGGGTATGATTGGGTATAATAAGTTATACATGGAGATATGTGAATGATCAACAAA
The DNA here is from genome assembly GCA_034770075.1 of Aralia elata. Taxonomy (NCBI): domain Eukaryota; kingdom Viridiplantae; phylum Streptophyta; class Magnoliopsida; order Apiales; family Araliaceae; genus Aralia; species Aralia elata. The sequence continues at coordinate 71,827,604 of CM068384.1, forward strand.
GAATCTACCACTTCTAGTAAAAGGAGAGAATGTCCTACGTGATTCGATAAATGACGACTCAGAAGTCTTTGGCCAAAGCAGAATGAAATTAGAAAGGAGTTTCTAATTTGCATTATCAGAGTTGTTCATTGGAGAATCAAAATACATATAATTAAATAAAATGAGACTTGACAGTAATTCCATGTCTTATATTTAATTGGGACATTGTATGGTAGAAGGATTGAATTGTACGGTAATTATGCACTAAAAGGTTCTTTTGTGATTAATGTTGAAATCTATGTTATCTGGAAAGTCGTTGGGGGCTTACCCTTATTGTAGAATAAATATTATTTAGTTAAATAAATTAAATAGTTTAATTTATTTATTTAAATAAGATTAGAACTGTTCTAATTGATTTATTCACAACCGGTTTAATATAGAGAAGCTAAAGGGTCACACCGCATAAGGAAAATATTTGTTTAAGAAGTAAATGACATAATTGTAATAATAAGTTAAGTGTATTTAATTTAATCTATGGAGATAGAATAAATTAAATAGCTTAATATTTATTATGTAATATTTTAGAAATATTAAATATAAATTAATAAGAAGAGTCTTATTATTATTATTACCATTACTATTATTTAATTCCTAATAGGGATTAGGAATTAATTAATAGAAGTACTCTCTCATGCATTCCTAATTGGATTAGGCGTATAATTAATTAAAGGAGTTTAATTAGAGTATAAACCCTAATCCTAAATAGTTTAGGGAAGGGTTTTCCTACATCTATAAATAAGAGGAGTCTTATCATAGATTAGGGTTACACACTCTTGCATTAGATTGTGGAGAGTACTTGCAATTTCTATAGAGATAGAAACTAGGGTTTTGCCAGCACCCAACTTCTTGAATACCTATTCTTTCTTGGTGGATCACCTCTAGAGGCCAAACACTTGGGTGGCTAACGTTGATCAAAGGAAAGAATCTCATCGGTGGAATTCGAGGAGAACACGAAGGACTAAGATTTGAACTTATACCCGAGGAAGCTTCCCTTTCTCTTTCGTTTAATTGATAATTGAACACAAGGATAGATCATGGTGATTGTTTATATTAAAATTTTAAAATCCGTTTTATCATGCTTCCGCCCTATTTGTGTAATTTGATTGCATGCTTGCGTAATATACAAACCTAATAGTGGTATCAGAGCCTAATTCTTGTGTTAATTATTGATTTTGATGATTCTATGTATGAATTGATATGCGATACGGTCGGATTTTTGGGCTGGAAAAATTTTTAGAATCTGCATCGCGGCGCGGCCGCGCCACTTCCAGTTCATTCTGGAGCGCGGCCGCACCCTAACCCAGAAAACGTTTCTGGGGTGTAGTGCGGTCGCGCCGCTCCTAGTTTAATTTGGAGCGCGACTGCGCCGATGTGCAGAGTTTGAAATTTCTTTTTGTTTTCTCAATTAACATAAATGGTTTATTTAATTGATAAAAGTTTAAAATAATGATGTTTATTTTATCTGAAATATGATTCCAAATTGCTAAAAATTAAAGGAGTTTAATTTGGATTTGGTTTTTTGATTAAAATAAAAGAGTTTATTTTGTTTTAAAAACTAAATATTAGCAAAACTTTTGCCCATTAATTGATATCAATGCATATATGAAATGGTTTAATTATTCATGAGATGAATGTTATTTATTGATGCATATGGAGATATGTATGATAATAAATAAGAATTGATTATGGACTATTGACCAATGTGTGATTGAAATTATTTTAGAGGATGCTTGAATGTATGAGTTTTTATAAATGGGGTCTGCGTAGCTCGTCTTTTCTAATTTTTCTTAATGTAAATTCTATCTCCCTCCTATGTACTTCCCCTTCACTGCTGATCAAGGTTTCTATTTATTGTAAATAGTTTATGTAATAGGACTAGTTAGAGTTAATTTTGAAGAATTGGAGACAAAGGAGCAAGGAGCGCTTGAAGACCCGTTTGTAATGGAGCCCGGGTTTAAATGTAATAGTTATTTAAATTTAATTCTTGCACCCTAGGTTTGACCTTTTGGTTCACTTGGTGGCTCTAGTGAACCAAACTAGAATAAAAGTCCATAATCAATCCGGATAGAATATAGTATTCTATATGTGCATGCTTATATATATATATATATATATATATATATATTATCTAACATGCTTCGCATGTCAAATAATATGACACGCATTTTATATATATGTGTGTGTGCATGCGCGCTAAACAAGATGAGACTATTAATAATAAACCCTCAAAGAAAATTATATTAAGTCCTAAGCGTTCAAAGATATTCGGAATATCGAACGTCGCCTTCTAGCATGGTAAAGCAATAGAGTATTAAATATTTAATATGAGTTTGTTGTGCACACACAAGGCGAGTATTAAATATTTAAGATGTTGTTTTTATCACATTTGATGCTTATTAAGGAATTGAACATTACTGCTTTGTTGTGCACACACAAGGGCGATCTTTTTCTCTTCACATATATGGAAGTGCTAGGTTGGACTTAACTTAGATTATTTTAGTTCGGATGTGCACACACTTGATCATTATAATCTAAGAGGCAAAATACAAGGAGTTACATAGTGATGTAATTGACAATAGTTGTCTACCTATTTATTTATATATAGTTTGTTGTGCACACACAAGGCTATATACATTTGAAATGGGATCCTTATTCTCACTAGCAAATCTTTAATTAGATTTGCTAACTATATATTGAGGGTAATATAGTTTGATTAAAATAGTGGGAGATACCAATTTAAATAAAGACCTAATTTATTTTGATGATTAATAAAATGAATGTATGCTAAAATGTTGTCTATTTCACATGCAGAATTTAAAAATGTCACTGCATAGCATACTTGATGCTAACAAACTGACCGGATCGAATTACACGGACTGGTTAAGGAATCTGAGAATTGTTCTCACTGCTCAAAAGATTTCTTATGTCCTAAATTTGCCAGTCTCTGCAAATGTTGCAGAAACAGCCTCTGAGTAAGAGATTGCTACTTTCAGAAAGTGGCAAGATGATGCAATCATGGCTCAATGCATCATGCTCGTATCTATGAGTAACAAGCTTCAGCGTCAGCATGAAACTATGGATGCTCCTACTATATTGTTGCACCTCAAAGAGTTGTATGGTGAGCAAAGTAGGACTGCAAGATATCATATATCTAAGGAGCTCTTCCGATCTCGTATGACCGAGGGCACTACCGTTGAGACTCATGTCCTCAAGATGATCAATTTGATTGAACAACTTGGACAGCTTGGGTTCGTGATGGATGGGGAGTTAAGCCAAGATTTGATCTTGCAGTCACTCCCGAACACCTTCTCACAATTTGTTGTGAATTTTCACATGAATAAGTTGGATGTTAGCTTGCCTGAGTTACTGAACATGCTGAAAACTGCTGAAGGTCACTTCTCATCCAACAAGAACCAAGTCTTACTAGTGGATGATTCTTCCAAGAAAAGGAAGAGGCCAAAGGTATCTTCTAAAGAGAAGAAAAACAAGAAGGCTAAGGGCAAGGCGAAAAGAAAGGATAAAAAGAAACCTGATCTATATAGCAAAGGAATTTGCTACCATTGCAATAAGCCGGGACACTAGAAGAGGAACTACAAAGAGTATCTTGCGGACCAAAAGAAGCTTGGAGAAGCTTCGACTTCCGATCTAGGTTTGTTCATGATTGAAATTAATTTTTCTGAAAGTCAAAATTCTACTTGGGTATTGGATACCGGCTGTAGTTCTCACATGTGTAATAATATGTAGGGATTAAGCAGAAGTAGAAAGCTGAACAAGGATGAAGTCATCCTACGAGTGGAAAATAGAGCAAAGGTTGCTGCATTAGCTGTATGAACTTATTGTTTAACACTGTCTACGAGAAAGTTGTTTGCCTAAATTTATACTAGCAAAAATACGCAAGTATACGCAGTCCACAAGTAATAAAGTGAAAGTAGAATATCGTCCCACAGAGAATAAAAATGAGTTTATAATGACAATTTTAAATCCTAAATCAAATCAATTTTATTAAACAAATAATCAATGATTTCTGAATTTCTGATTTTAACTAATTAATTCTAAATTAAATTAATACCACAAGTTGAAAACATATTTCTAAAGACTTAAGACTACAACTTCACTTATTGCTTCACTTTGCTTGACACACTTCCCTTTGGATTATGCTAATTATTTTGGATTGTTAATCAAGAACTCATCAGTATTTATGATCATCTCTCAATGTTTCATAAACAACTCAACTCAAATCCACAAATAATAGATTCAAGATAATCACCCTAATTGACTAACTCACTATATCTCTATGTGAATTACAATTAAAAAGGATTTAAAGTTCAGGTTTCCCATTAGATTACATGTGGTGAATAAGTATATCTCTATCCTAAACACAAATTATGAATTCCAACGACAAGTAGAATACACAATCACATGCTATTATGGTCAGATCTAAATCTATACTTCATCTCTCGAGTTCGTGTAGATTATCGCAGTAATTATTGGCCTGATAATTAAACAATTAAGTATAAACCATAATAGACAATCCCATAATAACTAATCATAATTATCCCGGAAGAATGTCAAATAAAACTACACAATAAGATCTATTATAGCCTTAAAAAGAAATTTAGTTCATAAATAAACTAGAATCCATCATCCACAAATTTAATAGCATTCAAAAGTTAAAGTAAAAGATAAGAGAGAAGAACAAAAACTGTTGAGCAATCCTTAATCTCTTTCTAGCTCCTGCTTACTTTCCTCCTACTAGCAATTTACTTCAAGTCTTCACAATTTTCTCCAAACTAGGGTTTTCTAATAATAAGTTCAACAAACTTTAAAATTGACTTAAAACAACTACTTATAATATCTGATAAGAATCCTAACTAATTAAGAAGTTTAAAATCCAAGTACACATCAAATTTGCTTTAATTAATGAAAAGTCAACTCTTGGTCAACTCCCGAACAGGCGCGGCCGCGCTGGAAATAGGCTTGATTGGCGTGCGGCCGTGCTAAACTTCCAACCAGTTTCTTTTCAGCTCTGAAGACCGGCGCGGCCGCGTTGCTCCCTAGGTTATTTTGGGCGCAGCCGCGCTGCTCCATTTTCCTGCAACTCTGTATCTGCAACTGCTAAATTAACTCAACTCTCGCCAAATCAATCCCCAACATGTGCAACCTACAAAAACACATAAAATGCATGAAAAGTAACTACAAACCATGGAAATAAACAATAATCCGCATTCATTAGTAGCCGATTCGTAGGTATAAAACCTACTTATCAAAAGTCCATTAGTTTACATAATTGTTATTATGTTCTCATTAGAAACATTATTTTAATTTCTGTATTGGATATGGATAGTTTTGATATTATAATAAAGAACAACAATTGTTCTATTTATAATAAAAATGTTCTATATGTTGTTGGCAATTTACTGAATGGACTCTACATACTTGACTTGCATGAAAATATACTTCAAACTGAACAAACTAAGAAAAGAAAAAGAGATGATGTTAATTATACCTTTATGTGACACTGTAGACTCGGTCATATCAATGAAACAAGATTAACCAAGTTGCATAAAGATGGGCTTTTAGAGCTATTTGATTATGAATCATATCCAACTTGTGAATCTTGTCTCATGGGTAAGATGACTAAATCCCTTTTAGTGGAAAAAGAGAAAGAGTTACAGAGCTGTTAGCGTTGGTACACACAGACGTATGTGGACCTGTGACAACGAATGCACGGAGAGTGTATTCTTATTTTATTACTTTCACTGATGATCATTCTAAATTTTGATATGTGTATTTAATGAAATACAAATCTGAATCGTTTGAAAAGTTCAAAGAATTCAGAAGTGAAGTAGAGAAACAAACTGGCAAGAGCATTAAGATTCTACGATCGGATCGAGGAGGGGAATACTTAACCAATGACTTTCTCAACTGTCTCAAAGAAAATGGTATAATCTCACAATGGACTCTACTAGGGCCGCCACAGTTGAATGGTGTATCTGAAAGGAGATATCGAACATTGTTGGACATGGTTCGTTCCATGATGAGTTTTACCGACCTTCCAGTATCTTTCTGGGGCCATGCCTTAGAATCGGCTACATACCTACTTAACAAGGTACCTACCAAATCCGTCCCAAAGACTCTATATGAGTTATGGACAGGGAGAAAACCAAATCTTAAGCATGTTAAGACTTGGGGTTGTCCAGCTTATGTCAAAAGGTTTGAGCATGATAAGCTGAAGACTAGATCTGATAAATGTACATTTGTGGGATATCCTAAAGAAAGTTTAGGATATTATTTCTATCATCCTACTGATCAAAAGGTGTTTGTTGGAAACACTTTGCCTTCTTAGAAAAGGAGTTTATCCTTGAAGGGTTTAGACAAACTAAGTCTCTAAGCTACAATGATCCATTTATGGATTGAAGCAAGCTTTTCGAAGATGGAACATCCGTTTTGATGAGATAATCAAAAAGTTTGATTTTATCAAAAATAAGGATGAACCTTATATGTACAAGAAGGTTAGTGGGAGCGCTGTTTCGTTCCTTGTATTATATGTTGATGATATATTACTGATAGGGAATGATGTTCCTATGCTACAGTCGATCAAAATTTGGTTATCTAAACACTTCTCCATGAAGGACTTGGGTGAGGCATCCTATATTTTGGGGATAAAGATCTATAGAGATAGATCTAAAAGGATGCTTGGCTTGACCCAAGGAAAGTACATTGACTCGATGCTAAAGAAGTTTAGCATAGAAGATTCCATGAGAGGTCTCATACCGATGAGCCATGGAATACATCTCTCCAAGAAACAGGCCCTAAAGACACCTGAGGAGAGAAACCGTATGAGTAAGATTCCTTATGCTTTAGGAATAGGATCTATCATGTACGGTATAATATGTACTAGACCAGATGTCGCTCATGCACTTAGTGTAACAAGCAGATGGGTATTAGATACCATGGCGATTGGCTTTAGTGCAAGTGGGAGATTGAAAGTAGTATGCGCACAAGCCAATTATATTTGATATGATGTAGTATATACTTTGTAATCTTATTCATTTATTAATAAAAGAATTGATTTTCTTAAAAGGCATTTTACATCATCTACATGGTCCTGTTATATTAAATGTGATAAACCCATGGTTTTGAGCAATGTTTTTAGAATCATGATGTTGATCATCCTAATGAGATCTAAATTCGAGATAGCTCACAAACTAAATTCGAGATACATCTTTTACTAGACAAGGTAGATTCTTTGTTGATCATTCACCTATCTTTATATACAACTTATTTTACCCAATCATACCCTGTGATATATCCTAGAGGTCTTAAGTGACATGTCAAAGTATAACTCATCATACATAAGATACTATGATGATCTCAAGTCCAAGGATCATTTGTACTACTATCACTAGAGGAATTCCTATTGACAGGCGAGTAAAACTCCATTAGGTATTCCTTAGCGAGCCACGTTCAGTGAACTTATTATCCAATAAGCACCTATGTACGTGCTTTAGTGTCTCAACATAAATGATTATGAGATCAATCATCATCTTCCTAAAAGCAAGCAACGTATATACTAATCTATCCGGATTCACTAATCCCCTTTTTAGTAATCCAACGATTAGGAACTATTTTAGTTTGTGAGCTATCTAGAATTTAGATATCATTAGCATGATCATCATTATGATTCTAAAAGCATTGCTCAAAACTATGGGTTTATCACATTTAGTATAACAGCACCATGTAGATAATGTAAAATGTCTTCAACACTTTTATTAATAAATGAATAAGATTACAAAGTATATGTTACATCATATCAAATATGATTGGCATATGTGCATACTACTTTCAATCTCCCAATTGCACTAAAGCCAATCGTCATGGTATCTAATACCCATCTTCTCTAAGTGACGATCAAACTTTTATTGTGTTAAAGCTTTAGTAACTGGATATGCAATGTTGTCTTGAGAGTCCACACGCTCCAAGGTGACATCTCCTCTTTTAATGATCTTTCTAATCAAATGAAACCGCCGCAATACGTGTTTGGATTTCTGATGAGACCTGGGTTCCTTAGCCTGTGCAACAGCTCCGGTATTGTCACAGAATAAAGGTATAGCTCCTCTAATGCTAGGAACCATTTCAAGTTCAGTTATGAACTTTTTCATCCAAACAGCTTCCTTTGCAGCTTCACTTACAGCTATGTACTCTGCCTCTGTCACTGAATCAATAATTGTTTGCTGTTTGGAACTTTTCCAATTCATTGTGCCACCGTTTAAGGTAAACACGTACCCTGAAACGAATTTACTGTCATCTTGGTCCGTTTGAAAACTTGAGTCTGTATAGCCTTCTAGTTTCAATTCAGACCCACCGTAGATAAGAAATACATCCTTAGTTCTTCTCAAGTACTTTAGGATGTTTTTCACTGCCTCCCGGTACTTTTCTCCTGGATTCGACTAATATCTGCTTGTTACACTAAGTGCATGAGCGACATCCGGTCTAGTACATATCATACCGTACATGATAGATCCTATTGCTGAAGCATAAGGAATCTTACTCATACGGTCTCTCTCCTCAGGTGTCTTTGGGGCCTGTTTCTTAGAGAGATGTATTTCATGGCTCATCGGCATGAGACCTCTTTTGGAATCTTCCATGCTAAACTTCTTTAGCATCGAGTCAATGTACTTTCCTTAGGTTAAGCCAAGCATCCTTTTAGATCTATCTCTATAGATCTTTATCCCCAAAATATAGGATGCCTCACCCAAGTCCTTCATGGAGAAGTGTTTAGATAACCAAATTTTTATCGACTGTAGCATAGGAACATCATTCCCTATCAGTAATATATCATCAACATATAATACAAGGAATGAAACAACGCTCCCACTAACCTTACACAAGGTTCATCCTCATTTTTGATAAAATTAAACTTTTTGATTATCTCATCAAAACGGATGGCCCATCTTCGAGAAGCTTGCTTCAATCCATAAATAGACCGTTGTAGCTTACAGACTTGATTTGTTCCAACCGTTGAAACAAAACCCTCTGGTTGTATCATATATACATTTTCCTCAAGCTTTCCATTGAGGAAGGCCGTTTTCACATCCATTTGCCAAATTTCGTAGTCATAATAAGCTGCAATTGCAAGTAAAATCTGAATGGACTTGAGCATAGCTACTGGTGAGAAGGTTTCATCATAGTCAACTCCTTGTCTTTGTTTGAAACCTTTTGCAACCACTCGGGCCTTATAGGTCTCTACCTTGTCATCCACTCCAGTCTTTCTCTTAAAGACCCATTTGCACCCAATAGGCTTAATGCCCTTAGGTGGTGAAACCAAAGTCCATACTTGGTTTTCATATATGGAGTCCATCTCGGATTTCATGGCTTCTAGCCATTTTTCTGAGTCTTTACTACTCATAGCCTCTTCATAAGTCAATGGATCATCATCTCCTATGATGCGTACCTCGTCATCATCCTCTATGATGAATCTATACCTATCGGGTATCTTCAGTACTCTTCCAGATTTACGAATTGGTTGCGGTACAGTAGGTTCTTGCACTTGGTCAGGTACCTAACTTTGATCCGTACTGTTTTGTGGTTCTTGAACTTCTTCAAGATATATCTTACTCCCACTGACCCCTTCAAGGATAAACTCCTTTTCCACGAAGGCAACATGTTTCGCAACAAACACCTTTTGATCAGTAGGAGGATAGAAATAATACCCTGATGTTTCTTTAGGGTATCTCACGAATCTACACTTGTCGGATCTAGTCTTCAGCTTATCACGCTCAAACGTTTTGACATAAGCTGGACAACCCCAAGTCTTAACATGATTAAGATTTGGTTTCCTCCCTGTCCATAACTCATATGGAGTCTTTGGGACGGATTTGGTAGGTACCTTGTTAAGTAGGTGTGCAGCCGATTCTAGGGCATAACCCTAGAAGGATATTGGAAGGTCGGTAAAACTCATTATGGAACGAACCATGTCCAACAATGTTCGATTTCTCCTTTCAGATACACCATTCAACTGTGGCGTCCCTAGTGGAGTCTATTGTGAGATTATACCATTTTCTTTGAGACAATCAAGAAACTCATTGGTTAAATCTTCCCCTCCTCGATCCGATTAAAGAATTTTAATACTTTTACCAGTTTGCTTCTCTACTTCACTTCTGAATTCTTTGAACTTTTCAAACGATTTATATTTGTATTTCATTAAATACACATATCTAAATCTAGAATGATCATCAGTAAAAGTAATAAAATAAGAATACCCTCCTCGTGCAATCGTTGTCATAGGTCCACATATGTCTTTGTGTACCAACGCTAACAACTCGGTAACTCTTTCTCCTTTTCCACTAAAAGGAGATTTAGTCATTTTACCCATGAGACAAGATTCACAAGTTGAATATGATTCGAAATCAGATAGCTCTAAAAGTCCATCCTTATGCAACTTGGTTAATCTTGTTTCATTGATATGACCGATTCTACAGTGCCACATAAAGGTATAATTAATATCATCTCTTTTTCTTTTCTTAGTTTGTTCAATTTGAAGTATATTTTCATGCAAGTCAAGTATGTAAAGTCCATTCAGTAAATTGCCAACACCATATAAAACATTTTTATTATAAATAGAACAACTATTATTATTTATTATAATATTAAAACCATCCATATCCAATACAGAAACTGAAATAATGTTTCTAATGAGTGTTGGAACATAATAACAATTATTTAAACTAATGGACTTATCCGTAGGCATTGCTAAACAATAAGTTCCTACAGCTAATGCATTAACCTTTTCTCTATTTCCCACTCGTAGGACGACTTCATCCTTGTTCAGCTTTTTACTTCTGCTTAGTCGCTGCATATTATTACATATGTAAGAACCACAACCGGTATCCAATACCCAAGTAGAATTTTGACTTTAAGAAAAATTAATTTCAATCATGAACAAACCTAGATCGGAAGTCGAAGCTTCTCCAAGCTTTTTTTGGTCCGCAAGATACTGCTTGCAGTTCCTCTTCCAATGTCCCGGCTTGTTGCAATGGTAGTAAATTCCTTTGCTATCAGGATCAGGTTTCTTTTTATCCTTTCTTTTCGCCTTGCGCTTAGCCTTCTTATTTTTCTTCTTCTTAGAAGATACCTTTGGCCTCTTCCTTTTCTTGGAAGAATCATCCACTAGTAAGACTTAGTTCTTGTTGGATGAGAAGTGACCTTCAGTAGTTTTCAGCATGTTAAGTAACTCAGGCAAGCTGACGTCCAACTTATTCATGTGAAAATTCACAACAAATTATGATGAGGTGTTTGGGAGTGACTGCAAGATTAAATCTTGACTTAACTCCCCATCCATCACGAACCCAAGCTGTCCAAGTTGTTCAATCAGATTGATCATCTTAAGGACACGAGTCTTAATGGTAGTGCCCTCAGTCATACGAGATCGGAAGAGTTGCTTAGATATCTGATATCTAGCAGTCCTACTTTGCTCACCATACAACTCTTTGAGGTGCAGCAATATAATAGGAGCATCCATAGTTTTATGCTGACGCTGAAGCTCGTTACTCATAGATGCGAGCATGATGCATTGAGCCAAGATTGCATCATTTTGCCACTTTCTGAAAGTAGTAATCTCTTCCTCAGAAGCTGTTTCTGCAACATTTACAAGGACTGGCGAATTTAATATATAAGAAATCTTTTCAGCAGTGAGAACAATTCTTAGATTCCTTAACTAGTCCGCGTAATTCGGTTCGGTCAGTTTGTTAGCATCAAGTATGCTACGCAGTGATAGTGAGTTTGACATTTTTAAATTCTGCATGTGAAATAAACAACATTTTAGCATATATTCATTTTATTAATCATCAAAATAAATTAGGTTTTTTTTAATTTGGTATCTCCCACTATTTTCATCAAACTATATTACCCTCAATATATAGTTTGACAAATCTAATTTAAGATTTGCTATTGAGAATAAGGATCCCATTTCAAATGTATATATAACCTTGTGGTGACACAACAAACGATATATAAATAAATAGGTAGACAACTATTGTCAATTATATCACTATGTAACTCCTTGTATTTTGCCTCTTAGATTATTTTGATCAAGTGGTGATATATCCGAATCAAAATTATCCAAGTTAAGTCCAACCTAACACTTCCATATATGTGAAGAGAAAAATACCGTCCTTGTGGTGACACAACAAAATAATAATGTTCAATTCCTTAATAAGCATCTAATGTGATAATGCAACATCTTAAATATTTAATACTTGCCTTGTGGTGACACAACAAACTCATATTAAATATTTAATACTCTATCCCTTTATCATGCTAGAAGGTGACGTTCGATATTCCAAATATCTTTGAACGCTTAGGACTTAATATGATTTCTTTGAGGGGTTTATTATTATTAGTCTCATCTTGTTTAGCGCACATGCACACACACACACACACACACACACACACACACATATATATATATATATATATCATACGTGTTATATTATTTAACATGCGAAACATGTTGGATAATATAATATATATATATATAGTAAGCATGCATATATAGAATACTATATTCTACATTTAAACCCGGACTCCATTACAAACGGGTCTTCAAGCGCTCCTTGCTCCTTTGTCTCCAATTCTTCAAAATAATTCTAACTAATACTATTACATAAATTATTTAAAATAAATAGAAACCTTGTTCAGCAGTCAAGGGGAAGTACATAGGAGGGAGATAGAATTTACATTAAGAAAAATTAGAGAAGCCGAGGTACGCAGACCCCATTTATAAAAACCCATACATTCAAGTATCCTCTAAAATAAGTCCAACCACACATTGGTCAATAGTCCATAATCAATCCTATTTATTATCATATATATCTCCATATGCATCAATAAATAACATTCATCTAATGAATAATAAAACAATTTCATATATGCATTGATATCAATTAATGGGCAATAAGCTTGCCAATATTTAGTTTTGACACAAAATAAACTCTTTTATTTTAATCAAAAACTAAATTCAAAATTAAACTCCTTTAATTTTAGCAATCTGAAATCGTATTTCAGATAAAATAAACATCTTTATTTTAAACTTTTATCAATTAAATAAACAATTTATTTTAATTGAGAAAAATAAAAAAAATTCAAAACCTGCAGACCGGCGTGACCGCGCTCCAAAATGAACTAGGAGCGGCGCGGCCGCGTTGCACCTCCAGAAACGTTTTTCTGGGTTCGGGCGCGGCCGCACTCCAGAATGAACTGGAAACGGCGCGGCCGCGCTCCAGAATGAACTGGAAGCGGCGCGACCGTGCCGCGACGCAGAATTAGAAAAAAATTTCAGTCCAAAATATCCGATCGTATCACATATCAATTCATACATGGAATCACCAAAATCAATAATTAACACAAGGATTGGCTTTGATACCACTGTTAGGTTTGTATATAATGCAAGCATGCAATCAAATTACATAAATAAGGCGGAAGCATGATAAAACGTATTTTAAAATTTTTCATACAAACCATCACCATGATCTTTCCTTGTGTTCAATTATCGAATAACCGAAAGAGATAGAGATATAGAAATTATACCCTCGCGAATCAAAGCTTCCTCGGGTACAAGTTCACCTCCAATTCCTTCGCGTTCTCCTTGAATTACACCGATGAGATTCCTTCCTTTGATCAACGTTAGCCACCCAAGTGTTTGGCCTCAAGAGGTGATCCACCAAGGAAGAATAGGTATTCAAGAAGATGGGTGTTAGCAAAACTCTAGTTTCTATCTCTATAGAAATTGTAAGTACTCTCCACAATTTAATGTAATAGTGTGTAACCCTAATCTATGATAACACTTCTCTTATTTATAGATGTAGGAAAACCCTTCCCTAAACTATTTCGGATTAGAGTTTCTATTATAATTAAACTCCTTTAATTAATTATGCTCCTAATCCAATTAGGAATTAATGAGAGAGTACTTCTATTAATTAATTTTCAATCCCTATTGGGAATTAAATAATAGTAATAATAATAATAATAAGACTCCTCTTATTAATTTATATTTAATATTTCTAAAATATTAAATAATAAATATTAAGCTATTTAATTTATTCTATCTCTATAGTTTAAATTAAATACACTTAACTTATTATTACAATTATGTCATTTACTTCTTAAATAAATATTTCTTTTCTGCAGTGTGACCCTCTAGGTTCTCCATATTAAACCGGTTGTGAATAAATCAATTAGAACAATTTTAATCTTATTTAAATAAATAAATTAAACTATTTAATTCATTTAAATAAATAACATTTATTCTACAATAAGGGTAAGCCCCTTAGCGATCAACGACATTCCACATAATATAGATTTCAACATTAATCACAAAAAGAACCTTTCAGTGAATAGTTACCGTACAATTCAATCCTTCTACTATACAATATCCCAATTAAATATAAGACATGGATTTACTCTCAAGTCTTATTTTATTTAATTATATGTATTTCGATTGCCAAATGCACAACTCTAAATAATGCAAATTAGAAACTCCTTTCTAATTTCATTCTGCCTTGGCCAAGGACTACTGAGTTGTCATTTATCGAATCACATAGGACATTTACATCTTTTACTAAACGAGGTAGATTCTTTGTTAATCATTCACCTATCTCCATATATAACTTATTATACCTAATCATACCCTTTGATATACCCTAAAGGTCTTAAGGGACATGTCAAAGTATAACTCATCATACACAAGATACTATGATGATCTCAAGTCTAAGGATCACTTGTACTACTATCACTAGAGGAATTCCTATTGACATGCGAGTAAAACTCTATTAGGTATTCCTTAGCGAGCCACATTCAGTGAACTTATTCTCCAATAAGCACCTATATACTTGCTTTAGTGTCTCTGTGACGCCCCCAAATTCGGGTCACCAAAGCTACGGACCTGGTTCATCACTATCTAATACAAGAATTATACAATTGATAACTTATAGCGGAATAAAGGAATATTTACATTGATATAACATAAATAACCCTGTTCTAAGTCTCGAAACCAAGACTACAGCAAAACATAACATAATACATAAGGGTAAATATGTCTTAATACACAACGTCAATTAATAAGTCTTAATACAAACGGTAATTCTAGAACAACAAATTACAACTAATCAGTAGCTTTCCCCTTTCCCTTATCTTTTCATGAGCTCTCGCCACGTGCTGCACTAACTGAAATGTTTTAAGAAAAGCAAGGGGTGAGCAACAAATTTGCCCCGCAATTATAATAGCAATGAATAATCACATGAATAACTTTATAGCTCACAAGAGTAAAAATTTATCTAAGTCAAGGAAATAAACAACTTCTTTTATCACCGTTATACTGTTCGCTATGGACCGAAGGATTTATGAAGTATCCAAGGATTTCACAGTTTTCCCAAAGAAAGGGACTAATCGATATTGAGTGAGCCCCAAGGCACAGAACTCTATCTAGAATTACTGGAAATTCATCCGATAATCCACAAAACTAGTATAATAGGTGATCAGCCTAAAATACCTGGCGTTATGTATAAGCCTTATATTTTCCATTTACGCGCGTGTCGGTTCCTCGACGTTTATACAATTTCCCCTACTATGAGGGTTGTTCTTCTCAGCTTTACATGGGAGTCCAGATCAAAACAATTTGATCGGACAGTTTTACTTAACAACAATGATAGCTGGAGGACTTAACCTCACTTCAATAAACAAATCAATAAGTGTCTAGCTGGAACAATTAGCTTTGACATAGCTTTCAAACAGTTTATGGAATAAAGAACGTTAAGGTTTAACAACATGCATGATATCATCAATAATATCTTGAATGAATAACAATTCATAATCTTTGGAATCACACAATATATAACATTGCATGAAATGGGCTTTCATTGCAATACTTGAATAAAAGTATGAATACTAACACACTAATTGCTAAATTGATAAGTAATTTGAACGGAGTCAAGAAGTTCAATAAGCTTACTCAATAAATAATATTTGCTCGAATATAATTTGGAGTAAGGTAAGTAAACTTGCACAATTAAATAAGGATGGAGTAAGAAACTTGCCTTGCGCCTGCGTTAAAATCTCGACGTTAATCGTCCTTCAAAAATAATACCCTACAGTTCATTAAAATCATCTTAAATATTAGTTATATAAGGACTAGGTTCAATACAATCATCATATCATCAAAATACATTAATTGCCACTACGACTACCCAGTCAGGGGTGAGCTGGTGGGGGTCGGGGGGCAGCGCCCCCTGAAAACCAAGCGTAATTTGCAATCAGTTTATTCAATTTACGCCTTAAGACAACATCACTTTGGTTGACAATGGTATAAAATTAAACACATAAGGTTTTAGCAAGATATAAGCATTTCTAATCATTTTGTACAAAAATATAAGTTTTGGACTCGCGGGAAAAATTCACTAGGTCCGACCTGGCCCGACCCGGTCCGGCTTGACCTGACCCGATCCAGCCTGACCCGACCCGGAACAGGTGCGGAACAGTGCCATGCAGTAGCCCAGGTTCTGCAGTTGCAGAACCGCGAGGTCAAGACCTCCGTCCGCTCCAGCTCCTATATCTCCCTCTACATTCGATCAATTTGGTCCGTTACGGACTCTATGGATTCGTAAGACACGGGGCTACAACATATCACAAATCTAGGACGACCCATAAAGGCTAACATGACCAAATCTTAAGCCAAAACATAAACTGCATACTCTATTTTTTTTTCGCAGTCATGATGCATTATACTCAAATCATAACTGTGACTTCGTTTTAGCATCTTTTTGGTTCATTCCACATAGTTTATCTTCACAACTCATGGAAGTACAATAATATAACAACAAACAATCAAAATAATCACATCATCAACTCTTTACAGTCCTCTAACAGTCTTAAGGTCCAAAAGTCCAAAAATGTCCATAGTTCATGCTTTAAGCCAAGGTTCGGATTTCTTTTTGTTTTTGTTCCTCTTTAATGGTATTGATAGCTTAAAAGGTGTCTTGGTAACAATATTAAGCAACCACAACCAACAATAACAACCAAAAATTTCCAAAAATGCAAAACCCATCAAGAAAGCTTCAAAAAAAAAAAAACTTGAACAATGGAGGAAAGATGATTTTACCTCTTACTCTTACTTCTAAGGGTGCTATGGAAGCTACTAAGATTCTTCTTCTCCTTCCTCTAGCTCCCGTGCGTCTTCTTCTTCCCGTAGCTTGCTTCTTCTTCTTCTTTAAATTTTCTTCCTTCTCTCTCTATAGTTCTCTCTCTCTCTTTGTATTCTCTATCCTTGCTTACAAATGGGAAGTATGCTGATGGTTTGAATGAGAAGAAACATGAGTTGATGGGAGGATATGGTGGCCTCTGAAGGAATGTATTGATATGCAGAAAATGCTTCACCCGAGCTCTTGAAAATGAATTTAAGGAGGATATTTGGTGAAGTTAACAATCCCATGTTTAGTATACTATACCAAATTTGGTAAATAATTCTACCCAAAATTAAAATGGGTACTCCCATAAATTATTGGGACGCGTAAAAATATTTATTATGGGATTTGTCCAATTATTCGGAACACTCATATAATACATTTCGGATACGGATTAAATCACGTATCAGCTCCAATACAATTTTTGACACTTGAAAAAATTATTTTTTCGCATACACGCCTTAACAAAATTAATAGAAATTGAAAGAGATACAAAAATATTTGGGCGTGAATAGTGCCTTGGGAAACGTGCCATGTGAATAGTGATTTTATGAATTTTCGCAAAATCGATCTATTCACCCCAACGACACAACAACACATAAAATTTAACACATACACATATTCTAGGTTGCAACACAACTTTAAGCACATAACATAATAATATAGATAAAAATAAAAATTCATTTTATTCATACATAACTCGGGTTACAAGGAAATCTAAAATTCCCGATCGTTACATTCTCCCCCCTTATAAGGATTCTGTCCCCAGAATCACCATACAAGGTCAAAAAAAAATTTGCGGGTAATCCTTCTTCATCTTATCTTCCAATTCCCATGTAGCCTCCTCGACATTGTGGTTCCGCCAAACTACTTTTACAGAAGGTATGACCTTATTTCTTAACACTTGCTCCTTCCTATCAATTATCTGAATAGGAATTTCTTCGTACGTAAGATCCGTCTCTATTTGAACGGGCTCATAGGATATCACGTGCTTATAATCGGGCTTGTATGGTCATAACACTGAGACGTGGAACACATTGTGTATATGCTCTAGTTCAGGAGGCAATGCTACCTTATACGCCACTTCACCCACTCTTCTCAATACTTCGAACGGTCCTACGAAACTTGGGCTTTCCCTTCTTTCCAAAACGTATCTTCCCTTTCTAGGGAGACACTTTTAGAAACACGTAACTGCCAACATCGAAGTCTCTCGTCTGGCAATGTTGATCTGCATACTTCTTTTGTCGGTCTTGGGCTGCAACTAGTCTAGCCCTGATCACCTTGACCATTTCGGCTGTCTGCTGCACCAACTCTGGTCCCAACAGTCGTTGTTCGCCGACCTCATCCCAACTTAATGGTGTTCTGTACTTCCTCCCGTAGAGGGCTTCATACGGCAGCATACCGATTCTTGCATGATAGCTGTTGTTATAAGCGAATTCCATAAGTGGTAAGTGATCATCCCAATTCCCTTCAAAATCCATCACACAAGCTCTAAGCATGTCTTCTAGTGTCTGTATTGTTCGTTCGCTCTGTCCGTCAGTTTGAGGATGGTAAGCAGTACTTAGTCGCAACTGTGTTCCCATTCTCTCTTGCAAGCTCTTCCAAAAATTTGATGTGAAGCGCGGATCTCAATCTGAGATAATTGACACTGGCACTCCACGTCGCGAAACAATTTCCTTTATGTATAACTTGGCTAACTGGATCAAATTGAATCGGATTTTTATCGGTAGAAAGTGTGCTGATTTTGTCAATCGGTCTACGATAACCCAAATGGCATCACAACCCTTTTGTGTAACTGGAAGCCCCACCACGAAGTCCATAGTGATATGCTCCCATTTCCATTCCGATATATTTAGTGGTTGAAGTAACCCACCCGGTCTCTGATGTTCCGCCTTGACTTGTTGACAGGTGAGACACTTACTCACGTACTCTGCTATGTCCCGCTTCATGTTGGGCCACCAAAAATATTGACGAAGATCCCGGTACATTTTCGTGCTTCCAGGGTGAACATAATATGCTGAATTATGTGCTTCATGTAAAATTTCCTCTCTTAATTCAGTCACGGCTTGCACCCATACTATCTTTATCCGTCCGGAATTTTTCTACCTTATTTTCTGCTATCCTTTCCCGAATCCTTTCACACTCTTCATCCTTTTCCTGTGATTCTCTCACTTTGTCGTGTAATGTCGGACGAGCCTCAATTATGAATAACTTCTTTGTGGTCTCTGTCGGACTTTTCACTTCGATCTCCAGTCTCGCCATTTCTCGTATTAGCTCCTCATGAGTAGTTAGCAAAAATAATTTCACGTTCCCCTTTCTGCTCAATGCGTCTGCTACTACGTTTTCCTTTCCTGGGTGATAAAGAATTTTGTAGTCGTAATCCTTGATTAATTCCAGCCACCTCCTCTATTGCATGTTTAGCTCCTTCTGGGTGAAAATATATTTCAGACTCTTATGGTCTGTGTATATCTCACATTTCTCCCCATAAAGGTAATGTCTCCAAATCTTCAATGTAAAAACAACAGTTGCTAGTTCCAGGTCATGGGTAGGGTATCACTTCTCGTAGTCCTTCAACTGTCGTGACGCATACGCAATGACCTTGACGTGTTGCATTAGCACACAACCAAGACCCTTGTGTGATGCATCACTATACACTACAAAACCTCCCATATCATCTGGCAATGACAATACAGGCGCCTGCTCAACCTCTTCTTCAACTCCTGAAAACTGTCTTTGGACTTTTCAGACCACACAAACTTCACTGTCTTCCTCGTTAGATTGGTCAATGGGGTCGCTATCTTAGAAAAATCTTGGATAAACTGCCGATAGTACCCAGCTAACCCTAAGAAACTTCGTACTTCAGTCGACGTCTTTGGTTGTTCCCAGTTAGTAACTGCCTCCACCTTTGCAGGGTCCACTAAGATACCGTCTTTGTCGAACATATGCCCTAAAAATTGCACCTTTTCCATCTTGAATTCGCACTTGGAAAATTTTGCGTATAACTTTTCCCTTCTCAATGTCTCCAGTACTTCGTTCAGATGATCAACGTGCTCTTCTTCAGTCTTTGAATAGATCAAAATGTCATCGATGAAAACTACCACGAACTTATCTATGTACGGCTTCAGAATCCGGTACATCAAGTCCATGAATATTGCCGGCGCGTTAGTCAAACCGAAAGACATCACCAAAAACTCGTAGTGACCATATCTTATCTGAAATGCAGTTTTAGGTACATCTTCCTTCCTTACTTTTAGCTGATGATATCCGGTCCTCAAATCTATCTTCGAGAAGTGTCTGGCTCCCTTTAGTTGATCGAACAGGTCGTGGATTCTTGGCAATGGGTACTTATTCTTGATCGTTGATTTATTCAGCTCCTGGTAGTCGATGCAGAGTCTCATCGATCCGTCCTTCTTCTTGACAAATAAAACTGGTGCTCCCCATGGGGACACACTTGGCTGAATATACCCATTGTCCAGCAGTTCTTGAAGTTGTATCAACAATTCTTTCACCTCTACCGGCGCCATATGATACGGAGCCTTCAAAATTGGTGCAGTCCCCGGCACTAAGTCTATCGCAAATTCAATTTCCCTGTCTGGCGGAAGACTGGGTAAATCGCTTGGAAACACATCTGGAAACTCTTTCACTACCAGTATATTTTTAATACCCACACCTTCTTTCTTCGTATCAGAATATAGGCTAAATAGCCTACACATCCTTTCTTTAACAACTTCTGAGCCTGCATCGTCGTAAGATGACAAGAACTTCTCAACGACGCGCTGCCATTAAACACTACCCTCGACCAGTTTGGTGTCCGAAGGCTCACACTTTTCTTCTGACAGTCAATAATCGCCGCATGATTGTACAACCAGTCCATTCCCAATATCACGTCGAACTCTCCTAATTTAATCGGGATAAAATCTACATTTAGGTTATGACCCCTAATTTCACCACAACATTTACGGTATATGCACTCTACGGGGATTACCTCTTCGTTAGCAATTTCTATGTTCAAAGGCTTTCCTAACCGCTCTTGGGGTAAATTTAATCGTCACTACTACAAAACAGTAAATAGATAACGCATAAACAACGTTGTGGTTTCTGTCAGCAAAACGTCGTGGTTAAGGGTGTCATCTATTTGACACCCTTATACAACGTTTTAAAACGTTGTAGTTAGGCACATTATACAACATTTTTAAGCAAAAAACGTTGTAGATTTATTTTTCATAAATTAGTGGATGCTCGAAAATGTTGTAGTTTAATATATTAGACAACGTTTATCCACATTTACACAACGGTTATAATGTGTCATCTATTTAGACAAAGTTACAACAGACAACGTGTTTATAATGTTGTAGATTGACTTGCCAATGTTGTAATCGTGTAACAACGTTGTGGCTGTGCTGCATACACAACATTTTTAAAAAGAAAAAAAAGTTGTGGTTCGCTTATATTACCAGTGCACCTGCAATATGCTACTGCCATGATATGTAGCTAAAAAAGGTCTAAATTCTTATTTAAATTTAAAGCCAAAATGTATCAACCATTCAAACTACATCCCAATAATACCATTCGTTTACAATTTTAAATTAGTACATCCACAAAAAATATATTGAATTGTGAATTTGATTACATGCATCCAAAAAATAAACCAAACTATCCATAAAATTAAGCTACTACCTAAGCATGTACATTCATCTCCCTCTTCATTGCTCCTTCTGACTTCATTTGTAACTTTGCCCTCACTTGCTCCATTGTTCCATGACTATCACACCATCCACCCTGTTTATTGCCAAGATAATTAATTGATACACTTCTTAATTTTCTGAAATTTCACTGGGAAATGTAACATCCATATAAAACATTTCTGCTTATTTGTATTGGATAAACAATTAATAATTATACCTCAACCTGCTTAATGGGATCATGTTGGTCCAATCCAAAAGCGAAATTCTTAATCATGTGTACAATGTTAAGGAAAACAGTTCCATGAGAACTTAATGATGGTATAGGAGAGAATAATCACTAGAGTTTCCATGTCTAGTTACCATGCTTCACTTACAGTTGCCTTTTTTTTTTAAGATTGTTATCCATAGTATGACAACACAACACAAAGCAAAAACAAAACCAAAAGAAAAACAATAATAAAAAGGTTACAGAATATAATAAATAACCACAATTAGTGCAACTTACTAACAAACAGGATTGATAGCCAGTGGCATTCTTGACAATTGTTTGTTGGAGATCTTCTTTCTTTGCGCCCACAACCTTGTCCACAAGGTCCCCTTCTTTCAGAAATATAAAGGTTGGCATTGCCTCCACTGGCCATTCCTTGGAAATAGGCTGTGAGTACAGAAAACTAGTAACATAAGTAAGAGATTATACTTGCACAAAACTTCAATAGCTAAGAAATATAAAACCTTGAATGAATAGAGAAACCCGCTGTCCTTACAGATGGGGCTCATATTTGTTTACCTCCAACTCATCCACATCCACCTTAAGGAAGATGACATTAGGCATCTTCTTTGCTAGCTCTGCCAGAATTGGGGCAATGAAACGGCAAGGCCCACACCTAATTTAGACTGTTTTAACAAGACAAAACCAAAGGATAGCAGCATTATCAATTGTAAAATCCATTGAACATCCATCAATCAAAGTTATGTTTGAAATTATTTCTAAAGCTTCTCATATCCACAATGCTTTTGTTAGGACAAACAAAAAGAAACTGTTCATCAACCAGTTCATCTAGCCCTGTACACTACCGATGCCCACAAAAATAAAAATCAGTGTTTATTACGCATGTGATGTGACTTCCCAACAACAATAAGTAACTGGACCAGACAACTCTTTACTTAAATAAATGACCAAATATAATTAACCACTCTTCCATACTTTGCAAAGTGTAATACTGTGGGCTGGGCTCGTTAATGTTTCAACAATTATTTATTTTCTCTTATTATTTGTTTTTAAAATTTTCTGATATATATCTATTTAGAAATGTTTTTTTCACCCTCCTATTTGCGCAAAGAATCTGTCGGTATTATTCACGTGAACCATATATGCCACAAAACTTTAAATAAAAGACCCCACACCGGTCACATTCTCTTATATACAATATTTCTATTAATAAATTTATTTACCTTTTTTTTCTTAAAATAAAATTTTATTTGTCATCCCATATCGATTTGCGTCTTCAGTAAATGAGATATCTCTCTCTCTCTATATATATATATAGTATACACTCGTGAAAAAATAAAGATGCGATGTCTCTCTCTATATATAGTATACATCCGTGAAATTTAAAGATCAAGGTGAAATAATCTTTTTTTGGTGCAATAATCTATTTATGTACGTGAATGCCGTTTATACGTTGCTGTCCATCATATGAGGAAGTAATAGCTCAACCTTTTACTTTAAAAATAAGTCACATGTTTTGAGTTTAAAGTTTTTGGTAAACTTATTTTAAAAGTGCTTATAATCACTTTTAAAATTTTGATTAGAAACAAAGTAAGCAAAAGTCTATTCTTCTAGTAAACATATAGTAACTCACACAAACACAAACATAGTCGAGAGTTTTGCATTTTAGTCTTATTTTTTATCAATCTTCACATTAGTGATGAATCAGGCAATCAGAAACACATCATTCCAAATATTTTCACTCAGTCTGGTCAAAACCATATATTACAAACACCATACTAACTACATATATACCCTTCTCATAATATACAATTCAACAATCAATAAATACCTTATAAATCCCTAAGGTTTTAAAGATAAATACATATGTTGCATACTCTCAAAACCTCTCTCTTGGTATAATGGTTTATATACCTTAAATTCTAATACACCCAAGTAGGCATTGTAACCAAGTATTCCAATAGACCAGCAGCAAAAGGAAACATACTAATAAAGATACAAACACACTAAACAGGTTTATATGAAAGATTGGGCTATCGAAAACATTACCTAACTCTTAATATCAATCAAGCATGATGGTAACTTCCGGTCCATTATTCAGGGCCCCAAGCGATAAGGACCTTCACCCATATAGTGCCCTTCCACAAAGAGTGATGCATTTTGTGGATGAAGGCCATCCATTACCATGAATTGCATATCTTCAGAAGGTTTCCAGTGTCTTTTTCTTTGGTTGATGAACCAATTATTTATCTGCTTCTGTTCTAAACCTGTTGATTCAGCCAACGCCACCTTCTCTGTTTCCTGCACAAGTACCTTTTATGTCAATAGAAGGAGAAATGATCTAACATTCAGTTAAGAGAAACTTTTAATTTGCAAGACAAAACCACATTTCTGCATTACAACTTGCCCTTTGTAAATCACTAGCAAATATTATAATGACTCGTAAACTATAATTGTGAAACACTTCATTTTGAACCTAGAATTAGCAGAATAAGATATCAAGTATCTACAGTAAAGCAGAGATCCTATATCAAGTATCTACAGTAAAGCAGAGATCCTATTCATAAGGCAATTCTCGAAATTAAATTGCAAAATAACAAGCTGCTTTTAAGCCAACATTGAAATTAGTGATATAATATGAATCAAACATTCAATCAAACAAAGTTTATATGAACAACACATTTATAGATTACATACATATACACGCACATAAGCTATCAGTACTGAACTAGAACAACCAAACAAAATTTAGGAAAATCTATAAAACTATAAAGTAGAAATGAAGATTGTCAGAAAGATATTCTATAGAGAAACATATACATACAGCGCCCATGAATTTCTGAAGATTCTGAGTGTTGTTGGCGAAGAAATACATAAGACCAATCGGAACTGTTACATATACAGCGAACTTTGCGATCTCCAATACACCCTTCGAAGTTCCCAACGATGACATTTTCTACTTCCTATTCTTTTCCTCAATTTTTCTGTGTGTAACTCCGACAGATACTTCAGCTGAGTGGACAAAATGAAACCCTAGGAGAGAGAAAGATGATAATAATTACTTATCGGTGAGGGGGTGAAGGAACGACGGAGGGAGGAGGGGAGAGTGGCCAGTGAGGGCTTAAGAGAGCTCGGGAAAGAGGCGAGGAGAGAGAGAGTCTGTAAATGAAATGAGGCGGTTGAACAATTAGGTTTTATTTTAAGTTTTCACTTCCGCGCGATTTTTTCAAGCTCCGTATTTTTTAGATAGATAACGTTTTTAAAAAAAACGTTATCTAGTTAAAACCAAAAAAATGCCCTTTGAAATACATACCGTTTTCTCATATATATCTACAACGTTTTGTCAAAAAAACGTTGTGTAAAAATATACCATAACGTTTTTTACTGTTTTGTAGTAGTGCGTTTAGCAAAATCTTCTGACACAAAAGAACATGTCGCACCCGAATCAAATAATACGGAAGCATTTATATTATTGATTGGGATAATACCTGACACCACATCCTTAGCAATCACTGCATCCCGGACGGTCATGTTGAATGTTCGGGTAGGGGTGCAGTTCGACGGAGTCGCACCTCCAATCATCAGTTTGCTGCCTCCTCCTCGGTTGCCGCTTCCACCACTGCTTCCTTTCTTCAGGCAGTCTCTGAACTGATGCTCCATTGATCCACAAGAATAGCATCCATGGTTCTTCTTTGGGTTTGGGCAATGCGGTGCTATATGCCCTTCTTGGTTACAGTTGTAGCAGACATTACGTCCCTTCTAGCACTTACCCTTGTGATTTTTCCCACATTTCGAACACGCTACAATCTTCTTCTTAAATCCTCCATGACTATTCCCTGCCTGATTAGTGTTGGTACTGTTGTTGTTGTTGTTACCACCGTCCCATTTTCTCTTTCCTGAATTGCTTCCACCGCTACTGCCACCTCCACGGTAGTCCCCTCCACTCTTCTTATTTTTCTTGTGTTGATTCAGGGCCTCAATCCCTCCTTCGGCGATGATGGTTTTTTCCAGTAGCGCACTAAAAGTTTCGATCTGAAGGACGGCTACTTTGTTATACAACCACGGTTTCAGCCCTTGTTTGAACCTTTGCGTCTTCAGCTCTTCAGTACTTACTTGAAGCGGTACAAAACGGGCAAGTTCATTGAATTTGGCGGCATACTGAGCCACCGA
Source organism: Aralia elata (assembly GCA_034770075.1). Taxonomy (NCBI): domain Eukaryota; kingdom Viridiplantae; phylum Streptophyta; class Magnoliopsida; order Apiales; family Araliaceae; genus Aralia; species Aralia elata. The sequence goes on from CM068384.1 coordinate 71,853,961, forward strand.
CATGCCTCCTTACTTCAGCTCAAGGAATTTCACCACCATTTGCCTTTCCATGCTCTTTGGGAAATAATTCTTGAAAAATAATTCCTTGAACTTGTCCCACGGTATCACTCCTTCGCCTGCTCATTGTTGGTTAGCCTCAATAATTTGCTTCTCCTTTCATCATATAGGTGGCGAATGCCGTTTTCTGGTCATCCCCCATGTGTGCAATGGTGAAAGCCTTTTCTATTTCCTCCACCCATGACTGGGCTTCAATCGGATCAGTCGTTCCCTTAAACTCTGGGGGTCCAACGCTCTTGAAGTCTTTGAAATTTGTTATGGGTGTTGTCGAGGGATGGGGATCAACGGGTCCCGTATTTCTCCCTTGGGTCATTCTCTCCAGTATATCCGCTAACCGCTGCATGGGGTCCACCAGGGCTGCTTCATTATTAACCGATCCCTGGGGTGTTGGTGGTGGGGCTGGTATGTTACGTCTGGGTGGCATTGTCTGCTTAACGTAAGAAAACATAATGTCATCATTTCATTATATTAGGAGGAATATCTATCATGAGTACTACAAGAAAACAACATATATAGTAATGACAATTGCATTCAGTGCTACCAGCTGTTACAACATACATAACCATGCTATAGCGTACTACTATAGATGTCATCAAACGTTTCTTGATACAACAAAATGGTGAGGGGTTCACCGACATACTCCCTTTAGCAGCATAAAAGTTACTGTCTTACAATACTATCCCACACATGTAGCAAAATGTTGGGATTAACATATACAAGATTACATACAGCTAGGCACATAAGTTAAGCAACCTATCCGAGTATACCGCGCTGCACAGCGTTGCCATACTCCCTATGACCCATATGGATCATCAAGTCTCGACTCAGGGTGTGACGAGTCTGTCCCTCTTTAGCTGGGTAGTGGTATACACCATCTATCCACCTGCCCATTGCCGAGTGGAAAGCATATCCCATCCGGTTCATCTTTCTCTTACCCCTCCTCACTTCACCCTCCAGGTCGTCTACTCATTCTACGGCATCATCCCGTTGTTCCTTGATCCGGACACGGTTTGCCACCTCCCTACATAACTGGTTCTTCAGGATCTCATTATCCATTTGCAAATTAACTCCCTGATGCTCTGACTGCTCCAGCTTTCCTGCCAATTCTGCATTCCTCGCCAAGAGGTGATGCAACATGACTGCCAATTGTGTGGAGGCCCCTAGCTGCCCTTGCACATCCGTCTCTAATTCTTGGATCCGGTTCTTACCCTCCTAGACCTCGCTTTCTAGTCCCTGAATCCTGGCCCGTTGCTCTCGGGCCTCACTCTCCAACTCATGGATCCTATTTGCTTGATTGAAAATGCGGTCAGTACGTTCTTCCAACATCTCCATCAAAAATGTGGTGTCAACAGGGGGCACCTCCTCCAATTCCTCTTCTAGGTCCTCCTCCGGGTCAGGTTCCAACTCGGGTTCCTCCTCAGCATGGGCAATAGCTAGAGTAGGCTCAACCATCAGGAGTGTCTCGGACACTACATGGATGTCACGTGGTTCCTTCTCTACGACTCTACTAGGTTCCCCTGTGTTTGACATCCTACAAGCACAACCACAAACAAGCAAACTTCTATTAGTATCCTTCAACAAAATATAAGTTCATTGTCTAGAATGAATATATATTTCATAACACTACATACTCTTTAAGACAAGTCTTCGTCACGTAAAACTCTAAATGAGCTTTATTTACTCTTATCCTCTATACACTTCCTAAAGTTATAGCCTAAAGACCTCTCTCTAAAGGTTTATAACCTAAGGCTCTGATACCAACCTGTGAAGCCCCAAATTCGGGTCACCTGAGCCACAGACTTGGTTCATCACTAGCTAATACAAGAATTATACAATCAATAACTTATAGCGGAATAAAGGAATATTTACATTGATATAACATAAATAACCCTGTCCCAAGTCTCGAAACCAAGACTACAGCAAAACATAACATAATACATAAGGGTAAATATGTCTTAATACACAACGTCAATTAATAAGTCTTAATACAAACGGTAATTCTAGAACAACAAATTATAACTAATCAGTAGCTTTCCCTTTTCCCTTATCTTTTCCTGAGCTCTCGCCACGTGCCGCACTAACCGAAATGTTTTAAGGAAAGCAAGGGGTGAGCAACAAATTTGCCCTGCAAGTATAATAGCAATGAATAATCACATGAATAACTTTATAGCTCACAAGAGTAAAAATTTATCTAAGTCAAGCAAATAAACAACTTCTTTTATCACCGTTATAGTGGTCGCTATGGACCGAAGGATTTATGAAGTATCCAAGGATTTCAAAGTTTCCCCAAAGAAAGGGACTAATCGATACTGAGTGAGCCCCAAGGCACAGAACTCTATCTAGAATTACTGAAAATTCATCCGATAATCCACAAAACTGGTACAATAGGTGATCAGCCTAAAATACCTAGCGTTATGCATAAGCCTTACATTTTCCATTTACACGTGTGTCGGTTCCTTGACGTTTATACAATTTCCCCTGCTATGAGGGTTGTTCTTCTCAGCTTTACATGGGAGTCCAGATCAAAACAATTTGATCGAACAGTTTTACCTAACAACAATGATAGCTGGAGGATTTAACCTCACTTTAATAAACAAATCAATAAGTGTCTAGCTGGAACAATTAGCTTTGACATAGCTTTCAAACAGTTTATGGAATAAAGAACTTTAAGGTTCAACAGCATACATGCTAGCATCAATAATATCTTGAATGAATAACAATTCATAATCTTTGGAATCACACAATATATAACATTGCATGAAATGGGCTTTTATTGCAATACTTGAATAAAAGTATGAATACTAACACACTAATGGCTAAATTGATAAGTAATTTGAACGGAGTCAAGAAGCTCAATAAGCTTGCTCAATAAATAATATTTGCACGAATATAATTTTAAGTAGGGTAAGTAAACTTGCACAATTAAATAAGGGTTGAGTAAGGAACTTGCTTTGCGCGTGCATTAAAATCTTGACGTTAATCGTCCTTCGAGAATAATACCCTACAGTTCATTAAAATCATCTTAAATATTAGTCATATAAGGGCTAGGTTCAATACAGTCATCACATCATCAAAATACATTAATTGCCGCTACGACTACCTAGTCGCGGGTGAGCTGGCGGGGGTCGGGGGCAGCGCCCCATGAAAACCAAGCGTAATTTGCAATCATTTTATTCAATTTACGCCTTAAGACAACATCACTTTGGTTGACACCGGTATAAAATTAAGCACATAAAGTTTTAGCAAGATATAAGCATTTCTAATCATTTTGTACAAAAATATAAGTTTTGGACTCGCGGGAAAAATTCACTGGGTCTGACCTGACCCGACCTGGTTCGGCTTAACCTGACCCGACCTGGACCAGGCGCGGAACAGCGCCATGCAGTAGCCCAGGTTCTGCAGTTGCAGAACTGCGAGGTCAAGACCTCTGTCCGCTCCAGCTCCTATATCTCCCTCTATACTCGATCAATTTGGTCCGTTACGGACTCTATGGATTTGAAGACACGGGGCTACAACATATCAAAAATCTAGGATGACCCATAAACGCTAACATGACCAAATCTTAAGCCAAAACATAAACTGCATACTTTGTTTTTTTTTTCGCAGTCATGATGCATTATACTCAAATCATAACTGTGACTTCGTTTCAGCATCTTTTTGGTTCATTCCACATACTTTATCTTCACAACTCATGGAAGTACAATAATATAACAACAAACAATCAAAATAATCACATCATCAACTCTTTACAGTCCTCTAACTGTCCGAAGGTCAAAAAGTCCAAAAATGTCCATAGTTCATCCTTTTAGCCAAGGTTCAGATTTTTTTTGGTTTTTGTTCCTCTTTAATGGTATTAATAGCTTAAAAGGTGTCTTGGTAACAATATTAAGCAACCACAACCAACAATAACAACCAAAAATTTCCAGAAACGCAAAACCCATCAAGAAAGCTTTAAAAACTAAAAAAACTTGAACAATAGAGGAAAGATGATTTTACGTCTTACTCTTACTTCTAAGGGTGCTATGGAAGCTACTAGGATTCTTCTTCTCCTTCCTCTAGCTCCCGTGCGTCTTCTTCTTCTTCCCTTCTTCTTCCCGTAGCTTGCTTCTTCTTCTTCAAATTTTCTTCCTTCTGTCTCTATAGTTCTCTCTCTCTTTATATTCTCTATCCTTGCTTGCAAATGGGAAGTATGCTGATGGTTTGAATGAGAAAGAAAATGAGCTGATGGAAGGATAAGGTGGCCTCTGAAGGAATGTATTGATATGCAGAAAATGCTTCACCCGAGCTCCTGAAAATGAATTGAGGAGGATGTTTGGTGAAGTTAACAATCCCATGTTTAGTGTACTGTGACGGTCTATCCCCCTCATGTGATTGGCTAATACAATTAGTGCTCTTTCCTAATTGGTTGAGGCTTAATTGCCTCTCTAGTGAATTCGAATACACAGATAAATATACCCGAATACTCCCACTTTTGTACCAAATTTGGTAAATAATTCTACCCAAAATTAAAATGGGTACTCTCATAAATTGTTGGGACGCGTAAAAATATTTATTATGGAATTTGTCCAATTATTCGGAACACTCATACAATATATTTCGGATACGGATTAAATCACGTATAAGCTCCAATAAAATTTCTAACACTTGAAAAAATTATTCCTTCGCATACACGCCTTAACAAAATTAATAGAAATCGAGAGAGACACAAATATTTGGGCGTGAATAGTGCTCGTGAATAGTGCCTTGGGAAACGTGCCCTGTGAATAGTGATTTTATGAATTTTCGCAAAATCGATCTATTCACCCCAACGACACAACAACACATAAAATTTAACACATACACATATTCTAGGTTACAACACAATTTTAAGCACATAACATATAATAATATAGATAAAAATAAAAATTCATTTTATTCATACATAACTCGGGTTACAAGGAAATCTAAAATTGCCGATCGTTACAGTCTCCACACAAATGATTATGAGATCAATCATCCTCTTCGTGAGAGCAAGCAACATATGTACTTATCTATCCGGATTCGCTAATCCCCTTTTTAGTAATCCAACAATTAGGAACTATTTTCGTTTGTGAGCTATCTAGAATTTAGATCTCATTAGCATGATCACCATCATGATTCTAAAAGCATTGCTCAAAACTATGAGTTTATCACATTTAGTATAACAACACCATGTAGATAATGTAAAATGCCTTTAACACTTTTATTAATAAATGAATAAGATTACAAAGTATATGCTATATTATATCAAATATGAGTGGCTTGTGTGCATACTACTTTCAATTTTTTGTTGTGCTAAATTAACCTGATTAACAACTATTGGGTAAAACATTAATCAAGTATTTTTTAAAAATGATCTATTCAACCCCCTTCTAGATCTTTAAGTGCCTTTAGGAAATAACAGTTTTGTTACTCGACCCCAAACCATAAAGATGTTCCCGAAATGAAATCCACAGTCGAACCCCAAAGGTGCTGATAGCTGCCATGGGTCTGGTTCAATGCTGGTCTCGAAACCGAACACCTCTAATATTAGTAAGGCTCGTACTTGAATTCCAAAGTCACAACTCCGAAGCCGAAGTCCAAAAATGTTGTTGAGACCCAAATCTTTGACTTCCCGAAGCCAAACATCCAAGTACCATTGGATCCCGAAGAGGTCCCTCGATGTACGAGAGGTCCCCGAACTACGAAAGGTTCCGAAGTGGAGCTGAAGCTAAAACTTTGTAAATAGCGGGTTGGTCAGACCCCAAGCCATGTTTCCAGATGCATATGACCTTAGACTTATTAGCCAAGGGATGTTCCTTAAGCTGAGATCATGATTAACCTTGATTCTTAGTAAGTAGTGAAGAGGACTTTACGATCAAAGAGTGGCTTCACTCCGATCATCGAGTGCACTGTAGATCGTAGAGTAAGTCAGCCAGTAAGTCCGAGATCGTAGAGTGGTTTCACTCGCAATTGTAGAGTAAGTTAGGTTAGTCTTAAACCATTGTAGAGTCAACTCTACCGATCGTAGAGCTTCACTGCCCGATCGCAGAGTTTCGCTAGGGATAGTAAAGTCACAGTAGAGCACTGATAAGCCAAGCCAACCAATCTTGGTATGACTTCACCAAGTCAGAAAGACCATAGTGATCGTAGAGTCACCCCACCGATCGTAGAGTGACTCCATCGATAGTATTAAAGCCCAACTGATCGTAGAGCTGTCATGACACTCTATGGGTAGTATAAAGGGACCATAGGATAGACCGCATAAGTCTCTTGAGCAAGTTTATTTAGTCCATTGTCAATACTTAACTATGGCTGATCAGAGAGTATATTATGATTACTGTAGGATACTTGTAGAGCCGAAGCATAAAGTAATTAGTAAGCAGCAAATCAGGCAAGTTCTTAACCTCAAACTACTTATGTATTGGAAGTTTCCTAATTTAAGCTTGAGTTCTATTTCTCAAGCATGTGCTAAGTGGTTTAATTACTTTAAAATTATTCCACATCAATATTATTGTCATTCACATATAGTGCACTTGAATTCGGTTCTATCATCGAACGACACCATTATTTAAAATTCTGTCATTCATGAATTGTTCAAAGAGGAGTTAAAGCCATTTGTTCGGCTAGATATATGCATGTTAAAGAATTTAAAAGCTATCCAAGCCAGTCGTTGGTGCGGACTCTTAGACTGAGATGAACAACCCCATATAGGGGAGTTTCCTAAGTATCTGATATAAGATACCTGCTGAAATGAATGATATGCATATACATGGTGTATAAGAGGCTGACCCCCTTGAGTACAAACTCTTGAGTTAGTAACCTAATAAGAGTCAATCAAGTGATTGGTCCCTTAAAATATGTTCATAGTCTATTCGACTGCTCAACATTTTAATAATCAATCTTCATTATTCATTGGACATTGATTATCTTGTTTCAATTATTCATATTGTTGAATTGATTACAGTTATTCCCCTTTCATTCATGATACATCTTTCTTATTCATTTTATTTTTTAAAAAAAATTGCTGAGCAAAGTAGTTTCTCACTCTTGCTATGTCATGAATCTATTACAGCTAAGCCCGAGTGCTCGAACAAAGATAAGGGCAAGGGAAAGCTGAAGTCCTAGACTTGACTTCTGCTAGACGATTTACCTGCATTAATGTTTTGTTTGGTTATCAGTTAATGTAACATGAAACCTAATAGCTATTTTTGAACTTTGTGATGTATTGTGATTTAAGGTTGTAGGCTTTGGGACATAGTTACCCTTTTGTAATGAACAACATATGTTTATTATTTCTGCACTAGTTATTATATGTTGTTTAGAGAGGTATGGATGTGATGGAGCGTGAGCACTGAATTCGAGCTACGAGAACCCGAATTTGAGGGCGTCAAACTTGCTACTGGATGGTGAATAATGATCTTGAGCTCTACTAATTGATATCTCTGAGAGAACAAATTCTGGTTCTGCTTCTTTGTAGAATGATAGAGTTCTCATGATTGGAATTGAGAATTTTGCAACCTCCTTGATTAGTACTGTGATCGTTGAGTCTGTCTCTACGACTTTAGCCCCTGTGATCAAAGTATTCTTCTGTTCTACGACTTAGAAGGTCCTACTATGAGATTCCTTTAAGTTGAGTTGCTATACTTGAATAACCTTGATCAGTCTCATAACATATGGCATGAAATAGAGACTTCCACGATATAAGAATCGTTGACAAACATTCCATAGATTTTAGAGTTCCATAAAGATGTTCATGAGATTCCAATATATTCATAGAAACTACTTAAATCTTGACTGAGCTTTAACCTTTGATATTCCAGAGAGACTGTATTGATAAAAAACAATTAAAGGATATTGGCTTTGTAACTGACATAAGCTCCTTGATAACAAATTTAAACTTTGAGCATTCACTTGTAGAGACATCATTTGAAATTAGTGGATCTTTATACCTGCATATTTGGTCATTTTCTATCTTGGTACCCATAATTATTTGGGTCCTGCTATGTTAGTTTTCTTGGAAACCCAAATCTTACTGACTTTGGGTTGACAATATGTATTGACATTATAAAGCTCCTATACCCATATTCATGATAATTATTACATTCAGTATGCTACATGTGTGTGTGTGTGAGTGTGTGGTTATTATAATACCCGAGAAAATGGTGTAACCTTATAATTAGGTTTAAGAATAATTATCTAATAAAATAAAGTTTTTATAGATATTATTCTGTGTAAATGAGCGGAATGAATAAATATATGTGTGTTATATATATATTGTTGGGTTTGTATATACCGCAAGCATGCAATCAAATTACATAAATAGGGCGGAAGCGTGATAAAACGGATTTTAAAATTTTTATACAAACCATCACCATGATCTTTCCTTGTGTTCAATTATCAATTAACGAAAGAGATAGAGATAGAGAATTATACCCTCGTGAATCAAAGCTTCCTCGGGTACAAGTTCACCTCCAATTCCTTCGCGGTCTCCTTGAATTCCAACGACTAAATTCTTTCGCTTGATCAACGTTAGCCACCCAAGTGTTTGGCATCCAGAGGTGATCCACCAAGCTAGAATAGTTGTTCAAGAAGATGGGTATTAGCAAAATCCTAGTTTCTATCTCTATAGAAATTACAAGTACTCTCCACAATCTAATGCAAGAGTGTGTAACACTAATCTATGATAAGACTTCTCTTATTTATAGATGTAGGTGTCGACGCCGGGAGGAATCGCTGTCTTATGCTAATTGTTACCCTTTCCAATTTTAGCCTTTTGGTTTAGATGATTCTTTTGGAAAAGGTCGGCATTAATGTTGACGGGGTTTTGAAAGATCGTTTTTTATGATGAGCCAATTTGACCAGAGTCGCCAGTTGGTATATTTGAAATGGATGTACCAACTCATCCGAGTTTTCTTTTTTTTATAAATCGCTGGCTCATATATGACTCCGAATTAATTGGTCTGCGAACCGAGATTCATAGAGTTCGGGGGCTTGCTTAAGTGAGGGGAAGGTATTAGGCCCCGACTTCTGTGAAAAACGGTTACCGCAACCTTGATGCTTTTCCTATCACTTTAATTCTCAAAATGTGTGTGTGTGTGTGTGCCTATGTGAATGTGGTGGTGAGTTTGCATGAAGAAATCAATTGGGTTTTCGAAAAAGTCGTGTTTTTCTTTTGGGAATGCTTTAGAATATCCTTCAGTTTATACGAGAAAGCTTTATAAGAAAACGTTTGATTTTAATTGTCAAAACTATGAGATTGCATTAGGTGTTGTTTTGGCAAAACAAGAGTTTTCTAAATCTTTGTCAAAATAGGAATCGAGATCTATACGTTGCTTTCATAACTCAAATGATGGGCAACCTCTAGGATCTCTTTAACCCTATGCACAAGGATTTAATAAAACGTTATTTATTTTTATAAAACCATTTTTTGTGATGTTGGAAAACGATTTTTTTCTATTGCCTTCTCGTTAAATAGAAATCGTCATTCATTAGCACCCCCAATTTCTTATCCTCGTGAAGCTAATAACCTAGTTTGCTTGATTTTATGAAAATCTTTATCGTTTAGTTTTGAAATCAATTTCGTGTAATAAATCAAATCAAACATTAAAATGCGTTGGGGCTATTCATGGGCATGTGAGCCATCCAAATAACTCCGAACGCCAACAATCGCATACTTTCACTATGACGGGGCCTTAAACACGATTCTCGCCTTGGCGTCGTTTTAAGGCCCGACGATTACATATTTACAATGAAAACTACATCGTTCCTACTTCTTACATCAATAGATGTCCATCATCGGATTTGGACCACGGGGTCGCGTTCCTAGGCTCACACCCGAATTTTTCCACACACCACAAAGCAGAGATTACAAGAAATAACTAACACGAATAATCTAACAATGCCAAGACATCCTACATAGCAACTTAAGGGAAACACGCCCAATATATCACCGTAAAACGAACGAAAAATCAACAAATGAATATCATCGGGTTATTAGGAAGAATTTTGTTCCGATGGAACCCTCACTAATAATCCCTAATTCATTGTTCCATCATAAATTACATGAAAACTACATTTAATTTGACCAAATGATATGATAGAAATTACAATAATAAGGAGATTTTCACCTTGCAAATGATATCAAAGTGGATGTAAACTTGTGTATTTGAATAGATTGGGAAGTATATGTGATACAATCAAATCAAAAGGGTATAAATCTTCTCTTTTTTTCTCTCTTTCTCTCCTCTTTTGTTGCAAATTTATGCTATTTCTTCCTCAATTCCCGAGCTAGCTGCTGCTGTTTTTCTTTCTCCTTCTCGCCTGCTTCAACCTCCTGTATGCTAATGAGGGAATGAGCTAAAATAGGTTGGCCAGAGCCAGCCGCAGATGGATCTGCGGCTGGCCGCAGATTGATCTGCGGCTGGCTGGCCGCCACCCCTCCACTCAGCTGAATTTCGGGTTTCCGTGTTTCGAGTTCCGTGTTTTTAAAAGGCGCACTCATTGGCCGTAGATCAATCCGCGGCTGACTGGCTTGACTTTCTCGATTTTTGTACCACGTCTCGATTCTCATGTCGTGACGTCGGTTTTCGCCGACAGGCTCGTATTTTGCAGTCCAAGAATTACCGGGAGGCGTGCCACATCCTTCGGGAATGCTTATTTCGGACAGCCTTGTTGTCACGTCGGTTTTGGTTTGCAAATCGTCGCGGTGGCGTCGAGTGTTCGTACTTGTCCATCCCTTGCTCTCGCAGGCCGGTTCATTTGCCGAATTTGCCCTCCTGTCAAGGTTAGTATACGAAGTGCAAAATTTGGGTGTCTACAGCTGCCCCTCTTTATCATGTTTATGAAATGTTAAATGAAATGAACAGGATAAAGAAATAGACGCCCGATGCATGAATGACAGTGCACAAGAATGACAATACATATATGATGCAACACATGTAGCTTATGATGTAACACAAGATGTAATGCATGCAAAACATTCGTAAAAGTGTTAATGCCTCAATCCCTGGTCGCATTGTTAGTCGTCGGGTTCAGTCTTCCAATCTATCATCTCGTTGGCGTCAGGTCTCGTATCCGGTCGCCAGTCTCGTGATCGCCGGGTCTCGTATTCGGTTGATCGTCTCGTCGGGGCCGGGTCTCGTATCCGGTCACCCATCTCGTAATCCCCGGGTCTCGTATCCGGTCGATCATCTCGTCGGGGCCGGGTCTCGTATCTGGTCACCCATCTCGTAATCGCCGGGTCTCGTATCCGGTCGATTATCTTGTCGGGGCCGGGTCTCGTATCCGGTCACCCATCTCGTAACCGCCGGGTCTCGTATCCGGTCGATTGTCTTGTCGGGGCCGGGTCTCGTATCCGGTCACCCATCTCGTAACCGTCGGGTCTCGTATCCGGTCGATTGTCTTGTCGGGGCCAGGTCTCGTATCTGGTCACCCATCTCGTAACCGCCGGGTCTCGTATCCGGTCGATTGTCTTGTCGGGGCTGGGTCTCGTATCCGGTCACCCATCTCGTAACCGCCGGGTCTCGTATCCGGTCGATTGTCTTATCAGGGTCGGGTCTCGTATCCGGTCACCCATCTCGTAACCGCCGGGTCTCGTATCCGGTCGATTGTCTTGTCGGGGCCAGGTCTTGTATTCGGTCACCCATCTCGTAACCGCCGGGTCTCGTATCCGGTTGATTGTCTTGTCGGGGTCGGGTCTCGTATCCGGTCACCCATCTCGTAACCGCCGGGTCTCGTATCCGGTCGATTGTCTTGTGAGTGCCAGGTCTCGTATCCGGTCGCTCGGTTGAATTGAGAAGTCGTGTTCAACACCCGATTCATCAAAATCTTGCCTTTTATTACCAAATTATGAGTCAAACGGGCCTTTGAATCGATTAAGCTTGCAATGGACAAGGGGGAGCCACTGGGCCCAGCCCTAGATGGATCTGCGGCCAAGATCGGGGCTATAAGCGGCCAGCCGCTTCCCAGATTTGTCACTTTCATTCGTACCCCACGCGATTTTCACACCTTTGAACGTCCCTTTTGCCGAATTTTTTAGTCTTTTTGCGAAAACTGCTCCGGTTAGATCGATATACGCGCTACAGGTAACACTTTGACCGATTGTTTTCCAATTTCGTCAATGTTTTGCTATACATTTGCTATTTTTGCATGTTTAGAGATATAAATGTATGCTTTGAAATGCCACGTCATGTATTATTGCATGTATATGCTATGTATCAACTGCGCAAATCATATTTTATGCTCATGATGCGGTCCCACATACTTGTTGTTTCTTTTTCGAAGAAAATCATGCATTAGGGTCTTTTCTTATTGCAATTATCCATATAAATGCAATTTGGACCTGTTGTGGCTTGGATTAACTTAAAAAACATGCTTGGCTATGCATGGGATGCCCATTTTATAGACGAAACTCTGCAGATTTTTTTTTTTTTTTTTCATATAGTAAACATGCATCATGCTGCATTAATTCTATGATGATGATAGGAAATTAGAATGTTTATGACATAATTCAAAATAGAATTTACCTTCCTCTTCTCCTGTTCTATTCCAGCTATGGATCCTGACACTCCTAGTAGCTCCACCGCGTCTCGGACCTCGGGCGTTCGCCGCCGTAGGGTTGCACCCGTTCCTGCTTTGCCTCGGACCCGTCAGGCTCGCCGACTGGCGGAGGCTGTCATCCGGCCTGATCACCCTGATGTTAAGGAGGCTATCCTTCCGGACGTTGCGGTAGAGGGGCCATCCTCCAGCACACCAGCTCCATCTCCTCATCGCGCCCTGTCTGGCGCCTCTGTGCAGATACCCGATCTATTGGGTCGGGATCTCAGCTGTCACCCCTCAGCATCTCTCGTTGCTAATGAGGTATATTCAATTCTACTCTGAATTTACTCTCAATTTCTCAATTTCCGTTCGTATCTGGACTGACCCATTGGTGATTGCCACAGGTGCCCGAGTTTACTCAGCCGAGGGGTAACTGGTTTAACAATTACTCCCTCTACACGGCTTTGCACAGCGATTACCGCGCAGTGGTGGATGCTTGGGGTTTTCGTCATTTCTTCACCATCATTCCCCGTCAGTGTCCCTGGGGTTATATGAGGGCTTTATCCGAGCGATGGTTCCACCAGACCCAGTCCCTTCACCTTTTGGACTGTGAGGTCATGCTGACTCCCTGGGATTGGAGATACATCACGGGTATAGAGTTCACCGGACCCCGTGTCCCTCTGGATCTTGACATTACTCCAGCGGAGGTCCGAGCTTTGCTGGGTTTCGCGGCCGACGATCGGGTCTTTAAGGCCCGCAGCATTCGGTCTGGAGCTTTGGCTGTTGACGCAGTTGGAGGCATATATGCGACGCCATTCCCAGCGGATCGGGCCACTCGTGACATTCTGCTCCGGCGCCTGTTCTTGACCATCATGAGGGGTTGTTTCCTAGGGAACAACTCTTCTACCATTCATTTCAGCGTCGTCAGAGCTGTCAGGGATGTGGACCGGATTGGCGACTATGATTGGGGGTCCTTCACCTTTGCTTATTTCCTCCACGGTCTTCGTCTACGCTCGGAGGGACAGACAGATGCTTGGCTCGGATTCTACCACTTTCTGCTGGTGAGCCTTCTCTTTCTCTTCTCTTACTGTACTTCCCTTCATTTCATTTTTCTTTTCTGCATTTGACGGTTACTTATGCACTGCCCTGTTTCTGTTCACAGTTCTGGGCCTACGAGCGACTCCCCTGTCTGAGGCCTGTCACGACCCTCAGTCTGGATACCTATCCCCAGGGTCGGCGATGGCACCACAACACCCTGGAGGAGGTCCCGGTGTCTGGCAGCTTTGCCCATTGTCGCATTCAGCTGGAGATGATCACTGCTGCAGAGGTCGTTTGGACGCCCTATCTTTCTGAGCATCTGGCCGTGGGTTTCACAGATGGGTATCCTTCCGGCCCGGAGTTCGCACTTTCCACCCGCGCCTTACTTTGCAGAGCGTTGGGGGCTGGGTGATGTATCTGGGAGAGCGCGCATTCAGATGCGTTACTGGCGAGATCCGCATTCCGCACTCTCTTCCCTTTACTACCTCCTGGCCGTTGGATTCTCAACCTTCGGAGATCATGCTTGCGGGGGAGGATGGCCGTACACTTTCTTCGGATCCCATCACGAGCGAGGCCTTTCATACCTGGTGGGTGCCCCCACTATCGGTCCTCAGACTTGGGCCACTTTCTTTCTCGGAGACATGGTTCCCGGCTCGGTGATGATGACCGACTGGGCCGCTTGTGTTCGAACTCCCACTCATACTGAGCAGATTGACACTTTGACCCGCTAGGTGGAGCAGCTATCGTTGTATCTTCGGGTGCTAGGTCGGACTCCAGAGGATGCCTATGCATATGATCCTGATAGTACGGGTTTTGACACAGGCCTGAGCTCGTCTGATGCTCCAGTACCGCCATATATCCCAGACATGAACTTTGGGCCTCCGTCATCGACGACTCCAGGGGATCAGTTTGAGGATCCGACTTTCTTAGATGACCTCACCTTTGACTAGATTAGGCTAGGATAGGGCTTTTGTACCTAAACCTGTTAGATTTTATTATATTTTATCTTCATGCATTATGTATTGAACTCTTCTATTTATTTATGCACAGTTTTTTTTTTATCCTTATGAAATTCACTTGCTTTATTATTAACTGTACGATGCATGCTTTTATTTATGGATATAGAATGACCCCTGCATAGTCTTTTGATACTATTTTCACATATGTCGTCATCAGATGTCGTGACACGTTTGGACCTTGGTCCTCCCACAGGGTTGGTCGGCAGACTTTTCCGTTGGTTGGACAGTTTGTCGCCGGGCGACAGGGCTGTTGCAGATAGTCTTCTCGGACATTTCCGGTCCTTATTATCCTTTCAGGTGCCGACAGGTTTTGTAGATGGTATACTGGGTCACTGGGCCCCTGCCCGTCAGGTGTTCAGGTTAGGGACAGTGGAGATGACCCCTACTCTCGAGGAGTATACCCGCTTTACTGGTTTGCCTTTGGACGGTCCTTGCGCCAGGGTCACAGTTGGTCCCATGCGTCGTCAGTTCTTGACTTTCACTGGGTTGCGGAGGATGGCTCTGCTATCGGTGATCACATCAGACCATCTGGTTCCCCTTCATTTCTTGATTGACCGATTCGGCACGCCTGACAGTTTTTTTCTATTCTCTGGTGACTTTTCCATATCTGAGGAGCGCTGGGGCGCTTTGAGAGTAGACGTTTTGATGGCCTGTGTCCTCTCAGTTTTGTATCTGCCCGCCGGACCCGATCTGTTGGACATGCGGGTTGTCGCGGCCGTGAGAGCCCTTCAGGAGGATCACACCATTCTTCCCATGATACTGGCAGATACCTACATGTCAGCCTCGTATTGTCAGTCCTTCCGAGGCAGAGTATTCATAGGGAGCTCGACTTTGTTGTATGTGTGTTTCATGAGTCATCTTAGTCCCATCGGCCATTTTCGTCGCCAAGGGTTTTGCTTCAGCCATGACATAGCCACGCAGTTTTCGTTTCGTCCCGTGAGCTGTACTGATGCGGCCTCCTGGATAGCATTTTTGTCGGTTATTGAGGATCCTTTTCATCTCCTGATCCACTCAGGTTATTGCTCCTTTATGTGCTTTTTGACTCACGTGCCCACCCTGGATTTCATCCCTATTGCTGGCTTGAGGGGCGTGACGACTTATCATCCCTTGGCGGTTATGGGACAGTTTGATCAGACACAGGATTTTCACCTCTTCACGGGCGCGGCCGACTACCGATTCCTTATATCACCCCAGACAGAGAGAGATCTACTGCGGGTGTATGATCTTTGGTCTCGCAGGATCTCTGCCGAACATGGTGAGAGCTGCCCCATCCAGACATTTGCTTATGTGCAATGGTTGCGCGGGGATTCAGACATGGTTGGTTTGAGTCAGGCTGGGACCTTTGATGACTCTGGAGTGATTTTCCCAGATGATACCACAGATCATTCCATCTCAGTGGATTCTGCCCCTAGTCGGGTTACTGAGGATAGCCGGATCCGACTGGCCTTGATTGATATTGAATCTGAGAGGGATGCTGCCATTGCTGCGAGAGATGCCGCTATTCTGGCCAGAGATGCTGCTCTTGCTGACAGAGACGCCATTGTATTTCAGACCAGGGCAGTTATAGATGCTCATTCTAGGACTGTCAGCCGAGCCACTGCTTTATTGGACCGCATCGACATGATGGGGCAGCAGATTGCAGGGGATGTTGATGTTTCAGATCTATCCACCACTTTATCCATCCTGCTTCAGCTAGTTTCAGATTTGTAGATTATTTTATTTCCTGCATAGACTATGTCAGTTTCATCGGTTATCGAAAGAGAAATCTTGTAACAAAAGGACTTATATATGTAGACATGCATTTAAATTTAGTCAATTTCCCTTTTTGTCGTATCGTTGCCTTTCATTTGATCTTCATTTTATCCAGCTGACCATGATTTTGACATTTCGTTTTCTTTCTCTTCTCCAGTCTTGATGGATATTTGACAGATATTGCCGCACACCCTGTTGATTCCATCGGATTGAGTCTTAGATTTTGGCTAACTGTTTGGTTGGGCTAGATTTATGTTACTTGGGATGAATCTGATTAGGTCTGGTTTCGGGAAGGCCTTGAGGAGATAGGAAGGTTTTTTTTTGGTTGTTGGGAATTGGTTTTGGTTAGAGAAAGGATTATATATTTTTTTTTTGTAGGAATCGGACTGTGCCATGATGGCTGCCTACGTACCCCCACAAGTTGGGAGATCAGGTCCTACGTAGTTCGTTCCTCAAAGGAAAAGGAGAAACTGATGATTCAAGCGTAGAACCGCTTCACCGAGTCAGAATTGAGGGGTTGTGGAAACACCTCACCATCCATTTCTTGCAATATGAGGGCTCCTCCGGATAGCACCTTCTTAATCACAAAAGGTCCTTCCCAGTTCGGGGCAAACTTCCCCTTGGCTTCATCTTGACAAGGCATGACTCTTTTTAGCACCAAATCATTTTCCTTGAACTTCCGAGGTCTTATCCTTTTGTCGTATGATCGCGAGATCCTTTGTTGGTATAACTGACCATGCCAAACATCAGCCACCCTCCTTTCATCAATTAGGGCCAATTGGTCGTATCGACTTTCCATCCAATCCTCCTCGCTTATCTGAGCATCGATCAATATTCTGAGGGACGCCATCTCAACCTCAACTGGCAGAACAGCCTCCATTCCATACACCAAAGCGTAAGGGGTTGCCCCTGTAGAAGTACGCGTTGACGTTCTGTGTGCCAGCAGGGTGAGAGGTAGTAGATCCGGCCATCCCCGATGATTAGCGGACATTTTTGCCATGATTTTCTTGATATTCTTATTTGCAGCCTCCACTGCCCCATTCATCTTAGGACGGTAAATGACCGAATTGAGGTGTTTGATCTTAAATTGGTCGCATAATCCCTTCATGAGGGCGTTATTCAAATTCTTGGCATTGTCGGAGACCAAAACCTCAGGTTGCCCGTATCGACAAATGACATTATTCCTGATGAAACCGACGATGATCTCTTGAGTTACTTTGGGGAAAGAAGCTGCTTCTACCCATTTAGTGAAATAATCGATCATGACGAAAATGAATCGGTGTCCGTTGCTTGCTGTGGGCTCTATCGGTCCGATTACATCCATTCCGCACATTGAGAATGGCCAAGGGGAGGTCATACAGTGCAGTTCATTGGGAGGCGTATGGATCACATTACCGTGTGCCTGGCATTGGTAACACCTTTTGACATGATCATCGCAGTCGGCTTTCAGTGTTAACCAGTAATGTCCCGTTCTCAAGATCTTTTTGGCCAGCATTGGTCCACTCATGTGTGGCCCACACACTCCACCATGTATTTCGTTCATAATCTTTTGGGCCTGCGTCTCATCTACGCATTGCAACAGTCCCAAACCAGCATCCCTCTTGTAGAGTGAATCCCCACTTAGGTAAAACTTCATTGCCATCTTTTGAATTCTCATCCTCTCAGCTCGGTTTGCTTGGTCGGGAATGGATCTATCCCTCAGATATTCCCTTATGTCGTGATACCATGGCTGCTTTGGCAGAACCATCTCATCTGACAATACTGTAACATGTTCCTCGTATGCCGGGGCATTCTGTACTGCTATCTCAATCTGTGGAATGTTCCTGCTCTTGATTACGTGGATTAAGGAAGCCAGAGTTGCCAATGCATCGGCAAAATCATTCCGTCCCCGGGGAATATGTCGGAAAGCGATATCCTCGAACTCTCGCATTAATTGGATAACACAACGATGGTATGGAAGTAACCGGAGCTCTTTTGTGTTGTACACCCCGATTGCCTGTCTGGTTACCAGTTCTGAATCCCCGAACACCGCTAGTCTTTTCACTCCCATATCTCGGGCAAAACGGAGTCCCAATATACATCCCTCGTACTCAGCTGTGTTGTTTGAATTACTGAACTGTAATTTAGTGGCCACAGGGTATTGCTCTCCGGTGATAGAGACCAAAACGGCTCCAGCTCCTGCCCCTTCAGCATTCATGGCACCATCAAAATACAACTTCCAAAATTGTCCCTCGTCATCACATTTTGTGTGTAATACCCAAAATACATCTTCGCCCGGCAAGGGAGTTTATAACGGCTCCATCCCCCCTGATGGTGTTTCTGCCAACTGATCTGCAATTCCCTGCCCTTTCATGGCTTTTTGAGTTACGTATACCATGTCGAACTGTTGTAAGATTAACTGCCATCTTGATAGCCGACAGTTCAGCATGGGCCTTTCAAAGATATATTTCAGGGGATCCATCCTCGATATCAGGTACGTAGTATGCCCATGGAGGTAGTGCTGTAATCTCCCTGCAGCCCAGGCCAAGGCACAACAGGTCTTCTCGATGGGAGTGTAATTCTGTTCACATCGGCTAAATCTCTTACTAAGGTAATAGATGGCCTGCTCTTTACCTGCTTCATTCTTCTGTCCCAACACACATCCCATTGCAATGGCATTGACCGATATATACATAAACAGAGGGATCCCATCCTTCGGGGGTACCAGCACTGGTGCCTCTGTCAGTTGCTTTTTAATGGTCTGAAAGGCTTTCTGACATTGCTCATTCCACTCTTGGGAGGAATCCTTCCTTAATAGTTTGAAAATCGGCTCGCATGTAGTCGTCAAGTGGGATATGAAGCAGCTGATGAAGTTTATTCTTCCCAGGAATCCTCTTATCTCCTTCTCTGTGTGAGGTGCCGGCATATCCACAATGGCCTTAATCTTCGCCGGATCCAACTCAATGCCCCGATCACTAACCAGGAATCCCAAGAGCTTGCCCGACTACACTCCGAAAGCAGACTTTGTTGGATTGAGCTTCAAATTATATTTCTTGAGCCGATCGAATAGCTTCGTGAGATGGGTTATATGATCAGATTCTACCCTTGACTTCACGATAATGTCATCCACGTAGACCTCTATCTCCTTGTGCATCATGTCGTGGAACTGGGCCATCATGGCTCTCTGATAAATAGCCCCCGCATTTGTGAGACCGAAAGCCAATCGTCTATAGCAGAAAGTGCCCCAAGGGGTGATGAAAGCGGTTTTTTCCCGATCTTCTTCTGCCACCATTATCTGATGATACCCCGCAAAACAATCCACAAAAGAGTACATTTCGTACTGGGCTGTGTTATCCACAAGGATGTGTATGAAAGGCACCAGGAAGTTATCCTTGAGACTGGCCTTGTTTAGATCTCTATAATCGACACATACCCTCACCTTCCCTCCAAGCTTAGCCACTGGGACTACATTGGACAGCCATTCTGGGTAAGTGGACACCATAATGATTCCAGCCCTGAACTGTTTGATGATCTCCTCCTTCACCTTCAAGCTCCACTCCGGTTTCAACTTTCTTAGTTTTTGCTTGACAGGCCTGAAACCCTCCTTGATGGGCAACCGGTGTACCACAATGTCTGTGGACAATCCGATCATGTCTTCATGAGACTAGGCAAAGACATCCTCATACTGGCTTAGCAACTCAGTTATTTCTGCTTTCTGGCTAGGGGTAAGGTCTGTCCCTATCTTGAGCTCTTTGGGTGTGTCAGGGGTTCCAATATCTATGGTGATGGTTTGGTCTAAGTTGGGTTTGGGTTTATCCTCGACCCATCCTTTGATCTCGTCAGGCGCGTCGTCGTAATCTGTCTCGTCTTGCTCAATGCCCATCAAATCAAAATCCAGCTCAATATCAAAATCATAGTCATCATTCAAATTTGAAAGACCATTTGTTAGGCAAGGAATACTCAAATTGGTACACCTGACATAAAACAAAATATTTGTCATATATATAAACCGTTTTCCCACAATGATCGCTATTAAAATAACACGACAAAAATACATAACCATGCAAGATTTAAAATAAAGGACAAAAACTGGTATCCGTTCACCCCCCCATCTGGGGTCTACCATCCCGACTCCATGTTTTACCCTTGTTTGGATATCACTAGTTCTATTGTCCAGTTGTCGATGGTTATATCAGACGGAATGCGCTGGATGAAAGGTGGCTTCACATCGGAAACTTCCCCGATGACTACGGCTACATCGCCTGAGTCCCTCTTCTTACCTTCTTCAGAAATAATTAGCCCTGCCCAATCGATGACAGGCACACCCTGTTGGGTTCCCGGTGGCGTGACAATATCCTTCCCCTCTCCATTGTTTGTTAACTGTCCGGGGATATAGCACCTGGTTTCGAACTTTTGCGCGACCTCTTGTAGGAAACTTTCCCTCTTGGTTGACTCATCATTTGTGGGGGTCAATTCTTCATCCCCTGTCCCAATCACAGGCTTGCTAGTCCCATGTTCATTGTTGACCTTGGTCACCGGACTACCAGCCAGTCGAATCGGGGCCACGCCTTGACGGTGTCTCCGTGCTATGCCTTCATGATATCCCAACCCTACTTTGCCTATCTGATGGGGCAGTTGAATGGGCTTGGTGATTCCTTGACTGCTCTTTCCTAACCCCTGTCCAGGTTGGAATTTCATTTTCGTCATTTCCTTTGCAACAAAGGTATGCTCTGGAGAGACCTTAGGTTTCACGGCTGGAGCTCCCAGGCATCTGTAGTGGGGAGTGCTGATTTCTAGCGCCTGAAAACTGGCAGGTGCCACCGACTCGTCCACATTAATCACAGGCAGGCCATTCCTGGAAGGAGAAGGGTCATCACATTCTGCCGAGATCGTCACCAGATTCCCGTCGATGATAAATTTGATTTGCTGGTGTAGCGTGGAAGGAACTGCCCCGGCCATGTGTATCCATGGCCTCCCCAATAACAGGTTATAACTTGCCGCAATATCTAGGACTTGGAAAGAGATATCAAAAGTACAAGGTCCTATTTCCACTGGCAACTCTATCTCTCCAGTTGTATCCCTCCGGGAACCGTCGAAGGCTCGCACCACTACATGACTGGCCCGTAGGCGCTTAGGATTGATGTTCATCTTCTGCAATGTACTGAGGGGACAGATATTCAACGCCGATCCCCCATCAATCAGCACCCCATTCATAATATAACTTGAGGAGATCACCGCAATATGCAACGGTTTTCGATGCCCCAGTCCCTCTTTAGGGATATCATCATCCGTAAATGATATTACATCACTCTCCAACAGATGGCCCACCAGATGGCCGAAACCTTCCTTGCTAATCTCTTTGGGAATGTATACCTCCTCCAGGACTTTCGCCAGAATTTTGCAATGATCACTGGACGATAACACCAAATCCATGATTGATGTCAAGGTCGACTCCTCGTTCAATATCTGGATCCCTCTTGCTTCCGGATGATCCATCTTCCTCAAGAATTTCATGGCTTTTTCCTCGGATATCTTTTCATCTTTCTTTGTTTTGCTTTCAAGGACTCGTCTAGGAAGATATAAGGGATTCCCCTTTGTTGTTACAGAAGCACAACTGGCCGTTTCCTCTGACACCCCCCCCCATAATTCCATGGTACCGTTTTCAGACTGTTGACAGGGATTTGCGGTCTCGCTACAAGGATGAGGGGTTTTGGAGGCGTTAACTTGACAGGCCCCCCTATGATATTTCTGCTTACACCTGCCAACCTGATTGGCGCTCCCCGTGTACTCCCGTGATCACTTATCATGCTGATCATCTCGTCAATTTTCTTTACATAATTCAGCCTTGACGGCCCCTCGGCTTCACTGGCTTCCGCCATATTGACCCCCCTCCATCATGCCTAAGCAGGGGATTGACTTTAACATTTGGGGAGTCTGGTTGTTCTACCACAATTTCCCCACTATCAATCAAGTTCTGAATTCTGTGCTTTAGCGTCCAACATTCCTGCGTATCATGACCAGGGGAACCTGAATGGTATGCGCATTTCTTGCTTGGGTCAAACCTTCTTCCATTCGGGTCACTCGGGGGTGCCAAATCGACTATTTTCCTCTGGGCTATCAATACTGCCAACACCCGTTCAAGAGGATCCCCGAGGGGGGTGAATACTCGATTTTTCGAGGTCTCGAATCTCCTTCGCCCTTCCGCCCTTTGATCAGTGAAGTTAGGCTGTCGGGATGGCCCCACTCTTTGCACCTGTACTGGAGGATTGTTTTCTGCCTTTCTAGATGATCCCTGCAGGATGAGGGAAACATCTTCTTCCTTTTTCTTTTGGACCCTACGGGAAGTGCTGCCATAGTTTCCGCTCTGGATTTGCTCTGCAGCTATTTCCAAAGCCGTGAAATCCCGAATTTTGCTGGACTTCAACCCCATGTCCACCATTTCTCCGTGTTTAATCATCTCGGTAAAAGGCCTCCCAATCCCCGATATAACCCGTTCATAATAAGGAGCCTCTTGAATATCCACGAAGGTCATCACCATCTCCGACTCGCTCATTGGGGGATTCACCTGTGCAGCCATACCCCTCCATCGCTGTGCATAATCCCTGAAAGATTCCTTTGGTTGCTTTTTAATTTTCGTCATTTGATATCTATCAGGGGCCATTTGTGCTTGGAAGCTATACTGTGTTAAGAAGGTGTGGGCCAACTCTTCCCAATTGTGGATCCGGGCATTATCAAGACGGGCATACCAGATTCTCGCTTCTCCCGTCAGGCTCTTTTGGAATAGTTGCATCCTTAGACCCTCGTCCTCTGCATAAGATCCAAGCTCCCCAATATAGATTTTCAGATGTGTATAAGGATCCCCCTTCCCATTGTATTTCTCAAATTCGGGGATTTTAAATTTCTCCGGATATCTGGTTCTGGGGAAGACACATAGATCTGAATAATTAACCCTGCCTAGGGAGCCTATGCCTTTTAGAGATTGGATGGTCTCCTCCATTTGTTTCATTTTCTTCCGAAGGTCGTAAGTGTCTCCTTCCTCTAGGATAGTAATCACTGTCCGATTAGGTATAGGAACGGCCTTTGGGACGACGAGTTCGCCCTTAGGTTAGGGTGGATCCTCTTTAGGTGGATCCTGTCTAGGTAGCAATTGTTCCTTTAGCATCATGGCCATTTCCAACATCTGTTTCTTAAAATCATCAAATTCCTCCCGAGATATGGAACCAGGATTAGTAGATGGAATATCAGCCATTTCAGATGTAGAGTCCTGGGCTCTCTTAGATTGCGAACGTGTTTGAGGAGCAATCCTACAGAAACAACGGTTTGAAGTTTAGTCCCGGGCAATGAAAGGACATGGATGCATGCTAAAGCTGTAACTTTTGTGTTTTGGGCTTTTTAATCTTTCTCTGCAAAACAACATGTTAGCGATCCCTTATTGCAATAATAAATGCTAGACTCGACTTATTATGCTCCCCCAGCTGTTCCCTACAAAACATAGAGGTTAGTAATTTCTTTCGACAAAAGGGGAGGCATATATGAACATTGAATGTGATCATGACGTTTATACTCGCGAATGTAAAAGGGCATGAAGAGACTTTTCCTGCGCTGGGTTAATATGAGGCTGACCTATCCTAAGGTTACTCTCGCGGGCTTTTCGGCATGAAGGTCCCCAAATCTTCGCAATCTACTCGTCTGAAACCTTTCGATTGGAGCGGATTTGGGTGGTGCGTTTCCTGAGCCATCTCCGGGGAGCAGCCCCTTCGAGTCCAGTAATAAGCAACCGACAGGTTCGCCTCAGGAGGAGGTACACTCTCAACATACATTCACATTCATCGTCCTCACCGTATGCAAACGATTACTTTAAAGTAAAGCAATTCCATTTAATTATTCATTTATTGGACAAAACACACATTCACATAAAAAAATCAAAATATCGCATGCACACACATATTCATGCATTTTAAAGGATAGGATAGCATCAAGATTTGAACGCGGCTTAAACCCTCTAATGTCCCCAGCAGAGTCGCCAGCTGTCGACGCCGGGAGGAATCGCTGTCTTATGCTAATTGTTACCCTTTCCAATTTTAGCCTTTTGGTTTAGATGATTCTTTTGGAAAAGGTCGGCATTAATGTCGACGGGGTTTTGAAAGATCGTTTTTTATGATGAGCCAATTTGACCAGAGTCGCCAGTTGGTAAATTTGAAATGGATGTACCAACTCATCTGAGTTTTCGTTTTTTTATAAATCGCTGGCTTATATATGACTCCGAATTAATTGGTCTGCGAACCGAGATTCATAGAGTTTAGGGGCTTGCTTAAGTGAGGGGAAGGTGTTAGGCACCCCCCGACTTCCGTGAAACACGGTTACCGCAACCTTGATGCTTTTCCTATCCCTTTAATTCTCAAAATGTGTGTGTGTGTGCGTGTGTGTGTGTGTGTGCCTATGTGAATGTGGTGGTGAGTTTGCATGAAGAAATCAATTGGGTTTTCGAAAAAGTCGTGTTTTTCTTTTGGGAATGCTTTAGAATATCCTTCGGTTTATACGAGAAAGCTTTATAAGAAAACGTTTGATTTTAATTGTCAAAACTATGAGATTGCATTAGGTGTTGTTTTGGCAAAACAAGAGTTTTCTAAATCTTTGTCAAAATAGGAATCGAGATCTATACGTTGCTTTCATAACTCAAATGATGGGCAACCTCTAGGATCTCTTTAACCCTATGCACAAGGATTTAATAAAACGTTATTTATTTTTATAAAACCATTTTTTGTGATGTTGGAAAACAATTTTTTTCTATTGCCTTCTCGTTAAATAGAAATCGTCATTCATTAGCACCCCCAATTTCTTATCCTCGTGAAGCTAATAACCTAGTTTGCTTGATTTTATGAAAATCTTTATCGTTTAGTTTTGAAATCAATTTCGTGTCATAAATCAAATCAAACATTAAAATGCGTTAGGGCTATTCATGGGCATGTGAGCCATCCAAATAACCCCGAACGCCAACAATCGCATACTTTCACTATGACAGGGCCTTAAACACGATTCTCGCCTTGGTGTCGTTTTAAGGCCTGACGATTACATATTTACAATGAAAACTACATCGTTCCTACTTCTTACATCAATAGATGTCCATCATCGGATTTGGACCACGGGGTCGCGTTCCTAGGCTCACACCCGAATTTTTCCACACACCACAAAGCGGAGATTACAAGAAATAACTAACACGAATAATCTAACAATGCCAAAACATCCTACATAGCAACTTAAGGGAAACACGCCCAATATATCACCGTAAAACGAACGAAAAATCAACAAATAAATATCATCGGGTTATTAGGAAGAATTTTGTTCCGATGGAACCGTCACTAATAATCCCTAATTCATTGTTCCATCATAAATTACATGAAAACTACATTTAATTTGACCAAATGATATGATAGAAATTGCAATAATAAGGAGATTTTCACCTTGCAAATGATATCAAAGTGGATGTAAACTTGTGTATTTGAATAGATTGGGAAGTATATGTGATACAATCAAATCAAAAGGGTATAAATCTTCTCTTTTTTTCTCTCTTTCACTCCTCTTTTGTTGCAAATTTATGTTATTTCTTCCTCAATTCCCGAGCTTGCTGCTGCTGTTTTTCTGTATGCTGATGAGGGAATTAGCTGAAATAGGCTGGCCAGAGCCAGCCGCAGATGGATCTGCGGCTGGCCGCCACCCCTCCACTCAGCTGAATTTCGGGTTTCCGTGTTTCGAGTTCCGTGTTTTCAAAAGGCGCACTCATTGGCCGCAGATCAATTCGCGGCTGGCTGGCTTGACTTTCTCGATTTTCGTGCCACGCCTCGATTCTCGTGTCGTGACGTCAATTTTCGCCGACAGGCTCGTATTTTGCAGTCCAGGAATTATCGGGAGGCGTGCCACATCCTTCAGGAATGCTTATTTCGGACAACCTTGTTGTCACGTCGGTTTTGGTTTGCAAATCGTCGCGGTGGCGTCGAGTGTTCGTACTTGTCCATCCCTTGCTCTCGCAGGCCGGTTCATTTGCCGAATTTGCCCTCCTGTCAGGGTTAGTATACGAAGTGCAAAATTTGGGTGTCTACAGTAGGAAAACCCTTCCCTAAACTATTTAGGATTAGGGTTTCTATTATAATTAAACTCCTTTAATTAATTATGCTCCTAATCCAATTAGGAATTCATGAGAGAGTACTTCTATTAATTAATTCTCAAACCCTATTAGAAATTAAATAATAGTAATAGTAATAATAATAATAATAATAATAATAATAATAATAATAATAATAATAATAATAATAAGACTCCTCTTATTAATTTATATTTAATATTTCCAAAATATTAAATAATAAAGATTAAGCTATTTAATTTATTCTATCTCCATAGACTAAATTAAATACACTTAACTTATCATTACAATTATGCCATTAACTTCTTAAATAAATATTTTTCCTTTTGTGGTGTGACCCTTTAGGTTCTCCATACTAAACCGGTTGTGAATAAATCAATTAGAACAATTCTAATTATATTTAAGTAAATAAATTAAACTATTTAATTCATTTAATTAAATAATATTTATTCTACAATTGTAATAACCATGCATTTTTAAACTCCATTATTAATTAAATATAAATTTAATTTTCAATGAGTTAGTTTCGTATGATTATTTAAAATCTTGTGTATTTAATTGGTTATGTGATTATATGACTTCGCGTAGTTGCCAAGATTTATTAAAGGGAGTCACTAATAATTTAATTAAATTAGTGGACTAGCCCTAAGGTTTAATATCAGAAGAATTGATAAAGTTATCTATTCATTTAAATATTCAACTTATTTGAATATAGTAGAGGAATTTAATCTGCATAGATTAATTAATTTAATTATTAATTGATGTGTGCAATATTGGTATTAATACTTAATAGTCTATTTAGTGGGTTTAATACTAAGCGAACTAGATTAAGTTATTAATCCTATCTTGTATGCAATTACGAATTGGGTAATAAATGTATACTAGATTAATTGGGTTTGTATTGTATGGCTTATTTAATTAGCTAAATAACATTAAATTGGGACAAGAATTTTGGGACATATCCCATTTAATTTCCAATCATGGTCTGCAATTCAGGAAGAGAAAGAATTTAAAATAAAATAAGTTGGGATGAACAGTATTCTTAGCCGCGTATGGATTTTCTTGTAGGATTTCTTGCCTGATTTCTGTGGCTGAAGATATGGGCGATGTGATCAGCGGCATTACCCATCATCTTCTTCTTGTTCCCATTGGTTAACCAATTTGGACATAGACTTGGCACGGTCAGTGGGTTGTTTATAAATTGGGACTCCATCTCCAGAAACGCAGTTGTTAAAAACTTCTGATAAAATAGTATAGAAAAAGAGTATTGCTGGGAAGTCTGTAACGGTTGAATTAATTGCGTTGTGATTCTGGGGACAGAATCCTTTTAAGGAGGGAAGGATGTAACGAATGTAATTTTTGTGAATAAATAAAATATTTATTGAGTTAAATAAATATTTTTGTTAATTTATTTATTGAGTAAAAATAAATAATTGATAAAGTTATTGTGGAGTAATTCATTTTAAGTGTAATATTGTGAATTGTTATTTGAATGAAATTTGATGTGTCCATTCTAATTTAATTTAATAATTAAATTAGATGATAAAATAAATTAGATGATAAAATAGTTTATTTGAATAAAGGATTTATTTGAGTAAGGTCAATATTTGGTAATATTGTTATTGGTCAAATAGAAGTTATAATTAAATTAGTAAGGTTTAATTGAATTTATTTAATAATAGGTTAAATTAAATTGAAAGTGTAACAATTAAATTATATAGTATAATGGGTTATTAAAATAAATGGAAAAGGGTTAATTTTAGTTAAACCAAACAAGGCCTTGTGACCTTTGGTTGGTAAAAATAGTTTATTTTGCTTTGGTTCAACCAAACAAGGCCTTGTGGCCTTTGAAATTTGATTTTTCTACATTTGAGTTTGCCAAACATGGCCTTACTCTTTGTTTTTACAACTGACAACTTAAGTCTGCAGTTTAATTTCTTTACATTTATTATTGCTAAGCCTAATAGAAAAGAAGAAAGAAAAAAAAACAGAGTTGGAAAAAAAAACTGGGAGTTGAGAGTTTGGAGAGGAATTGAGAGCTTAGAGAAGTTCTGAAAATCAAAAAAAGAAGAAAAGGGTTTACTGAATTTTCACCATTTAGAGGTATAATTCATTCAAACTCCTGTATATATATGTTCTTTGAGCTATTCATGGTAAAATAGATTTTTACTATGGATTAGTTGTTTGAAAGTTGTTTATAAATTATTTATATGCATGTATTAATTATTATGTTGTGTATATGAACTGTTTTGGTTCAATTAATTCATGAAAATCATGTTTAAAAATAGAGTTTTTATTTACAGTGAAAAAGTTCATGAACATGGTTTATATGTATACAATTTGATTTTCAATTCATTTTCAATTCGGGTATTAATCTTTAAATTGATTGTTGATTGTGTTAATATGATAAGAATCGTAAATAATGCAAGTTGAACGAATTAATTTGGTTGTAAAACGAGTTCATAGTGATTGATTTCGCTAAGTATGTCAAAATATTTAAAAAGAGAATGAACTTAGGTTTTAATTCCTTTAATTGGTTATTTAGGTGAGTTTCGATGTTAGAATCATGTTATACATGCTTGGTTGTGATTCTATGAAGTTTAAAACATCTAGCTTTGGTTAATTTATCGTGTGGGTGTTGAAGTTGGTTGTTTTTTTTGGCCTTGGAACTGTGCTGCTCGCGAACTGCAGAATCTGGTTCTGAGTCTCAGTGCAGCTGCGCCAGTTCCAAGTGTATGAACAGCGCAGCTACGCCCTCAAGCGCAGCTGCGTCGGGTTCCAGTGTTAATGCAGCGCAGCTACGCTGCTGTGCAGTCTGTCCAATAAAGAATATTTGAGTATAGGGTCTTTGATATATTATTATAACCTCATTGTATGGCTATAGTAAAGTATAATGCATGTTATAGGACTTGAGAATAGATTGTAATCACTTAGACGGTAAGAATAAGTTACAAATTAGTAAGTAATGAAAGATGTTAACTCGTTATTCGCATGAACTAGAATGCTAAACCCTATGTGATATATATGTAGGAGCTCGAAGAGCGTAAGATATAATTGTGTTGCAAGTGCAAGAGGCAAGTATCTTATCCTTAACTTATTACCATTACGCAAGTTTTCTATCTCTGACTTGCCATCGTTATGCAAAGTTCTATAACTCTAATTTCATTGAGCAAGTTCCCTAAATCCTAACTTTTATTTAAACTAGTTTTCTTGCTTTATAATATTCATTGAGCAAGCTTATTAACCTCAGCTTAATATTGTTTAAGCAAGGTTGTTATAGTGGCAAATGCTTACCTTCTATTCAAATCATTTGTTGTTCGATTATGAATCGTTACTTAAGCTTCAGACATAAATCTCATTGTACAACTTTATTGTTGAATCTAATGCTTTAGCAACTAGTAAACCCTTATTGATTCAGCTAGTCTATAGTTGATAAACGTTCTAAAGATTTAGAATATCTTGAAGTTATTCCAAACCAAGTTTCTTTTGGTATGGAATATGAAGTCAAACTGAGATGAACAACCCTAATTAGGGGATTAAACTATGCAGTGGCGTTAAAATGTTAGTGCACAATACATTGTACAAAGGGTTGATCACCCGGAGTACGAGATGGATAGTCCATAGTCTTTAAGACTGTTAGAGGTTACAGTAGCGATACTTGTCAACCTAGGACATAGTTCGAGGTCTTATGGCCCTCAGATATACTTTTGATCTTGGAATATATATTCAATTTTTAAGCTGAATTTCCTTTTGAGCCTTCAGTCCTCTGATTTTGTTGGTTGATTTGAGGAAAACTATTATACCTCAGTTAAAATCTACTCCATTGATTATTTAACAGTTGTTGTTATTATACCTGCGGGCAATTGTTTTCTCACCCTTGCATAAAACATTGCAGCTAAACCTGAAAAGTCGGATGAGCCGTCCACTAGCAAAGGCAAGAGCAAGATGAACAAGTGAAGATGTTTATTCTATTTGATTCAGTTCTTTGTAATAAGACTTCGTTATTATTTAAGTTTTTATTCCGCAAATAATGTAATAAAGGTTAGATAACATGGGATTTATTTAATTAAGAGATTTGAGTTATAACCCCTGTTGTAGGGAGATGATTTATTCAGTTTGATTATATTGTCTTGTATCATGGGTAGGTAGTCATGAATGAATGAAATAGTGAACAACAAATCAGTGGGAATTAAGTACCCGGATTTAGGGGTGTCACAAGTTGGTATTAGAGCTGTAGGTTAAAAACCTTAGGTGGGGAACCTTAGGAGTTAGCCTTAGAAAGAATCGAAAACCTAGTGGTGTTAAAACTCTTATCGAGTTCTAATGAATGAATTAAGGAATTCATTAAAGATAATAATAAATAAATAAAAACTTTATGTGCTATAACTTATGTGATATAACTTATATGCTCGCGAGTAGTATCGAGTTGTAATTAAACTTAAAATTTTGATGGCAGGATGACTGATATAGGAGGATCCAGTCAGGCTAAGGGGGAGGAGCCCCGAGATGTTCATGTAGTTCGGGAGCAATTGGTGCAGAGGGAGTCATCCCCGTTAATCACAGTTGTAGGTCCTGAGTATGAGCCTGAGACTGATACTGAGGAGGATCCTGAGGAGATTGAGGAGGAGGAAGAAGACCCTGAGGAGATACCATTATCTTCCTTAGGTGTTCAGATGTATGAGCAGGTGTATAATTGCAATATAGAGTTGCAGGATAGAGTGGAGGAGTTGGAGGAACAGGTGGCAGATCATCAGATCACCACAAAGCAGAAGAATAGTGAGATTGAGGAGTTTGACATACGTCTTGGGGACGTGGAGTGGAAGCTGGTTCAGGCAGAGAGCCAAAAGGAGGAGTTATCGACTGAGGTGGAGAAACTAAAAAGTGAGCTGAGAGAAGAGTCGGCAAAGCGTGCTAGAGTCGAGGATGCGTGGATGAAAGCTGCTGACCATGCAGATCATGTTGAGGATGAGATGCAGTCAAAGAAAGCCAATATAGATGAGATGGAGCATATTTTCCATACAGTGATGGATAGGGCACAGGATCGAGTTTTTCATTACCCAACTCAGTTTGAGGATTTACCGTGGTACGTGATGGATCGCAGGACGATGATCCGAATCATGAAGCAAGAGCGTGAAGAAGCTATGCGACGTGGAATGTCTTTATAGGACGCGAGTAACAGTAATAATAAGTTGTTTTCTAAGAATGTTAATATGATGTAAATCTCAAATCAGATAAATAAAGGATTAATTATGATGTGGTCTTGAAACTTTATGATTTCAGGGAAAATGATGTAAATAACTATGATGCTATCTAAGTTATGTTTTAAGGCAGTAAATGAATAAAATACAGAAGTTTATCAAATGTGCTTTGTGTTATATGATTGTTTAT
Organism: Aralia elata; assembly: GCA_034770075.1. Taxonomy (NCBI): domain Eukaryota; kingdom Viridiplantae; phylum Streptophyta; class Magnoliopsida; order Apiales; family Araliaceae; genus Aralia; species Aralia elata. Next base: position 71,885,869 of record CM068384.1, read on the forward strand.
AAATGTTTAAGTTAAGGCTTAAATGCTTAAGTAATTGAGAAATAATTTAATAGCGGGAATTCTTAATAGTAAGATGCCGCCAAGAAGAAGACCAACACGTCAACAGACTCCTGAGGGATCTACAAATAGCAATGACGAAACCAACGCTAATCCAATGCAATAATTGGTGGATTTGCTAACGAGAGCATTTGTGAATCAACCTCGAGTGCAGGCCACAACTTTCAAAGATTTCAAGGCTGTTGGACCCCCAGAATTTCAAGGCTCTATGAATCTGATCAAAGCACAAATGTGGGTCATGGAGATGGAAAAGGTTTTTGACGTCGCCAGGGTCAGCGAAGACCAGAAGACTGCATTCGCGACATTTATGCTGAATCAGAAGCTAGCTATTGGTGGCAAGCCAATAAAATTCGAGGCGGTCAAGGGGTAATCCCGTGGGAATAATTCAAGGACATGTTTTTCGAAAGTTATTTTTCGGCGAGTGCGCAGAATCAGATGGAGGTGCATTTTCTGGAGTTAAAGCAAGGTACGATGACAGTGCCAAAAAATGCTGCAAGATTCAACGCGTTGGCGAGGTTTGCGCCATATCAAGTTAATACGGATGAGAGAAAGGCTAGAAGGTTTGAGCAGGGATTGAAGCCTTGGTTGTTTAGTCGAGTTTTGATGTTCCAATTAAATTCGTTTGCGGCAGTGCTAGAGAAGGCGATTATCGCTGAAGGAGGAAGTGATGCTCTGTCTAAGTATAATCAGGAGCAAAAGAAGAAGAAGAATGAAAATGAGAATAAGGCAAGTGGTAGCCATGGCGGCAGAAATCAGAAGAGAAAGTGGAATGCAGTGTTTCTGCTAGAAGTCAACAAGGAAATCAGAAGAAGAAGGTGGAAGCGTGCAGCAACTGCGGAAAGAATCACATGGGTGTTTGCTTGAAGGGCAGGAGGGTATGCTTTAATTGTGGACAAGAGGGTCATATTGCGCCAAATTGCCCTAGTCCGAAAAAGGGTGCATGTTTCACTTGTGGATCGAATGATCACCTTGCTCGTGATTGCCCTAAGAAAGCTACGGGAGGAGCAAGCGGAGGAAAGGGAAACAACAGTGGTGGCAACTTGACTATCACTGGACTGACGCCGTCCAACCGACCTACCGCCCGAACATTCAACATGACGGTCCAGGATGCTGTGCAGTCCAGGGATGTGGTGTCAGGTATCATTCCGGTCAATAATGTAAATGCTTACGTATTATTTGATTCGGGTGCTACTTGTTCCTTTATATCCGATTATTTTGCTAGAAAATTTGAGTTACTATATGAAGAGTTAGATTACCCAATGAACATAGAAATCGCGAATAGAGAAGTGATTCCTGTTAAGTTTATACACAAGAACTGTCGGGTAAATATTAAGGGTCATGTGATGACGGCAAACTTAATCCCAATTCGACTCGGGGAGTTTGATGTAATTCTATGAATGGATTGGCTGTTCAATCATGGGGCAGTTATTGATTGCCAAAAGAAGTGTGTGAACCTTATGACTCCGTCAAATGTAGTGTTTTATGGCAGTAAGTCGCCTAGACAAGCGAGTTATCTGCCGATAATGCAGGCCAGAAAGATGTTGAGACAAGGATGTGTAGGTTATCTAGCCTACATAGTTGATACACGAAAGGTGGGTGCAAAGCTAGAAGAGATACCGGTAGGCTGGGATTTTGCGGACGTATTCCCTGATGATTTGCCGGGACTACCGCCAGATAGGGAAATTGAATTTGTAATTGATCTAACACCAGGAACAACCCCTTATATCGAAAGCCCCGTATCGAATGGCTCCACTAGAGTTGAAGGAGTTGATGGTGCAACTGCAAGAGTTGCTAGACAAGAAGTATATTCAACCGAGCGTTTCGCCGTGGGGAGCACCGGTATTATTTGTTAAGAAGAAAGATGGATCAATGCGTCTTTGCACTGATTATAGAGAGTTGACCAAGGTCACGATTAAAAATAGGTATCTGTTGCCAAGGATCGATGACCTGTTTGATCAGCTGAAGGGAACGAGATATTTTTCAAAGATAGATCTGTGAATTGGGTACCATTAGTTGAAGGTGAGAATGGAAGACATACCAAAGATAGCATTCTGAACTAGATATGGCCACTATGAGTTTTTAGTTATGTCATTTGGTTTAACAAACGCACCTGCAGCGTTTATGGATTTAATGAATAGAGTGTTTAAACCATTTTTGGATAAATTCATAGTGGTATTCATGGACGATATTCTGGTATATTCCAAAACTCAGGAAGAGCATGTGGAACACCTGAAGGTGACTTTGGAAGCGTTAAGGAGGGAGAAATTGTATGAAAAACTCTCCAAATGTGAATTTTGGTTGGAGCGTGTCCAATTCCTTGGGCATGTTATTGATAGAGACGGGATTTCGGTGGATCCGGTGAAAGTGGAAGCTGTGATGAACTGGGATCAACCGAAAACACCGTTAGAAGTAAGGAGTTTCTTGGGATTGGCGGGTTATTATAGGCATTTTATTCAAGATTTCTCCAGGATCGCCTCTCCGTTGACAAATTTGACAAGGAAATCAGTGAAGTTCGTTTGGACAGAGAAGTGCGAAGAAAGTTTTCAGGAGTTAAAGAGACGTTTGAGTTCAGCACCTGTGTTGTTGTTACCGGATAATATAGGGAATTTTGTAGTGTATAGTGACGCATCGCACAAGGGGTTAGGTTGCGTACTTATGCATAATGGTAAGGTTATCGCATATGCATCGCGTTAATTAAAAGATTATGAGAAAGGGTATCCGACCCATGATTTAGAGCTAGCAGCCGTGGTGTTTGCTTTAAAAATTTGGAGGCACTATCTCTGTGGGGAGAAGTGTGAAATATACACGGACCATAAAAGTTTCAAGTATATCTTCACACAGAAGGATTTAAATATGCGTCAGAGACGATGGATAGAATTGATCAAAGATTACGATTGTGAAATCCTATACCATCCAGGGAAAGCTAATGTGGTTGCTAACGCTTTGAGCAGGAAAGGTAGGGAGAAGTTATCTTTGTTAACTGCTCAGGAGAAACTCATAACAGAAATGGCTAAGTTGGAGTTAGAGGTTAAATGTCTGGCAGAACCAAATGAAAAACTATTCTAGATGGAAACCCAACCAACTTTGGTAAATAAAGTTAAAGAAGCACAACTCCAGGATAGGAGTGTGGTAAAATATGGAAAAGAGTGCTTGAGGGTGAGGAGCTTAAATTCAAAATCGATACCGAAGGATTATTGAGATTTGAAGGTAGAATCTGGGTTCCGTTAGTGCAAGAGATCAGAGAAAAGATTTTGAACGAAGCTCATAGTTCAAGATTTTCAGTTCACCTGGGAAGTACAAAAATGTACCAGGATCTTCGACAACATTTCTGGTGGCTAAATATGAAAAGAGAAGTTGCTGAGTGTGTTGCGAAGTGTTTAACTTGTCAGAAAGTCAAAGCAGAACATCAGAGGCCAAGTGATTTGCTACAGCCCTTGGAGATACCAGAATGGAAGTGGAAACATATCAAGATGGATTTTATGGTAGGTCTTCCAGCTACTCAGAAAGGTTACGACGCCATTTGGGTAATAGTGGATCGATTGACGAAGTCCGCTCACTTTTTGCCGATTAAAATGAAATTTAAACTGGACCAGTTGGCAAAGTTGTACGTTAAGGAGATTGTTTCACAACACGGTGCTCCATTGTCAATCATGTCTGATCGAGATTCGCATTTCACGTCAAACTTCTGGAAGAGTTTATAGAACCATATGGGGACGCAGTTGAGAATGAGTATAGCGTACCATTCTCAAACCGATGGCCAGAGCGAAAAAACAATTTAAACGTTGAAAGATATTTTGCGAGCTTGTGTAATGGACTTCAAATGGAACTGGGATGACCATTTACCACTGGTAGAGTTTGCTTACAATAACAGCTATCATGCAAGTATTGGCATGCCGCCCTACGAAGCATTGTACGAAAGGAAGTGTAGAACTCCATTATGTTGGGATGAGATCGGTGAGCGTCAACTATTGGGACCTGAATTGGTACAGCAAACGGCTGAGATCGTCAAGGTGATATGAGCCAGATTGCTAGCTGCTCAAGACAGGCAAAAGAAATACGCAGATAAGCACCGACAGAATAGAGAATTCGACGTTGGCAGTTTTGTATTTCTTAAAGTATCTCCCTGGAAGGGAAAGATCAGATTTGGTAAAAAGGGTAAGCTGAGCCCGAGATTTATTGGACCCTTTGAGGTGTTGAAAACTGTAGGAGAGGTGGCCTATGAGGTAGCTTTACCTCCCGAGTTAGCCTACATTCACAATGTCTTTCATATATCGGTGCTACGACTATACAAGCCCGATTATAAACATGTTATAGAATATGAACCAATACAATTTGAGAAAGATTTGTCCTACGAGGAGATTCCTGTACAGATAATTGACAGGAAAGAACAAGTTCTCAGAAATAAAGTTATACCTTCAGTGAAGGTAATCTGGAGGAACCACAACGCTGAAGAAGCTACGTGGGAACTCGAAGAGAGAATGATGCTAACCTATCCCCAATTATATGTTTAATCCATGTATTGCGATTCTAGGGACAGAATCCTTGTAAGGAGGGGAGAATGTAACGGTTGAATTAATTGCGTTGTGATTCTGAGGACAAAATCCTTTTAAGGAGGGAAGGATGTAACGAATGTAATTTTTGAGAATAAAAAAAATATTTATTGAGTAAATATAAATAATTGATAAAGTTATTGTGGAGTAATTCATTTTAAGTGTAATTATGTGAATTGTTAATTGAATGAAATTTGATGTGTCTATTCTAATTTAATTTAATAATTAAATTAGATGATAAAATAGTTTATTTGAATAAAGGATTTATTTGAGTAAGGTCAATATTTGGTAATATTGTTATTGGTCAAATAGAAGTTATAATTAAATTAGTAAGGTTTAATTGAATTTATTTAATAATAGGTTTAATTAAATTGAAAGTATAACAATTAAACTATATAGTATAATGGGTTATTAAAATAAATAGAAAAGGGTTAATTTTAGTTAAACCAAACAAGGCATTGTGACCTTTGGTTGGTAAAAATAGTTTATTTTGCTTTGATTCAACCAAATAAGGCCTTGTGGCCTTTGAAATTCCATTTTTCTGCATTTGAGTTTGCCAAACATGGCCTAACTCTTTGTTTTTACAACTGACAACTTAAGTCTGCAGTTTAATTTCTTTACATTTATTATTGCTAAGCCTAAGAGAAAAGAAGAAAGAAAAAAAATAGAGTTGGAAAAAAAACTAGGAGTTCAGAGTTTAGAGAGGAATTGAGAGCTTAGAGAAGTTCTGAAAATCAAAAAAAGAATAAAAGGGTTTACTAAATTTTCACCATTTAGAGGTATAATTCATTCAAACTCCTGTGTATATGTTCTTTGAGCTATTCATGGTAAAATAGATTTTTACTATGGATTAGTTGTTTGAAAGTTGTTTATAAATTATTTATATGCATGTATTAATTATTATGTTGTGTATATGAATTGTTTTGGTTGTATTAATTCATGAAAATCATGTTTAAAAATAGAGTATTACAGTGAAAAAGTTCATGAACATGGTTTGTATGTATACAATTTGATTTTCAATTCGGGTATTAATCTTTAAATTGATTGTTGATTGTGTTAATATGATAAGAATCGTAAATAATGCAAGTTGAACGGATTAATTTGGTTGTAAAACGAGTTCATAGTGATTGATTTCGCTAAGTATGTCAAAATATTTAAAAAGAGAATGAACTTAGGTTTTAATTCCTTTAATTGGTTATTTAGGTGAGTTTCGATGTTAGAATCATGTTATACATGCTTGGTTTTGATTCTATAAAGTTTAAAACATCTAGGTTTGGTTAATTTATTGTGTGGGTGTTGAAGTTGGCTGTTTTTTTTGGCCTTGGAACTGTGTTGCTCGCGAACTGCAGAATCTGGTTCTGAGTCTCAGCGCAGCTGTGCCAGTTCCAAGTGTATGAACAGCACAGCTGCGCCCTCAAGCGCAGCTGCGTTGGGTTCCAGTGTTAATGCAGCGCAGCTGCGCTGCTGTGCAGTTTGTCCAATAAAGAATATTTGAGTATAGGGTCTTTGATATATTATTATAAACTCATTGTATGGCTATAGTAAAGTATAATGCATGTTATAGGACTTGAGAATAGATTGTAATCACTTAGACGGTAAGAATAAGTTACAAATTAGTAAGTAATGAAAGATGTTAACTCGTTATTCGCATGAACTAGAATGCTAAACCCTATGTGATATATATGTAGGAGCTCGAAGGGCGTAAGATATAATTGTGTTGCAAGCGCAAGAGGCAAGTATCTTATCCTTAACTTAATACCATTACGCAAGTTTTCTATCTATGACTTTCCATCGTTATGCAAAGTTCTATAACTCTAATTTCATTGAGCAAGTTCCCTAAATCCTAACTTTTATTTAAACTAGTTTTCTTGCTTTATAATATTCATTGAGCAAGCTTATTAACCTCAGCTTAATATTGTTTAAGCAAGGTTGTTATAGTGGCAAATGCTTACCTTCTATTCAAATCATTTGTTGTTCGATTATGAATCGTTACTTAAGCTTCAGACATAAATCTCATTGTACAACGTTATTGTTGAATCTAATGCTTTAACAACTAGTAAACCCTTATTGATTCAGCTAGTCCATAGTTGATGAACGTTCTAAAGATTTAGAATATCTTGAAGTTATTCCAAACCAAGTTTCTTTTGGTATGGAATCTGAAGTCAAACTGAGATGAACAACCCTAATATAGGGGATTAAACTATGCAGTGGCGTTAAAATGTTTGTGCACAATACATTGTACAAAGGGTTGATCACCCGGAGTACGAGATGGATAGTCCATAGTCTTTAAGATTGTTAGAGGTTACAGTAGCGATACTTGTCAACCTAGGACATAGTTCGAGGTCTTATCACCCTCAAATATACTTTTGATCTTGGAATCTATATTCAATTTTTAAGCTGAATTTCCTTTTGAGCCTTCAGTCCTCTGATTTTGTTGGTTGATTTGAGGAAAACTATTATACCTCAGTTAAAATCTACTCCATTGATTATTTAACTGTTGTTGTTATTATACCTTACCCTTGCATAAAACATTGCAGCTAAACCTGAAAAGTCGGATGAGCCGTCCACTAGCAAAGACAAGAGCAAGATGAACAAGTGAAGATGTTTATTCTATTTGATTCAGTTCTTTGTAATAAGACTTCGTTATTATTTAAGTTTTTATTCCCAAATGATGTAATAAAGGTTAGATAACATGGGATTTATTTAATTAAGAGATTTGAGTTGTAACCCCTGTTGTAGGGAGATGATTTATTCAGTTTGATTATATTGTCTTGTTTCATGGGTAGTTAGTCATGATTGAATGAAATAGTGAACACCAAATCAGTGGGAATTAAGTACCCAGATTTGGGGGTGTCACAAAGGCCATCTGAAGAAAGGGAGTTGGCACACTAATGGTCTCTGATTTCATTGTCTATTACGAGAGGAAGAAAAGAACGACGAGTAAAAAGTAAGCATTTCCCTGTATCAGTAGCCATGGAATGCTAAGTATCATGCTTATGATTAATTACTTCAATTGGCTGTATAAAACTTGCAATTAATAGCAATATGTGGTTAATATTAAGTTATGGATGCTTGGTAATTATTTCAATAATTAATATTCGAAGAAAACCATGAAAATGGAACGAGGATGACGACTCTGGTTCGTCACGCCGCAGCCCCAGTAAATGACGCCGCAGCGTCGCGATGAAGGGCCTGGCGCCGCATCGGCAGCGTCACGTCGTAGCGTCACGCCTAAGGCCATAACGCCGCAGCGTCAAGCTTGCTGCTTAAATCTCACGCCGCAGCGTCAAGGCCGTGTGCTAAGCTGGGTTGGCTCAGACCTGACGCTGCAGCGTCGGTCTTGCCTTGATGTTTGGTGCTGCAGCGTCAAGGCCGTGTTTTTGGCCGGGTTGTTCCGGATCAGGACGATTCGGGTCGAGTGATGCAGATTATATATTAATTATTAAATTATTTCTATTAGGTAACCATTAAGCAACCAAGATTAATATTGGGATTATTTATTTTGGTAATAATAAATAAACCGAATTAGTTATCCGTTAGTTAATCATATTTTGTTAAGACTTAAATGCTTAATTATATATCAATTATCAACCAAAGTGGTGTTGTCTTAAGGCGTAAATTAACTAACCTGGTTGCAACTTACGTTTGGCTTCTAGGGGGCGCTGCCATTGTTCGACTAGACATAAGCATATTTAATAAAAGCTTTCCAAGCCATTTAAAGGTGCGGATTCTTGGACTAATATGAACACCCCAAAAATATAGGGGAGTACTCCATGTATCTAAATGTAAGATACAAGAACAGAAATTAAATGTTATGCATACACATAGTGTACTAGAGATTGATCCCCTCGAGTACGTATTTCTGAGCCAGTAACCAAAGGATCAATTAGCTATTGATTCCATTGGAAGTGTATTGTTCATGGTCTACATTGACTATCGTTTATTTTAAAAGCAGTTATTATTCTTGCTTTCGTTATTCTCTTCGTTGAATCGTTTACAAATATTTCTTTCATTCATGATATATATCACTTCTTGCTGTTATTTAAACTTGTTGAGCAAACTAGTTGCTCACCCTTGTTATATCATGAACCCTATTGCAGTTAAGCCAAAGACCTCAGGCAAAGACAAGGGCAAGGAAAAGATGAAGTAATAGACTTCAAGTAGCGGACTTTATTTTATGCTTAGTTTAATTTATTATCAATGTAATTTGAACCCTGATTTAATATTTAGGATATGTATTGATTTATGTATTAAGGTTATCGAATCTTGGGACTAGTAACACCTTTTAAATGAACAACATATGTTTATTATATTCCGCATTTAGTTATTGTATGTTGTTTGGAGGTGGATGTTTGTATTGGATCGTGATGACCAGATTCGGGTATCTGAGACTCGAATTTGGGGGCGTCACAACAATAAGAGTAAGCCCCCTTAGTGATCAACGACTTTCCAGATAATATAGATTTCAACATTAATCACAAAAGAACCTTTCAGTGCATAGTTACCGTACAATTCAATCCTTCTACCATACAATGTCCGAATTAAATATAAGACATGGATTTACTATCAAGTCTTATTTATTTAATTATATGTATTTCGATTCCCAAATGCACAACTCTAAATAATGTAAATTAGAAACTCCTTTCTAATTTCATTCTGCCTTTGCCAAGGACTACTGAGTTGTCATTTATAGAATCACATAGGACATTCACATCTTTTACTAGACATAGTAGATTCTTTGTTGATCATTCACTTATCTCCATGTACAACTTATTATACCCAATCATACCCTTTGATATACCCTAAAGGTCTTAAGGGACATGTCAAAGTATAACTCATCATACACAAGATACTATGATGATCTCAAGTCCAAGGATCACTTGTACTACTATCACTAGAGGAATTCTTATTGACAGGCGAGTAAAACTCCATTAGGTATTCCTTAGCGAGCCACGTTCAGTGTACTTATTCTCCAATAAGCACCTACATACTTGCTTTAGTGTCTCCACATAAATGATTATGAGATCAATTATCTTCTTCTTAAGAGCAAGCAACGTATGTACTAATCTATCCGGATTCACTAATCCCCTTTTTAGTAATCCAACGATTAGGAACGATTTTAGTTTGTGAGCTATCTAGAATTTAGATCTCATTAGCATGATCACCATCATGATTCTAAAAGCATTGCTCAAAACTATAAGTTTATCACATTTAATATAACAACACTATTTAGATAATGGAAAATGCCTTTTAAGAAAATCAATTCTTTTATTAATAAATGAATAAGATTATAAAGTATCTGCTACATCATATCAAATATGATTGGCTTGTGTGCATACTACTTTCAATCTCCCACTTGCACTAAAGACAATCGTCATGGTATCTAATACCCATCTTCTCTAAGTGACGATCAAACTGCTTTTGTGTTAAAGCTTTAGTAGATGGATCTGCAATGTTGTCTTGAGAGTCCACACGCTCCAGGGTGACATTTCCTCTTTCAATAATCTTTCTAATCAAATGAAACCGCTGCAACACGTGTTTAGATTTTTGATGAGACCTGGGTTCCTTAGCCTGCGCAACAGCTTCGGTGTTGTCACAGAATAAAGGTACAGCTCCTCTAATGCTAGGAACCACTCCAAGTTCAGTTATGAACTTCTTCATCCAAACATCTTCCTTGGTAGCTTCACTTACAGCTATATACTCTGCCTCTGTCACTGAATCAATAATTGTTTGCTGCTTGGAACTTTTCCAACTCATTGTGCCACCGTTTAAGGTAAACACGTACCCTGAAACGAATTTACTGTCATCTTGGTCCGTTTGAAAACTTGAGTCTGTATAGCCTTCTAGTTTCAATTCAGACCCACCGTAGACAAGAAATACATCCTTAGTTCTTATTAAGTACTTTAGGATGTTTTTCCCTACCTTCCAGTGCTCTTCTCCTAGATTCGACTAATATCTGCTTGTTACACTAAGTGCATGAGCGACATCTGGTCTAGTACATATCATACCGTACATGATAGATCCTATTGCAGAAGCATAAGGAATCTTACTCATACGGTCTCTCTCCTCAGGTGTCTTTGGGGCCTGTTTCTTGGAGAGATGTATTCCATGGCTCATCGGCATGAGACCTCTCTTGGAATCTTCCATACTAAACTTCTTTAGCATCAAGTCAATATACTTTCCTTGGGTGGTCAAGCCAAGCATCCTTTTAGATCTATCTCTATAAATCTTTATCCCCAAAATATAGAATGCCTCACCCAAGTCCTTCATGGAGAAGTGTTTAGATAACCAAATTTTGATCGATTGTAGCATAGGAACATCATTCCCTATCAATAATATATCATCAACATATAATACAAGGAATGAAACAGCGCTTCCACTAACCTTCTTGTACACACAAGGTTCATCCTCATTTTTGATAAAATCAAACCTTTTTGATTATCTCATCAAAACAGATGTTCCATCTTCGAGAAGCTTGTTTTAATCCATAAATGGATTGTTGTAGCTTACAGACTTGGTTTGTTCCAACCGTTGAAACAAAACCCTATAGTTGTATCATATATACATTTTCCTCAAGCTCTCTATTGAGGAAGGCCGTTTTCACGTCCATTTGCCAGATTTCATAGTCATAATAAGCTGCAATTGCAAGCAAAATCCGAATGGACTTGAATATAGCTACTGGCGAGAAGGTTTCATCATAGTCAACTCCTAATCTTTGTTTGAAACCTTTTGCAACCAATCAGACCTTATAGGTCTCTACCTTGCCGTCCACTCCAGTCTTTCTCTTAAAGACCCATTTACACCCAATAGGCTTAATGCCCTCAGGTGGTGAAACCAAAGTCCATACTTGGTTTTCATACATGGAGTCCATCTCGGATTGTAATGTCCAGGAATTTTTCAAACATTGTGTTAATTTATTCTTGTTATATATGAAATTCGTTTTATTTAATTTCTACGAATTTAATTGGATCCATGTAGGTAATTATCTAAATACGTGGTCCAATAATTGTCTTGGCATAAAAAGGGGCTCACTAATAGTTGGAATAAGTTAGTGAGTTAACCCTAAGAACTTAATTGCAAGAAAATTGGGAGGAGGATTAATAATTAAGCTCATCTTATCATTTTCGGATTAAATAATTTAAATGAAGAATTATGGCTTAAATAAACATTTTAATGATTAATCAATTGGTTTAGTTCTTTAATTTAAAATATTAGAGATACAAGGTGGAAAAATTTCATTGGGTCATTTTTTTTTTTATTAATTATTAGACTGGCCCATTTCGTCCCTTTCATTTTATTTGTATTGGGCCAACCTCCTTTCCTGACTGGGTTAAGCAAGTGGGCTGGTCAAAATAGGTAAATTGGGTCATGTTCTTTTATTTTGGTTCAAATCGGCAAAACCCTATTGGGTTGAGCCCAAACTCTAAACCAGCCGGGTTGAGCCAAGCAAAACGGGTCGATCCGTTTCTAAATAAATTGGGCAAAAACCCAATTGGCAAAACAATTGAGGACAACCGGCAAGTCAGTTGAGAACAGAGCTGGATTTCAAATCAACCAAGAAATCGGTTTGGGAGAGTTGCAGCAAAACAAGTAGGGATTGCAGAACCTAAGAGTCCAAGCCCTCAAACGGACGGAACAAGGGAAAAGGGGGGGGTCGCGTCAGGTCAGGCACCGGCGATAACACGAGGCAATCGATTGTTGGACTGGGGAAAGGGCCTAGCGACCGGCGGTTTAAGGACTCAAGGCGGACAACCAAGTGGTCGGCGATTGGACCAGTAGGGAAAAACGCACGGCTCGAGGGTGCCGGCTGAACAGCTGGGATCGGACGGGTGTCGACTTAGACCCTTGACAGCCACATCCTCCTACCGTTGGTTATTACCTCGATCAATTGGGGGTATTACCCAACAATTGGATAAATTTCCTCTATAAAATGGGGACCGAACCCTAGCCAAGCTGCCGATTCCCTTTGTTCTTGTAAGTCCCAATTTAGAAATTAATTTTTTTTTTTGAAAGAGAGAGAGAGAGCCAGGGGAAGTCAGACGCTCGGCGGTGAATGTCCGGCGTGATTGAATACTTTGGGCGAAGGAGGAGGACCGCCAACCGATCAAACCCAAGGTATCAAAAAGGGGTCAATTGACTGTTAGGGTTTGTTAATTTAAGTTACACACTGTATGTAGTATTGTAACTGTTTTGGTATGAAACTCAGACGTTGTATTACAATTGTTGGGTTTAAAAACCTGGTATTGGATTGTGTTAATTTCGTTTGGGTTTGATTTGAGAAATCTGATATTGTGCTGCTTGATTTCATTGGGATTGAACTAATATCATGTTTTTGTGAAACTCTGGAATAGACGAACCTTAAGGTTCTGTCAGTGCGATTTGTCCTGAGAATAAACTAGCAATTCGTTTTAGGATGCATAGCATATATATTTGTTATAATGTCAGGACCAAAGTGAGTGTCATTTTGGGTTGTTGTTCTTTTGTGTTCTCCCTTCTGTGCTGGGTATACGTTTCTGGGTATTGTAATTGAAGTGAAACTTTCCTTGTATTGGATTTAATTGCTTGTTGAGTTTGGGTTAACTGCTCTATCAATAACAGTGTTGGGTAATAATTTTGTCAGTAAAACGAAATTAGCTGGGATTTGATATCAGTTGGTTATAATATTGATTTTGGGCAGGAAAGAATAAACATATGATTCCAATAATATCATGTAGTAATTGTATTAATCTGGTTGTGCAATTCAATAGAATCAACTATTGATTAATTAACTTAAGTTAATAATGCATTTGCAAACTAATTAGTATTATGTTAATAAATAAAATTAATAAAGAAATTATTTGTTATTAATAGATAATAGATAAAGATAATAAGGTAATTATTTGTAATAACAAATAAAGATAATAAATATTTAATTATTATTTAACTAAGCTTAAATAATAATTGGGTATGAGTAAATTAATTATTGTTATAGGTAAGGATAATACATATTTAATTATTATTAATAATAATTAAATATGAGTAAAGTTAAATAAATAATTATTTATTATTTATCAATAAATAATAAATAAAGATAATAAATATTTAATTATTATTTTAAATAATAATTAAGTATAAATAAAGTTAATAATTTAATTATTTATTATTTATCCTTAAATAATAAATAAAGTGAATAAATAGTTGATTATTACTTAATTACTATTAAATAATAATCAAGTATGAATTAGGTTAATAATTTGATTATTTATCAATAAGTGATAAATAAAGATAACAAATATTCAATAAAATAATTATTTATTATTTATCAATAAATAATAAATAAAGATAATAAATATTTAACTATTATTTAAGTAATATTTAATAATAATTAAGCATGAATAAGTTAATGAAATAATCATTTATTATCTATCACTAAATAATAAATAAAGATAATAAATAATAATAATTAGGTTAATACATTAAGTATTTAATTAATGCTGAATAAGTAACAAGGTTAATAATTACTCAATTACCCCTAAGGTAAATAGTAATTAAGCGTAATAAAATTTAATAAGTGATCAACTAATATCTAATTGCTGTTAAACCATAATAAATTTATTATTTATTTTCATAAATAATAAATAAGGATTGTTAAACCATATTCAGAGACAGATAAGGGAAATAAATCTGAGAAATCAAATAATAGTAATCCTGATTAGCTACCATCATTTTAATAGCTAAAGATTATTAATTAATTTCTGTTTAGCTAATGTTAAATAGTAATTAAATGTAGATGGTGAATTTTACCTGCTAAGTAAATGGTATAGTGAGGGGTGCCAATATACAACTATTAATTGATAAATCGACTTTACCCAATGATAGGTCACTCAAGATCAATTAATTAAAGCTAAGTTTATCTGTAGCTGAGCAAACAGGCAAGTTCCCTAACTTCATTCTTTCAGTATATTGAATGCAAGTTCTATCTTACCCAATTTTTACATTGAGCAATATTTCTAAACCTTATGCATTATTTTTAATTCGTGCAAAAGGTATATATTATTTCAAGTTATTCTTTAAGCTTGAATCTTATCTCCAAGCATGCTTTAAGTGGTCTAATTACTTTTAAAATTATTCCACATCTATGTATTCATTGGCATTCGCACTTGTGCATTTGAATTCGTATAATTATTTAAGTTCTGAAATTCACGAACTATTCATGATTAAGTCTGAACCCTTGTCTCGGTCAGGCACGTATGTAAGAATTTATAAAAGCTATCTGAACCAATCAATGGTAAGGATTCTTAGACTGAATGAACACCCCTTTTATTATAGGGGAGTACCCCATGTACCGTAAATAAGGTACAAATAGCAGAGTTAAATGTTATGCATACAAATAGCGTACGCGAGGCTGATCCCCTCAAGTACTTATTCTGTAGCCAGTAACCAGAGGGTCAACTAGCTATTGACTCCTTTGGAAGTTATCGTTCAAATTCTACTTGACTATCAATTGTTCTAAAAGCATTTATTGTTATTGCTTCTGATAATTCTATTGTTGAAATCTCTTTCTATACCCCTTTCATCATGATATATCCTTATTGTTGTACTTTAAACTTGCTGAGCAAACTCGTTGCTCATCCTTGCTATATCATGACTTCATTGCAGCTAAACCCGAGACGTCAGGGAAGAACAAAGGGAAAGAAAAGATGAAGTGATAGACTTCATGTAGCAGATTCTAAATTTAGGTGTAGTTAATTACTGTTAATGTAATTTAAACCCTGACATTTATTTAGGGTATGGATTTGTGTAAGTGTTTAAGGTTATTGTATTCTGGGACTAGTAACACCTTCGAAATGAACAATGTATGTTTATTATATTCCGCATTTTAGTTACCATATGTTGTTAGAGGTGAATGTTTGTATTGGATCGTGATGACCGGATCCGGGTATTTGGAGACCCGAATTTAGGGGCGTCACACGAATTTCATGGCTTCTAGCCATTTCTCTGAGTCTTTACTACTCATAGCCTCTTCGTAAGTCAATGGATCATTATCCTCTATGATGTGTACCTCATCATCATCCTCTATGATGAATCCATACCTCTCAGGTATCTTCGGTACTCTTCTAGATTTACGAATAGGTTGTGATACAGTAGGTTCTTCCACTTGGTCAGGTATTTGACTTTGATCCGTAGTATTTTGTGGTTCTTAAATTTCTTCAAGATATATCTTACTCCCACTGACCCCTTCAAGGATAAACTCTTTTTCCAAGAAGGCAGCGTGTTTCGCAACAAACACCTTTTGATCAGTAGGATGATAGAAATAATACCCTGATGTTTCTTTAGGGTATCCCACGAATCTACAGTTGTCGGATCTAGTCTTCAGCTTATCATGCTCAAACCTTTTGACATAAGCTGGACAACCCCAAGTCTTAACATGATTAAGATTTGGTTTCCTCCTTGTCCATAACTCATATGGAGTCTTTGGGACGGATTTGGTAGGTACCTTGTTAAGTAGGTATGCAGCCGATTCTAGGGCATAACCCCAGAAGGATACTGGAAGGTCGGTAAAACTCATCATGGAACGAACCATGTCCAACAATGTTCGATTTCTCCTTTTAGATACACCATTCAACTGTGGCGTCCCTGATGGAGTCCATTGTGAGATTATACTATTTTCTTTGAGACAATTGAGAAATTCATTGGTTAAGTATTCCCCTCCTCGATCCGATCGAAGAATTTTAATACTCTTACCAGTTTGCTTCTCTACTTCACTTCTGAATTCTTTGAACTTTTCAAACGATTCAGACTTGTATTTCATTAAATACACATATCCAAATCTAGAATGATCATCAGTGAAAGTAATAAAATAAGAATACCCTCCTCGTGCATTCGTTCTCATAGGTCCATATACGTCTGTGTGTACCAATGCTAACAACTCTGTAACTCTTTCTCCTTTTCCACTAAAAGGGGATTTAGTCATCGTACCCATGAGACAAGATTCACAAGTTGGATATGATTCGTAATCAGATAGCTCTAAAAGCCCATCTTTATGCAACTTGGTTAATCTTGTTTCATTGATATGACCGAGTCTACAGTGCCACATAAAAGTATAATTAACATCATCTTTTTTTCTTTTCTTAGTTTATTAAATTTGAAGTATATTTTCATGCAAGTCAAGTATGTAAAGTCCATTTAGTAAATTGCCAACACCATATAAAACATTTTTATTATAAATAGAGCAATTGTTATTCTTTATTGTAATATCAAAACCATCCATATCCAATACAGAAATTGAAATAATGTTTCTAATGAGTGTTGGAACATAATAACAATTATTTAAACTGTAATATCCCAAATATTTTAGAAATTTAAAATAAGAATTTAATAAATAAAATTTTTATTAAGGGATGAAGTAGATTTGGACATATGTATATATGTGTTTCATATAATGTGAAGTATGTGATTTTGTGTAATGTACTAAATGTGTGTGTGTGTGTATATATATATATGTGTGTGTGTGTGTGTGAAATATATATATATATATATTAGGAAAATAAGATTTAATAGTTAATTAAACTCTTAAAGAAAGTGGATGAAGTTAATTACGAAATGAAGTATGAAGGCAAAGAAAATTAATTAATATTAATTAATTGAGATTAGATTGAAATTATATTATAAAATAATATAATTTGGATTATTAAGGTAAAAACTCGAATTTGAGTTCGGAATAGAATTTTGAGACGCGGACTAGATATTTGAGTCCAAAACGTCGAAATTAGTAAGAATGGACTATAAACACAAAATGTGTCGGGGTTGACTTTTTGGTCAAAAAAATAACTGTCGACTTTTCGGTAAAAAGTCAAACTCAGAATTCAGAGATGAATTTGAAGAAACGGATATTCACATGACGTTGAGAACGTCGAAATTAGTAGGAATCGACTGTAAGCTCGAAAAAAAATTAATTTTTAGTATCCGAAATGGTCAAATGGACATTAAATGGATAAATGGGGAGTAATTAATGAAGGTGGACCCATGAGGGCTACTGATAATATCTAATTGGAGGAGAGAAAAAGACAATTTAGCAAATTAACAAGGAATGGAAGAAGAATACCAACGGATGGTGAAAAAAGAAAAGGAAAAAGAAAAGAGAAACCTTTAAAATTCAAGAAAACTTTCAAATTCCAAAAAATCTTTCAACTTCTTCTTGAAATCCATTTGATGAAGAATATGAAGAGTTGGAGGAAGATCAAAGGTCACCTAGTAATTTTTATAAATGCTCTTTTCCTAAACTTTTGCCCAAAAATTTTGCAAAACTTAAAATACCGTATGAAAAAAAATAAAATAAAAATTGAGTGAGAATGAGAGCAAAGGAGGCTGTAATATTTATTTAAGAAGTAAATGACATAATTGTAATAATAAGTTAAGTGTATTTAATTTAGTCTATGGAGATAGAATAAATTAAATAGCTTAATATTTATTATTTAATATTTTAGAAATATTAAATATAAATTAGTAAGAGGAGTCTTATTATTATTATTACAATTACTATTATTTAATTCCTAATAGGGATTGAGAATTAATTAATAGAAGTACTCTCTCATGAATTCCTAATTGGATTAGGAGTTTAATTAATTAAAGAAGTTTAATTAAAATAAAAACCCTAATCCTAAATAGTTTAGGAGGGTTCCCTATATCTATAAATAAGAGGAGTCTTATCATGATTTAGGGTTAGATAGTTAGACAGTTAGACTGTTAGACAGTTACACACTCTTACATACGAATTGGAGAGAGATAGAGTACTTGCAATTTCTATAGAGATAGAAACTAGGGTTTTGCCAACACCCATCTTCTTGAACAACTATTATTCCTTGGTGGATCACCTCTAGAGGCCAAACACTTAGGTGGCTAACGTTGATCAAAGGAAGGAATTTAATCGGTGGAAATCGAGAAGAATGCGAAGGATTTGGAGGTGAACTCGTACCTGTGGAAGCATAGTTCTACAAAGGTATGGTTCTCGTACTTTATCTCTTTCGTTTAATTGATAATTGAGCACATGGATGATCATGGTGATGGTTTGTATGAAAAATTTTTAAAATCCATTTTTATCGCGCTTCCGCACTATTTATATAATTTGATTACATGTCCGCGCTATATACAAACCTAACAAGAAGGAGAAGAGCATCTAAGACAAGGTTTAAAAGTATTCTTATTTCAACACCCTAGCTAGATCTATGATTATTTTGTGGTTGTTTTGGGTTAATGATGAACTCATGATCTTAAACCTTATAGTAGTAGATCTACATGTTTTATGATGTTTTATACTTAGATGTTACCAATTTATGTGTTGATAAGCTTGAAAAACAAAGATAGACAAAAAAACAGTTTTTACCCATAAAAAAAACCCTAAATTTCAGTCCACTTTAAACAAGTACTGTTTTTAATCCGTAACTTATTTTTGTGATCCGTCAAAGAGAGGTGTTATATCTATGAGTTATCTGATGAACCCAAGTGGAATTGCTTAAAAAGATTAAACGGATTAACCGTGGTGTAATTTTTGGCAAAATAATTTCTGCCGACAAAAATCTAGAAAAATAAATGAGTCTCCTAGCCAATTTCTTTCGTGGGTTGTTTCGGCCACTTTTTGTACTCTAATATTTTTGGATTTTTGTAGAATGTTATTATATCAAGTTAGATGTTGTCCAAAGATGATAGTTTTTGATGTCCTGAGAGGGAGTTATGACTTTTATAAGAAAATACGATTTTAAAAGTAAACTGTTATAACTCAGTGAATACAACCCAAACAATTATGAAAATTTAATTAAATTAGTATATGCTAGTATGAATCTACCCTATAAATTTCAGAATTTTTGAACAAAAGGATAATTTATGATAAATGTAGTCATTTTGGAATGTTTTAGCCTATTTAAAAATAGGAAACAAAATTGAAAAATTACAAGAAAATTATTTTATAACAAAAATATCATATACTAATATTTCTCAAAAGATAAAAAAATAATAAGTTATTTTGGTATTTTTCATACCTATGATTAAGTTAAGAATAAATGAGAAAATTAAGTTATGTTAAGTTGAAAAATGTGTAAATGTGATTTTATTGCTTAATGACCTTTAATATGATATATTAAGATTTTATATGGGTAATTTGGTCATTTTTAATAAAATATTATGTGTATGACCAAATAAGTATGTTAACTAAATTAAATAGTAAATGATAAACAATTAAATTAAATTGTTCATGAGTCTAATAAATGATTAAAATATTATTAAATAATTAATAATATTAGATTAAATTATTATTAGAGGATTAAAATATTATTAAAGAATTAATAATATTTGTAAATGATTAAGGCATTAATAAATGATATTAAGTGATCGAAATATTATTAAAGGGTTAATAACATTTGAAAGTGAATTAAAATATTATTAAATGATTAATAATATTAGATAATGAGTTGAATATTATTAAATGATTAATAATATTAGTAAATGATTTAAATATTATTAAATAATTAATAATATTAAAGTGTGATTAAAATATTATTAAATGATTAATAATATTTGTAAGTGACTAAGATATTATTAAGTGATTAATAATAAGAAATGAATTAAAATATTATTAAATGATTAATAATATTAGACGAGAGTTTTAAGATGATGATAAAGTGGTTGAAATATTATTAACGGACGATAATAATATTGATGGTTTAAGGTGTTATCTAACATTTGATTATGTGGCTAAATGTTAGATGATTTATTTATAAAGTAGTAGTATTATGAGGTATGATATGATATGCTGATTGAAAAATCAATCTTATAAATGTTAGGTCTTTCATAAGAGATTAAATTAGATTGCGTAGCAGTAATCGACGAACAAGGCAAGTTCCTAACCCTAAACTTCTTACGTTATTGCAAGTTTCCTAACTCAAACTTGAGTTAATATTTTCAACCATGCTAGTGGTTTAATTATTGTCAATTATTCCACATCAATAAAATTTATTGTTTAATCGCACTTAGTGCAAGTTGCATATCTTTACCTGGTATGAAAGGCTGATCACTTTGATTACCAAATTTGTTCATGGTCATTGTTGGCCACTTAACGTTATTGATTTAGTTATTCATTTATTGAAATTTGATTATCGTTCTTCCAAATTTCACTAATTGCACGTTAGGGGCTCGGCTTATTACACTTTGCACCCTAGCATATTCTTAGAATATTCTTCTAAGCTCCTCAATGAAAATATCTTTCAAGCTCGACAATGCAGCTTGCAATTGAATCAATCTTCTAAGCTCCTCAATAAAAATATCTTCCAAGCTCGACAATGCAGCTTGCAATCTACGCTTCTCAATGAAAATATCTTCTAAGCTCGACAATGCAGCTTGCAATTGAACCTATCTTCTAAGCTCCTCAATGAAAATATCTTCCAAGCTCGACAATGCAGCTTGTAATTGAACCTATCTTCTAAGCTCCTTAACGAAAATATATTCCAAGCTCGACAGTGCAACTTGTTACTGTAAACACGACAAATCACTTTGTCATTCTTATGCACGACATAACAACTTGAAAAAAAATAATTTATCGGGATGCTTCTTGGTGAAATTGTGGAAAGCTCGATAAATCAATTTGTCAATATAAGCACGACTAAGCAGCTTGACAAAAAAAATTTTATTTAACCTAATTCATCGTTTACACTATATAATCACAAAACACCTGTTCGAAATATCATTTCGATCTTTATTAAGCACAAAATTCTAATCTCATTAGGGCTTACGTTTTAAACTTCTTGATACCTAATTTTAGGTCACTAAATTAACATCTAACCATATACGATTGTATTTATAAGCCTCATAAATATTCAGGGTATTACATTCACCCCTACTTCAAAGAATTTCGTCCTCGAAATTATCTTTACAGCTAACTTCAGTCATTCAATATCATATTTATAAGTTCTATAAATATTCAGGATATTACATTCTCCCCTCCTTATAAGAATTTCGTCCTCGAAATTTCAGTATAAGCATTTTTAAATATTATTTATTTAAATGAATTAAATAGTTTAATTTATTTATTTAAATAAGATTAGAATTGTTCTAATTGATTTATTCACAACCGGTTTAATATGGAGAACCTAAAGGGTCACACCGCAAAAAGGAAAATATTTATTTAAGAAGTAAATGGCATAATTGTAATAATAAATTAAGTGTATTTAATTTAGTCTATGGAGATAGAATAAATTAAATAGCTTAATATTTATTATTTAATATTTTTGAAATATTAAATATAAATTAATAAGAGGAGTCTTATTATTATTATTACTTTTACTATTATTTAATTCCTAATAGGGATTGAGAATTAATTAATAGAAGTACTCTTCCATGAATTCCTAATTGGATTAGGAGCATAATTAATTAAAGGAGTTTAATTATAATAGAAACCCTAATCCTAAATAGTTTAGGGAAGGGTTATTACTACATCTATAAATAAGAGGAGTCTTATCATAGATTAGGGTTACACACTCTTGCATAAGATTTGTGGAGAGTACTTGCAATTTCTATAGAGATAGAAACTAGGGTTTTTGCCAAACACCCAACTTCTTGAATACTTGTTCTTCCTTGGTGGATCACCTCTAGAGGCCAAACACTTGGGTGGCTAACGTTGATCAAAGGAAGGAATCACACCGTTGAATTCGAGGAGAACACGAAGGACTAGGAGTTGAACTTGTACCCGAGGAAGCTTTGTTCTACGAGGGTATAATTCTTATTCTCTTTCTCTTTCGTTTATATCGTTAATTGAGCACATTGATCGATCATGGTGATGGTTTGTATAAAAATTTTAAAATCCATTTTATCGCGCTTCCGCACTATTTATGTAATTTGATTGCATGTTCGCGCTATATACAAACCTAACACCAACATTTGGCATACTACTATAAATGCTCAATGGCACCATCTGCCTACTACTAACTATCCTCCATTAAACAAAAGTTGAGGATTCACTAATACCTATCCCCTCTATCAGAACAAAAGTTGGGATTAACTACCATTCTAAGCTTACAGCAAGTCATCAGAATAAGTCTGTCCCTATTAAACAAAAGTGGGACTCACTACCAAAACCTAGTAAATACAAAGGTACTAGACCAACAAGTCAATGTCTGCTACGGTGGACTGCTCGACGAAGTGCCTGTCGAGCCAACCGATCAACCACTCGGCGTTTGATCATGCGCCGACTACTGCCCTCCTCCCGAGGATATCTCCTGACTCGATCCTGTAGTCTGGCCACTGTCGAATATAAGGCATACTCCAAAGTATCTATCCGGGCGGATCTATCTCGAATCTCTCCCTCAAGCACATCCACCCTCGTGGCTGCGCGAACCCAAAACTCCTGCATACTGATCCTGTCTGCCTGCTCCAAGTCTCTCTCTACCCTAACAGCCTGTAGAACTGTCTGCAGCTCCACCTCTCTGACATCTGCCTGCTCTAAGGCCTGCCTCAACTGACTATTTTGCAACACCAACGTTTGCACTGTGGGACCTAACTGGGGTGTAGCACTCTCTAACTGCTGAATCTAAGCTTTCAGCTCAGTTATCTGAAACTGTAGCGAGTACGCCTCTATCTTGTACTGATCTTCCATCTCCTGATGGACAGAATTCTCCTCCTCAAGGTGTGCAATACGAGCATTCTGCTACTCGATAATCTGTTCCTGCTCTATTATGCGATCGGCATAATCCCCGAGCAAGTCATCCTAAAAGATGTGCAACACCGGAGATCCCTCCTCGGTTACCTCTGTAGCAGCTCCACCCATCTCTATATCAGCTGGGTCCTCCTCAAACTCATCATCCCTGTCCTGACTGCCAGATCTCATCACTCCACCTACGACAGGCTCTACTAGATCCTCCAAGTAGTCCTCCTCTATCCTGAATCCACTCAATGGTACTCCTGGGGAAACAGGTGCATAACCCACTAACTACTCGGTGACAACAGGTATATCGGTGAATACCTCCTCCTCCTTTCGGACTCTACTGGTCCCTCCTATGGCAACCATCCTACAAACACACAAAAACTAACATTAGTACAACAATAAAATATATTCATTGAAGGAATGAAATTATATTTTATTGGGTACTACTAGACTCGATGAATTCCCCAATTCATCAAAATACTAAATACGATAAATCTCCTTGATTCATCTCCTAATGCACTCTATATGAGTTTAATACTAAGGTTATAACCTAGGTTTCGCAATCCTAACGTTTATAACCTACAGCTCTGATACCAACCTGTGACGCCCCCAAAATTCAGGTCTCAAACACCCGGATTTGGTCATCACGATCCAATACAAACATCCACCTCCAAACAACATACAATAACTAAGTGCGGAATATAATAAACATATGTTGTTTATTCAAAAGGTGTTACTAGTCCCAAGGTTCGATAACCTTAATACAAAAATATAAATATACCCTAATATAGTACTATAGGGTTTAAATAACAATAGAAGTTTCTTAACTATGCCTCGATCAAAATACAGACATTAAAAGACTAATACTTCATCTTTTCCTTGCCATTCTCTTTTCCTGAGGTCTCGGGCTTAACTGAAATAAGGTTCATGATATAGCAAGGGTGAGCAACTAGTTTGCTCAGCAAGTTTAAATAACAGTAAGAAAAGATATAAATCATGATGAACGGGAGGAAAATAGAGGAATTCAACAATATGAATATTGAAAGCAAGAATATATATTGCTTTTAAAACGAATGCTAGTCAAGTAGACTTTGAACAATAAACGTCCAAGGGAGTCAATAGCTAGTTGACCCTTTGGTTACTGGCTTAGAAATAAGTACTCGAGGGGATCAGCCTCTAGCACCCGATGTGTATGCATAACATTTAATTTTTGTTATATGTATCTTATATTCCGATGCGTGGGATACTCCCCTTATATTGTAGGGGTGTTCATAAAGTCCAAGATTCCGCGCCTTAAAATGGCTTGGAAAGCTTTTAAAAATCTGTACCACAAATGTCTAGCCGGACAATGGCTAAGACTTAACTATGGCAGTTCATCCATATTAGAACTTTAAATAAAGTACAAGTCAACATATGCGCGAAAACAATTGCACAAAGTGCGAGTGCCAATAACAACGATGTGGAATAATTGTTAAGTAATTAATCCACTTAGAGCATGCTTGAGGAATTAAAGATTCAAGCTTAAATATTAACTTGCAATAAATAATACAAGAATGGTTTCATGAAACTTGCATCAACGTAAGAAGTTTAAGATCAGGAACTTGCACAAAGTGAAGTTTCGGTAAAAAAGGAACTTGTCCTCAATAATAATTGCTCAACAATAATATATTTGCACAAGTCAATAGAAGTTAAGGGAACTTGCACAATTAAAGTTTCGGGATAGAGAACTTGCCTGGTGCGTCTGCTACAATATACTAACATACGCTCCTTAAAATCCTACACAATTAAGTACATATTCGTGTAATAATTAGTCACTTATAGACTAGATTTAAAACTGACGTAGCATCATTAAAGTACTTTGATTGCCACTACGACTACCCAGTCGGGGGTCCCCCTGGAAACCAAACGTAAGTTGTAACCAGGTTAGTCAATTTCCGCCTTATGACAACACTATTTAATCTTGGTTGTTAAATGGTTACCTAATAGTAATAATCAACTAATTATCCTTATTTATTATTCAATGCAAGTCTGATAATAAATAATTAACTGCATTTATCTATAATTATTATCTAATATTGATTAAATAGTAATTAACTAATTATTAATTAATGTAACTTAATTAAGAATTTTAAATTAAAAGTGTTTAATTCTCAAACTGCACGACCCGACCGAATCGACCCGATCCGGACCGACCCGGCCAAAAACGCGGCCTTGGCGCTGCAGTGAAAGGCTATTAAAGCAAAGCCGATGCTGCGGCATGAGCTCCGTGCCGTTAGGGCTCAACACATGGGCTTGACGCTGCGGCGTGGGATCAAGCAATAATCTTGGCGCTGCGGCGTCAAGGCCCTTACGCGTGGCGCTGCGGCGTCATGCTACCGCTACGGCGCCAAAACCCTTTATCGCATCGCTGCGGCGCCATCTGCCGGCGCTGCGGCGTGGCAAACTAGAGTTCGTCTTCTCCGTTTCGTTTTCATGGTTTTCTTCAATTTTAATCCTTAAAACTAATTACCAAGCATGCAAAGCTCCATATTATTCACATATTATTAATAATTGCAAGTTTTATACTCCCAATTGGAGTAATTAATTCCCAAGCACAAAGCAGAGCTTTTGTAGTAATGGTTACTGATACTATGAGTAACTGTAAATGGCTTTTGGGAAAAGGCTTACCTTCTAGACTTAGTTGTCGTTCTTCTCTTCCTTCCACAATAAACTATTAAATCAGAGACCATTCGCTAATTGGCTCCCTCCTTCTGATTCCTCTCCCTTCCAAGCTCTCGATCTCTCTCTTTCTCTCAGTTAATTTTACGATCTCAGTGCACTGAAGGAAGAAGTTGGGCCTCTAATTTATAGCCAATTCATTAACCGTGCCAAGCTTTTGCCTAAATTTGTTAACCATTGGAAACAGAAGGTGATGATGGCAAACGTCGCTGAAATCTTCAGCCACGATTTTGCTTCATAGAAAATCCGGCACAAAATCCATACGCGGCTCACTGTTCATCCCAACTTGTTTTAATTTAATTTCTTTTTTTTCTTCCTAAATGGCAGACCACGGTTGGAAAAATAGGATATGTCCCATAATTCTTGTCCCATTATTTTGCTACTAGTTAATTAAATAATTTTAACTAGTCAAATATTATTTACTCACCAAAGGGGACTATAAATATTATTATTTATATTATCCTTATTAATTAATAAGTAATATTAATTAATTTACTATATTCAAAATAATTGAATATTTAATACCTAATTATTCATAAATTTCCATATATTAAATAACCTAGGGTAGTCCATCAATTTAATAATTCTATTGTTGAGACACCCTTTAAAATAATTAAATATCTATTCCCACACTATATTCAATTAAATTGAATATTTAATTAAATCGACACTTCATCAATTCTTTCAACAATAAAAATCGTAGGGTTAGTTCACTAATTTAATTAAACCATTAGTGACTTCCTTTAATTAATCTTAACAGTTACGCGAAATCATATAATCACATAACCAATTAAATACACAGGATTTTAAATAATCATACGAAACTAACTCATTAAAAATTTAATTTATATTTAATTAATAATGGAGTTTAAAAATTCACGGTCATTACATCGCCGAAGGAGGAAGTGGTGCTCTATCTAAATACAACCAAGAGCAGGAGAAGAAGAAAAATGAGAATGAGAATAAAGCAAGTGGTAGTCATGGTGGCAGCAATCAAAAGAGGAAGTGGAATGACAGTGAAAGTAGTATGCACACAAGCCAATGTTATTTGATATGATGTAGCATATACTTTGTAATCTTATTCATTTATTAATAAAAGAATTAATTTTCTTAAAAGGCATTTTACATTATCTACATGGTGTTGTTATATTAAATGTGATAAACTCATAGTTTTGAGAAATGCTTTTAGAATCATGATGGTGATCATGCTAATGAGATCTAAATTCTAGATAACTCACAAACTAAAATCGCTCCTAATCATTGGATTACTAAAAAGGGGATTAGTAAATCCGGATAGATTAGTACATATGTTGCTTGCTCTTAAGTAGAGGATGATTGATCTCATAATCATTTGTGTGGAGACACTAAATCAAGTATGTAGGTGCTTATTGGAGAATAAGTTCACTGAACGTGGCTCGCTAAGGAATACCTAATGGAGTTTTACTCGCCTGTCAATAGGAATTCCTCTAGTGATAGTAGTATAAGTGATACTTGGACTTGAGATCATCATAGTATCTTGTGTATGATGAGTTATACTTTGACATGACCCTTAAGACCTTTAGGGTATATCAAAGGGTATGATTGGGTATAATGAGTTGTACATGGAGATAGGTGAATGATCAACAAAGAATCTACCACGTCTACTAAAAGACGTGAATGTCTTATATGATTCGATAAATGACAACTCAGTAGTCATTGGCCAAGGTAGAATGAATTTAGAAAGGAGTTTCTAATTTGCATTAATTAGAGTTGTGCATTTGAGAATCGAAATTCATATAATTAAATAAAATAAGATTTGACAATAAATCCATGTCTTATATTTAATTGGGACATTGTATGGTAGAAGGATTGAATTGTACGGTAACTATTCACTGAAAGGTTCTTTTGTGATTAATGTTGAAATCTATATTATCTAAAAAGTCGTTGATCGCTAAGGGGGCTTACCCTTATTGTAGAATAAATGTTATTTATTTAAATGAATTAAATAGTTTAATTTATTTATTTAAATAAGATTAGAATTGTTCTAATTGATTTATTCACAACCGGTTTAATATGGAGAACCTAAAGGGTCACACCGCAAAAAGAAAATATTTATTTAAGAAGTAAATGGCATAATTGTAATAATAAGCTAAGTGTATTTAATTTAGTCTATGGAGATAGAATAAATTAAATAACTTAATATTTATTATTTAATATTTTAGAAATATTAAATATAATTTAATAAGAGGAGTCTTATTATTATTATTACATTTATTATTATTTAGTTCCTAAAAGGGTTTGGGAATAAATTAATAAAAGTAATCTCATAAATTCCTAATAGGTTTAGGAGCATAATTAATTAAAGGAGTTTAATTATAATTGAAACCCTAATCCTAAATAGTTTAGGGAAGAGTTTTCCTACATCTATAAATAAAAGAAAAGTCTTATCATATATTAGGGTTACACACTCTTGCATAAAAATTGTGGAGAGTACTTACAATTTCTATAGAGATAGAAAACTAGGGTTTTGCCAACACCCATCTTCTTGAACAAGTATTATTCCTTGGTAGATCACCTCTAGAGGCCAAACACTTGGGTGGCTAACGTTGATCAAAGAAAGGAATTTAATCGGTGGAATTCAAGGAGAACGCGAAGAGTTGGAGGTGAACTTGTACCTGAGGAAGCTAGAATTCTACAAGGGTATAATTTTTATTCTCCATCTCTTTCGTTTAATTAATAATTGTGCATAAAAAAAGATCATGGTGATGGTTTGTATAAAATTTTAAAATCTGATTTTATCGTGCTTTCGCTTTATTTATGTAATTTAATTACATGTTCGTGTTATACAAACCTAACAGTGGTATCAAAACCAAACTTTATGCGAATTATTAATTGTTTTGATTCTGTATATACATTGATATGTGTTTAGAACAATTTAATTGGGCATAATTGTTTGTGTTAAATTAAATTTTTTTTATTAAAATGTTTTTTAAAAAAAACATTGGTCAAAGTCAACGGTCAAATGTTGACCGTTGACTGGTCAACTGATGACATGGCACTGGCTGCTGATGTGGCACTGACTGTTGACATGGCGCTGACTGGTCAACTGTTGACTGCTGACGTGGCGCTGACTGGTCAACCTTTAAAAATGAAATAATTAATTTAGAGCTAGAAAGTTTTGAACCCTTGACCTATTGGTCATAAGTTAGAAGCCTTACCACTACACCAGAATCACTTTTGATTATGAATCAGAATGTTTAATATTTAAACTATATAATTCTGGGTTTGAAGTTTGACTTAAAGGCTTGTTTGATTATTTCTTTTAAAGGTTTATGATCAAGGGTTGACCTCATTTTTTTTTATTTTTTATTTTTGTAAATTAAAATAAAGGAGTTTATTTTGATTTGGAATTTGATTAAAAATAAAGGAGTTTATTTTTATTATAAATTGGATAAATTAAAATAAAGAAGTTTATTTTGATTTGAAATTTGATTAAAAATAAAGGAGTTTATTTTTATTCAAAATTGGATAAATTAAAATAAAGAAGTTTATTTTGATTTGGAATTTGATTAAAAAAATAAAGGAGTTTATTTTTATTCAAAATTGGATAAATTAAAATAAAAGAGTTTATTTTGATTTGGAATAGGATTAAAATAAAGAAGTTTATTTTAATTGGTATTGGATTTCATGATAACTAATTAGAGTTGGAATTGGATTCCATGATAACTAATTGGAGTTGAAATTAGATTTTATACTAACTAATATTGCCCATTAAATGATATCAATGCATATATAGAATGGTTTTATTATTCATGAGATGAATATTATTTATTGATGCATATGGAGATATGTATGATAATAAATAGGGATTGATTATGGACTATTGACCAATGTGTGATTGGATTTATTTTAGAAGATGCTTGAATGAATGAGTTTTTATAAATGGGGTTTGCGTACCTCGTCTTCTCTAGTTTTTCTTGATGTAAATTCTATCTTCCTCCTATGTACTTTCCCTTGACTGCTGATCAAGGTTTCTATTCATTGTAATTAGTTTATGCAATAGGACTAGTTAGAATTAATTTTGAAGAATTAGAGATAAAGGAGCAAGGAGCGCTTGAAGACCCATTTGTAATGAAACCCGGGTTTAAATGTAATAGTTATATTTAAATTTAATTCTTGCACCCTAGGTTTGACCTTTTGGTTCACTTGGTGGCTCTAGTGAACCAAACTAGAATAAAAGTCCATAATCAATCCGGGTAGAATATAGTATTCTATATGTGCATGCTTACTATATATATTATATATTATCCAACATGCTTCGCATTTTAAATAATATGACGCGTATTTTATATATATATGTGCATGCGCGCTAAACAAGATGAGACAAATAATAACAAATCCCTCAAAGAAATCATATTAAGTCCTAAGCGTTTAAAGATATTTGGAATATCGAACGTCGCCTTCTAGCATGGTAAAACAATAGAGTATTGAATATTTAAAATGAGTTTGTTGTGTCACCACAAGGCAAGTATTAAATATTTAAGATGTTGTATTATCACATTTGATGCTTATTAAGAAATTGAACATTAGTGTTTTGTTGTGTCACCACAAGGACGGGATTTTTCTCTTCATGTATATGGAAGTGCTAGGTTTGACTTAACTTGGATAATTTTGATTCGGATGTGTCACCACTTGATCAAAATAATCTAAGAGGCAAAATACAAGGAGTTACATAGTGATGTAATTGACAATAGTTGTCTACCTATTTATTTATATATCGTTTATTGTGTCACCACAAGGCTATATACATTTGAAATGGGATCCTTAGTCTCACTAGAAAATTTTTAATTAGAATTGCCGAACTATATACTGAGGGTAATATAGTTTGATGAAAAAGTAGGAGATATCAATTTAAATAAAGACCTAATTTATTTTGATGATTAATAAAATGAATGTATGCTAAAATGTTTTTAAATTACAAATTCATTTAACAGAATTTTACAATGTCTAAATCACTATCACTGTGTAGCATATTAGGTGCTAAATTAACCAGACCGAATTACATGGACTGGTTAAACAATTTGAGAATAGTTCTCAAGGCTGAAAAGTTATCTTGTGTCCTTAATATGTCTATCCCTGCAATGGTTGCAGACAATGCCTCTGAGGAAGAGATTGCTACTTTTAGAAAGTGGCAAGATGATGCACAGTTGGCTCAATGCATCATGCTCGCATCCATGAGTAACGAGCTTTAGCGTCAGCATGAAACTATGGATGCTCCTATTATATTCCTGCACCTCAAGGACTTGAATGGTGAGGAAAGTAGGACTGCTAGATATTAGATATCTAATGAGCTCTTTCGATCTAGAATAGCCGATGACACTACAGTATAGACAAATGTCCTAAAAAATGATCAATCTGATTAAACAATTGGGATAACTGGATTTTATAATGGATGGAGAGATAATCCAAGATTTGATCTTGCAATCACTTCTGGACTCTTTCTCACAATTTGCTGTGAATTTTCACATGAACAAGCTAGATGTCAGCCTGCCTGAGTTGCTTAACATGTGAAAAACTGTAGAGAGTCACTTTCTAACCAAGAAAGACCAAGTCTTACTAGTAGTGGGCAAAGGATCTTTTGAAAAGAAGAATAATTCAAAGAAGGTATAAGGAAAGGCAAAAACAAAGGATAATAAGAACAAAACTGATGCGGATAACAAAGGAGTTTGCTTCCACTGCAATAAGCCTGGACACTGGAAAGGAAACTGTAAGGAGCATCTTGCAGAGGCTACCCAGAAGAAGCTTAGTGAAGCTTTGGTTACAGATATAGGTTTGTTCATGATTGAAATAAATCTTTCTGTAAGTCAAGGTTCTACTTGGGTATTGGATACCGGCTATAGTTCTCACGTATGCAATCCAATGCAGAGACTAAGCAGAAGAAGAAAGCTAAACAAAGAGTAAGTAATCTTACGTGTGTACAAATGGAGCAATGGTTGCTACATTAACCGTAGTAACTTATAGTTTAGCATTGCCTACGGGCAAGTCTATTAAGTTAATAAGTTATTATTATGTTCCAGTTCTCTTTAGAAACATTATTACTTTCGTTGTTGGACAAGAAAAGTTTTGGTATTATATTTAAAAACAATTGTTGTTCTATTTATAATGATAATGTTTTGTTTGAAACTAGAAGATTACTTGATAGACTTTGTATACTTGACTTACATAATTTTGCAAATTAAACAAACTAGTAAAAGAAAAGGAGATGATCATTCAAAGAGTTGAATGTGTGTATTGATGAAATACAAGTCTGAATCATTTGAAAGGTTCAAAGAATTCAGAAGTGAAACAAATTGACAAAGTATTTGAAAGTAGTATGCACACAAGCCAATCATATTTGATATGATGTAGCATATACTTTGTAATCTTATTCTGTTATTAAAGACATTTTACATTATCTACATGGTGCTGTTATATTAAATGTGATAAACTCATAGTTTTGAGCAATGCTTTTAGAATCATGATGGTGATCATGCTAATGAGATCTAAATTCAAGATAGCTCACAAACTAAAATCGTTCCTAATCGATGGATTACTAAAAAGGAGATTAGTGAATCCGGATAGATTAGTACATATGTTGCTTGCTCTTATGAAGAGGATGATTGATCTCATAATCATTTGTGTGGAGACACTAAATCAAGTATGTAGGTGCTTATTAGAGAATAAGTTCACTGAACGTGGCTCGCTAAGGAATACCTAATGGAGTTTTACTCGCTTGTCAATAGGAATTCCTCTAGTGATAGTAGTACAAGTGATCCTTGAACTTGAAATCATCATAGTATCTTGTGTATCATGAGTTATACTTTGACATGTCACTTAAGACCTTTAGGGTATATCAAAGGGTATGATTGGGTATAATAAGTTATACATGGAGATAGATGAATGATCAACAAAGAATTTATCACTTCTAGTAAAAGGAGAGAATGTCCTATATAATTCGATAAATGACGACTTGGAAATCTTTGGCTAAAGCAGAATAAAATTAGAAAGGAGTTTCTAATTTGCATTATCAGAGTTGTTCATTGAAGAATCGAAATGCATATAATTAAATAAAATGAGACTTGACAGTAATTACATGTCTTATATTTAATTGGGACATTGTATAGTAGAAGGATTGAATTGTACGGTAACTATGCACTAAAAGGTTCTTTTGTGATTAATGTTGAAATCTATATTATCTGAAAAGTCGTTGATCGTTAAGGGGGCTTACCCTTATTGTAGAATAAATATTATTTATTTAAATAAATTAAATAGTTTAATTTATTTATTTAAAAAAATTATAATTGTTCTAATTGATTTATTCACAACCGGTTTAATATGGAGAACCTAAAGGGTCACAGCGCAAAAGAAAAATATTTATTTAAGAAGTAAATGGCATAATTGTAATAATAAGTTAAGTGTATTTAATTTAGTCTATAGAGATAGAATAAATTAAATAGCTTAATATTTATTATTTAATATTTTGGAAATATTAAATATAATTTAATAAGAGGAGTCTTATTATTATTATTACATTTATTATTATTTAGTTCCTAAACGGGTTTGAGAATTAATGAATAAAAGTACTCTCATAAATTCCTAATTGGATTAGGAGTTTAATTAATTAAAGGAGTTTAATTAAAATAAAAACCCTAATCCTAAATAGTTTAGGAGGGTTCCCTATATCTATAAATAAGAGGAGTCTTATCATGATTTAGGGTTAGACAGTTACACACTCTTCCATAAGAATTGGAGAGAGAGAGTACTTGCAATTTATATAGAGATAGAAACTAGGGTTTTGCCAACACCCAACTTCTTGAATACCTATTCTTCCTTGGTGGATTACCTCTAGAGGCCAAACACTTGGGTGGCTCACGTTGATCAAAGGAAGGAATCTCATCGGTGGAATTCGAGAAGAACGCGAAGGATTTGGAGGTGAACTCGTACCAGTGGAAGCATGGTTCTACAAGGGTATGATTCTCATACTTTATCTCTTTCGTTTAATTAATAATTGAGCACATGGATGATCATGGTGATGGTTTGTATGAAAAATTTTAAAATTCGTTTTATTGCGCTTCCGCACTATTTATGTAATTTGATTGCATGTTCGCGCTATATACAAACCTAACAGTGGTATCAAAGCCTAACCTTGTGCTAATTATCGATTATTATGATCCATGTATGTATTTGTATGCGATTGGATCGATTTTCTAGGCAAAGAAAAAAAAATTCGAAGTCTGCTACGCGACGCGGCCGCGCCGCTTCTAGTTCATTCTGGAGTGCGGCCGCGCCCGAACCCAGAAATCGTTTCTGGGGGTGCAGCGCGGCCGCGACACTCCTAGTTCATTTTGGAGCGCGGCTGCCCCGGTCTGCAGATTTTAATAATTTTTTATTTTTGATTTTATTTATTTTCAATTAAGATAAAAGGTTTATTTTGAATTGGAATATAATTAAAATTAAAAGTTTTATTTGAACTTGGAATTGGATTCTACGTTAACTAGAATAAAGGAGTTTATTCACATATGGAATAGGATTCCATGTTTCCTAGAATAAAGGAGTTTATTCACATATGGAATAGGATTCCATGTTTCCTTAAAAATAAAGATGTTTATTTTGATAAGGAATAGGATTTAACATATTTTATTTTTCCAAGTAATTTTAAGTTAAAATAAAGGAGTTTATTTTGAACTTGAAATTGGTTTCTATGTTAATTAAAATAAAGGAGTTTATTTTGATTTGAAATTTGATTAAAAATAAAGGAGTTTATTTTTATTCAAAATTGGATAAAATAAAATAAATAAGTTTATTATGATTTAAATTTTGATTAAAATAAAGGAGTTTATTTTTGTTTCAAAAATTGAATTTCTAGTAAACTTTTAATTGCCATTAAATGATATCAATGCATATATGGAATGGTTTTATTATTCATGAGATGAATATAATTTATTGATACATATGGAGATATGTATGATAATAAATAGGGATTGATTATGGACTATTGACCAATGTGTGATTGGATTTATTTTAGTGGATGCTTGAATAAATAGGTTTTTATAAATGGGGTCTGCGTACCTCGTCTTCTCTAGTTTTTCTTGATGTAAATTCTATCTTCCTCCTATGTACCTCCCCTTGACTGCTGATCAAGGTTTCTATTTATTGTAAATAGTTTATGTAATAGGTTTAGTTAGAATTACTTGAAGAATTGGAGACAAAGGAGTAAGGAGCGCTTGAAGACCCGTTTGTAATGGAGCTCGGGTTTAAATGTAATAGTTATATTTAAATTTTGTTCTTGCACCCTAGGTTTGACCTTTTGGTTCACTTGGTGGCTCTAGTGAACCAAACTAGAATAAAAATCCATAATCAATCCTGGTAAAATATAGTATTCTATATGTGCATGCTTACTATGTATATATTATATATTATACAACATGCATGACGCGTAATTTATATATATATATATATATATATATATATATATATATATATATATATATATGCATGCGCGCTAAATAAGATGAGACAAATAATAAAAAACCCCTCAAAGAAATTATATTAAGTCTTAAGCGTTCAAAGATATTTGGATTATCGAACGTCGCCTTCTAGCATGGTAAAGCGATAGAGTATTAAATATTTAATATGAGTTTGTTGTGTCACACAAGGCAAGTATTAAATATTTAAGATGTTGCTTTATCACATTTGATGCTTATAAATAGACTGAACGATGCTGTTTTGTTGTGTCACACAAGGACAGTGTTTTTCTTTCGAATATATGGAAGTGCTAGGTTGGACTTAACTTTGATAATTTTGATTCGGATGTGTCACACTTGATCAAAATAATCTAAGAGGCAAAACACAAAGAGTTACATAGTGATGTAATTGACAATAGTTGTCTACCTATTTATTTATATATCGTTTGTTGTGTCACACAAGGCTATATACATTTGAAATGGGATCCTTATTCTCACTAGCAAATCTATAATTAGATTTGCCGAACTATATAATGAGGATAATATAGTTTGATGAAAAAGTGAGAGATACCAATTTAAAATAAAGACCTAATTTATTTTGGTAATTAATTAAATGAATGTATGCTAAAATGTTGTTAAATTACAAATTCATTTAACAGAATTATACAATGTCGAACTCACTATCACTGCGTAGCATATTAGATGATAATTAACCGGACCGAATTACACGGACTAGTTAAGGAATCTGAGAATAGTTCTCAAGGCTGAAAAACTATCTTATGTCCTTAATATGCCTATCCCTGCAATGGTTGTAGACAATGACTCAGAGGAAGAGATTGCTACTTTTAGAAAGTGGCAAGATGATGCACAGTTGGTTCAATGCATTATGCTCGCATCCATGAGTAATGAGTTTTAGCGTCAGCATTAAACTATGGATGCTCTTACTATATTCCTGCACCTTCAAGGAGTTGAAGGGTGAGGAAAGTAGGACTATTAGATATCAGATATCTAAGGAGCTTTTCCGATCTAGAATGACCGATGGCACTATAGTACAGACATATGTCCTAAAATGATCAATCTGATTGAATAATTGGGACAACTGGCTTTTAATGGATGGAGAGTTGATCCAAGATTTAATCTTGCAATCATTTTCAGACTCTTTCTGACAAATTGTTGTGAATTTTCACATGAACAAGCTATATGTCAGCCTGCCTGAGTTGCTTAAACATGTTGAAAACTGTAAAGAGTTAATTTCCAACCAAGAAAGACCACGTCTTACTGGTACATGATTCTTCCAGGAAGCGGAAGAGGGCCAAAGGATCTTCTTAAAAGAAGAATGTTGTCAGATTTCACAATCAACAATTACGTGCAAGTATACACGATCAACAAGTAATAAAGTGATAAGATAGAGTGTCGAACCCACAGAGAATCTTTGTTCAATAATTTCCAACTACTAGTATGGTATCAATTCAATTTTATTTAAACAATCTCAATTTGTGAATAATGATTAAAAATAATTAAACTAAAAGTAAAACAGACACAAAGGTTGAAATTCAGATATTTAAATGTTTAAGACTACAATATCCCCAATTACGTAATATAAACCAATTTATCCAATTCATCCAATTATTAAATTCAATAGAGTTGTTAACAGGAATTTAACTTTATTTATAAGCCCTTTTCCAAGTGATCAAATAAATTTATCTAACTCAATTAATTCTGCGATATTCCTATGCAAAACTAAATAATTAAATTCATTAAGCACCAATTCTCAATAGTTACATGCAACGAAGAGATATCCCTATTCACTTCACAACCCCAATTATTCATCCCATGCAAATAATAAAAAATACATGCTATCACATTCAAATCTAACCCTAGATTTCATCTCCCGAATTCATCTAAAGTACTCCGCTAATTGATGATCAGTCAATTACTCAATAAACACAAAATATGATAGACAACTCAAGATGAAATAATAATTGGACTCAAATAGATAATTAATCCATACTCATAAAGGTTCAATTGTAGCCTTAAATTGTAAATTTAGTTCATACTGAAAATAGAAAACATAAATCCCAAATAAGTCATCACAATTAAATTACAAATCTAAGATAGAGGATAAGAAAAACTCAGTAGAAGTTCTTCAATCTTCAAGTCTCCAATCTGAATTCCTTGCGATGCTTCTCTAGTCTCCAATCTCCCAATTCAGCTCTGTATCTCAATCCTTGCGTAAGTGTGTATCTATCAATGTATCATGTATCTCTATGTGTATGTATGTGTATCTCCTCTATTTCCATCTCTCCCTATCTCTTTTATAGTTTCTGAATCAAATCAATCAAAAGAATCCAATTCCAAATCAATTTCCCAAAAGAACTGAACTCCAATATTTTTTTTCCTTCCGCGCATTCTCGCCCCGGCGAGAAATTTAAGCCTAAGATTCGCGCCCTGGCGAGAACTCTTCTGCTGCCCAAATCAGCCTCGACGTCTGTTGGAAAAACGGCCATAACTTTTCGTCCGAACTCGGATTAATGCGATTCAAGAGGCTACGGAAAGATAAGAAGAAGCTCTACAACTTTCATAACTAGAGCTCGTCGAGATACTGATCAGAGAAAGGTCAAAAATGGCCAGGAAACAGCTGCTATGTCAAATTCATGCCAAATCTGATGGTAAAATGATCATAACTCTCTCATACAAACTTCAAATTGGATGGTTCAAGATGTTCCCGAAAGCTGAGATCAAGATATATAACTTTCGTTCTTTGAGTTTTGAAAGAATCAGATTGGATCATGGGCGAAATTGAGCCGCAAACAGCTGTTATGTTAATCGGAAGCTCAAAAATGGCAAACAAGACACCCAAGCGTTGATGTACAAATGGCTTTGCTTTATTTCCTACAAAACCAATGCATAAACAAGTAAAATGACACTAAAAATACTCAAAGATAGTAAAGAAATATGCCTAAGATATATATAATTCACAGGTATAAACCCGCTCATCAAATACCTCCAAACTCAAGACTTTGCTTGTCCTCAAGCAAAAACACAAGAAAAACAAAAATAAACAAACCTATCGAAATGAATGCAGATGCATGATGTATTACGACTGAGCAATCAATTAATATAGATTATAAATATCAGGCCTCAAAGATCAGTAACTAACAATTCAGCAAGACTTCAAATTTATGCACCATCAAAAATCAACTTATCACCAATTTCATCTTACTTTCAACCCTTTCGTGCGTGTGTGAATCCAAATATATCAAACTAGCGAAATAACACTCAATGAAGCTCATGAAATCAAATGCATCATTAAAGATATCAAAAAGGTTAGTATAACATCAAGAACTCTATATGCTTATCTTCCACAACTCAAAGCGAATATAAAAAAAAACATCACTAAAGGATCACAAGGTTATTTCAAATATTTAAGCTCCTTTTAGAACCCTTCCCTAAAAATTCAAACATTTTTTTCTCTTTTCCTTCTCTTTTTTTTAGTGAGTGCGTTTTACGCTCCTTCTCACTTTCAATTGAACGAGTGCGTTTTACGCTCCATCTCGCTGCATGTGTTTATGAGTGAGTGCGTTTTACCCTCCATCTCAACCGACTACATGATCCATTTTTTCAACTGGGGAAGGTTCAAAATTTTCAATTTTTTTCAAATTAACCAAGATTTCCCCCAAATTATATTCATCCTCATATTACACTTTAAGCATGATCAAACAAGATATAGAGTTCATAAATATCTTCCATGAACATTTAACATATAAACTTCCTCAGAGTTAAAACTAGCTCAACCAAATGGATAAGTGCATAAAAGAATTAAAAGGGTCTCAAGCTCGAAAAAATCAGAAACAGACAAAATTTCTAATTTAGCACTCCTTATCCGTCTCACTAAACTAATTAGCTAATTGATCAGAATTTTCATCATGGCCTTCCTTAAATACTCTACATCAATTTATTGCTCAAACTATTCTAAATGCAATTCTATATGATCCTAACTTTTATAAAAGAATGCAATAAAAACAAAAAATATTTTTGTGATTTTTAAATTTTTACTTTTTTTTATTATTTTTTATTTAATATCCAAAAAATAACTAAACCATGCATAGTACGTGACTAAACAATTATGTAATGCAAAATGACATGACTATGTATAATGACAGCAAATCCACCCCCAAACTCATAATGAATAATGTCCTCATTGTTTGCAAAATAAAGAAATTAAAACGGAGGACTTCCCTGACTGGTCAAGCGGTGTGCTCGACCTTGCTCATTATCCGAATATAAAAATCAAAATGCTTTCAGCGGTAGAGGCTCGAAAAACTGGAACTAGAACGACACTCGAATTCATCTTGACTTTGATGTTTGATGTTCATGAATGCCTTGCTCAAGTAGCTACTCTCCCCAATTTGCTTGATAAAACCGTGTGAATGTTTAATACAGTGGAGAGGAACCCTTGACGTTGCTTGAATCAATTAGAAGTTGAATCTGTGTGGGATAAGGTTGGAGAGGGTTTAGGATTGAGTTTGAATTGGTTAGGAAGGTTTTGGAATGAATGGAATCTAATTTTGGGAAGGAAAGTAAAAACTAAAATCCTTCATCTTCGCCGGGGCGAAGATTTTTTGCCTTGGAATCTCGCCGGGGCGAGAATGGACAGACAGGTCTGGGCTGGGGCAAGGAATTGAGTCGTTGGGGCGAAAACTGGCAGAGGAGTTCTCGCCGAGGCGAGGATTCCAAGGTCATTTTTCTCGCCGGGGCGAGAACTCTGATTTTGAAATTTTAATTTTTCCTCCTTTCTTTAATTGCTGCAATCCCAAAATCTTTTACCTGTTCAAAGCAACATAGCATGGATTAGCACAACTTTTTTAGAGCATGAGAGACTGGCAAAGTACTGAAAAACCTAAAACTAACTACTAAAGATACTAAATTCTTGCAAAAGTATGGAGTTAAAAGAAACTAAAACAATAAAATAAAGTGATTGGGTTGCCTCCCATCAAGCGCTTGAGTTATAGTCGTCAGCCCGACTTCTCCATGTTTTACTATCCAATTCCCCTTCGAAAATTGAGGAACCCCCCATCCTTTAGTAATAATGAAGTGTTTGAGGGCTTTGCTTCTGTAAGGGCCATTGAATCAACATCACCTAGCATGTTCTTTTCCAATAAAATCTCCTTTATAACCTTCAAATAGCCAGGCATATGCTCCATTGTGTTTGTAAACAAACTGTGGCATTGAAGCTTCTTGAACACAACTGGATCTTTAACTAACTTCTCATGGACCCCTTTCTCATCCCACCATGACTCCAGATTTATGCTAGCTCCGATGTCACATAGAGATTTGTCGACGACATGACTACCAATCGGGCACAGGATTGCAAAACTACCCGGATCTTTGAGGTTTGGCGAAGAAGGTGCATGGGGCATTAACAAAATCGGCTCATCAGCGTGAAAACTCAAGACTAAATCTTCTATGGCTGTATTTTCCTGATCCCCACTTATCTCCTCCATATCAGAATCATCGTCAATTAACACATCTAGTTATAGCTTTGGTGCGGGTATTTCATCAGTCTTGAGAACTATATCACTGGGACATACACAATGATAGCGATTGTGGAGGGTGTTGAAAAGCCGTCCCATCTCATTCTCAAGATTTTGAATCGACACTGCTTGACTTTTTATATTTAAATCCACTAACTTCAACAGCTGATCTTGATTACTCATTCTTTTGTCCATAGCTGTAATAAACTTCGCCAAGGCCTCCTCCAAACTCAGTTTCCTTTCTTCATGTGGAGAGACTGAATCTTGAAATTCTGGAGTGTATGATTGGCTTGGAGTAAAGATTTGGACTTGATTATTATGGTTCCATGAAAAATCCGGGTGATACCCTCAATCCTGATGATAATTGTTGTTAGGATATACATTGTTGGGGTAACCATCGAAATTACCACCATACTGCATCGACTCAAAATTGATGGCACATTGATAACTCGGATGATTTCCAGCACAATAATCACAAATTACCATCACACTTTGTATACGTTCTACTAAAAAAGCGTCAATCACCCTCGAAAGTGTCTCAATCTGTGCTGACAATTCATCGAATTCATAAATCCCTGCCGCTCTCGGCTAAATCATTCTCGTATAAGGCCACTGATAGTCATAGTTAGCCATGGTGTACCTCAAAAGGAAGTAAAACAGAAAAAGAAATAAAAAAAATAAAATGTTTAAATTAAGATTGAATTGATTATAACTAATATGGAAATAAATATTAAACAAAAAGATTCCCCGGCAACGGCGCCAAAAACTTGTCAGATTTCACAATCAACAATTACGTGCAAGTATACACGATCAACAAGTAATAAAGTGATAAGATAGAGTGTCGAACCCACAGAGAATCTCTGTTCAATAATTCCCAACTACTAGTATGGTATCAATTCAATTTTATTTAAACAATCTCAATTTGTGAATAATGATTAAAAATAATTAAACTAAAAGTACAACAGACACAAAGGTTGAAATTCAGATATTTAAAGGTTTAAGACTACAATATCCCCAATTACGTAATATAAACTAATTTATCCAATTCATCCAATTATTAAATTCAATAGAGTTGTTAACAGGAATTTAACTTTATTTATAAGCCCTTTTCCAAGTGATTAAATAAATTTGTCTAACTCAATTAATTCTGCGATATTCCTATGCAAAACTAAAGAATCAAATTCATTAAGCACCAATTCTCAATAGTTACATGCAGCGAAGAGATATCCCTATTCACTTCACAACCCTAATTATTCATCCCATACAAATAATAAAGAATACATGCGATCACATTCAAATCTAACCCTAGATTTCATCTCCCGAATTCATCTAAAGTACTCCGCTAATTGATGATCAGTCAATTACTCAATAAACACAAAATATGATAGACAACTCAAGATGAAATAATAATTGGACTCAAATAGATAATGAATCCATACTCATAAAGGTTCAATTGTAGCCTTAAATTGCAAATTTAGTTCATACTGAAAATAGAAAACATAAATCCCAAATAAGTCATCACAATTAAATTACAAATCTAAGATAGAGGATAAGAAAAACTCTGTAGAAGTTCTTCAATCTTCAAGTCTCCAATCTGAATTCCTTGCGATGCTTCTCTAGTCTCCAATCTCCCAATTCAGCTCTGTATCTCAATCCTTGCGTAAGTGTGTATCTATCAATGTATCATGTATCTCTATGTGTATGTATGTGTATCTCCTCTATTTCCATCTCTCCCTATCTCTTTTATAGTTTCTGAATCAAATCAATCAAAAGAATCCAATTCCAAATCAATTTCCCAAAAGAACTGAACTCCAATATTTTTTTCCTTCGGCGCATTCTCGCCCCGGCGAGAAATTTAAGCCTAAGATTCGCGCCCTGGCGAGAACTCTTCTGCTGCCCAAATCAGCCTCGACGTCTGTTGGAAAAACGGCCATAACTTTTCGTCCGAACTCGGATTAATGCGATTCAAGAGGCTACGGAAAGATAAGAAGAAGCTCTACAACTTTCATAACTAGAGCTCGTCGAGATACTGATCAGAGAAAGGTTAAAAATGGCCAGGAAACAGCTGCTATGTCAAATTCATGCCAAATCTGATGGTAAAATGATCATAACTCTCTCATACAAACTTCAAATTGGATGGTTCAAGATGTTCCCGAAAGCTGAGATCAAGATCTATAACTTTCGTTCTTTGAGTTTTGAAAGAATCGGATTGGATCATGGGCGAAATTGAGCCGCAAACAGCTGTTATGTCAATCGGAAGCTCAAAAATGGCAAACAAGACACCCAAGCGTTGATGTACAAATGGCTTTGCTTTATTTCCTACAAAACCAATGCATAAACAAGTAAAATGACACTAAAAATACTCAAAGATAGTAAAGAAATATGCCTAAGATATATATAATTCACAGGTATAAACCCGCTCATCAAATACCTCCAAACTCAAGACTTTGCTTGTCCTCAAGCAAAAACACAAGAAAAACAAAAATAAACAAACCTATCGAAATGAATGCAGATGCATGATGTATTACGACTGAGCAATCAATTAATATAGATTATAAATATCAGGCCTCAAAGATCAGTAACTAACAATTCAGCAAGACTTCAAATTTATGCACCATCAAAAATCAACTTATCACCAATTTCATCTTACTTTCAACCCTTTCGTGCGTGTGTGAATCCAAATATATCAAACTAGCGAAATAACACTCAATGAAGCTCATGAAATCAAATGCATCATTAAAGATATCAAAAAGGTTAGTATAACATCAAGAACTCTATATGCTTATCTTCCACAACTCAAAGCGAATATAAAAAAAAACATCACTAAAGGATCACAAGGTTATTTCAAATATTTAAGCTCCTTTTAGAACCCTTCCCTAAAAATTCAAACATTTTTTTCTCTTTTCCTTCTCTTTTTTTTAGTGAGTGCGTTTTACGCTCCTTCTCACTTTCAATTGAACGAATGCGTTTTACGCTCCATCTCGCTGCATGTGTTTATGAGTGAGTGCGTTTTACCCTCCATCTCAACCGACTACATGATCCATTTTTTCAACTGGGGAAGGTTCAAAATTTTCAATTTTTTTCAAATTAACCAAGATTTCCCCCAAATTATATTCATCCTCATATTACACTTTAAGCATGATCAAACAAGATATAGAGTTCATAAATATCTTCCATGAACATTTAACATATAAACTTCCTCAGAGTTAAAACTAGCTCAACCAAATGGATAAGTGCATAAAAGAATTAAAAGGGTCTCAAGCTCGACAAAATCAGAAACAGACAAAATTTCTAATTTAGCACTCCTTATCCGTCTCACTAAACTAATTAGCTAATTGATCAGAATTTTCATCATGGCCTTCCTTAAATACTCTACATCAATTTATTGCTCAAACTATCCTAAATGCAATTCTATATGATCCTAACTTTTATAAAAGAATGCAATAAAAACAAAAAATATTTTTGTGATTTTTAAATTTTTACTTTTTTTTTTTTTTATTTAATATGCAAAAAATAACTAAACCATGCATAGTACGTGACTAAACAATTATGTAATGCTTCGGTTACAAATACAGGTTTGTTCATGATTAAAAATAAATCTTTTTGTAAGTCAAGGTTCTATTTGGGTATTGGATACCGGCTGTAGTTCTCACGTATGCAATCCAATACAGAGACTAAGCAGAAGTAGAAAGCTAAACAAGGAGTAAG
This sequence comes from Aralia elata, assembly GCA_034770075.1. Taxonomy (NCBI): domain Eukaryota; kingdom Viridiplantae; phylum Streptophyta; class Magnoliopsida; order Apiales; family Araliaceae; genus Aralia; species Aralia elata. Next base: position 71,930,585 of record CM068384.1, read on the forward strand.
TAATCTTATGTGTGGGAATGGAGCAAATGTTGCTGCATTAACCATAGGAACTTATAGTTTAGCATTGCCTACGGGCAATTCTATTAAGTTAATAAGTTGTTATTATGTTCCAGTTCTCATTAGAAACATTAGAACTTTCGTTATTGGACAAGGAAGGTTCTGGTATTATATTTAAGAACAATTGTTGTTCTATTTATAATGATAATGTTTTGTTTGAAACTGGAAGATTACTTGATAGACTTTGTATACTTGACTTACATGAAAAATATTTTGCAAATTGAACAAACTAATAAATGAAAAGGAGATGGTCATTCAAAGAGTTGAATGTGTGTATTTGATGAAATACAAGTCTGAATCATTTGAAATGTTCAAAGAATTCAGAAGTGAAGCATATTGACAAAGTATTAAGATTCTTTGATCAGATCGAGGAAGGAATACTTGTGCAATGAGTTTCTAGATCATCTCAAAATGATATTTTCTCATAATGGACACCTCCTGATAAGCAATAATTGATTGATGTATCTAAAAGGAGAAATTATACCTTGTTAGACATGGTGCAGTCCATGATGATTTTTAGCGACATTCTAGTATCCATCTGGGGTTATGCCCTAGAAACGGCTGCATATCTACAAAAATAAGGTAACCTCAAAAATTCGAGCCCAAGACTCCATAAAGATTATGGAAAGGAAAGGATTCCTACTCTTAAGTATGTTAAGATAAGGGGTTATCCAGCTTATGTGAAAAGGTTTCAAAGATAAGTTTGGGACAAAAATCTGACAAGTGCAGACTTGTGGGATATATTAAAGAAAGTTTAGGGTATTCTTACTATAATCCTACACGCTGCCTTCTTAGATAAAGGTGTTTATCATTGAAGGAACTAGTGGGAGGGTAATAGATCTTGAAGGAGTTCAAGAACCACAAAGCACTTTAAGTCGAACCGAGGAACCTGTAGATAGACCTATTATAACACAACCGAATCGTAAATCTGGAAGAGTATAGAGGATGATGATCCAGTTATATACGATGAGGCTATGAGTAGAACACACTCAGAGAAATGGCAGATGGTCATGAAATCCAAAATGAACTCCATATATGAGAACCAAGTATAGACTCTGATTACTCCACAAAAGGGCATAGTGCCTAGAGTGTGAATATGGGTCTTTAAGAGAAAGACTAGAGCAAATGACAAGGTGGAGACCTATAAGACCAGACCTGTTTAAAAGGTTTTTCAAGTTAAGGAGTTGACTGTGATAAAACTTTATTACCGGGTAATGCTCAAGTCCATTTGGATTTTGCTTGTGATTGCAGCTTATTACGAAATCTGGCAAAATGGATGTGGAGACGCCCTTCCTCAATGAAGACTTGAGAAGAATGTATGTATGATACAGCCAGAGGAATTTGTTTCAAAGGTTGAAGCAAATCGTGTTTTAAGCTACAATGATCCATTGATGGATTGAAGCAAGCTTCTCAAAGATGGAACATTCGTTTTGATGAGACAATCAAAAGAGTTTGATTTTATCAAAAACGAGAATGAACCTAGTGTGTACAAAAGGGTCAGTGGGAGCACTGTGGCATTCCTAGTATTTTGATATATTACTGATAAGGAATAACACACCAATGTTACAATCAGTAAAGATAAAATTGTCTAAACATTCTTCCATGAATGACTTAGGAGGAGCATCCTATAAATTGGGGATATAAATCTATATAGATAGATTTAAAAGGATGTTCGACTTGACCCAAGAAATGTATATTCATTTGATACTAAAGGCGTTTAGCATAGCAAACTCTAAGAGAGGTCTCATGATGATGAGTCATGGAGTGTATCTCTCTAAAATTGTCCCCAATTGAAAAGAGAGATCGCATGAGTTACTATCATGAATGCAATGAATATACAAGGCTTGATGTTGATCAGTCATATTCTGGAGATGATCATTATAAGATAGTGATAAACATCTTTAGGTACTTAACCGGTACTGAAGATGTGATCATGATTCATGGTAGGTCTGAATTAAAACTAGATGGCTAAACAGACTCAAGTTTTTTTTTCAGACTGACCAAGACGATAACAAATCCACTTTAAGGTAAATCGTTACCTTGAAAGGTGGTGCAGTGAATTGGAAAGGTTCCAAACAGCAAAGAGTTGCTAGTTTAGTGACAAAGAAAAAGTATATAACTGTAAATGAAGCTGCAAGTTGATTGTTTGGATGAAAAGTTCATTACAGAACTAGGAATAGTTCCTAAGTCTCATCTTGGATTCAAACATGTGTTGCGGCACTTTCATTTGATTAATGGAATCATTGAAAGAGGATAAGTCACTATAGAGATAGTGGACTCTCAAGAACAACATTGCATATCCATTTACTGAAGCTTTATTCAAACAGCAGGATCGTCACTTAGAGAAGAAGGGTATTAGATACCATGACGATTGGCTTTAGTGCAAGTGGGAGATTGAAAGTAGTATGCACACAAGCCAATCATATTTGATATGATGTAGCATATACTTTGTAATCTTATTCTGTTATTAAAGGCATTTTACATTGTCTACATGGTGCTGTTATATTAAATGTGATAAACTCATAGTTTTGAACAATGCTTTTAGAATCATGATGGGGATCATGCTAATGAGATCTAAATTCTAGATAGCTCACAAACTAAAATCATTCCTAATCGATGGATTACTAAAAAGGGGATTAGTGAATCCGGATAGATTAGTACATACGTTGCTTGCTCTTATGAAGTGGATGATTGATCTCATAAACATTTATGTGGAGACACTAAAGCAAGTATGTAGGTGTTTATTAGAGAATAAGTTCACTGAATGTGGCTCGTTAAGGAATACCTAATGGAGTTTTACTCGTCTGACAATAGGAATTCCTCTAGTGATAGTAGTACAAGTGATCCTTGGACTTGAGATCATCATAGTATCTTGTGTATGATGAGTTATACTTTGACATGTCCCTTAAGACCTTTAGGGTATGTCAAAGGGTATGATTGGGTATAATAAGTTATACATGGAGATAGGTGAATGATCAACAAAGAATTTATCACTTCTAGTAAAAGGAGAGAATGTCCTATGTGATTCGATAAATGATGACTCGGAAGTCTTTGGCCAAAGCAGAATAAAATTAGAAATGAGTTTCTAATTTGCGTTATCAGAGTTGTTCATTGAAGAATCGAAATGCATATAATTAAATAAAATGAGACTTGACAGTAATTCCATCTCTTATATTTAATTGGGACATTGTATGGTAGAAGGATTAAATTGTACGGTAACTATGCACTAAAAGGTTCTTTTGTGATTAATGTTGAAATCTATATTATCTGGAAAGTCGTTGATCGCTAAGGGGGCTTACCCTTATTGTAGAATAAATGTTATTTATTTAAATGAATTAAATAGTTTAATTTATTTATTTAAATAAGATTAGAATTGTTCTAATTGATTTATTAACAACCGGTTTAATATGGAGAACCTAAAGGGTCACACCGCAAAAGGAAAATATTTATTTAAGAAGTAAATGGCATAATTATAATAATAAGTTAAGTATATTTAATTTAATATATGGAGATAGAATAAATTAAATAGCTTAATATTTATTATTTAATATTTTAGAAATATTAAATATAAATTAATAAGAGGGGTCTTATTATTATTATTACTGTTACTATTATTTAATTCCTAATAGGGATTGGGAATTAATTAATAGAAGTACTCTCTCATGAATTCCTAATTAGATTAGGAGCATAATTAATTAAAAGAGTTTAATTATAATAGAAACCCTAATTCTAAATAGTTTAGGGAAGGGTTTTCCTACATCTATAAATAAGAGAAGTCTTATCATAGATTTGGGTTACACACTCTTGCATAAAAATTGTGGAGAGTACTTACAATTTCTATAGAGATAGAAACTAGGTTTTGCCAACAACTATCTTCTTGAACAAATATTATTCCTTGGTGGATCACCTCTAGAGGCCAAACACTTGGGTGGCTAACGTTGATCAAAGGAAGGAATTTAATCGGTGGAATTCAAGGAGAACGCGAAGGAATTGGAGGTGAACTTGTACCTGAGAAAGTTAGAATTCTATAAGGGTATAATTCTTATTCTCCATCTCTTTCGTTTTATTAATAATTATGCATAAAGAAAGATCATGGTGATGGTTTGTATAAAATTTTAAAATCTGATTTTATCGCGCTTCCGCTTTATTTATGTAATTTGATTGCTTTTTCGCGTTATACAAACCTAACAGACAGTACCTCTGGTGTCAGTCAGCAAGGTAATTAGAAGAGGAAGGTGGAAGCATGCAGTAACTGCGGTAAGAATCATGTGGGTGTTTGCATGAAGGGCAAGCGAGTATGCTTTAATTGTGGACAAGAGGGTCACATTGCGCCAAATTGCCCTAGCCCGAAGAAGGGTGCATGTTTTACTTGTGGATCGAAGGATCATCTTGCTAGAGATTGTCCTAACAAAGCTACAGGAGGAGCAAGCGGAGGAAAGGGAAATGGCAGTCGTGGCAATTTGACTATCACAGGACCGACGCCGTCCAATCGGCCCACCGCTCGAACATTCAACATCACGGTGCAGGATAATGTGCAGTCAAAGGATGTGGTGTTAGGTATCATTTTGGTCAATAATGTAAATGCTTATGTATTATTTGACTCGGGTGCTACTTGTTCCTTTATATCCGATGATTTTGCTAGAAAATTAGAGTTACCTCAGGAAGAGTTAGATTACCCTATGAATATAGAAATTACGAATAGGGAACTGATTCCTGTTAAGTTTGTACACAAGAACTGCCAGATAGATATTAAGGGTCATGTGATGACGGTAAACTTAATCCCAATTCGACTTGGGGAGTTTGACGTTATTTTGGGAATGGATTGGTTGTTCAACCATGGGGCAATTATTGATTGTCAAAAGAAGTGTGTGAACCTTATGACTCCGTCAAAGGTGGTGTTTTATGGTAGCAAGTCACCTAGACAAACGAGTTGTCTGACGGTGATGTAAGCTAGGAAGATGTTGAGACAAGGATGTGTAGGATATCTAGCCTACATAGTCGATAGACGAAAGGTGGGTGCAAAGCTGGAGGAGATACCGGTAGTTAGGGATTTTGTGGATGTGTTTCCTGATGATTTGCCGGGATTACCGCCAGATAGGGAAATTGAATTTGTAATTGATCTAGCACCGAGTACAGCCCCTATATCAAAGGCTCCGTGTTGAATGGCTCCAGTAGAGATGAAGGAGTTGATGGTGCATTTGCAAGAATTGCTAGATAAAAAGTATATCCAACCGAGCGTTTCACCATAGGGAGCGCCAGTGTTATTCGTCAAGAAGAAGGATGGATTGATGCGTCTTTGCATTGATTATAGGGAATTGAATAAAGTCACTATTAAGAATAAATACCCGTTGCCTCGAATTGATGACTTGCTCGATCAGTTGAAGGGTGCGAAGTATTTCTCGAAACTAGATCTGAGAAGTGGGTATCATCAGTTGAAGGTGAGAAAGGAAGACATACCAAAGACAACATTCCGAACTAGATATGGCCACTATGAATTTTTAGTTATATCATTTGGTTTAACAAACACACCTGCAGCGTTTATGGATTTAATGAATAAAGTGTTTAAACCATTTCTGGATAAATTCATAGTGGTGTTCATAGACGACATTTTGGTATATTCCAAAACTCAAGAAGAGCATGTGGAGAACTTGAAGGTGACATTAGAAGCGTTGAGGAGAGAGAAATTGTATGCAAAATTTTCAAAGTGCGAATTTTGTTTGGAGCGTGTGCAATTTCTTGGGCATGTTATTGATAAGGATGGAATTTTGGTGGATCCATCAAAGGTTGAAGCTGTGATGAACTGGGGTCAGCCGAAGACACCATCGGAGGTGAGACGTTTCTTAGGATTGGCAGGTTATTATTGCCGTTTTATTCAGGACTTCTCTAGAATCGCCATTCCGTTGATGAATTTGACAAGGAAATCAGTGAAGTTCGTTTGGACGGAGAAGTGCGAAGAGAGTTTTCAAGAATTAAATAAGAGACTAAGTACGGTACCTGTGTTGTCTTTGCCAGATGATACAAGGAATTTTGTGGTGTATAGTAACGCATCGCATAAAGGACTTGGTTGCATGCTTATGCAAAACGACAAGGTCATTGCTTACGCATCACGTCAATTAAAAGACTATGAGAAAGGGTATCCAACCCATGATTTAGAGTTAGCAGCCATGGTATTTGCTTTGAAGATTTGGAGGCACTATCTCTATGGGGAGAAATGTGAGATATACACAGACCATAAAAGTCTGAAGTATATTTTCACACAAAAGGATTTAAATATGCATCAAAGACGATGGATAGAATTGATTAAAGATTATGATTGTGAGATCCTATACCATCCTGGAAAGGCTAATGTGGTTGCTGACGCTTTGAGCAGGAAGGGACGAGAGGAACTATTTCTGTTAACTGCTCAGGAGAAGCTCGTAGCGGAAATAGCTAAGTTAGAGCTAGAGGTGAAATGTCTGGCAGAGCCGAATGAAAAATTATTCCAGATGGAAACCAAACCAACTCTACTGGATAAGGTAAAGCTCCAGGATGAGGAGTGTGATAAAATACGGAAAAGGGTGCTTAAGGGTAAGGAGCTTAAATTCAAGATCGATACCGAAAGGTTGCTGAGATTTGAAGGTAGAATCTGGGTTCCGTCAGTGCTGGAGATCAGAGAGGAGATTTTAAGCGAAGCCTATAGTTCAAGATTTTTGGTACACCTGGGAAGTACAAAAATGTACCAGGATCTTTGACAACATTTTTGTGAAGTATGCGGATCAGCATCATAAAAACCGCGAATTTGAAGTTAGAAGTTTCGTTTTCTTAAAAGTATCTCCCTAGAAAGGGAAGATCAGATTTGGTAAAAAGGGCAAGTTGAGTCCAAGGGTCATTGGACCTTTTGAGGTGCTAAAGTGGATAGGGGAGGTAGCCTATGAGATAGCTTTACCACCAGCATTAGAGCATATTCATAATGTCTTCCATGTTTCGGTACTGCGACCATACAAAGCTGATTATAAACATATTATCAAATACGAACCCTTATAGTTTGAGAAAGATTTGTCCTATGAAGAGGTTCCAATTCAGATAGTGGATAGGAAAGAGCAAGTTCTCAGGAACAAAGTTATACCTTATGTTAAGGTAATCTGGAGGAACCACAACGCTAAAGAAGCTACGTGGGAACTCGAAGAGCAAATGATGCAAAGTTATCCTCAATTATTTGTTTAATCTTTGTATAGCGATTCTGGGGATAGAATCCTTGTAAGGAGGGGAGAATGTAACGGACGAATTAATGGCGTTGTGATTCTAGGGATAAAATCCTTTTAAGAAGGGAAGGATGTAACGAATGTGAATTTTGTGAATAAATAAAATATTTATTGAGTTAAATAAATATTTTAGTTGATTTCTTTATTGAATGAAATAATATTTGGTGGAGTTATTGTGGAGTAATTTATTTTACGTGTAATTATGTTAATTGCTATTTGAATGTGGTTTGATGTGTTTATTCTAATTTAATTTAATAATTAAATTAGATGAATAAAATGATTTATTTGAATAAGGGATTTATTTGAGTAAGATCATTATTTGGTAATATTGTTATTGGTCAAATAAAAGTTATAATTAAATTAGTAAGGTTTAATTGAATTTATTTAATAATAGATTTAATTGAATTGAAAGTGTGACAATTAAACTATATAGTATAATGGATTATTAAAATAATAAAAAATGGGTTTTATGTTAGTTAACCAAACAAGGTCTTGTGACCCTTGGTTAGAAAAAAAACTAGTTTTATTTTGGTTTAGCCAAACAGGGCTTAGACCCTTTGGATTTTGTAACTAGTGAAACAGCTGATAATTATCTTAAGTGGGTTTTACGTTATTTTTTTTAAGTGAGGTTGTTCAGTTCTTGTAAGTTTGGAAAAGAAGAAAACAAAGAGCAGAGCTTTTGTATGAGAAGAAAAATTGAGAGGAATAGTTCTCTGTGATTTAGAGAGAGCAAAATTGAGAGAATCAAAAGAAAGGAAAGGATTGCTAAAGCTAAACTCATCATCTGTTCATAATCCAAAGGGAGACAGGAAGGTAACAAAATTCTTTTACTTCTCAAAATATTTTTTTTCTGTGTTTAATTTGGATAAATACAATTGCTAAGACTTGATGATATGATGGTTATATATGTTGCTAAGTGTATATAACCTGTTATATAGCATTCATCTATGATATTACAGTGTTTAAATTCTTGAATAAGCATGAAAAAGGTAGAACATGGCTTTTTGGCTTTACAGTGCTTTATGGTCTGTTCTAAGAGTCAAAATTGATGGTCAATTCATGCTTTCAATATGTAATTAATAGTTGTTTGTTGTAATTCGCTAAGATACGAAGAGAATGCAAGTTGAATGGATCAAAATGGTTGAATAATGAGTTCATACCGATCGATTATGCTAAATGTGTCCAAACTTATAAAAATGGCTTGAACACAGATTTTTAATCCATAATATGGGGTAAATTGATGTTCTGAGATATTGATATGGTAGTGTGGATGTTAGTTTAGGTGTTTATCATGTTTATATCATGTGGGTATGCCAAAATTGTGATTTAAATGAAGAAATTCATGGGTTTTGGGCGAACAGAGTCTGGTTCGCGAACTGCAGAAACGAATTCTGCAGATTGGCGCTGCAGCGCCGAGCCTATAACACGAACCTCACACCGCAGCGTGGATTCGCCGCAGCGTGGGCTTGAAGTTCAAGTTTCACGCCGCAGTGCGGGCTACGGATGAAGGCTCGCCGCAGCGTCAGCTTGAAGCTTGATTCCCACGCCGCAGTGCGGGCTTTGGGTCTCTTGGTCTCGGGTCGAGTCGTCGCCGCAACGTCGGCTCAAGGCTTAACCTTGACGCCGCAGCGCCGGTTCCGGTTTTCGGGTCGGGTCGGGTCGGCCAGAAAATGAAATTTTTCCAAAATTAGAAATAAAATAATTTCTTCCATAAGAAGTAACATGATAATTACGTGGTGTTTTAGAATAATTTAATGTGTATATAAGTGAGCAATCATTTATAAAAGGGAGAAGTTAATTAAATTATGAATATTAATTGTTTAAATGTGACTTGTATGTATAGGTCACTCAAAGAGCAAATAGTTAACATTATTTGTAGCAAGCTATCAAGGCAAGTTCTTTATCTCAATTTATTATATTTACGTTGAGCAAGTTTCTTATTTTACTTTCATTAATCAAGCTTATTAACCTTAGCTTATCATTATTCAAGCAAGGTTGTTATAATGTTAAATTCTTATATTTTCTTTCAGGCATTAATTATCCGATCATGGATTGTTATTCGAATTTCAAATATAAATCTCGTTGTATAATTTTATTGATTGAATCAAATGCTTTAGCGACTAGCAAACCTTTATTGATTCAGTTAGTCCATAGTTGATGAGCGTTCTAAAGACTTAGAATATCTTGAAGTTATCCCAAACCAAGTTCTTTTGGTACGGATTCTGATGTCAAACTGAGATGAACAACCCTAATATAGGGGATTAATTACGCAATAGCGTTAAAATGTTTGTGCACAATATATTGTACAAAGGGCTGATCTCCCGGAGTACGAGACGGATAGTCCATAGTCTACAAGACTGTTAAAAGTTACAGTAGAGATACTTGTTAACTTAGGACATAGTTCGAGGTCTTATGACCCTCAGAATTACTTTGATTTTGAAATCAATATTCAGTTCTTAAACCGAGTTTCCTTTCGAGCTTCCAGTCCTTTGATAGTTGTAGTTTGATCTCAAAAAGATTATTATACCCCAGTTAAAAAGTCACTCGATTGATTATATAAATGTTATTGTTATTACACTTGTGAGCAATTGTTTGCTCACCCTTGCACAAAACATTGCCGCTAAGGCTGAGAAGGCAGATGAGCCATCCACTAGCAAGGGCAAAGGAAAGATGCAGAAGTAGCTCGCGATCTGCTTATTGTTATGGAACTTTTGTAATAAGACTTATTAAATATTATGTTTTTATTCCGCGATGATGTATTAAAGGTTAGAAGACTGGGATTTATTTACTTAAGAGTTTTAAGTTGTAACCCCTTTGTGGGAAGATGATTTTATCAGTTTAATTTTATTATCCTTTATAATGGGTAGTTAGACATGAATGTATGGAATAATGAACACTAAATCTGTGGGATTGAAGTACCCGAATTTGGGGGTGTCACATCCATAGACCGACGGACAGAGCGAAAGAACAATTCAAACATTGGAGGATATGTTGAGAGCTTGCATCATGGATTTCAAGGGAAATTGGGATGATCATCTACTGTTGGTGGAATTTGCTTACAATAACAGTTACCACGCAAGTATTGGCATGCCGCCTTACGAAGCGTTGTACGGCAGAAAGTGCAGAACTCCGTTATATTGGGATGAAGTTGGCGAACGTCAATTGCTAGGACCAGAACTGGTACAACAGACCGCTGAAATCGTCAAGGTAATCAGGGCAAGATTGATAGCAGCTCAGGATAGGCAGAAAAAATATGCCGACCAACATCGTAAGAATCGAGAGTTTGAGTCTAGTAGCTACGTTTTCTTGAAGGTATCTCCCTGGAAGGGGAAAATTCATTTTGGTAAGAAGGGAAAACTGAGTCCAAGGTTCATTGGACCCTTTGAGGTGTTAAAAAGAGTTGGTGAGGTCGCGTATGAGGTAGCTCTACCTCCAGCGTTAGAACACATCCATAATGTCTTTCATGTCTCGGTGTTACGACCATACAAACCCGACTACAAGCATGTCATAGTGTATGAATCCCTGCAAGTTGAAAAAGATTTATCTTACGAAGAAGAGCCTGTTCAGATAGTTGACAGGAAAGAGCAAGTATTACGAAATAAAATTATACCTTATGTTAAGGTGATCTGGAGGAACCACAACGCTGAAGAAACTACGTGGGAACTCAAAGATCAGATGAGGGGAAATTATCCACAGTTATTTGCTTAGTCCATGTGTAGCGATTCTGGGGATAGAATCTTTGTAAGGGGGGAGAATATAACGGGACGAATTAATTGAGTCGTGATTTAAGGGGGGAAAGATGGGATGAACGAGAATTTTGTAATTTAATTTAAATATTTATTGATTGAATAAATATTTTTCGATGATTTGATTGTTGAATTAATTGATGAAATTGTGGTAGATTAATTTAATTATATGTGTTACATTAGTAAAATTGATGTGGAGAATTTTTATATTCAAAGTATGTGTTTAATTATGTTTATTTGATTAAATGCATTATTTAAATAAGCATGATGTTATTCTAATTAATTTAATATTAATTAGAGATTTAATAATTTGTCATTATAAATAAAGGGGAATTTTTATTTATGTGACTATGTGATTTAATGTAGAATTATTCTATTTTATTTAATTGATTTAAATGATATTTTTTTTAATTGATTAAATATGTAACATGAACTATATAATAAGTAATTTATTAAAATAAACTAGAAGGGAGAATAAAAGGAGTAAGCCAAACATGGACTTAGTAGGAGTTAGTGTCAGTTATTAACTGACACCATGTACTGTTAGTTTAATCTCACGTAGTTTCATTATATGCACTCCATTATCAGTATTTCTAAACCTGAGTATACAGAGAGAAAAAGAGAGAGTTTGAGAGAATTGAAGAAGAAAATTCATTCATCTTTATTGCATAATCTAGCATCTTATCAAAGATAATTCTTAAATTAAAAGTCTTTGATTATGTTCTTCTTTAATATCTACATGAATGTACATTTTGAATTTTTAGTAAATTAAATTGTATGGTTAAATTGTTAATAAAATTGATGTTAGCTGTTTGTAAGCATGAATAAATGAATTTTATATGATTTATATGTGATTTAGAGTAATTAAATCCATGAAATCATGTTTATGATAGAGTTCTAGAAATTACAGAATAGTTACATACGAATATGGTTTAAATGCATAAAATTGATGCTTGTTTTGCATGTTAATCGGTTAAATTGATAATTGATTATGTTTATGCATGTAAAAATGAAGAAAATAATAATTAAAGGGATAGATTTGGTTAACAAACGAATTCACTGCGATTGATTTTGTTAACTGTATCAAAACTTGATAATAAAGTATGAACAGTGAAATTTTTAGCCTTTAATTGGTTGTTTAGACTGTCTGTAATGTTAAAATCGCTGTGTATGTAATGGGTTTTGATTTTATAACACATATGATGAATGGGTAGACTTAAATTTGTCATTCGATGAAAAACTTTGGCCAAATTTGGCATTTTTCTGCGTTCTTCGCGAACTGCAGAATCTAGAATTCGTGTTTCTCGCCCCGGCGAGCTCAATGAACTGCATTTTCTCGCCCCGGCGAGCTCATTGAACTGAGTTTTCTGGCCCCGACGAGAAAACTGTAAAGGAAATTCTCGCCCCGGTGAAGGCTCGCCCCGACGAGAGATTTTGTGAAGAAATTCTCGCCCCGGCGAGCTCATTGCAGGAAATGTTAAATTTCTTTTTCTTTCTTTGTAGTTATGCTATGTCACCCTATGCATGTTTAAAAACTTAGATTAATGTGTTGAACGAATACCAAGATGTTGAATTGGATGCTAAGCATATACTTGCTGATTATAAAATATAAAGATCGATGAACCCTAACTTAGCGTTGAGTTTTAGGAATTCTTAAGTATGATATTGCTATAATTAGGCTTACAACTTCTGAAGTGAGACTGATAACCAGAAAACAATTGAGATATTAAAAATTAGATGTGAATGAATCCTGAAGTGTTTATAATACTATAACTAATTATTGTTACTGCTTTATAAACAGAATGTATAGGTTGATTAAAGAACGTGAATTTTAATTTATAGTCTACGCATGAGGCAAGTATCTTGTGACAACCCAGATTTTTGAGAATAATTATAATAAGAATTTAATATAGAATAATTCTTATTATGAGTCGTGTTTGAATATATATGTGCTATATATATATTTATGTGATTTATTTGGTGAGCTTAATATGTATATATATAAATGTGAAATATATACATATGTTATATATATTTATGTGATTTATTTGGTGAGCTTAATATGCATATATATAAATGTGAAATATATACATAGATTTAGAATAAATGAGTTAATAGTTAATTATTGTAACAATCGCGAGTCGTGGATAGCTTGATAATCCGAGCTTATGAATATTATTGAATAAAATAGACTTTTATTAATAATACTATGTGTTAAGAGTTTAAAGGTTATATTATGACCTAGATTATGTGTAGACGATGATTAGTAAGTATGAAAGTTTTCGTATAAGCTAATTTGGTGGTTTCGAGAAATATCGCTAGAGTACTATTTATTAGATTAAATAAATAGTTGAAGGATAATATTATTGAACGAGTTATTTGTTGTAAAGACGTTAACCCGAATTATGGGCGAGATGTATGTGCGATGATGTATATGATTATGGGGAGTTAATCGTGAAGAGCAGCGATCGCGAATCGTGAATACCCTTGTAATTTGGGTTTATTAATATTATTAAATGGATTAAATATTTTTTTTATGTGAAATGTTTAAAGGTTATTTTATAACCTGGATGATGTCAATGTATAAATTTTTATGCGTTATTGAACCGTAGGAGTGAGTAATTGATTTCGTGAAGAATTACAAAATCACTATTCGCGGGGCACGTTTCCCGAGGCACTATTCACATCATAATATTTTTGTGTTTTTTGGATTTTAATAAATTTCATAAATACGTGTATGCGTACGAATAATTTTTTCAAGTGTCGAAAATTTTATTTGAGCTGATACGTGATTTTATCCGTATCCGAAATGTATAATATGGGTGTTCCGAATAATTAGACAAATCCCATAATAATTATTTTTATGCATCTCAATATTTTATGGGAGTACCCATTTTAATTTTGGGTATAGTTATTTACCAGTTTTGGTACGAAAGTGGGAGTTTTCGGATATAATTTTGGTGTATTTGGGTATTTATTTTGGCTTGTTACTCCAAGAGGGAACCAACCCCCTATTTTAGACCAATTAGAATTGAGAGATGAGGGAGCTTGCTAGCAAACTTGAATTTTTGGCCTCCTTGAGCCACAAACCCATTTCCTCCCAAAATTACTCCACTTCTCCCAAACATTCAAACCATTCCATTCCCTTGCTCTTTCATTCCAAGTTGCTTCAGCTGATAGAGAGAGAGAGGGGGAAAAATCTGCAGCAAAGAGGAAGAAGAAAGAAGGAGAAGGTCGCCGGAAAAGTCGCCGGAAAAGAAGAAGAGTTGCCGGAAAAAGAAGAAGAAGAAAGGAAGAGAAGAAGAGGTTCGGGTGAACCAAAAAGGAAGAAGGAGACTCAAGCCAAGCTCTACCAAAGCTTCATATCATCTACGAGGGATTTACAGAGGTAAATCATTAACTTGAACCCATTTCCATTTGATTTGGTTAAGGTTTTCAAGCTTTTTATGGTTTTAGAGCTTTTATGTTCATGGGTTGGTTTTCTTGCGATTCTTGCTGGTTTTGTTTATGTTAGATATTTGTAAATGTTGCTAAGAGATTATATAAGCCATTAATAACATCAAAGTGGAACAAAAACGCAATAAATCCGTACCTATGCTTAAGGAGGATGAAGAACATGAAGAACAATGGACTTTTTGGACAATATAGACTGTGGGACCAATTTAGAGGACTGTAAAGCTAAGATTTCTTGTTTGCTTAATTATTTTGTTGTTATGATGTTGTACTTCCATGGGTTATGAGTTTAACCTAGTTGAAATGGAGTAAAAAGGGATTAAAACGAAGTTTTGGTGATGATTTTTGTAAAGAACACCATGAACACCAAAAACACGAAAATATAACATGAGTTGATACTTTGGCCTAAGATTTGGCCATGTTAATATTAATGGATAGCTCTGAATTTTTGATATGTCTTAGGAGTCCATAGAGTCCGAAACGAACCAATTTGGACGTGTATAGAAGGAGTTATAGTGGTTGGAAGCAAGATAGGTCTAGAACACGAAAAACAGAGCAGGAAACTAAGTTCGGGTGTAATGACGCAGGCTTTACGCCGGAACTGCTGGACTTGGGCTTAATGATGCCGCCCAAAGGCATATTTTGGGCGTAATTACGCCGGGTCAATTTTTGGCCAGAATCAGCTTTGACGTCCTTTACTAAAATGGGCATAACTATCTCATGCGAACTTGGATTGAGGTGATTCAAGATGATTCAGAAAGAGAACGAGTAGGCCTACAACCTTTAGGACTGATGTGCGGTTGGAGACAATCGGAGGGCGTCAGACATGCGCGTGTGCAACGTGCAATGTTTTTGACGCTAAGTTATGATGTTCTAAGTTCTATAACATGAATGTTATGAATTTTAATGATACTTAGCATTAACCAATGAGTATTAGATAAATCGAATGGGCGTGCTAGGCGTACGCAATTGCGTGTTGCTTGGGCGTTCGAATAGACAGGTTTGGCATATGGGCGTGCAAACGTCGTAACTCCGTAACAAGTGTGTATAACCTTATTTACTATTTTGTTTCTAATAATAATGAAACATGATAGTGTGTTATAACCCAATATATGAACATGCTAAGCACATACAAATGAGACGAATTAGGTGTGTGATGTGTAAACGTTGAAACGCCGCGTAAAGTGTTAATGAACTTAAATAGTGTTTCAAGTTAAACAAAACAAACATTATAAGATATAGAGTGGGATTATATTAATGTGAACCAATATATGAAGCCTTTTTAGTAGCTAATTGGTGTTTTATTGTTAAATAAATTATGTAGGATATTTGAAGGACGAGCCATCATAATTTGGCAAGGAACGCTTAAGGCAAGTTCTTTCAGTAACTTGTTGACTTGTTTAAATGTATCGATGTACATGACTTGATTACTAAATCTTTCACTATTATGTGGATTATATGCGAGCATGATTAAAGTGTGCACAATATGTAATTATGTGACTATATTGTTCTATGTGGAACTTGAATTATTGTAAATATACAACGTGAGATGCATGAGGTATGCTATGAGATGCATGATGCATATATATTGATGAATTACATAAGATTTATAATGCATGAGTAAGATGCATAGTATGAGAATCATGATGCATGGATAAAATGCAAACTTATGTGTTATGTGAAGCATGAAATGTGAAAACTGTTAGTTCTTGCTGAGCCGTCCTGCTCATTCTTGTAAAATAAAACTTTTGCAGATTTACGTTACAATGCAATTATCTTGATATCGTGATGATAAGGATTAAAGGCGCAGGGATACGAGAAGGTCGCTAAATGTTTCTTTATTGTAATTATTTAGCTGTGATGACAGTATATGATGTACGTGAATTTGACTATGTAAACCTTGAGTTAGAAATGAAGGTTATCCATTATAGTATTTATGATGTGATTATGTTAGTTACTTGTTATAGTGAACTAGAAGGATGACAATGATATACAAAGGACATTTTTATAACGAATGTATTGGTTATTGAATAACCTTGCGAATATTCAGGGATTGGATAAAGTCAGAATCTGAACCTTGCATTCACACATGAGATATTATAAAGGATCATGGTATTTATTCAACCTTGATCATAAGTGTTTTATTTAAGGTCTTCGTGCCTGGGATTAGATGAGGATATGTTGTTATATTATTGTAATTACATATTTGTAGTAAGCCTATGATGCATGGGTTGATTACCTGGCGTATCGGACCCGGGTTCAAGGTAAGACCCGAGTTTCGGGGGCGTTACAGTTGGTATCAGAGCTGATAGGTTATAAACTTTAGGTAAGAGTACCTTAGGCTATAACTGTAGTGAAGGAAGATGATAATGATGAAGATAGTGAAGAGATAAAACTCAAATAGAGTTTAATTGAGAGTAAATAAATTTAGAAAATTCATAGTAAGAGTTGAGATTTATATAAGACAATTCAAAGAAGAATCTTAATGCGTTATAAAAGATGAGAATTAGGAGTTACCTGACTCCAGTGATAAAGATGACAAGTGTTGATAAATCGATGAGGTCTATAAGACAAAGATGCAATAAAATCATATATTATGATTAAAGAGAAGAGTATAGAGGTCGTAGGATGAAACGATCGTAGGATAAGGAAGATCGTAATGTAAAACGATTATAGAGTGAGATCACGATGTGATTGGATTAAGTTATAACTACAAGGCCTCTTGTATCATCTGGTAAAGATAATACTGGTGCCATGCTTAACCGCTTCTTCAACTCTTGGA
Source organism: Aralia elata (assembly GCA_034770075.1). Classification (NCBI taxonomy): domain Eukaryota; kingdom Viridiplantae; phylum Streptophyta; class Magnoliopsida; order Apiales; family Araliaceae; genus Aralia; species Aralia elata. Next base: position 71,947,864 of record CM068384.1, read on the forward strand.
AGCTTTCTTCACATTTGTCTGTCCAGACGTACTTTACCGTCTTTCGAGTCAAATTGGTTAGCGGGGTTGCTATCTTTGAAAAATCTTGTATAAATCGCCGATAATACCCTGCTAAACCGAGAAAACTTCTTACTTCTGTTAGAGTTGTTTGTTATTCCCAATTTACAACCGCTTCTATCTTTGCTGGATCTACCGCTATTCCATTCTTGTCAATCACATGACCCAAGAATTGGACTCATTCCAACCAGAATTCACATTTGGAAAACTTTGCATAAAGTTGTTCCTTGCCTAATATCTCCAATACGCTCCTTAAGTGTTCAGCATGCTCCTCCTTTGTTCTCGAGTATACTAAAATATCATCGATGAACACTACGACAAATATGTCCAAACATGGTTTAAACACTCTGTTCATTAAGTACATGAATGCTGTCGGCGCATTGGTTAATCCAAAAGACATCACAAGAAACTCATAATGTCCATAGCGTGTCATAAACGTTGTCTTCGGCACATCTTCTTTTCTTACCTTTAATTGATGGTAACCTGATCGTAGGTCGATCTTCGAAAAGTGTTCGGCCCCTTTCAACAGGTCAAACAAATCATCAATTCGTGGTAAAGGATATTTGTTCTTTATAGTTAACTTATTTAATTCTCTATAGTCGATGCATAACCTTAACGTTCCATCCTTCTTCTTTACAAACAACACCGATGCTCCCCAAGGTGAAACACTGGGTTGTATGTACTTTTTGTCTAAGAGTTCTTGTAGCTACACAAGTAACTCCTTCAACTCTACAGGTGCCATTCTGTACGGTGCTTTGGAAACTGGCGCCGTACTCGGCTCTAGATCAATAACAAATTCGATCTCTCTATCCGGAGGTAGACCTGGTAAGTCATCGGAAATACATCTTGAAATTCCATAACTACAGGTGTTTGATCCAATCTTACTCATTCCTTTCGGGTATCTACTATATATGCCAAATAATCTATACAACCATTCCTAAGTAATCTCTCTACTTGTCTTACCGTCAGACATCGACATCATTTAGGTGAACAACCACCGTTTGAACACTACCTTTGACTTCGATATAGTCAATAGGTTTACACGCTTTCGTTGGCAGTCAATCATTGCATTATGATTAACTAACCAATCCATGCCTAAGATTATATCGAATTCTCCTAACTGTATAGGAATAAGGTTCACAAGAAATTTGTGTTTCTTAGTCTCTATGTTACAATTTCTATATATGGTTTTAACGAAAATTATCTCTTGATTTACAGTTTTTACGATTAAAAGGTATATCTGAATCTATTAACTGTTGGTTGGGTTTACTTCTCTATTTTCTGCCTCTACTACTAATGTATATGGTCTTCTTCAAGGCAGCGTTAGGCTATATAAGTAAGAAAACTAGTATAATTACAAGTATGTAATGCACATATTGTTCAAACATAATTTGTATATTCATATAGAAGGTTTACATATTCGGCTAGTAGTTTATATAAGTACTACTAGAATTCCCAAACTAGTTTCGCAAAACTTGGGTAAAGTAGTTTAGATACTACTGTTTACATACATACTTTGGTGACCAGATTTATCTAAAGCTTAATCTTACGATACTCATCACACAACATACTAGATACCACCCACCTATTGATGTCGTATCCAGTCTTTCCATTCTCTACGGGATAATCCTCTACTCGCTTATCCAGATCCACAAGTGTTTCACGAAATTCTTTATTAGTTCTATCAGGCCTTGCTTGGATTTGATATCTTTCTCTTTCCTTTCTTGACAACAGTGTCTGAAGTCAGATATTTAATCGTTCTTCATTCTCCAACCTTTCTTCCACATACGTCACCCTATTGTTTAAGGTATGTATTTCCATCTGGGCTTGTTCGACTAGGTTTTCCTCCTCTGGGTATCCTTCTTCTAGCTCTTTTACAGATTGATTTCGAACTTCTGATATATCTCTCCATATTGGTTCTTCCTCATCTGCTCCTTCTTCTATGTGAACCTCTGCAGTATCCTCATTAGGTTCTGCCTCTACCGCATCATGTAATTCTAAGTTATATTGAACTTCTTGTCCTTCAGGATCACTTCCCTGCTCAAGCTCTATCACCTGTGAACCTATCTCCCGTGAACTATCTTCCCAATCTGGGTCTGTCATCCTACAAAAGAATTTTACTTGTTTAGTATTATGATGAAGCATGTTTACACAAAAATATAAGGCTTTTAAGGTTATCTTATGTGTATTAATTATTTTACGGACTCAAAGATTATATCCTAAGGTATTTCCTAACTACCTTAGAGCTATAATCTACAGCTCTGATACCATCCTGTGACGCCCCCAAATCTCTACACTCCCCTGTAGCAGATCTGGTGCTCACGTGAAACTATACAACTATAAATATTCAATAAATATGACTTCTATCTATCTAAGGTTCACAGTATCCCATAACAGGTACTAGTTCCGGCCAGAACGTTGTCTGTGTTTGGATACCCTCACTTGGATGTATAGATTCATATCTAATGAATGCCTCTTTCATATTTATATTCCCTATCTATCTGACATTCACAGTATTAATGATAAGATTGTCCATAGAACTGAGAGGCGCATTCCGGTAAAGATGGCACCTTACCGGCGCTTATTAAGTGTAACCCCAGAGCTTATAGGACTTTCAACATCATTTAAATACCCTCATTCAGATGTATAGCTCGTATAGATACTGTATCTAACTTAGTACAACTATGCTAAATAAAATAAAGATCAGAGTATAGCGCAATAGATGAAATAAAGGATCAAAATATATTACATATCATTTGGTTTGATTACATTGTTCTCAGTACTAAGTTATTATAACAAAAGCCTTTAAAAGACTTAGATTATTCAAAAGCAGTTAATAAAACTAGTAAGCATGCCATTTTCCTTTATCTGTCCCAGAAGTGCTAAGGATATCATTTAAAGCTGCAAAAGAAGATATGCGCAAGAATGAGCTACAAATGCTCAGCAAGTTCATTTGAAAATGTAAACACAGTGTGTTTGATTTGAAAGATGTCAGGTGATATATAATTGATACTGAGGGTTCTGTACCGGAACTATATATTTCAATTTGTTCTGTCAGTCTTCAATGACTTAGAACCTCTTTGAATTCGGATATCTGGTAGGTGATCAACCTCACCAATATCCTAGGAGTATGCATATCATCCTACCACATTTTTGGTCAATTTAAGTTAATTACCAATATTGGTCAATTCATTTAATTGCTAATTTAAACCTTATTTGAAGGTTTGTCGGACCACCTTCCATCCACGGTGTCCCTTTTACTCAGTATAGATGTCATACCAAAATAATTTGGCTTGACACAATAAATTTAAGCTCAAACAGTCAATAAATGATTTCATTTCTTAAGTTATGCTGAACAAGTAGCAATAACTTCACAATAATTGATAGCAAGACATAAATGAATTGCTTAAAGGTAACAAGGTTCGGAGACTTGCCTTAGCATAGATTCGTTAAAATTTAAGACAGTTGGTCAACGTACGTAGTCTACGTATACCAAAAATAAGCGTTAGCACGTATATAAACATTGTGTACGCTAATCTAGGCAAGTTTTATTAAGGTCCGACGTCGATTCGGTATCTCGGTCGCATCCTTAATCAATTAAACACATAGGTTGTTCGATAAATCTTCATTTGGAAGCTTAATTATTAGTATAAATAATTTATTTATTATTTATAATATTTTTAGAAGCTTGGTATTATTTTTAAATAATTTTCAGAAGCTTGGAAGTATTTTTGAATAATTTTACAAGCTTAGGAATATTTTTAAATGATTTAATTATCATTTAGAATATTTTTAAAACATTTAATATATTATTTAAATAATTTATTTGTCATTTAGAATATATTTAGATGTCTAAAATATTATTTAAATAATTTATTTATCATTTATAATATTTTTTGAAAGGTAGAATATTATTTAAATGATTTATTTTATCATTAATAATATTTTTAGAATTTATTTTATCATTATAATAATTTAATTATTACTTATAATAATTTTCTTAATTTAACATTTAAATGATTTAATTATCATTTAAAGTAATTTTTAAATACTTAATATATTATTTAAATGGTTTATTTATCATTTATAATATTTAAATATTTAATATTTTATTTAATTATTATATATAATAATTTTATTTACCTTAATATCATTTTTAAATATTTAATATAATTATTAAATGATTTAATATCATTTTTAAATAATTAATGTAATTATTAAATAATTTATTATAATAATTATTATTATTTAACTAAATTAAATAATAATTCAGAAAAATAAATTTTTATAATTAAAAATGAATTTTCGAATATAATTATTAATTATTTATAATTATTTAATATTTATTTATTATTTTATAATTTATTTAATTAATTTTTATTTTATTTTTATTAAAAATTCGTCGCTAAAGGGCTTTAGCGACGGTCTGCATGTGTTCATAGGTTTCTGGGTTTGGTTATGAATTTCGTCGCTAAATGTGTTCTTCAATGAAGAACAGTTGGTCAATGTCCAGTTGGGACTTTTGATCTCAAATTAATCTCAGCTGGTTTGATGTTTGTGTCTGATTTTTGTTTGTTATTATAGCCAACATGACAGTGTATAACAACATGTTAAATTTCACTTCAAATTATATCATATCATGTTTTAAATTTGATGGTCAAACCACCGGGTTCAAATTGTTCTTGAGTTTCTGGGTAACCTAGAAACTCAGTCAGTCATAACGGTCAACATGGTTTAACCATTAATAACTTTGATTCTGTGTTTGCCAAATGTGTTTTGATGATTCAAGATTGTAGTTTACATACCAAATAACATGTTTAAAACAAGAAACAACATATTAAATATCATCTAGGCATGATCTAGGTTGATCAAAAGTCTTGTCAGACACTGTCAGAGTGTTCTTCATGTTTCTGGGTTACCCAGAAACAATCTATCATGGTCGGTCAATGGGTTTTGACCAGCCATATCTTCCTACTGTGAGATAATTTTGGACTTCTACTAATTGGATCTTAAAGCTAACATGGCATACTACTGATTCATGCTTTAAAACACATCAAACAAACATTTTAAGCCGATCAAAAGCTCTGACAAAGTAGCTTGTCAGACTGTTCTTGACTGCCAATCAAGAACAGTTTGCTATTTTGGCTTGATTTTCATATCTAGATGTTATGTACACGTGTTTTAACCGCCCAGATCACTTAATTACATATTAATAAGTATTCCTAAACACTAAAACATAACATCAAATTCAAACTTAAAGATCTAGCAATAAATTAGGGTTTATGCACCTTTTTCTTCAAATTTTGATTTCTGGCTTTTGATTCTGAACTTGTGGTTGCTGGGGCTTGTTATGGTATGATTCTAAGTGTATAAGCTTTGTAAATTTCGTGGCTTAGCTGACCAGCATCTCATTCTATTTATAGAAACTCCAATTTAGGGTTTCCTAGGGTTACTTTCCAAATCTTGCCTCCAAATATATCTAACCACTTAACTTGTGCTGCTTATGATCTGGTATAACTCACCTACTTGTGCTGGAGTGTGTCAAGCACAAGCTTGCACACTCCTAGCTTAATTTTCATTGACTAGAATTTATTTTTGATTTATTTTACTTACAAATTAAAATTAGATTTTTATTAATCATGATTAGGATGTTTAATCATGTTTAGTAATACTTTAATTAAGTTAATATATCATAATTAAAGTTTATCATTTCATAATTTAGTGTTATCAAATCAAATTAGGGTTTTAGGGTTCTGAATTAGGGTTTAGGGTTTTCAAACCTACAATTAGGGTTTTAAATCTTTCGTTAGGGTTTTAATATAAGTTTAATAATTCATAATTAATATTATGATTCATTACTTAGATCTTAATTATATCAATTAAGATTATTGTACAATAATTAGTGTTTCGATTAGACAATTCGGATAAATATTATCAATTAGGGTTTTCAAATTAGGGCTTCTGTTTCAGTTTATTATCCTAACCCTAATTAACGTATTTTAGATTTTTATCAGTTAATATAATATTATATTAACTCCGAAGCACGACAAAGCACTTCGTCATTCCAAGCGCGACACAGCAGCTTACAAAAATAATTTGCCGAGACACTTCTCGGTGAATTCGCCGGAAGCACGACTAATCATTTTGTCCGATTAAGCACGACACAACTGCTTGGCGAAAAAGTTTTTATTTGACCTAATTGTTTAATAAAATACACAATTACATAATACAAAGTCAGTTCTTGAAAGTTCATTTATTAAACATATAATTTACATATACAAATCTTATTAGGGTTCAGAATATTACAGTTATATGGTAGGAGGTGTCGAACACCGTGTGTTGGGATGAGGTAGGTGAGCGTAGACTGCTGGGACTTGAAATGGTGCAGCAGATAGCAGATACGGTGAAGCCGATCAGGAACCGCTTGGTAGCAGCACAAGACCGTCAGAAGAAGTACGCTGACTTACATCGTAAGGAGCGAGACTTTGAAGTGGGCAGTTTCGTGTTCTTGAAGGTATCTCCTTGGAAGGGGAGGATTCGTTTTGGTAAGAAGGGCAAGTTAAGCCCTAGGTTCATAGGACCGTTCGAGATTTTAAGGCGAGTTGGTGAAGTTGCGTACGAGGTAGCGTTACCTCCTGAAATTGAGCACATTCACAATGTGTTTCACGTGTCAGTGTTACGACCATACAAACCAGACTACAAGCACGTTATATCCTATGAGCCAATTCAAGTCGAGAAGGACTTATCGTACGAAGAGATTCCTGTCCAAATACTTGATAGGAAGGAAGAGAAACTAAGGAATAAGAACATTCATTCCGTTAAAGTTCTCTGGAGAAACCACGCAGTTGAGGAAGCTACGTGGGAACTTGAGGAAAGGATGAGAGCGAATTATCCGCAGTTATTTGAGTAACCTTATGTTGCAATTCCGAGGACGGAATTTTTATAAGGGGGGAGGATGTAATGACCGTGAATTTTTAAACTCCATTATTAATTAAATATAAATTAAATTTTTAATGAGTTAGTTTCGTATGATTATTTAAAATCCTGTATATTTAATTGGTTATGTGGTTATATGATTTCGCGTAACTGTTAAGATTAATTAAAGGAAGTCACTAATGGTTTAATTAAATTAGTGACTTAACCCTACGATTTTTATTGTTGAAAGAATTGATGAAGTGCCTATTTAATTAAATATTCAATTTAATTGAATATAGTGTGGGAATAGATATTTAATTATTTTAAAAGGTGTCTCAACAATAGAATTATTAAATTGATGGACTACCCTAGGTTATTTAATATATGGAAATTTATGAATAATTAGGTATTAAATATTCAATTATTTTGAATATAGTAAATTAATTAATATTACTTATTAATTAATAAGGATAATATAAATAATAATATTTATAGTCCCCTTTGGTGAGTAAATAATATTTGACTAGTTAAAATTATTTAATTAACTAGTAGCAAAATAATGGGACAAGAATTATGGGACATATCCTATTTTTCCATCCGTGGTCTGCCATTTAGGAAGAAAAAAAAGAAATTAAATTAAAACAAGTTGGGATGAATAGTGAGCCGCGTATGGATTTTGTGCCGAATTTTCTGGGAAGCAAAATCGTGGCTGAAGATTTCAGCGGCGTTTGCCATCATCACCTTCTTGTTTCCAATGGTTAACAAATTCAGGCAAAAGCTTGGCACGGTTAATGAATTGGCTATAAATTAGAGGCCCAACTTCTTCCTTCAGTGGACTGAGATCGTAAAATTAACTGAGAGAAAGAGAGAGATCGAGAGCTTGGAAGGGAAAGGAATTAGAAGGAGGGAGCCAATTAGCGAATGGTCTCTGATTTCATAGTTTATTGCGGAAGGAAGAGAAGAACGACAACTAAGTCTAGAAGGTAAGCCTTTTCCCAAAAGCCATTTACAGTTACTCATAGTATCAGTAACCATTACTGCAAAAGCTCTGCTTTGTGCTTGGGAATTAATTACTCCAATTAGGAGTATAAAACTTGCAATTAATAACAATATGTGAATAATATGGAGCTTTGCATGCTTGGTAATTAGTTTTAAGGATTAAAATTGAAGAAAACCATGAAAACGAAACGGAGAAGACGAACTCTGGTTCGCCACACCGCAGCACCGGCAGATGGTGCCGCAGCGATGCGATAAAGGGTCTTGGCGTCGCAGCGGCAGCATGACGCCGCAGCGCCGTGCCTAAGGGCCTTGATGCCGCAGCGCCAAGATTGTTGCTTGATCCCACGCCGCAGCGTCAAGCCCATGTGATGAGCCCTAACGGCACGGACCTCACGCCGCAGCGTCGGCTTTGCTTTAATAGCCTCTCGCTGCAGCGCCAAGGCCGCGTTTTTGGTCGGGTCGGTCCGGATCGGGTCGTGCAGTTTGAGAATTAAACACTTTTAATTTAAAATTCTTAATTAAGTTACATTAATTAATAATTAGTTAATTACTATTTAATCAATATTAGATAATAATTATGGATAAATGCAGTTAGTAATTTATTATCAGACTTGTATTGAATAATAAATAAGGATAATTAGTTGATTATTACTATTAGGCAACCATTTAACAACCAAGATTAAATAGTGTTGTCTTAAGGCGGAAATTGACTAACCTGGTTACAACTTACGTTTTGTTTCCAGGGGGACCCCCGACTGGGTAGTCGTAGTGGCAATCAAAGTACTTTAATGATGCTATGTCAGTTTTAAATCTAGTCTATAAGTGACTAATTATTACACGAATATGTACTTAATTGTGTAGGATTTTAAGGAGCGTGTGTTAGTATATTGTAGCAGATGCACCAGGCAAGTTCTCTATCCTGAAACTTTAATTGTGCAAGTTCCCTTGACTTCTATTGACTTGTGCAAATATATTATTGTTGAGCAATTATTATTGAGGACAAGTTCCCTTTTTACCGAAACTTCACTTTGTGCAAGTTCCTAACCTTAAACTTCTTACGTTGCAAGTTAATATTTAAGCTTGAATCTTTAATTCCTCAAGCATGCTCTAAGCGGATTAATTACTTAACAATTATTCCACATCGTTGTTATTGGCACTCGCATTTTGTGCAATTGTTTTCGCGCATATGTTGACTTGTACTTTATTTAAAGTTCTAATATGGATGAACTGCCATAGTTAAGTCTTAGCCATTGTCCGGCTAGACATTTGTGGTACAGATTTTTAAAAGCTTTCTAAGCCATTTTAAGGCGTGGAATCTTGGACTTTATGAACACCCCTACAATATAAGGGGAGTATCCCACGTATCGGAATATAAGATACATATAACAGAAATGAAATGTTATGGATACACATCGGGTGCTAGAGGCTGATCCCCTCGAGTACTTATTTCTGAGCCAGTAACCAAAGGGTCAACTAGGTATTGACTCCCTTGGACGTTTATTGTTCAAAGTCTACTTGATTAGCATTCGTTTTAAAAGCAATTTTTATTCTTGCTTTCAATATTCATATTGTTGAATTCCTCTATTTTCCTTCCGTTCATCATGATATATATCTTTTCTTGCTGTTATTTAAACTTGCTGAGCAAACTAGTTACTCACCCTTGCTATATCATGAACCTTATTGCAGTTAAGCCCGAGACCTCAGGAAAAGACAAGGGCAAAGAAAAGATGAAGTATTGGTCTTTTAATGTCTGTATTTTGATCGAGGCATAGTTAAGAAACTTCTATTGTTATTTAAACCCTATAGTACTGTATTAGGGTATATTTGTATTTTTGTATTAAGGTTATCGAACCTTGGGACTAGTAACACCTTTTGAATGAACAACATATGTTTATTATATTCCGCACTTAGTTATTGTATGTTGTTTGGAGGTGGTTGTTTGTATTGGAACGTGATGACTAAATCCGGGTGTTTGAGACCCGAATTTTGGGGGCGTCACAGGCGATAATCGCCTTCTCTAGCACTGCCGTAAACGAATTCAATTGAAACATCGAAACTCGGCTATAAAGCCAGGGCTTCAGTCCCTGCTCAAACCTTCTAGCCTTTCTCTCATCAGTATTAACTTGATACGGCGCAAACCTTGCCAACTCATTAAATCTTGCAGCATACTCAGGCACCGTCATTGTACCTTGCTTTAACTCCAGAAATTGCACCTCCATCTGATTCTGCACACTCGCCAGAAAATATGTTTCGAAAAACATCTCCTTGAATCTATCCCACGGAATTACCCCTTGACCACCTCGAGTTTTGTTAGCTTGCCACCAATAACTAGCTTCTAATTTCAACATAAATGTAACGAATGCAGTCTTCTAGTCCTCGTTGACCCTAGCGACGTCAAAAACCTTTTCCATCTCCATGACCCATGTTTGTGCTTCGATCGGATTCATAGACCCTTGAAATTCTGGGGGTCCAATAGCCTTGAAGTCTTTGAAAGTCGTGACCTGTGCTTGGGGTTGATTTGCAAATGCTCCTGTTAACAAATTCACCAACTGTTGCATTGGATTAGCATTGGTTTCTTCGTTATTATTTGTGGATCCCTCAGGGGCCTGTTAACGTGTTGGTCTTCTTCTTGGCGGCATCTTACTGTTAAGAATTCGCGCTATTAGATTATTACTCAATTACTTAAATATTTAAGTCCTAACTTAAACATTTATAAATAATATTTAGCACATATCACTTCTGATAACTTCTGTATTTTATTCATTTACTGATTCAAAACATAACATAGATAACATCATAGTTATTTACATCATCTATCCTGAATTCATAACATTTCAGGATTACATCATCATATTCCTCTATTTATCTCATTTGAGATTTACATCATATTAATTCTCTTAGAAAATAACTTATTATTACTGCTACCCGTGACCTATAAAGACATTCCACGTCGCACGACTTCTTTACGCTCCTGTTCCATGATACGAATCATCGTTCTGCGATCCATCACGTACCACGAAAAATCCTCGAACTGAGTTGGGTAATGATAAACCCGATCCTGAGCTCTATCCATCGCTGTGTGGAAAACATGCTCCATCTCATCCATCTTGACTTACTTTAACTGTATCTCATCCTCAACACGGTCTGCATGATCAGCAACCTTCATCCACGCATCCTCAGCTCTAGCACGCTTTGCAGACTCTTCTCTCAGCTCACTCTTCAGTTTTTCCACCTCAGCTAATAACTCCTCCTTTTGGCTCTCTGCCTGAACCAGCTTCCACTCCACGTCTCCAAGACGGATGTCAAGCTCCTCCATCTCATTATTCTTCTGCACTATGGTGGTCTGATGATCTGCCACCTACTCCTCCAACTCCTCCACCATACCCTGCAACTCTATGTTACGATCATACACCTGCTCATATATTTGAACACCTAAGGAAGATAATGGTATCTCCTCAGGGTCTTCTTCCTCCTCCACAATCTCCTCAGGATCCTCCTCAGGATCAGCCTCAGGCTCGTACTCAGGACCTACAACTGTGATTAATGGGGATGGCCCCCTCTGCACTAGCTGCTCCCGGACTACATGAACATCTCGGGGCTCCTCCTCCCTAACCTGACTGGATGCTCCTATATCGGTCATCCTGCCACCAAAATTTTAAGTTTAGTTACTACTTGATACTACTCGATGGTACTCGCGAGCACATAAGTTATAGCACATAAAGTTTTTTTTATAATGAATTCCTTAATTTATTCCTTAGAACTCGATAAGAGTTTTAACACCACTATATTTACGATTCTTAACCTACAGCTCTGATACCAACCTGTGACACCCCTAAATCCGGGTACTTCAATCCCACATATTTAGTGTTCATTATTCCATTCATTCATGTCTAACTACCCATAATAAAGGATAATAAAATTAAACTGATAAAATCATCTTCCCACAAAAGGGGTTACAACTTAAAACTTTTAAGTAAATAAATCCAGTCTTCTAACCTTTAATACATCATCGCGGAATAAAAACATAATATTTAATAAGTCTTATTACAAAAGTTCCATAACAATAAGCAGATTGTGAGCTACTTCTGCATCTTGCCTTTGGCCTTTCTAGTGGACGGCTCATCTGACTTCTCAGCCTTAGCTGCAATGTTTTGTGCAAGGGTGAGAAAGCAATTGCTCACAAGTAAAATAACAATAACATTTATATAATCAATGGCGTGAATTTTTAACTGGGGTATAATAATCTTTTTGAGATCAAACTACAACTGTCAAATAACTGGAAGCTCGAAAGGAAACTCGGTTTAAGAACTGAATATTGATTTCAAAATCAAAGTAATTCTGAGGGTCATAAGATCTCGAACTGTGTCCTAGGTTAACAAGTATCTCTACTATAATCTTTAACAGTCTTGTAGACTATGGACTATCCGTCTCGTACTCTGGGGGATCAGCCCTTTGTATAATGTATTGTGCACAAACATTTTAACACTACTGTGTAATTAATCCCCTATATTAAGGTTGTTCATCTCAGTATGACATCAGAATTCGTACTAAAAGAACTTGGTTTGGGATAACTTCAAGATATTCTAAGTCTTTAGAACGCTCATCAACTATGGACTAGCTGAATCAATAAAGGTTTGCTAGTCGCTAAAGTATTTGATTCAATCAATAAAATTATACAACGAGATTTATATTTGAAATTCGAATAACAATCCATGATCGGATAATTAATGACTGAAAGAAAATATAAGAATTTGACATTATAACAACCTTGCTTGAATAATGATAAGCTAAGGTTAATAAGCTTGATTAAAGAAAGTAAAATAAGAAACTTGCTCAACGTATATATAATAAATTGTGATAAGGAACTTGCCTTGATAGCTTGCTATAAATAATGTTAACTATTTGCTCTTTGAGTGACCTATACATACAAGTCACATTTAAACAATTAATATTCATAATTTAATTAACTTCTCCCTTTTATAAATGATTGCTCACTTATATACACATTAAATTATTCTAAAACACCACGTAATTATCATGTTACTTCTTATGGAAGAAATTATTTTATTTCTAATTTTGGGGAAATTTCATTTTCTGGCCGACCCGACCGGACAAAATCGACCCGACCCGAAAACCGGAACCGGCACTGCGGCGTCAAGGTTAAGCCTTGAGCCGACGCTGCGGCGACAACTAGACCCGAGACCAAGAGACCCAGAGACCGCGCTGCGGCGTGGGAATCAAGCTTCAAGCCGACGCTGCGGCGAGCCTTCGTCCGTAGCCCGCGCTGCAGCGTGAAACTTGAACTTCAAGCCCACACTACGGTGAATCCACGCTGCGGCGAATCCACACTGCGGCGAATCCACGCTGCGGCTTGAGGTTCGTGTTATAGGCTCGGCGTTGCAGCGCCAATCGGTAGAATTCGTTTCTGCAGTTCACAAACCAGACTCTGTTCGCCCAAAACCCATGAATTTCTTCATTTAAATCACAATTTTGGCATACCCACATGATATAAACATGATAAACACCTAAACTAACATCCACACTACCATATCAACATCTCAGAACATCAATTTACCCCATATTACGGATTAAAAATCTGTGTTCAAGCCATTTTTACAAGTTTGGACACATTTAGCATAATCGATCGGTATGAACTCATTATTCAACCATTTCGATCCATTCAACTTGCATTCTCTTCGTATCTTAGAGAATTACAAAAAACAACTATTAATTACATATTGAAAGCATGAATTTACCATCAATTTTGACTCTTAGAATAGACCATAAAGCACTGTAAAGCCAAAAAGCCATGTTCTACCTTTTTTATGCTTATTCACGAATTTAAACACTGTAATATCATAGATGAATGCTATATAACAGGTTATATACACTTAGCAACATATATAACCATCATATCATCAAGTCTTAGCAATCGTATTTATCCAAATTAAACACAGAAAAAAAAATATTTTGAGAAGTAAAAGAATTTTGTTACCTTCCTATCTCCCCTTGGATTATGAACAGATGATGAGTTTAGCTTTAGCAATCCTCTCCTTTCTTTTGATTCTCTCAATTCTGCTCTCTCTAAATCACAGAGAACTATTCCTCTCAATTTTTCTTCTCACACAAAAGCTCTGCTCTTTGTTTTCTTCTTTTCCAAACTTACAAGAACTGAACAACTTCACTTAAAAAAAAACAACGTAAAACCCACTTAAGACAATTATCAGTTGTTTCACCAGTTACAAAATCCAAAGGGTCTAAGCCCTATTTGGCTAAACCAAAATAAAACTAGTTTTTTTTTCTAACCAAGGGTCACAAGACCTTGTTTGGTTAACTAACATAAAACCCATTTTCTATTATTTTAATAATCCATTATACTATATAGTTGAATTGTCACACTTTCAATTCAATTAAACCTATTATTAAATAAATTCAATTAAACCTTACTAATTTAATTATAACTTTTATTTGACCAATAACAATATTACCAAATAATGATCTTACTCAAATAAATCCCTTATTCAAATAAATCATTTTATTCATCTAATTTAATTATTAAATTAAATTAGAATAAAAACATCAAACCACATTCAAATAGCAATTAACGTAATTACACGTAAAATAAATTATTCCACAATAACTCCACCAAATATTATTTCATTCAATAAAGAAATTAACTAAAATATTTATTTAACTCAATAAATATTTTATTTATTCACAAAAATCACATTCGTTACAGTGGATGGTATGTCGTACTCATACGTAACTGCGTTCCCATGCAATCTTGTAGTCATTTACAGAAGTTCGACGTGAAGCGCGGATCCCTATTTGAGATAATAGATATTGGAACACCGTGCCTCGAAACAATCTCTTCCACTTACAACTTTGCCAGCTGATCTAAGTTGAATTTGATCTTGATTGGTAAGAAATGTACTGATTTCGTCAGTCGGTCCACGATAACCCATACTGCGTCGAAACCTTTCTGAGTCATCGGAAGACCTACTACGAAATCCATGGTGATGTGCTCCCATTTATATTCTGGGATTTCTAACGATTGTAATAGCCCACTTGGCCTCTGATGTTCTGATTTAACGTTCTGACATGTCAAATACTTGGCTACATAATCAGCAACATTTCTCTTCATATTCGGCCACCAAAAATGTTGTCGGAGATCTTGGTACATCTTCGTACTACCCGGATGAATCGAATATCTTGAATTATGAGTCTCGCTCAAAATTTCCTCCTTAATCTCTGGTACTGGCGGAACCCAAATTCTTCCCTCGAATCTTAATACTCCCTCGTTATCCACTTTGAATTTCACTGCATCACCTCCAGATATTCTCTTCCTGATTCTATCACATTCTTCGTCCTGAATTTGTACTTCCTTAACCTTATTTACCAAAGTTGAATCGATTCTCAATTAAAATAATTTTTCGTCACACTCCTCCGGAAATTTTACCTCCAACTCTAGTTTCGCGATTGCTGTAATTAGCTCTTCTTGAGCGGTAATCATAGACAATTTCTCCCGTCCCTTTTTGCTTAAGGCATCGGCCACAACGTTCGCTTTACCCGGATGGTATAAAATCTCGCAGTCGCAATCTTTTATCAATTCCAACCATCTTCTCTGTCGCATGTTCAGATCCTTCTGTGTAAAAATATATTTCAGACTCTTGTAGTCTGTATATATTTCACACTTCTTCCCGTAAAGATAGTGCCTCCATATCTTCAAAGCAAACACCACCGCGGCAAATTCCAAATCATGGGTAGGATACCCCTTCTTATATTCTTTTAATTGTCGTGATGCATACGCAATGACCTTACCGTTCTGCATAAGCACACAGCCTAGTCCTTTATGCGACGCATCACTGTACACCACAAAATTTCCTGTGCTATCCGGTAGAGACAACACAGGCGCCGTACTCAACCTCTTCTTTAATTCTTGAAAACTTTCCTCACACTTCTCCGTCCAAACGAATTTCACCGTCTTCCTAGTTAAATTCATTAACGGAGTCGCGATTTTGGAAAAATCCTAAATGAATCTCTTGTAGTAACCTGCCAATCTAAGGAAACTTCTTACTTCCAATGGTGTTTTCGGTTGATCCCAGTTAAGCACTGCTTCTACCTTTGACGGATCCACCGAAATCCCATCCTTGTCAATCACATGTCCAAGAAATTGCACTCGTTCTATGCAGAATTCATATTTTGAAAATTTAGCATACAACTTCTCTCTTCTTAACGCTTCTAATGTCCCTTTTAAATGCTTTGCATGCTCTTCTTTGGTTTTGGAATAAATTAGGATATCATCGATGAATACTACTACAAACTTGTCCAAAAACGGCTTAAACACCCTGTTCATTAAGTCCATGAATGCTGCAAGAGCATTCGTTAGACCAAATGACATCACCAGAAACTCGTAGTGACCATAACGAGTCCTGAACGCTGTCTTCGGTACATCTTCCTTCCTTACCTTCAACTGATGATAACCACTCCACAAATCTATCTTTGAGAAATACCTAGCTCCTTTCAATTGGTCAAACAAGTCATCGATTCTTGGCAATGGGTATTTATTTTTAATCGTGACCTTGTTCAACTCTTTGTAATCAATGCAAAGTCGCATCGATCCGTCCTTCTTTTTAACAAACAACACTGGCACTCCCCACGGCGATATGCTCGGCTGAATATACTTCTTATCTAAAAGTCTTGTGTTTGTACCATTAATTCTTTCATCACTACTAGGGCCATACGGTACGGAGCTTTCGATATCGGGGCAGTTCCTGGTGCCAAATCGATTACAAATTCAACTTCCCTATCTGGCGGAAGTCCTGGCAAATTGTTTGGAAAGACGTCTACAAAGTTTCCCTTACGATAGGTATATCTTCTAATTTCGGACTCTCTTTTCGAGTATCAACTATGTAGGCTAAGTATCCCACACAGCCTTGTCTTAACAACTTCCTGGCCTGCATCATCATCAGACAACTCGCTTGCCTAGGTGACTTGCTATCGCAAAATACTACCTTTGACAGAGTCATAAGGTTAATACGTTTCTTTTGGCAATCAATTATCGCTCCATAATTGAATAGCCAATCCATTCCCAAAATAACGTCAAATTCCCCAAGTTTGATTGGGATCAGATTTAATGTCATCACGTTTCCCTTAATATTCACTCTACAGTTCTTGTGTATGTACTTAACAGGAATTACCTCCCTATTCGCAATTTCTATGTTCAAAGGGTAATCTAATTCCTCCTTAGGCAATTCTAAGTTCTTAGCAAAGTCATCGGATATAAATGAACAAGTAGCACCCGAATCGAACAATACATAAGCATCTATATTATTGATCGGAATGATACCTGACACTACATCGCGAGACTGTACGGCATCTTGCACGGTAATATTGAAAGTCCTGGCGGTAGGTCAGTTTGTTGGTGCTCATCCGGTTATAGTTAATGTATTACCACCATTGTTCCCCTTATTGCCTCCTGTTCTTGCTCCTCCTGCTGCCTTCTTGGGACAATCCCTAGCCAGATGATCCTTTGATCCGCAAGTGAAATAAGCGCCCTTCTTTGGATTCAGACAATTCGGTGCTATGTGGCACTCCTGACCGTAATTGTAGCACACCCTCTTCCCCTTCAGGTAAATCCCCACGTGATTCTTCTCACATGTAACACACGCTTCTATCTTCTTTTTTTGACCTCCTTGTTGATTTCCAGCAGATCCATTATCATTCCACTTTCTCTTCTGATTGTGACCACCACTGTTACTACCACTTGCTTTGTTATTCTCATTTTCACCCTTCTTTTTCTTCTGCTCCTGGTTATACTTAGTCAGAGCATCACTCCCACCTTCTGCGATAATCGCTTTTTCTAAAACTCTGGCAAAAGTGTTCAATTGGAACATTGACACCTTGTTGTACAACCATGGCTTCAATCCCTGTTCGAATCTCCTCGCCTTCCTTTCATCGGTGTTCACTTGGTAAGTTGCGAACCTAGCCAACTCGATAAATTTCGCAGCGTATTCCGGTACAGTCATGGTACCCTGCTTCAGCTCCAGGAATTGAATCTCCATTTTATTTTGCGAGCTAATCGGAAAATACATCTCAAAGAACATCTCCTTAAACCTCTCCCACCCTGACCTCCTCATACCTTATTTGCTTGCCACCAATAGTTGGCTGCTGACTTAAGCATGAACGTTGCAAAGGCAGTCTTTTGATCATCACTAACCCTAGCAATGTCAAATACTTTCTCCATTTCCATCACCCAGGTTTGGGCTTCGATTGGGTTCAGGGAACCTCTAAACTCTGGCGGTCCTACCGCCTTGAAATCCTTAAATGACGTCACTGGTGGAGCTTGCGGTTGATTCGCAAGTGCTTCAGCCAAAAGGTTCACCAACTGCTGTACAGGATTAACATTGGCGTCGTGGTTGTTATTGGTAAAGCTCTCCTGAGCTTGTTTACGTGGTTGGCGTCTCGGCGGCATTTTCTGTTCAAGAATATGCGCTTATTAGATCATCACTCAATTTCTTAAGTGTTCAACATTTAACTCAAACAATTCAGGTTAAACATTTAACACATAACATCTTCAAATAAAATTGATATTTCATTAATTCAAAAGTCTTAAACATAGAAAGATAGCATCAGTGCTATTTACATCAACTATCCCAAGATCAAACAATCTTTAGGATTAAATAGTCATATTCCATTGTGTATAATCACGCTGGAATTTACATCATTAACTACCATAAATATTTACACATAATTCAAAACTCCTCCTATCACAGCCTACTAAGGCATCGAACTGCCTTCCTACGTTCTTCCTCCATGATACGGAGCATCGTCCTGCGATCCAACATGTACCATGGCAAGTCCTCGAACTGAATTGGATAGTGGAAAACTCGATCCTGGGCCCTATCAATCGCTGTCTGAAAAGTATAGTCTGTCTCCTCAATCTTAGCCTTCTTTGCCCGTTCGCCTTCTTCGAAAATCTCTGCACGTTGAGCGGTGTTCATCCAAGCATCCTCTTCTCTAGCACGTTCCGCTGACTCCTCACTCAGATCATCCTTCAATTTCTGAATCTCAAGTTTCATCTTCTAATTCTCAGCTAAAAGGTCTTCCTTTTGGCTTTTTGCCTTAACTAACTTCTATTCCACGTCTCCAAGACGTATATCAAGATCCTTAATTTTCTCGTTTTTCTGGTCTATAAGAGTCTGGCGTCTATTTGCCAGTCCTTCCAAGTCTCTGACTCTATCCTGCAACTCTATGGTACGATCATCCAATGCATCGTACATCTCAACATCGACAGAGGTAAGGGGTACCTCCTCGAGATCCCCATTATCCTCCTCAGCCTCTATCTCACCATCCTCAGAATCCTCCTCTGAATCAATCTCAGGCTCATGCTCCTGACCCATAACAATGATCAATGGAGATGACTCTCTCTGTATCAATTGCTCCCGAATAACATGGATATCACGGGGCTCCTCCTTTTCAGCCACTCAGGGCTCAACATCCCTAGGCTGACTGAATCCTCCAACATCCGACATCCTGACAACAAAGTTTAAATTTTAATTAATACTCGGCACTAGTCGCAACACATAGGTTGTTAACACATAAGCACATAGCACAAAAGTCTTTTATTATCTTTAATGAATTCCGTAATTCATTCCTTAGAACTCGATAAGAGTTTATCACCACTATATTTTCTGACTCTTAAAAGGCTACTGCCCTAAGGTTTCCCCACCTAAGGTTCATAACCTATAGCTTTGATACTAACCTATGACACCCCCAAATTCGGGTACTTCGTTTCCTCAGGATTTGGTGTTCACTATCTAAATACATCACATCACATCTAACTACCCATTCAAATATAAATGAAAACTCTTAATTAAAATAGAAATCTCCCATTAAAGGATTACAACATCTTTAACAAATAAATCCCAGGTTATCTAACCTTAAATAAACATCAGTGCGGAAACATAAATTAAGTCTATTACATAAACATCATTTAAACAATATAACAAGTCTTCATCACTTGTTTGCTTTGCCTTTGCCCTTACTAGTGGATGGCTCATCAACTCTTTCAACTTTAGTTGCAATATTATTATGTAAGGGTGAGCAATGATTGCCCAGCAAGTACAACAACAACGATAATAATAATATGCGAAACAATCAACGGATATTGAATAATCGAAGGTTCAGCTTCTGAGTCAAGATTATAAGACAAGATTCAAAAGAACATCTGAGGGTCTTATGATAACGAACTATGTCCCAGGTTATCAAGTATTTCTACTTTAAACCTTTAACAGTCGTAAGACTATATGGACCTTACTTCTCGTACTTAGGGGGATCAGCCCTTTGTACCATGTGTGTGCACAACATCTTAACGCTGACGCGTAAATAAAATCCCTTGTATAAGGGTTGTTCATCTCAGTTTGACATCAGAGTCCGCACCAAAGGAAGTTTGGTTTGGATTTACTTCAACAACGTTTTTAGAATTTAGAACGCTCATCAATTATGGACTAGTCGAATCAATAAGGGTTTGCTAGTCAATCAAGGTTCAAAAGGTGTTATTCGAGAATCAAAAACTAAAATCTCACAAAAGGTACAATTCGATAAGTTCTGTATAACTGAAGTATTACAAAAAGGAAATTAAAACGTTTCATTGAATCTGTGAAATTGAATGGAATAGAAATAATAACTTGCTCGAGTAAGTAATAGCATTATGAAATATATATGATAAGAGAATTAAGTTCAGGAACTTGCGTAATTGAAATCCAGGTAGAAAACTTGCGTAAACGTAAAAGTAAGGATAAGATACTTGCCTCGTGCGTAGACTATAAATTAAAATTCACGTCTTTAATCAACCTATACATTCCGTTTATAAAGCAGTAACAATAATTAGTTACAGTATTATAAACACTTCAGGATTCATTCACATCTAATTTTTAATATCTCAATTGTTTTCTGGTTATCAGTCTCACTTCAGAAGTTATAAGCCTAATTATAGCAATATCATACTTAAGAATTCCTAAAACTCAACGCTAAGTTAGGGTTCATCGATATTTATATTTTATAATCAGCAAGTATATGCTTAGCATCGAACTCAACATCTTGGTATTCGTTCAACACATTAATCTAAGTTTTAAACATGTATAGGGTGACATAGCATAACTACAAAGAAAGAAAAAGAAATTTAACATTTTCTGCAATGAGCTCGTTGGGGCGAGAATTTCTTCACAAAATCTCTCGTCGGGGCGAGCCTTCGCCAGGGCAAGAATTTCCTTTACAGTTTTCTCACTGGGGCGAGAAAACTCAGTTCAATGAGCTCACCAGGGCGAGATCCCGCCGGGGCGAGAAAACACAGTTCATTTAGCTCGCCGGGGCGAGAAACACGAATTCCAGATTCTGCAGTTCACGAAGAACGCAGAAAAATGCCAAATTTGGCCAAACTTTTTCATCGAATGACAAATTTAAGTCTACCCATTCATCATATGTGTTATAAAATCAAAACCCATTACATACACAGTGATTTTAACATTACAGACAGTCTAAACAACCAATTAAAGGCTAAAAATTTCACTGTTCATACTTTATTATCAAGTTTTGATACAGTTAACAAAATCAATCGCAGTGAATTCGTTTGTTAACAAAATCTATCCGTTTAATTATTGTTTTCTTTGTTTTTACATGCATAAACATAATCAATTATCAATTTAACCGATTAACATGCAAAACAAGCATCAATTTTATACATTTAAACTATATTCGTATGTAACTATTCTGTAAATTCCAGAACTCTATCATAAACATGATTTCATGTATTTAATTACTCTAAATCACATATAAATTATATAAAATACATTTATTCATGCTTACAAACATCTAACATCAATTTTATTAACAATTTAACTATACAATTTAATTTACTGAAAACTCAAAACGTACATTCATGTAGATATTAAAGAAGAACATAATCAAAGACTTTTAATTTAAGGATTACCTTTGATAAGATGCTAGATTACGCGATAAAGATGAATGAATTTTCTTCTTCAATTCTCTCAAACTCTCTCTTTTTCTCTCTGTATACTCAGGTTTAGAAATACTGATAATGGAGTGCGTATAATGAAACTACGTGAGATTAAATTGACAGTACATGGTGTCAGTTAATAACTGGCACCAACTCCTACTAAGGCCATGTTTGGCTTACTCCTTTTATTCTCCCTTCTAGATTATTTTAATAAATTACTTATTATATAGTTCATGTCACATATTTAATCAATTAAACAAATCTCATTTAAAACAATTAAATAAAATAGAATAATTCTACATTAAATCATAGTCACATAAATAAAAATTCTCCTTTATGAATAATGACAAATTATTAAATCTCTAATTAATATTAAATTAATTAGAATAACATCATGCTTATTTAAATAATGCATTTAATCAAATAAACATAATTAAACACATACTTTGAATATAAAAATTCTCCACATCAATTTTACTAATTTAACACATATAATTAAATTAATCTACCATAATTTCATCAATTAATCAATTAATTCAACAATCAAATCATCGAAAAATATTAATTCAATCAATAAATATTTAAATTAAATTACAAAATTCTCGTTCGTCACAGTTAATTCAATTAATTCGTCTGTTACATTATCCCCTCCTTACAAGGATTCTGTCCCCGGAATCGCGATACAAGGATTAAACAAATAATTGGGGATAACTTTGCATCATTTTCTCTTCAAGTTTCCACGTAGCTTCTTCAGCATTGTGGTTCCTCCAGATTACCTTTACAAAAGGTATAACATTATTTCTGAGCACTTGTTCTGTCCTGTCAACTATCTGTACAGGAACCTCTTCATAGGATAAATCTTTGTCAAATTGTAACAGTTCATATTCTATTACATGTTTATAATCGGGCTTATACGGTCGTAGCACCGATACATGAAAGACATTGTGAATGTGGTCTAACTCGGGAGATAAAGCTACCTCATAGGCCACCTCACCTACTCTTTTTAGCACCTCAAAAGGTCCAATAAATCGCGGATTCAGTTTACCCTTTTTACCAAATCTGATCTTCCCCTTCCAAGGAGATACTTTGAGAAACACAAACCTTCTGATGTCAAATTCTCGATTCTGTCGGTGTTCATCAGCATACTTCTTTTGTCTGTCTTGAGCAGTTAACAATCTGGCTCTTATCACCTTGACAATCTCAGCGGTTTATTGTACCAGTTCGGGTCCCAATAGTCGATGTTCACCAACCTCATCCCAATATAACGAAGTTCTGCATTTCCTTCCGTACAATGCTTCATAAGGCGGCATTCCAATACTTGCGTGATAGTTATTGTTATAGGCAAACTTGACCAGAGGTAAATGATCGGCCTAGTTTCCTTCTAAATCCATGACGCACGCTCTTAGCATATCTTCCAACATTTGAATTGTTCTTTCACTCTAACCATTGGTTTGAGGATGGTACGTTGTACTCATTCTCAATTGCGTCCCCATACAAGCTTGCAGACTCCTCCAAAATTTTGATGTGAAACGTGGATCTCTGTCCGACACAATTGATACTGGGACTCCGTGCCTTGAGATAATCTCCTTGACGTATAATTTCGCCAACTAATCTAGGGTGAATCTGATTTTGATCGGCAAGAAATGTGCTGATTTCGTTAGTCGGTCCACGATAACCCATATTGTGTCGTAACCCTTCTAAGTAGTGGGAAGCCCTACCACGAAGTCCATCGTGATATGTTCCCACTTCCATTCTGGTATCTCCAAGGGCTGTAACAAACCACTTGGCCTTTGATGCTCTACTTTGACTTTCTGACAAGTTAGGCACTTTGCAACACACTCAGCAACTTCTCTCTTCATATTTGGCCACCAGAAATGTTGTCGAAGATCCTGGTACATTTTTGTACTTCCCGAGTGAACCGAAGATCTTAAACTATGAGCATTACTCAAAATCTCCTCTCTGATCTCCAGCACTGACGAAACCCAAATTCTACCTTCAAATCTCAACAACCCTTTGGTATCGATTTTGAATTTAAGCTCCTCATCCTCAAGCACCCTTTTTCGTATTTTATCACACTCCTCATCTTGGAGTTGTGCTTCCTTTACCTTGTCCACTAAAGTTGGTTGGGTTTCCATCCGGAATAATTTTTCATTCGGCTCTACCAGACATTTCACCTCTAACTCCAACTTAGCCATTTCTGCTATGAGCTTCTCCTAAGCAGTTAACAAAAATAACTTCTCCCGACCCTTCCTGCTCAAAACGTCGGCAACTACACTAGCTTTCCCCGGATGGTATAGGATTTCACAAACGTAATCTTTGATCAATTCTATCCATTGCCTCTGACGCATATTTAAATCCTTCTGTGTGAAAATATACTTCAGACTTTTTATGGTCTGTATATATCTCACACTTCTCCCCATAGAGATAGTGCCTCCAAATTTTCAAAGCAAACACCACGGCTGCTAGCTCTAAATTATGGGTCGGATACCCTTTCTCATAATCTTTTAATTGGCGTGATGCATGCACGATAACCTTACCGTTCTGCATAAGCACGCAGCCTAGCCCCTTGTGCGATGTGTCACTATACACCACAAATTTCCCTGTATTATCCGGTAAAGACAACACAGGTGCTGAACTCAAACGTCTCTTTAACTCCTGAAAACTTTCTTCGTGTAATGCCCGTGAATTTTGAACGTCATTATTAATTAAATCTAATTTAATTTAATGAGTTAACGTTGTGTTCCATTTAAACCTTTGGGTGTATTGGTGGATTGTATGACTATGTGATTTATTGATATAAATTTGTTTTAAAAGAATCACTAGTAGTGTATTTAAACTAGTGAGCAAACCCTAAGACTTTATATCCATAAAGTTGGCAAGGTATTTACTAAATTAAATATTCAAGTAAATTGAATATAGTTAGTAATAATGTGTGCGAATTAATTATGATGGTAATTGTTGTCGAGGTATGGTCCAAATTGGATAATAATAATTAATAGTTAATTTAGTAATTTATTTATTAATCGACTAAGTTATTCAATCATTTATATTAATCATGGGATTGGGTATTAATTGTGTGGCTTATTAAATGAGTTATCATGGAGTCATATTAAATGACCCAATATTATACTAAATAAGATTTGGATTTTATTAGTCTAATTATTTAAATTGGGAGCCCAATGGTATTTAATGTGTGGCCCAAAACCTAGCCACTTGATTTATTAAAGGTGTAACATTAATTTATTAATTAAACCAACTAGTTGGGACAACATTTTTGGGACAAAATCTCCCTTGCCATGTAACTAGGATGGAGAGGGGAAAATTACTTTTCAAGGTCCTAGTTAACTAAGTAGTTAGCTTGTGTTGGAAGATGAAAGGGTAGACTTGATGGGATAGCCCCTATTATGTCAATAGCCCCCTAATATGTCATAGCTTCCTAGGTTGTCATGGCCACCCTACATCACACTTTTCACTAGCTCCATGATGACAAAAGGTAGAGGTTTCTTGCTATTAATCCAATTAGTAAGCCTTTTATCCAAGGGACAATAAAGATATGGGGGATATTAGTAACTCTTACACAAAGGACAAGGTGTCAAGCTCCCATTGGTGGAAAATCTAATTAGCACACTTAAAGATAAGATGAAGGCTAAATGGAAGGGATAAGGTGAACTCTTATATCCAAGGGGCAAGAAAGATGTGGGGGATAATAGCATGAATTCTAATTTAGCATTATACTTGCAAGTATTCTATCCTTTCATTTCATTTCAAGTTCATTTCTTCTTTTCATCTCCTTCTTTCATTTCTCCCAAGCAAGAACATAGAGTAAGAGCTTAGAGAGAAAAAGAGAGTGAGATTAGCATAGTTCATGCATCTCAAGTTCATCACATACTTTGGTAGATCAAGGAGAGTAGCTACAAGATCAAGGTGAAACCCTAAACCATTTCCTTCTTTCTTACTTTGTTTTATTTTCATAGTTTTTGAGAGATTTTGTTCTAAGACTCAAGAATCATTAGATCTTCATGCTTCATGTATAGATCTAATCCTCTTGAGTGTTAGAATGGAGATTCAAAGGAAGAAAAGGAACTTATGTTCTTAAAGGGTAAAAACCCTAGCTTTTCTTCACTTGGATCACCCATAACTTGAGATCTACAACTTGGATTTGTGATCCGTTGAAAGGGGTGCTAGGTACATGAGTTAGCTAGTAAACCCAAGTGGTATAACACAAATCTAATAATTTTTGAAGCCTTGGGGGCTATTTTTCCAAAACAGTCCAGCTATAAAACTTAAAGCTTTAAAACCCTAAAAGCTTGTTGTTCTCCTTTTTCCAAAGGTTGTTTCGGCCAGTTATGTATCTGTTAAAAATCTGGGAAAAATCACAGAGGTACCTTAAGAAGTTATCTACAAGTAGCAAAAAGAATGAACACGTTTCAATGTGTACATTTTGTGTAATGGCTTTTACCGTAAAGGACTCCTAAATATTCATACCTAGATTTCTCACTGTGTGTAACTTGAAAACATATGAAAATTTTAAAATATGTTTATGCATGTTATGAGAGTGTACCCTGAAAATTTCAGAAGTTTCTGAGCAAAACTTGATTTATGAAAAATGTAACAAGATTCGGAGGTTTTGAGTACTTTAAAAATAGTAAATCACTTTCTAAAATTCCAGGAAAATTTGTGGATCATTGTTGGCCATATACTATCCAGATCCAGAGGATAATAATTTTTAGAACCTAGTTGCTATTTTTCATAATAATGTTATAGTTATGGTTAAAAGAAAATAAATGGTTAAATGATGTCATAAATAAGGAAAATGTGATTTTTAAGCTTGGATACTCCTAATATTATATATTATGACTATTGAGGGGTATGTTGGTAATATTTAATGAGAAATAATATTTATGACCTTTTATGGGTAGTAAATGAGTTGTTTAATAAAGGGTAAAACAATTAGAATAAATTGTTTATTCGCCTAATAACTTATTAAAATATTACTATGATATTTGTAATATAAGAATTCGATATTTTTTAAGTAAACAAAGAAATATTAAGATTAAAACTTTATGGAAATATTATTGAATGAGTAATAATATTTGTTTTAAGCATTAATAAATGATTAAGGTATTATTAAAATGGCTAATAATATTAGATTAAAATATTATTAATGATATGAGAATTAAAATATTATTAAGAGATTAATAATATTAGATTAAAGTATTATTAGATGATTAAAATATTATTAAGATGTTAATAACATTAGTAAACGAAATATTATCAGGATTGATAATATTAAGTGTTTTATAGGATTTACGATAGTCTATTTACTTATGTGTGCTATGTGATTGGTTTAATTGTTAAAAAATAGCATAAGTAAGCGTGTCGATATACAACTACGCAGTACTAATTGATAGATCGACATTATCAATGTTAGGTTCTTCAAGGCTAATTAGTTAAAGCTAGATTATTTGTAGCTGAGCAGACAGGCAAGTTCCCTAACTCAAACTCGAGTTATGATTTTTGAAGCATGTTAGTGAATAATTATTGTTGATTATTCACATCTATATTGGTTATTGAGATTCGCACCTTGTGCAATTGAATTCCTATTCTATTGTTATTGAATTGTGAATTAGATTAAAGTTGTTTCAAGCATAAATTGTTTATGAGATAGATCTATGCTATTTGTATCAGCTAGATCAAGCATGTCTAAATTTGTGAAATCAAATATATTTTAAAAGCTGTTCTTATTAATTTGCTATAGTAAGAACTCTTGGCTGAGAAAAGGATAAATTTGATTAAGGCATGATATCAATGCTGGTTTATTAAGTGTTTATGCATAAATCACGGGGTATGAAAGGCTGATCCCCTTGATTACCAAAACTTTTTAAGAGGTCCAGTTTAAATGCTGAGAACCTTGGCAAATGTCTATGGTTATTTTCAACCACTCAGTAATTGTCATTCAATTATTCGAATATTCAACTGTTGCCTATTAATTCATGTTTCTTCACAATTTTATACTGTTGTTGAACATTGAAAGCGAAATTTCTTTCTATTCATGATATATCTGCCTTGTGTATAAACTTGCTAAGTAAATTAGTTGGTTACCCTTGCTATATCATGATCTTTATTTCAACTAAGGCAGAAACGTCTAAAGGGGACAAAGGAAAAGGGAAGGTGCAAGAGTAGTTGCCTGATATGGCTTATGTACTAGTTTATCTTAAATGTTATTTGGTTGTGTGAACTCTTATTGTATTAAGGGTATGTTTTAAGTTAAGGTTAAAGAACCTTGGGACCATGATTGTAAGACTTTATTACTATTTCGATAGACATTGTATGTTTATTATTCCGCATTAGTTAGAAAGTACGTTTGTTGTTGAGTATCGTGAACACCGAATTCGAGGTTAGGAAACCCGGATTTGGGGGTGTCACAGGTTGGTATCAGAGCTATAGGTTATAACCCTTAGGAGAAAGTGTCCTTAGGCTATAACCCGAGAGAATGTAGAGGAATAGAAGGGGATAGAACTCATATAGAGTTATTTTTGGATAGAAATTTATTTTGATCTTAGAATTGAGGATTTGGATCATGCGTTGGTGTTATTAAGCTTGTGGATAATTTGAGGAATGTGTATTGATGAGATAATATGGTTAAGTGAAGACCATTAAGTATGGACGATCCATTGTAAACTGGAGTTATAGATATTCGAGGTAATTAGATTAAATCATTTGATGCTATTGATCAATTCTGTGGCTATTGATCAATTTTTGTGGCTATTCATTAGATAAGATATTGGAGTGATGTTGTATGGAGTTTCTTTGTGATGAAAAGAGGGTACCTTAGAATCGGTTGGGTTAAGGTTTGCAAGAAGGAAATGATTGATTCGATAAATAATTAATATATCGATATTTTGAAATATTAGTTAAGTTATTAAGCTTTATTGTGGAATGCCAGGTGAGACAAAGGTAATGGACTCATATAGAGTTGTTAAGCAAAAGTTGAGAGTATTGAGATGAATGATGTTATATGCAAAAAAAAAAAAAAAAAAAAAATTTAAGAGATGACTGATGGCAATTTAGATTGTTTTGATGATTAGAAGGGAGAGACAACAGAGAGATTATAAGAAATGAACCAAGGGTAGGTTTAGTGTCTGATCTGGAAAAAGTATCTAAAGAAGGAACTGAATGATGAGATAATGGAAATCCCTAAGGAGGATCAATTGGAGCCCGATATAAGGAATAGATGGAGGAAATGAAAGAAAGAAAGGTTAAGTCTGAGAGTTATAAGACCTTTGTGAGTCGTAATGAATGAAGAATAGTGGTCAATGTATATGTACTAGTATATCTATGCATGTAAGAAATGTGAATCTCAGTTTTTGTACAACTAGCAGTATATTTGTTGTAAGTCCCAACTTTGTGTAAGTTGTGGAGTAGCTATGTGAATCCCATCTTGTTGTTAGTAACAGAGGGATAAGTGGATATCAGGAATGCTATATGATGTAAGTAGTACGAGGTACTAAGATGAGCTTATTAGTATTTATTAAAGGTGTCTTGAGGTGATATGATGATGATACATCCCCACTTTTCAGATCTAGGGGAATGCAGTTCTTATTAATCCCATCTTTTGTGTCTTAATGGGATAGTTAACATTTATAGGAATATACCGGAATTATAAGTGTTTGACACACTAAGGGGTGTATGAATATAAATGTGGTATTATTATTACATGATTGATTGTGATCGATTTGTGCCTTGACTCTTAAACGATAACATCAGTAGAATTTTGCACGATGTGTAAAACAAGAAGGATTTATGTAAGGTTTTGTTTAGAACAAATAATGCCGTCAAGGAGACAACCCCGATACACGAGGGTGGAAGAGTAAGTGAATAACGAGGAGGGTCAGACTGACCCCAAGAGGACCTTTGCGAACTTGTTAGAGGAAACGATGCAAGGCAGACCAGCCATTGCGGTTGTTCGGCTATAAAGTCACATGGCGAACTTTACGGGTTTCAAATTACTAGGACCACCAGAGTTTCGTGGGAATACGGATTCGAGTGAAGCCCAGACATGGGTAGAAGAAATGGAGAAAGTTTTCAAGGTCGCAAGAGTGACCGAGGAACATAAGACTTCGTTTGCCACTTTCATGAGGAAGGGTGAGTCAAATTACTGGTGGAAGGCAAATAGAAGCCGAGCTGGGGAAGGCACAACTGCGTGGACTCGTTTTAAGGAGCTGTTTTTTTCGAAAAATTTCTTTCTAGAAAGCACGCAGGCAAGTATGGAGATAAAGTTCTTGGATCTGAAGCAAGATGATATGTCGGTAGCAGAGTACGCAACGAAGTTTAACAAACTAGCTAGGTTTGCTCCACACCAAGTGGACACCGGAGCTAGGCGAGCGAAGAGATTTGAACAAGGGTTGAAGCCCTGGGCGTATAGTAAGGTTGTGGTTTTGCATATCAACACATTTCCTACGTTACTTAAGGAAGCAATCGTTGCCGAGGAGGAAATAAAGCGTTGACAAAGCATAACTAAGATCAGAAAAGCCATGATGGTCACAAGGAAGGTAGCCGTGGGGGAAGTAACCCGAATAAAAGGAAAGGGATCGATAGCCAATCTTGCGGAGGCAACAAGTCTGTAGGAGAGGTTAAGAAGGATATTTTCGTTCGAGTCTATCTCCGCGGGGAGTGCCAGTTCTGTTCGTAAAGAAGAAGGATGGATCGTTAAGGCTTAGTATCGATTACAGGGAATTAAACAAGGTTATGATTTAAGAACAGGTACCCGCGCTGGCCCAGAATAGACGATCTATTGATCAACTCAAGGGAGCGAAATACTTTTCAAAGATTGATTTAAGGACAGACTACCATCAGCTAAGGGTGAGACAGGAGGATATCCCGAAGACGGCATTCAGAACTCGTTATGGACATTTCGAGTTTCTGGTAATGTCATTTGGACTAACAAATGCACCAGCGGCATTCATGGATATGATGAACAGAGTGTTCAAGTAGTACTTGGACAAGTTCGTGGTAGTATTCATCGAGGACATCTTGGTGTATTCAGTGACAGAGGAAGAACATGCTGAATATCTAAGGATTATTTTGGAGGCATTAAGAAGGGAGAAGTTGTACGCGAAGTTTTCAAAGTGTGAATTTTGGTTGCAAAGGGGTGCAGTTTCTAGGTCACGTCATTGACCGGGATGGCGTTTCGGTAGACCCAGCCAAGGTGGAAGCCATTATCAACTGGGAGCAACCAAAGACGCCGACGGAGATCAGGAGTTTCCTAGGGTTAGCGGGATACTATCAGAGATTCATCCAGGATTTTTCAAAGATAGCATCGCCATTGACCAATCTAAGCAGAAAGACGGTAAATTTCGTTTGGACGAAGAAGTGGGAAGAAAGTTTCATGGAGCTGAAGAAAAGACTTAGCCAAGCACCGGTGTTGGCTTTACCGGACGACACTGGAGGTTTTGTAGTATACAGTGATGCGTCACATAAAGGCCTTGGTTATGTACTAATACAGCACGACAAGGTCATTGCGTACGCTTCACGTCAGCTGAAGGACTATGAGAAGGGATACCCGACTCATGATCTGGAGTTAGCAGCAGTAGTATTCGCCTTGAAGATTTTGAGGCACTACTTATATGGAGAGAGGTGCGAGATATATACAGATCACAAAAGTCTGAAATATATCTTCACTCAGAAGGAGCTGAACATGAGACAACGTCGATGGTTAGAGTTGATCAAGGATTACGACTGTGAGATTCTGTACCATCCAGGCAAAGCAAATGTAGTGGCAGATGCCCTGAGTAGGAAAGGCAGAGAGAAATTAATGAGGCTCACGTCTTAGGCAGAGTTGATAAAGGAGTTCGAACGTCTGGAATTGGAGGTTAAGTATCCGATAGAGACGGACGTGAAATTGTTTACAGTGACAGCGAGCCCGACCCTATTGGATCAGATTAAGGAGGCTCAAGAAAAGGATGAGGATTGTGATTCAATAAAGAAACGAATTGCCGAAGGCGAGGAGCTTAAGTATAAGATTGATAGCACTGGGTTGCTAAGGTTTGAAGGGAGAGTCTGGGTACCGTTGGATCTGGAATTGAGGGAAGAAATCCTTCAGGAAGCTCACAGCACGAAGTACTCAGTACATCCCGGGAGCACAAAGATGAACCAGGATTTGCGACGAAATTTTTGGTGGCCGAATATGAAACAGTTGATGTCTGACATGCCAACGGATTAAAGCAGAGCACCAACGACTGAGCGGACTACTTCAACCATTAGAGATTCCGGAATGGAAGTGGGAGCACATCACAATGGACTTTGTGGTGGGACTGCCGCCAACTCATAAGGGTTTAGACACCATCTGGGTAATTGTGGATCGTCTAACCAAGTCTGCTCATTTTCTGCCAATCAAGATACGGTACAATCTGGAGCAATTAGCAAAACTTTATGTGAAAGAGATAGTGTCACGACATGGGGTGCCGGTATCAATTGTATCTGATAGAGATCCGCGCTTCACGTAGAATTTTTGGAAAAGTCTGCAGGCAAGAATGGGAACGCAGTTGAGGTTGAGTACAACGTATCATCCTCAAACCGACGGCCAGAGCGAGCGAACGATTCAGACCTTAGAAGATATGCTTCGGGCAGTCGTGATGGATTTAAAGGGGCAGCTGGGATGACCATTTGCCACTGGTGGAGTTTGCTTACAACAATAGCTATCACGCCAGTATCGGCATGCCACCGTACGAAGCGCTATATGGAAGGAAATGCTGAACCCCGATGTGTTGGGACGAGGTTGGGGAGCGAAGATTGTTGGGACTAGAAATGGTGCAGGAGACTACAGACATCGTGCGGCTGATCAGAAACCGGCTGGTAGCAGCTCAAGATCGCCAGAAGAAATATGCCGACTTACATCGTTAGAAGTGGAACTTTGAAGTTGGTAGCTTTGTATTTTTGAAGGTATCTCCTTGGAAAGGAAAGATCCGGTTTGGGAAGAAGGGCAAATTGAGCCCTAGGTTCATAGGACGATTCGAGATTTTGAGGCGAATCAGCGAGGTGGCGTACGAGGTAGCGTTACCTCCTGAACTTGAGCACATTCACAACGTGTTTCATGTGTCAGTGTTGCGGCCGTATAAACCAGGCTATAAGCACGTTATCTCCTATGAACCAATCCAAGTCGAGAAGGACTTAACGTACGAGGAAGTTTCTGTCCAGATTCGCGATAGAAAGGAACAGAAGCTGAGAAACAAGACCATCCATTCCGTCAAAGTTCTTTGTAGAAATCATGCAGTCGATGAAGCTACGTGGGAACTCGAGGAGAAAATGAAAGCGAATTATCCGTTTTTCTTTGAGTAACCCTATTTTTGCAATTCCGAGGACGGAATTTTTATAAGGGGGGAGGGATGTAATGCCCGTGAATTTTGAACGTCATTATTAGTTAAATCTAATTTAATTTAATGAGTTAACGTTGTGTTCCATTTAAACCTTTGGGTGTATTGGTGGATTATATGACTATGTGATTTATTGATATAAATTTGTTTTAAAAGAATCACTAGTAGTGTATTTAAACTAGTGAGCAAACCCTAAGACTTTATATCCATAAAGTTGGCAAGGTATTTACTAAATTAAATATTCAAGTAAATTGAATATAGTTAGTAATAATGTGTGCGAATTAATTATGATGGTAATTGTTGTCGAGGTATGGTCCAAATTGGATAATAATAATTAATAGTTAATTTAGTAATTTATTTATTAATCGACTAAGTTACTCAATCATTTATATTAATCATGGGATTGGGTATTAATTGTGTGGCTTATTAAATGAGTTATCATGGAGTCATATTAAATGACCCAATATTATACTAAATAAGATTTGGATTTTATTAGTCTAATTATTTAAATTGGGAGCCCATTGGTATTTAATGTGTGGCCCAAAACCTAGCCACTTGATTTATTAAAGGTGTAACATTAATTTATTAATTAAAGCAACTAGTTGGGACAACATTTTTGGGACAAAATCTCCCTTGCCATGTAACTAGGATGGAGAGGGGAAAATTACTTTTCAAGGTCCTAGTTAACTAAGTAGTTAGCTTGTGTTGGAAGATGAAAGGGTAGACTTGATGGGATAGCCCCTATTATGTCAATAGCCCCCTAATATGTCATAGCTTCCTAGGTTGTCATGGCCACCCTACATCACACTTTTCACTAGCTCCATGATGACAAAAGGTAGAGGTTTCTTGCTATTATCCAATTAGTAAGCCTTTTATCCAAGGGACAATAAAGATATGGGGGATATTAGTAACTCTTACACAAAGGACAAGGTGTCAAGCTCCCATTGGTGGAAAATCTAATTAGCACACTTAAAGATAAGATGAAGGCTAAATGGAAGGGATAAGGTGAACTCTTATATCCAAGGGGCAAGAAAGATGTGGGGGATAATAGCATGAATTCTAATTTAGCATTTATACTTGCAAGTATTCTATCCTTTCATTTCATTTCAAGTTCATTTCTTCTTTTCATCTCCTTCTTTCATTTCTCCCAAGCAAGAACATAGAGTAAGAGCTTAGAGAGAAAAAGAGAGTGAGATTAGCATAGTTCATGCATCTCAAGTTCATCACATACTTTGGTAGATCAAGGAGAGTAGCTACAAGATCAAGGTGAAACCCTAAACCATTTCCTTCTTTCTTACTTTGTTTTATTTTCATAGTTTTTGAGAGATTTTGTTCTAAGACTCAAGAATCATTAGATCTTCATGCTTCATGTATAGATCTAATCCTCTTGAGTGTTAGAATGGAGATTCAAAGGAAGAAAAGGAACTTATGTTCTTAAAGGGTAAAAACCCTAGCTTTTCTTCACTTGGATCACCCATAACTTGAGATCTACAACTTGGATTTGTGATCCGTTGAAAGGGGGTGCTAGGTACATGAGTTAGCTAGTATACCCAAGTGGTAGAACACAAATCTAATAATTTTTGAAGCCTTGGGGGCTATTTTTCCAAAACAGTCCAGCTATAAAACTTAAAGCTTTAAAACCCTAAAAGCTTGTTGTTCTCGTTTTTCCAAAGGTTGTTTCGGCCAGTTATGGATCTGTTAAAAATCTGGGAAAAATCACAGAGGTACCTTAAGAAGTTATCTACAAGTAGCAAAAAGAATGAACACGTTTCAATGTGTACATTTTGTGTAATGGCTTTTACCGTAAAGGACTCCTAAATATTCATACCCAGATTTCTCACTGTGTGTACCTTGAAAACATATGAAAATTTTACAATATGTTTATGCATGTTATGAGAGTGTACCCTGAAAATTTCAGAATTTTCTGAGCAAAACTTGATTTATGAAAAATGTAACAAGATTCGGAGGTTTTGAGTACTTTAAAAATAGTAAATCACTTTCTAAAATTCCAGGAAAATTTGTGGATCGGTTGGCCATATACTATCCAGACCCAGAGGATAATAATTTTTAGAACCTAGTTGCTATTTTTCATAATAATGTTATAGTTATGGTTAAAAGAAAATAAATGGTTAAATGATGTCATAAATATGGAAAATGTGATTTTTAAGCTTGGATACTCCTAATATTATATATTATGACTATTAAGGGGTATGTTGGTAATATTTAATGAGAAATAATATTTATGACCTTTTATGGGTAGTAAATGAGTTGTTTAATAAAGGGTAAAACAATTAGAATAAATTGTTTATTCGCCTAATAACTTATTAAAATATTACTATGATATTTGTAATATAAGAATTCGATATTTTTTAAGTAAACAAAGAAATATTAAGATTAAAACTTTATGGAAATATTATTGAATGGGTAATAATATTTGTTTTAAGCATTAATAAATGATTAAGATATTATTAAAATAGCTAATAATATTAGATTAAAATATTATTAATGATATGAGAATTAAAATTTTATTAAGAGATTAATAATATTAGATTAAAGTATTATTGGATGATTAAAATATTATTAAGATGTTAATAACATTAGTAAACGAAATATTATCAGGATTGATAATATTAAGTGTCTTATAGGATTTACGATAGTCTATTTGCTTATGTGTGCTATGTGATTGGTTTAATTGTTAAATAAATAGCATAAGTAAGCGTGTCGATATACAACTACGCAGTACTAATTGATAGATCGACATTATCAATGTTAGGTTCTTCAAGGCCAATTAGTTAAAGCTAGATTATTTGTAGCTGAGCAGACAGGCAAGTTCCCTAACTCAAACTCGAGTTATGATTTTTGAAGCATGTTAGTGAATAATTATTGTTGATTATTCACATCTATACTGGTTATTGAGATTCGCACCTTGTGCAATTGAATTCCTATTCTATTGTTATTGAATTGTGAATTAGATTAAAGTTGTTTCAAGCATAAATTGTTTATGAGATAGATCTATGCTATTTGTATCAGCTAGATGAAGCATGTCTAAATTTGTGAAATCAAATATATTTTAAAAGTTGTTCTTATTAATTTGCTATAGTAAGAACTCTTGGCTGAGAAAAGGATAAATTTGATTAAGGCATGATATCAATGCTGGTTTATTAAGTGTTTATGCATAAATCACGGGGTATGAAAGGCTGATCCCCTTGATTACCAAAACTTTTTAAGAGGTCTAGTTTAAATGCTGAGAACCTTGGCAAATGTCTATGGTTATTTTCAACCACTCAGTAACTGTCATTCAATTATTCGAATATTCAACTGTTGCCTATTAATTCACGTTTCTTCACAATTTTATACTGTTGTTGAACATTGAAAGCGAAATTTCCTTCTATTCATGATATATCTGCCTTGTGTATAAACTTGCTAAGCAAATTAGTTGCTTACCCTTGCTATATCATGATCTTTATTTCAACTAAGGCAGAAACGTCTAAAGGGGACAAAGGAAAAGGGAAGGTGCAAGAGTAGTTGCCTGATATGACTTATGTACTAGTTTATCTTAAATGTTATTTGGTTGTGTGAACTCTTATTGTATTAAGGGTATGTTTTAAGTTAAGGTTAAAGAACCTTGAGACCATGATTGTAAGACTTTATTACTATTTCGATAGACATTGTATGTTTATTATTCCGCATTAGTTAGAAAGTATGTTTGTTGTTGAGTATCGTGAACACCGAATTCGAGGTTAGGAAACCCGGATTTGGGGGTGTCACACTTCGTATTTCTCCGTCCAAATGAACTTCACTACTTTTCTTGTCAAATTCGTCAACGGAGTGGCGATCCTGGAGAAATCTTGAATAAAACGTCTATAATAACCCGCCAATCCCAAGAAACTCCTTACTTCTGACGGTGTTTTCGGCTAATCCCAGTTCTGACGGTGTTTTGAAATCCCGTCTTTATCAATAACATGCCCAAGGAATTGAACATGCTCCAACAAAAATTCGTATTTGGAGAATTTCGCATACAATTTCTCTCTCCTTAATGCTTCCAATTCCACCTTCAAGTGTTCCACATGCTTTTCCTGAGTTTTGGAATATACGAGAATGTTGTCTATGAACACCACTACGAATTTATCCAAAAATAGGTTGAACACTCTATTCATTAGATCCATGAATGCTGCAGGTGCATTCGTTAAACCAAATGAGATTATAAGAAACTCGTAATGACCATACCGAGTTCTGAATGCCGTTTTTGGTACATCTTCCTTTCTCACTTTCAGCTGATGATACCCACTTCTCAGATCTATTTTCGAGAAATACTTCGCCCCCTTCAACTAATCGAACAAATCATCAATTCTTGGCAACGGGTATTTATTCTCAATAGTGATTTTATTCAATTCCTTATAATCAATGCAAAGACGCATCGATCCATCTTTCTTCTTAACAAATAACATCGGCACTCCCCACAGCGAAACGTTCGGTTGGATATACTTCTTATCTAGCAGCTCTTGTAATTGCACCATCAACTCCTTCATCTCTACTAGAGCCATTCGATACGGGGCTTTTGATATAGGGGTTGTACCCCGTGCTAGATCAATTACAAATTCAATTTCCCTATCTGGCGGTAGTCCTGGCAAATCATCAGGAAACACGTCTGTAAAATCCCTAACTACCGGTATCTCCTCTAGCTTTGCACCCACCTTTCATGAATCGACTATGTAGGCTAGATATCCTGCACATCCTTGTCTCAACATCTTCCTGGCCTACATCATCATCAGACAACTCGTTTGTCTAGGCGACTTGCTGCCATAAAACACTACTTTTGATGGAGTCATAAGGTTCACACTCTTCTTTTGGTAATTAATAACTGCCCCATAGTTAAATAACCAATCCATACCCAAAATAACGTCAAACTCCCCAAGTCGAATTGGGATTAAGTTTACCGTCATCACATGACCCTTAATATCTATCTGGCAGTTCTTGTGTACAAACTTAACAGGAATCACTATCCTATTCCAATTTTTATGTTCATAGGGTAATCTAATTCTTCTTAAGGTAACTCTAATTTTCTAGCAAAATCATTGGATATAAATGAATAAGTAGCACCCGAATCAAATAATACGTAAGCATTTACACTACTGCACAGCATCCTACACCGTCATGTTGAATGTTCGAGCGGTAGGTCGATTGGACGGCGTCGGTCCAGTGATAGTCAAATTGCCACCACTGTTATTTCTCTTTCCTCCGCTTGCTCCTCTTGTAGCTTTCTTAGGACAGTCTTGAGCAAAGTGATCTTTCGATCCGCAAGGGAAACATGCACTCTTTTTCGGACTAGGGCAATTCGGTGCGATGTGGCCCTCTTGTCCACAATTATAGCATACCCGTTTCCCCTTCATACACACACCCGTATGGCCCTTTCCAGAGTTACCACACACTTCAAACTTCTTTCTCTGATTCCCTTGTTGACTTGCAGCAGAAAACTATCATTCCACTTCCTCTTTTGTCCACTACCACTATGGCTACCACTTGTCTTATTCTCATTTTCATTCTTCTTCTTCTTTTGCTCCTGATTGTACTTGGTCAAAGCATCACTCCCACCTTCAGCAATAATTGCGTTTTCTAACATAGCTGCGAACGAATTCAGTTAAAACATTGAAACTCACTATACAACCAGGGCTTCAGTTCCTGTTCAAACCTCTTCGCCTTCTTCTCATCGGTATTGACTTGGTACGACACAAACCTCGCCAATTCATTAAACTTCGCAGCATAATCGGGTACCATCATCGTTCCTTGCTTGAGCTCCAAAAACTGAACCTCCATTTGATTCTGCGAACTAGGCAGAAAATATGTTTCGAAGAACATCTCTTTGAATCGTTCCCACGGAATTACCCCTTGACCACCCCGAGTTTTGTTAGCTTGCCACCAATAACTAGCTTCTGATTTAAGCATAAATGTTGCGAATGCAGTCTTCTGGTCCTCGCTGATCGTAGCGACGTCAAAAACCTTTTCCATCTCCATGACCCATGTTTGAGCTTCAATTGGATTCATAGACCCTTGAAATTCCGGGTGTCCTACCGCTTTGAAGTCTTTGAAAGCTGTGGCCTGAGCTTGGGGTTGATTCGCAAATGCTCCTGTTAGAAAATTCACCAACTGCTGCATTGGATTAGCGTTGGTTTCATCGTTGTTATTTGTGGATCCCTCAGGGGTTTGTTGACATGTTTGTCTTCTTCTTAGCGGCATCTTACTGTTAAGAATTCGCGTTATTAGATTATTGCTCAATTACTTAAACATTTAAATCTTAACTTAAACATTTATAAACAACATTTAGCACATAGCACATCTGATAAACTTCCGTATTTTATTCATTACTTCTTCAAAACATAACACATATAGCATTATAGTT
Organism: Aralia elata; assembly: GCA_034770075.1. Classification (NCBI taxonomy): domain Eukaryota; kingdom Viridiplantae; phylum Streptophyta; class Magnoliopsida; order Apiales; family Araliaceae; genus Aralia; species Aralia elata. Next base: position 71,987,621 of record CM068384.1, read on the forward strand.
ATTTATATCATCTATCCTGAAATCTTAAAATTCCAAGATCACATCATCATATCCCACTATTTATCTCATTTGAGATTTACATCATAATAACTCTCTTAGAAAATAACTTATTATTACTGCTATTCGTGATCTATTACGACACTCCACGTCGCACGGCTTCCTTATGCTCTTGCTCCATGATACGAATCATCGTCCTATGATCCATCACATACCATGGGAAATCCTCAAACTTCACCGGATAATGAAAAACTCGATCCTGTGCCCTATCCATTGCTGTGTGGAAATCGTACTCCATCTCATCCATCTTGGCTTTCTTTGACTGCACCTCATCCTCAACACGGTATGCATGATCAGCAACCTTCATCCACATGTCCTCGGCTCTAGCACGCTTTGCGGACTCTTCTTTCAGAACACACTTCAGTTTTTCTACTTCAGCTGATAGCTTTTCATTCTGACTGTCTGCTTGAACTAACTTCCACTCTGCATTTCCAAGACGTATATCAAGATCCTCAATCTCGCCATTCTTCTGCTCTATGGTGGTCTGTCGTTCCTCAACCTGATCTTCTAACTCCTTAACTCTATCATGTAGCTCTATGCTACGGTCATACAACTCATCGAACAACTCAGCGTCAGTGGTGATAGGAGAGAACTCTTGGGGATCCTCGTCCTCCTCCTCAATCTTCTCGGGTTCCTCCTCCGGATCATACTCAGGCTTATACTCTGAACCCACAACAGTAATCAACGGAGATGGCTCCCTCTGCACTAACTGCTCTCGAACGATATGAATATCCCGTGGCTCCTCCTCCCTAGCCTGGCTGGGTCCTCCTATATCAGTCATCCTGCCACCAAAACTTTAAGTTTAATTACTACTCAATACTACTCGATAGTATTCGCGAGCACATAAGTTACTAACAAATAAGCACATAAAGTCTTTTATTATTATCTTCAATGAATTCCTTAATTCATTCCTTAGAACTCGATAAGAGTTTTATCACCACTACATTTTTGACCTCCTATAAGGTTATAACCTAAAGTTTCCCTACCTAAGGTTCATAACCTAAAGCTTTGATACCAACCTGTGACACCCCCAAATTCGGATACTTCAATCCCACAGATTTAGTGCTCACTATTCCGTATATTCATATCTAACTACCCATAGTAAAGGATAAGTTAAGCTGATTAAATCATCTTCCCACAAAAAGGGGTTACAACTTAAAACTCTTAAGCAAATAAATCCTAGGTCATCTAACCTTTATTACAACAATGCAGAATTAAAACATAACATTAAATAAGTCTGATCATATAAATTTCATAACAATAGTAGTTTGCGAGCTACTTCTGCATCTTGCCTTTGCCCTTACTAGTGGACGACTGTTAGGTTTGTATATAATGCAAGCATACAATCAAAATTACATAAATAGAGTAGAAGCGTGATAAAACGGATTTTAAAATTTTTCATACAAACCATCACCATGATCTTTCCTTGTGTTCAATTATCAATTAACGAAAGAGATAGAGATTAAGAAATTATACCCTCGTAGAACCGTGCTTCCTCGGGTAAGAGTTCACCTCCAATTCCTTCGCGTTCTCCTTGAATTCCACCGACTAAATTCCTTTGCTTGATCAACGTTAGCCACCCAAGCGTTTGGCCTCTAGAGGTGATCCACCAAGGAAGAATAGTTATTTCAAGAAGATGGGTGTTGGCAAAACCCTAGTTTCTATCTCTATAGAAATTGCAAGTGCTCTCCACAATCTAATGCAAGAGTGTGTAACCCTAATCTATGATAAGACTCCTCTTATTTATAGATGTAAGAATAACCCTTCCCTAAACTATTTAGGATTAGGGTTTCATTTATAATTAAACTCTTTTAATTAATTATGCTCCTAATCCAATTAAGAATTCATGAGAGAGTACTTCTATTAATTAATTCTCAATCCTTATTAGGAATTAAATAATAGTAATAATAATAATAATAACACTCCTCTTATTAATTTATATTTAATATTTTGAAAATATTAAATAATAAATATTAAGCTATTTAATTTATTCTATCTCCATAGATTAAATTAAATACACTTAACTTATTATTACAATTATGACATTTACTTCTTAAATAAATATTTTCTTTTTGCGGTGTGACCCTTTAGGTTCTCCATATTAAACCGATTGTGAATAAATCAATTAGAACAATTCTAATCTTATTTAAATAAATAAATTAAACTATTTAATTCATTTAAATAAATAATATTTATTCTACAATAAGAGTAAGCCCCCTTAGCGATCAACGACTTTCCAGATAATATAGATTTTAATATTAACCACAAAAGAACCTTTCAGTGCATAGTTATCGTACAATTCAATCCTTCTACCATACAATGTCCCAATTAAATATAAGACATGGATTTACTGTCAAGTCTTATTTTATTTAATTATATGTATTTCGATTCCCAAATGTACAACTCTAAATAATGTAAATTAGAAACTCCTTTCTAATTTCATTCTGCCTTGGCCAAGGACTATTGAGTTGTCATTTATCGAATCACATATGACATTCACATCTTTTACTAGACGTGGTAAATTCTTTGTTGATCATTTACCTATCTCCATGCACAACTCATTATACCCAATCATACCCTTTGATATACCCTAAAGGTATTAAGGGACATGTCAAAGTATAACTCATCATACACAAGATACTATGATGATCTCAAGTCCAAGGATCACTTGTACTACTATCACTAGAGGAATTCCTATTGACAGCCGAGTAAAACTCCATTAGGTATTCCTTAGCGAGTCACGTTCAGTGAACTTATTCTCCAATAAGCACCTACATACTTGCTTTAGTGTCTCCACACAAATGATTATGATGTAACGAATGCAAATTTTGTGAATAAATAAAAAAATATTTATTGAGTTATATAAATATTTTTATTAATTTATTGAGTTAAATAAATAATTTATTAAGTTATTGTGGAATAGTTCATGTTGAGTAATTGTGTTAAATGTTATTTGATGTGTTTAATTTAATAATTAAATTAGATGATAAAATGATTCATGTGAATAAATATTTTATTTGAATAAGATAATTTATTTGGTGCTATTGTTTGGATAAATAAAACTATTATTTAAGTTAGTACGGTTTAATTGAATTATTTAATAATAAGTTCAATTAAATTAAAAGTGTGACAATTAAAACTATATGTTATAATGAGTTATTAAAATAAATAGAAAGAGTTTTTATTTCCATCAAACCAAACAAGGCCTTATGACCTTTGGTTGGAAATAATGAGTTATTTCAATTTTGTTTTGCCAAACAAGCCTTATGGCTTTTGATTTTTTTATAACTGATGGTTTAATTAGAGAATATACGTTATTATTTTAGCCATCAGTTTTTATTTTTGTTAAAAGCTTGTCAGTTGTTAAAAGATAAGAAAACACAGAGTTTAAAAAAAAGAGAAGGAAGAATATACAGAGAAGAAGGGAGAATTAGAAGAGAGAATTGAGAAGAGTTTGGAGATTGGAGAGTAAGAATTCTAACAAGGAGAATTGATCAAATTTTTCTAAGCAAATAGAAGGTATAATCCTTTTTGAATTCTTCACTTTATTTCTTTTTAATTTACTTCTCTATATATGAATTCTATTTTTATGTATATGAATTTTATGTTAAATACATGAATTACTTGTTTGTAATTGATAGTAAACATGTATTAGATGATTATGTGATGATTATAAACCAATTAGAAGGCATTAATCCATGAAAGTATGTATTAGAAGGAAGTTTTTGTTTTTACAGAGTTTTACTTTCATGTATGGTATATATGAATGAAAATTGATGCTTAAATTGGTTACTAATCGGTTAATTGACATTTGGTTATGATAATATGATGAAAAATGAAAAGAATGCAAGTAGAATGGATTAAAATAGTTGAAAAATGAAGTCACAGTGTTTAATTTCATTAAAATGGTTAAAATATAAATATTTTATATAAACAGTGAATTTTTGGATTCTAATTGGTTGATTATGTGTTTTATAATGGTTCAATTTGTTAGAAACATGTTGGGTAATTGTTTTCTAGTATATTTGATATTTGGGTAAGTTTAAATTATGTATTGGATGGTAGAATTCGGAAAATTTTGGCCTAATTTTCCACTGGTTCGCGAACTGTAGAAGGTGACAGTCGAGTCTATCGCCCCGGCGGTAGAAATGAACTGGAAGTCTCGCCCCGGCGGTCTTGTCGCCCCGGCGGCATATTTGAACTATGTTCCTTGCCCCGGTGACAGCCTCGCCCCGACGACGATTTTGTATAGAAATCCACTGCCCCGGCGGTGGAACAGTAACTGAAAAAAAAATATTAAAATTTATTTATTTGTTTTGTGATATTACTATGTTGTTATATATGTGTTTAAAACCTATATTTGGGTATTAAATGACCAATGAGATACCACGAGGGTTGTTAGCAAATATTTGTGGAATATCGAATGTCAATCGAGATGGTACGATAAAATAGGATAAAAACGAGACTTAAAATGTATTTGAATCTGTAACTAATTATTGTTACCATTTTATAATTGGAATGTATAGGGTGATTAAGGAACGTGAATTTAATCTGTAATTTATGAGCGAGGCAAGTTTTTCACCCTTAATCTTATTATTTCGTTTAAGGCAAATTTAATTTCACCCTTAATCTTATTCAAGCAAGGTTGTTATCATGTCAAGTACCTATGTATTATTCAAGTCATTTGTTATACGAGCATTGATCATTATTTAGCCTTTGATTATAAATCATATTGTACAACTTCATTGATGAATCGAATGCTTTAGTGACTAGCAAACCCTTATTGATTCAGCTAGTCCTTAGTTGATGAGCGTTCTAAAGACTTAGAATATTTTAAAATCTTTCCAAACCAAGTTTCTTTTGGTACGGATTTTGATGCTAAATTGAGATGAACAACCCTAATATAGGGGATTAATTACGCGACAGCGTTAAAATGTTTGTGCACAATACATTGTACAAAGGGCTGATCCCCTTGAGTACGAGATGGATGGTCCATAGTCTATAAGACTGTCGACGCCGGTTTTAGCCGCTTATGCGATATTTGTCCTTTTCCGATTTTAGCCTTTTGATTAGATGATTTTTTGGAAAAGGTCAGCTTGAATGTCGACGGGGTTTTGAAATATCGTTTTTTATGATGAGCCAATTAACCAGAGTCGCCAGTTGGTATATTTGAAATGGATGTACCAACTCATCCGAGTTTTCATTTTTTATAAATCGTTGGCTCATATGTGACTCCGAATTAATTGGTCTGCGAATCGAGATTCATAGAGTTCGGGGGCTTGCTTAAGTGAGGGGAAGGTGTTAGGCACCCCTCGACTTCCGTAAAACATGGTTACCGCAATCTTGATGTTGTCCTATCTTTTAATTCATGAAATGTGTATATGTGCAGGTGTGTGTGTGTGTGTGTGTGCTTATGTGAATGTTGTGGTGAGTTTGTATGAAAGAATCATTTGGATTTTTGGGAAAATCGTGCTTTAATTTGGGAACGCTTCGGAATGTCTTTTCGGCATACACGAGAAAGCTTTATGAGAAAAGATTTGATTTTAATTGTCAAAAACTATGAGATTTTCTTTAGGTGTCGTTTTGGCAAAACAGGAGTTTTAAACCTTTGTCAAAATAGGAATCGAGATCTATACGTTGCTTTCGTAACTCAAACGATGGGCAACTTCTAGAATCTCTTTAACCCTATGCACAACGGTTTAATAAAACGTCAATTATTTGACAAAATCATTCCTTGTGATATTTGAAAACGATTTTCCTTAGCTTTCTCGTTTGAAATAGAAATCGACATTCATTAGCACTTCTCATTTATTAACCTCGTGATGCTAATAGCCTAGTTTGATTGATTTTATGAAAATCTTATCATTTGGCTTTGAAATCAATTTCGTCTCATAAATCAAATCGAGCATAAACACGCGTCGGGGCTATTCATGGGCATGTAAGCCATCAAAATAACCTCGAACGCCCACAATCACATACTTTCAACTATTACGGGGCCTTAAACACGATTCTCGCCTTAGCGTCGTTTTAAGGCCCGACGATTACATATTTACAATGAAAGGTACATCGAATTTTATTACATATATCAAAAGATGTCCATCATCGGATTTGGACCACGGCTGGGTCGCGCTCCTAGGCTCACATCCAAAATCGCTATACACCCACAAGATCCTAAAAATAACAATCTAAATAAACTATGCATTAATACATCATTACAACTAGCTAAAATTCACCAAATGGATATCATCGGGCCATTAGGAGGAATTTCGTTCCATTTGGGAACCCTCACTAATAGCCCTCAATCCATGGATTCACAACAATATAACAAGAACAACTACATTTTAATATAATTTGGATGACAAAAAGCTTAACAAAAAAATGGTAAAACAAGATGCTAAAACAAAGGATTTTTCACCTTGCAAATAATCCCCACAATATGTATGAATTTATGTATTGAATAGAGTAGAAAATATGAGATGTAATCTCACAAAATGGGTACAATTTCTCATTATTTCTCACTCTTTTCTCTCTTGATTTCTCTTATTTGCTTGCTGTTTTCTCCTTCTTTTTCTTTCTTTTTCCGCCGCTGCTGCTGCTGAACCTCTCGACTGAAATGAAGAAACTGAGCTGAAATAGGCTGCATTAGGGCAACCGCAGATTGATCTGCGGCTTGGCCGCAGATTGATCTGCGGCTGGCTGGCCCACCGCCCATCGCACTCAGCCGTCTCGCGCACTACCATTATTTTAATCTTTTGGCCGCAGATTGATCCGCGGCTGGGTGGGCTGATTTACTCGTTTTCCGAACCGCACCTCGTTTCTCGTGTCGTGACGTCGGTTTTCGCCGACAGGCTTCTATTTTGCAGTCCGGGAATCACTGGGAGACGTGCCACATCATTCGGGCATGCTCATTTCGGACGGCCTTGCTGTCACGTCGATTTTGATTTGTAAATCGTTGCGGTGACGTCGAGTGTTCGTTCCGGTGCCCATCCTTTGCTCTCGCAGGCCGGCCCAATGGACGAATTTTGCCCTCCTATCATGGTCAGTATAGGAAGTGCAAAATTTGGGTGTCTACAGCTGCCCCTCTTTATCATGTTTATGAAATGTTAAATGAAATGAACATGATAAAGAAATAGACACCCGATGCATGAATGACAGTGCATACATGATGCAACACATACAACTTATGATGTAACGCAAGATGTAAGACATGCAACACATTTGCAAGGGTGTCAATGCATCAATCCCTGATCTGTCGCTCGTCTCGTAATCGCCGGGTCTCGTATCCGGTCGATTGTCCTGTGAGTGCCGGGTCTCGTATCCGGTCACCCCTCTCGTAATCACCTTATTCCATCCCATTGTCATCAAAGGAAGTTATTCTCCTGACTAGCTTTGAAGGGCATCCTTGGAGTTCGTCCTCGCACATCGTTCTTGGCAACCATTGCTTTTGACTTTGATAGGCTAGGACCTTGACACCTAACCTGCATGGATCACGTACAGAATTATCACTTATTCAATGCATGTGACACAACATTTAAAATGAAAAATGACCCCTGTACAGTCTTTTGATACGATTCTACAGGTGTCACCGTTTGTCGGAGCCGGTTTTCGTCGCCGGACATCCATCTCGTAATCGCCGGTTATCGTCGCCGGTCAATTGTCTCGTCGGGGCCGGGTATCGTCGCCGGTCACCCATCTCGTAACCCCCGGTTATCGTCACCGGTTGGTTATCTTGTCGGAGCCGGTTTTCGTCGCCGGACATCCATCTCGTAATCGCCGGTTATCGTCGCCGGTCGATTGTCTCGTCGGGGCCGGGTATCGTCGCCGGTCACCCATCTCGTAACCCCCGGTTATCATCGCTGGTTGGTTATCTTATCGGAGCCGGTTTTCGTCGCCGGACATCCATCTCGTAATCGCCGGTTATCGTCGCCGGTCGATTGTCTCGTCGGGGCCGGGTATCGTCGCCGGTCACCCATCTCGTAACCCCCGGTTATCGTCGCCGGTTGGTTATCTTGTCGGAGCCAGTTTTCGTCGCCGGACATCCATCTCGTAATCGCCGGTTATCGTCGCCGGTCGATTGTCTCGTCGGGGCCGGGTATCGTCGCCGGTCACCCATCTCGTAACCCCCAGTTATCGTCGCCGGTTGGTTATCTTGTCGGAGCCGGTTTTCGTCGCCGGACATCCATCTCGTAATCGCCGGTTATCGTCGCCTGTCGATTGTCTCGTCGGGGCCGGGTATCGTCGCCGGTCACCCATCTCGTAACCCCCGGTTATCGTTGCCGGTTGGTTATCTTGTCGGAGCCGGTTTTCGTCGCCGGTCATCCATCTCGTAATCGCCGGTTATCGTCGCCGGTCGATTGTCTGGATCTCAGCCCTTCCCAGGGTTTGTTATTTTTTGTCTTTTTTCTTTTTGTGGATATCAGCCCTTCCCAGGGTTGCTTACCATCTTGTCGTGGTTCGCGTGGATCTCAGCCCTTCCCAGGGTTTGTTGTTTTTTGTCTTTTTTTCTTTTTGTAGATATCAGCCCTTCCCAGGGGTGCTCACCATCTTGTTGTGGTTCGCGTGGATCTCAGCCCTTCCCAGGGTTTGTTGTTTTTTGTCTTTTTTCTTTTTGTGGATATCAGCCCTTCCTAGGGTTGCTCGCCATCTTGTCGTGGTTCGCTTGGATCTCAGCCCTTCCCAGGGTTTGTTGTTTTTTGTCTTTTTTCTTTTTGTGGATATCAGCCCTTCTCAGGGTTGCTCGCCATCTTGTCGTGGTTCGCGTGGATCTCAGCCCTTCCCAGGGTTTGTTGTTTTTTGTCTTTTTTTCTTTTTGTGGATATCAGCCGTTCTCAGGGTTGCTCGCCATCTTGTCGTGGTTCGCTTGGATCTCAGCCCTTCTCAGGGTTTGTTGTTTTTTGTCTTTTTTTCTTTTTGTGGATATCAGCCCTTCCCAGGGTTGCTCGCCATCTTGTCGTGGTTCGCTTGGATCTCAGCCCTTCCCAGGGTTTGTTGTTTTTTGTCTTTTTTCTTTTTGTGGATATCAGCCCTTCCCAGGGTTGCTCGCCATCTTGTCGTGGTTCGCGTGGATCTCAGCCCTTCCCAGGGTTTGTTGTTTTTTGTCTTTTTTTCTTTTTGTGGATATCAGCCCTTCCCAGGGTTGCTCGCCATCTTGTCGTGGTTCGCTTGGATCTCAGCCCTTCCCAGGGTTTGTTGTTTTTTGTCTTTTTTCTTTTTGTGGATATCAGCCCTTCCCAGGGTTTGTTGTTTTTTGTCTTTTTTTCTTTTTGTGGATATCAGCCCTTCCCAGGGTTGCTCGCCATCTTGTCGTGGTTCGCTTGGATCTCAGCCCTTCCCAGGGTTTGTTGTTTTTTGTCTTTTTTGCTTTTTGTGGATATCAGCCCTTCCCAGGGTTGCTCGCCATCTTGTCGTGGTTCGCTTGGATCTCAGCCCTTCCCAGGGTTTGTTGTTTTTTGTCTTTTTTTTTCTTTTTTTTTTTGGTATGAATTTTGAGGGATTTCTTGAAATGGGATGTGTGATCGGCTTCTGTCCCGGATCTCCCACAAATCATCGTCCACGTACTATGCCGCAAAAGCCATCACGGTCTGATCATTTGTGAGGTTGAAGGCGACGTGCTTGTACTTTCCTGAAGATTTTCATTTTGATCGTACCTGCATGCATGAAAAAGATGTTACACATGATCTGGCAGATACGGTATGGACAGATGCATGTGCCCAACATATGTTTTAGATAGAAGTGACCCCTGTTCAGTCAAATGATACGATTTGACCGTTGTCATTGCTTGCCAACATTTGATGGGATCACGCTTCGTCGTGAAGTGTAGTTTCTAGACTTCAACATTGGTTTTGTACTCTGCCTGTTCTTGGTCGTCTTCATTTCATCGAGTTGAGGCAGTCTGTTTCGCTCTCTGTGATGATCGACAACTATGTTGGGCTCCTTGGCCTTTTGATCATTTCGGCTGGCCGATATGCTGCTGTCCCGCATTATATCATCCTTGTATATGCTCATGCATGTGGATCATTTGGATGTCGAGGCAGTGATAGTCAGGACTGGGGAGAGGCCCAATGACGAGAAGTTCTGTACAGCCTCAGCTTCCTTCCATTTCACGATTCTTAACTGTCCTGCCTTGGCGCGTATCGCTGCCAAGAATTTCTATCGAAAACTCGCGATGTTGACCGTGCTGAGTTATCCACAGCTCTGCAAGATCCTGCATATCAGATGACTAACAAATGCCAAAACTTGAAAGCTCGGGCCGTCAGTGCTAGCTCAACACAAAGATATTATAATCTCGACAAAAATGCAGTTAAAGCACATGAAATTGAATATCTATTGATCGCACAATCTAGCAAGTTGTGAACCGTGAATGTATATTTTTTTTTATTTTTCTCTTCTTTTTTTTTTTTTTTTTTATTCCCTCGTGAGTTGATGATTTTCTATTTGACGAGTTATGAAATCGTAAGAACACCTTCAAGCATTCATGGTCACTGTACGTGAGTGAGGTCGAATTCAAAAGAACTACCATCCCTCGTCAAAAGCACTCTGTCTCCATTCTTGACAACGTTCTTAGCAGGATTGACGTCATATGACAAATGCACTGTGCGATGCAGCACTCAGTAGGGGTTTCTCTTCTATGACTTCTTGTTTAAGGCCGAGAGTTTTTTCGTATTATCTTTTCTCTTTATTAGCCCACTTCACTTGTCTCGTTTTCTTAGGCTTTTCAAAGTTACCCATTTAACGAGTTTTGGACCAATGACTCCCGAACCAGACGGTTTTGGGGCATTAGGTGTGCAGACACCCCTTCGGATTTATTTACTCGAGTAACAAAGGCCACGGTTCGAGATAAGCTGGTGGTCTGCACCATTCATTCTTTGCTTGACCTTGCACAAGATTCGTTTTCTTAGGCTTGAGTTACCCATGTAGCGAGTGTTAGGCCGGTGACTCCCAAACCAGACGGCTTTAGGGCACCAGATGCAGAGACACCCCTTAGGCTTAATTACTCGAATAGCCCATGCCACGATTCGAATCTTCTCGGGCCTCCTCTATTGTAATGCTCGTTTTCTTAGGCTCTGAGTTACCCATGTAACGAGTGTTGGGCCAGCGACTCCCAAACCAGATGGCTTTAGGGCACCAGGTGTAGAGACACCCCTCGGGCTTAATTACTCGAATAACCCAAGCCACGATTCGAGATATTAGCTTGATAATCATTTATCGTCTGACTTCTTGATATTAGCCTGATAATTATTGACTGTCTGACTACGTGTTAATTGCTATCAGCGTCGTCATAGTCTTATACCCCACAACTGAAAGTTTGTGCAAATGCAAAGTGAAGGCCGTCACATGAGGTCGATTCTGTCGCAAACGTTGCTTTAAATTAAGGCTTTGTACCCGATCAAAAGGTTGAATAGCCTTCTTCGTCTAATCATACTCACGATCGTGCTCCACGGTTGTTTGTCAGAGTTAATCCGATTCCTATCAAGTCAAATAAAATCCCCTTTCACGCGGGTCATCGTATCCCGGGAAAACTATGCTTGACAAATGCCAGATGATCGTACCGTTGAATATTGACATGAGGTAGCATTTGATGATGATGGTGCATGCTGATGGGTTTGTTGCATGGATGCCAATTTGCACGTCATCATTTCCTGGGTAGTGACAAATGCCCCAGTGTTAAGTTGCTTTTCTTGTGATCTCCCTCGTACTGGTTGCATCGGTATCTCGCTGGGCTGACAAAAGATCCGGTCCTTTGACTTGTTGAAAGGTTTGGGGGATCTTTGATTTTTGAGATTTTTGAGATTTTTTTTTTCTTTTTTTTTCTTTTTTTTTTTTTTTGCCCCTACTCCGGTTTCTTTGTGACCGTTAGGGGTTCTGATGTTTGATGGCGATGGTTTGGTCTAAGTCGGGTTTGGGTTTATTTTCGACCCCTCATTTGATCTCGTCAGGCGTATTGTCGATATCTGTCTCGTCCTGCTCAATCCCCATCAGATCGAAATCTAGCTCTATACCAAAATCGTGATCCTCCTTCAAATTTGGCCTATCGCTCGTCAGGCTAGAATGCCTCAAATCGGGGTACCTGACATAAAACAAAATGCTTGTCATATATATAAAACATTTCAGACATAATCTTCCTTTTGGATATATGACAAAAAGACATGAGCATGCAGGGATTTGAAATAAAACTCAGAATTTTAAACCCATTGATCTTCTACTGGCCGGGAATTCATCACGTGCCTCACTCCTGGATTTACCCCTTCCAGGATATCACCTGCTGCACGGTCCAACTGGCCACGGTGAGGTCAAGCAATGGAGCTCATTAGGAGGTGCATGGATCGCATTGGCATGGACCTGGCATTGATGGCATCTCCTGACATGCGTATCGCAGTCAGTTTTCATGGTTAGCCAGTAGGGACCCGTTCACATGATTTTCTTTGCCAAAATGTTCTGCTCGTATGGGCTCCGCACACATCGCCATGTACTTCATTCATTTGTCTGTGGTCTTCTTCGGCTTCCATATATCTCAGCAGTCCCATAGCTAGGTCCCATTTATGCCCTTTGGTGCTGTATATTCCCATGGCCTGCCGGATGACCAATTCGAGTCTCCAACTACTATCATCTTGTTAATTCCCATTCCCAGGGCTAATCTCAGTCCTAGGATGAATCCCTCGTATTCGGCCGTATTGTTGGAGTGACAGAACTGTAATTTCATGGCTATCGGCCTCTGCCATTTGGATGTATGGAGTATGGACTTTACGGCCTCTTAGTTGGGTCGTAGGGGCAATTTCGCAAAATGAACAAAGGCCGTAGTTTAGTACTGTGCCAGTTACAAATTGGCAGATGCCTGTCAACACTGATGTATGATTATTATTCTTTTTTTTTTTTTTTTTTTTTTTTTTTTTTTGTGGTCGAATATGCCCTTACTCCGGGTTCTTTGTGATTGTTATACCACGCATTCACGGTTCTCTAATCTTATCCTGCAAAACAAGGTCAGTGTTTGATGACAGGATAGTATTTAGAGGTTTTAGAAAACCTTGGTATGTGGTATGGATTGCCCTCCTGCAAAACCATGTCAGTATTCTCTTTATATGTGCAGGTGATGTAATCACATGATACAGGACATATTTATTGTGATGATGACGGTATGACAGTTGTATGCCCTTTACATGACATTTATTTGACTGAATGATAAAAGGGCATGAAGAAGCTTCCCTTCCGTTAGGTTTATCAGAGGCTGACCTACCCTAGGGTTACTCTCGCGGGCTTTTCGGCATGAAGGTCCCCAAATCTTCGCAATCTACTTGTTTGATTCCTTTCGATTGGAGCGGATTTGGGTGGTGCGTTTCCTGAGCCATCTCCGGGGAGCAGCCCCTTCGAGTCCAGTAATAAGCAACCGACAGGTTCGCCTCAGGAGGAGGTACACTCTCAGCATACATTCACATTCATCGTCCTCACCGTATGCAAATGATTACTTTAAACTAAAGCAATTCCATTCAAATATTCACTTATTGGACAAAACACACATTCACACACCAACCAGTAAAACGGGTCAAAATATCGCATGTACATACACATTCATGAATCTTAAAGGATAGGATAACATCAAGATTTGAACGCGGCTTAAGCCCTCTAATATCCCCAGCAGAGTCGCCAGCTGTCGACGCCGGTTTTAGCCGCTTATGCGATATTTGTCCTTTTCCGATTTTAGCCTTTTGATTAGATGATTTTTTGGAAAAGGCCAGCTTGAATGTCGACGGGGTTTTGAAATATCGTTTTTTATGATGAGCCAATTAACCAGAGTCGCCAGTTGGTATATTTGAAATGGATGTACCAACTCATCCGAGTTTTCATTTTTTATAAATCGTTGGCTCATATGTGACTCCGAATTAATTGGTCTGCGAATCGAGATTCATAGAGTTCGGGGGCTTGCTTAAGTGAGGGGAAGGTGTTAGGCACCCCTCGACTTCCGTAAAACACGGTTACCGCAATCTTGATGCTGTCCTATCTTTTAATTCATGAAATGTGTATATGTGCAGGTGTGTGTGTGTGTGTGTGTGTGTGTGCTTATGTGAATGTTGTGGTGAGTTTGTATGAAAGAATCATTTGGATTTTTGGGAAAATCGTGCTTTAATTTGGGAACGCTTCGGAATGTCTTTTCGGCATACACGAGAAAGCTTTATGAGAAAAGATTTGATTTTAATTGTCAAAAACTATGAGATTTTCTTTAGGTGTCATTTTGGCAAAACAGGAGTTTTAAACCTTTGTCAAAATAGGAATCGAGATCTATACGTTGCTTTCGTAACTCAAACGATGGGCAACTTCTAGAATCTCTTTAACCCTATGCACAACGGTTTAATAAAACGTCAATTATTTGACAAAATCATTCCTTGTGATATTTTGAAAACGATTTTCCTTAGCTTTCTCGTTTGAAATAGAAATCGACATTCATTAGCACTTCCCATTTATTAACCTCGTGATGCTAATAGCCTAGTTTGATTGATTTTATGAAAATCTTATCATTTGGCTTTGAAATCAATTTCGTCTCATAAATCAAATCGAGCATAAACACGCGTCGGGGCTATTCATGGGCATGTAAGCCATCAAAATAACCTCGAACGCCCACAATCACATACTTTCACTATTACGGGGCCTTAAACACGATTCTCGCCTTAGCGTCGTTTTAAGGCCCGACGATTACATATTTACAATGAAAGGTACATCGAATTTATTACATATATCAAAAGATGTCCATCATCGGATTTGGACCACGGGGTCGCGCTCCTAGGCTCACATCCAAAATCGCTATACACCCACAAGATCCTAAAAATAACAATCTAAATAAACTATGCATAATACATCATTACAACTAGCTAAAATTCACCAAATGGATATCATCGGGCCATTAGGAGGAATTTCGTTCCATTTGGGAACCCTCACTAATAGCCCTCAATCCATGGATTCACAACAATATACAAGAACAACTACATTTAATATAATTTGGATGACAAAAAGCTTAACAAAAAATGGTAAAACAAGATGCTAAAACAAAGGATTTTTCACCTTGCAAATAATCCCCACAATATGTATGAATTTATGTATTGAATAGAGTAGAAAATATGAGATGTAATCTCACAAAATGGGTACAATTTCTCATTATTTCTCACTCTTTTCTCTCTTGATTTCTCTTATTTGCTTGCTGTTTTCTCCTTCTTTTTCTTTCTTTTTCCGCCGCTGCTGCTGCTGAACCTCTCGACTGAAATGAAGAAACTGAGCTGAAATAGGCTGCATTAGGGCAGCCGCAGATTGATCTGCGGCTTGGCCGCAGATTGATCTGCGGCTGGCTGGCCCACCGCCCATCGCACTCAGCCGTCTCGCGCACTACCATTATTTTAATCTTTTGGCCGCAGATTGATCCGCGGCTGGGTGGGCTGATTTTCTCGTTTTCCGAACCGCACCTCGTTTCTCGTGTCGTGACGTCGGTTTTCGCCGACAGGCTTGTATTTTGCAGTCCGGGAATCACTGGGAGACGTGCCACATCATTCGGGCATGCTCATTTCGGACGGCCTTGCTGTCACGTCGATTTTGATTTGTAAATCGTTGCGGTGACGTCGAGTGTTCGTTCCGGTGCCCATCCTTTGCTCTCGCAGGCCGGCCCAATGGACGAATTTTGCCCTCCTATCATGGTCAGTATAGGAAGTGCAAAATTTGGGTGTCTACAAAGACTATTAAAGGTTGCAGTAGAAATACTTGATAACCTAGGACATAGTTCGAGGTCTTGTGACCCTCAGATACACTTTTAATCCTGAATCTATATTCAGTTCTTGAGCTAAGCTTTCTATTGAGCTTTCAGATCTTGACTAGTTATTGATTGAATTCAGGAAAACTATTATACCTCAGTTGAAATCTACTTCATTGGTTATTCAATTGTTATTGTTATCACACTTGTGGGCAATTGTTTGCTCACTCTTGCGCTAAAACATTGCAGCTAAGGCAGAGAAATCGGACGAGCCGTCCACGAGCAAAGGCAAGGGCAAGATGTCGAAGTAGCGAAAGACTTGTTATCCATCGAGTGTTTACTTGTAACAAAACTTATTTAAATTTTATGTTTTTATTCCGCATTAATGTAATAGAGGTTAGATAACTTGTGATTTATTTATTTAGGAGATTGGAGATGTAACCCATTTTGTGGGAAGATGTTTTATTCAGTTTAATTATATTATCTTAATCATGGGTAGTTAGTAATGAATGTATGCTATAGTGAACACCAAATCTGTGGAGTTGAAGTACTCGGATTTGGGGGTGTCACAGGTTGGTATCAGAGCCGATAGGTTATGAACCTTTAGGTGGGGAAAACCTTAGGGTAGTAGCCTTTTAGAAGATAGAGAATATAGTGGTGATAAACTTTTATTGAGTTCTAAGGAATGGATTACGGAAATTCATAAAAGATAATAAAATGATTATGTGTTATGTGCTTATTTGATAACAAACTTATGTGCTCGCGAGTATTATCGAGTAGTAATTAAAACTTAAAATTTTGTTGTCAGGATGACTGATAGAGGAGAACCCAGCCAGGCTAGGGAGGAGGAGCCCCGGGATATTCATGTAGTTCGGGAGCAGCTGGTGCAGAGGGAGCCAATCCATTGATCACAGTTGTAGGTCCCGAGTACGAGCCTGAGACTGATCCTGAGGAGGATCCGGAGGAGGATGAGGAGGAGGAGGAAGACCCTGAGGAGATACCACTAACTTCCTTAGGTGTTCAGATGTACGAGCAGGTGTATGATCGCAACATAGAGTTGCAAGATAGAGTGGAGGAGTTAGAGAGGCAGCTGGCTGAGCGACAGATTGTCTTGGAGCAGAAGAACAGTGAGATTGAGGAGCTCAATATACGTCTTGGGGACGTGGAGTAGAAGCTGGTCCATGAAGAGAGCCAAAAGGAGGAGTTAGAAAATCAAGTTGTGGAATGTCAAGCCGCTCTAGAGTAGAAGGATGTCGAGATCCAAGACCTTTCATCACGTCTAGCAGAGGTCGAGCAGAGACTAGCTCAGTCTGAGTATCGACGAGGCCGGTTGTTGGCTAGGAATGAAATTGTACGAGATGAATTGAAAGAGGAGACAACTAAGCGGGTTACAGCTGAAAACGCTTGGTTGAGGGAGGCTAATCGCGCAGATCGTGTTGAATGTGAGGTGCGGTCAAAGAAGGCCAAGATTGATGAGATGGAGTATATTTTTCACACCACAGTAGATAGAGCTCAGGATCGAGTTCATCGTCATCTAGATATAATGGGTCGAAGGATGGTGACTCGTATTATGGAGCAGGAACGCAAGGAAGCTGTGCGCCGTGGGATGTCATCGTAGATTAGGATTGGAGATGCTATTATGAAATTTATGAAGATAATAAGTTGTAAATCCCAGTTTTATATAATGGGATAGAATAATGATGTAGTCCTGGAACCTTATGATTTCAGGATAGATGATTTGATGTAAATAACTATGACGTTATTTTTATTATGTTTTAAAGCAGTAAATGAATAAAATGCAAAAGTTTATCAGATGTGCTATGTGTTAAGTGTTGTTTATAAATGTTTAAGTTAAGACTTAAATGTTTAAGTAATTGAGTAATAATCTAATAGCGTAAATTCTTAACAGTAAGATGCCGCCTAGAAGACAAACCCGTCAACAGACCCCTGAGGGATCCACCAATAACAATGAAGAAGCCAACGCTAATCCAATGCAGCAGCTGGTGAATCTGCTAACGGGTGTCGACGCCGGTTTCATCCGCTTTGTCCTTTTTTGTCTTTTCCAATTTTTAGCCTTTTGGTTTAGATGATTTTTTGGAAAAGGTCGGCATTGAGGTCGACGGGGTTTTGAAAGATTATTTTTTATGATGAGCCAATTAACCAGAGTCGCCAGTTGGTATATTTGAAATGGATGTACCAACTCATCCGAGTTTTCGTTTTTTATACATCGCTGGCTCATATGTGACTCCGAATTAATTGGTCTGCGAATCGAGATTCATAGAGTTCGGGGGCTTGCTTAAGTGAGGGGAAGGTGTTAGGCACCCCTCGACTTCCGTGAAACACGGTTACCGCAATCTTGATGTTGTCCTATCCTTTAATTCATGAAATATGTATACATGTAGGTGTGTATGTGTGTGTGTGCTTATGTGAATGTTATGGTGAGTTTGTATGAAAGAATCATTTGGATTTTTAGGAAATGCCGTGCTTCAATTTGAGAATGCTTCGGAATGTCTTTTCGGCATACACGAGAAAGCTTTATGAGAAAAGGTTTGATTTTTTTATTATCAAAAACTATGAGGTTTTTATTAGGTGCCTTTTTTGGCAAAAACAAGAGTTTTAAACCTTTAACCAAAATAGGAATCGAGATTTGTACGTTGCTTTCATAAATGATAGGCAATTTCTAGGATCTCTTTCGCCCTATGCATCAAGGTTTAATAAAATATTTAATTTCTTTTATAAAACCCATTTTTCGTGACAATTGAAAACAACTTCTTTTTAGCTTTCTCGTAGAATAGGAATCGACTTTCGTTAGCATTTCCAAATTTTTAGCCTTGTGATGCTAATGTCCTACTTTGATTGGTTTTAGAAAAATCTTTATCGTTTAATCTTTTGGAATCATTTTGGTGTCACGGAATCTAATCAAGCGTAAACACGCGTCGGGGGTATTCATGGGCATGTCAGCCATCGAAATATCCCCAAACGCCAACAATCACATATTTCACTACTACGGGGCCTTAAACCCGATTCTCGCTTTGGCGTCGTTTTAAGGCCCGACGGTTACATGTTACAAAAATGAGCACCTTGAATCTATTACATACATCAAAACGTCCATCATCGGATTTGAACCACGGGGTCGCGCTCCTAGGCTCACACGAGATTATGACATGCCCACAAAATGAATACTACATAATTAACCAACTCGGATTTATCTAATACACCATGATATCCGAAAATGACAATCCAAATAAATTACACCCAATGAATCACCATAAATAAGCTAGAAATTTCATCAATTGGATATCCTCGGGTTATTAGGAAGAATTTTGTTCCGATGGAACCCTCACCAATAATCCCTAACCCATGATTGTTCAACAAGATACATGAAAGTTACATCTAATTTACCCAATCAATATGACATGAATTGCTAGAACAAATAGAAATTTTCACCTTGCAATTGATCTCAAATGGATATGAACTTGTGTATTTGAATAGGATAAGGAGTGTATTTGATACAATCAAAATCAAAAGGATTGAATTCTCTCTTTTTTTCTCTCTTTTCTTCCTATTTGATTGCAAAATTTCTCTCTTTTTCCTCTCAATTTCCGTGCTCTTTTGCTGCTCGAATTTCCTTCTTCTTCCCAATTCTTTTCAAATTGCTGAACTTCCTGTATGCTGCACGAAACTGGGTTGAAATAGGCTGGCCAGAGCCAGCCGCAGATTGATCTGCGGCTGGCCGCAGATCCATCTGCGGCTGGCTGGCCCACTTCCCATCGCACTCAGCTGATAGTGCTGATTTCCTGGTTTCCGTGCTGGCGCACCCACTTGGCCGCAGATCAATCCGCGGCTGGCTGGCTTGACTTTCTCAATTCTCGTGATACGCCTCGATTTTCGTGCCGTGACGCTACTTTTCGCGGACAGGTTCGTATTTTACAGTCCGGGAATCACTGGGAGGCGTGCCACACCTTCCGGGAATGCCAAATTCGGATAGCCTTGTCGTCACGTCGATTTTGGTTGCACATTGTCATGGTGGCGTCGAGTGTCTGCACTTTTTCCATCTTTCGCTCTCGCAGGCCGGTCCATTTGACGAATTTGCCCTCCTGTCAAGGTTAGTATACGAAGTGCAAAATTTGGGTGTCTACAGCTGCCCCTCTTTATCATGTTTATGAAATGTTAAATGAAATGAACAGGATAAAGAAACAGACACCCGATGTCTGAATGACACTGCACAGATATGATAATGCACACACGATGCAACACATGTAGTTTATGGTAAAACACAAGATGTAGCGCATGCAAACATTCGAAAGATTGTCAATGCATCAACCATCTGACCGTATTTGTTGGTCGTTAGGTTCACTCTTCCAATCTATCATCTCGTTCGGGGCCGGTTTTCGTCGCCGGACATCCATCTCGTGATCGCCGGTTATCGTCGACGGTCGATCGTCCTGTCGGGGCCGGGTATCGTCGCCGGTCACCCATCTCGCAACCCCCGGTTATCGTCGCCGGTTGGTTATCTTGTCGGAGCCGGTTTTCGTCGCCGGACATCCATCTCGTGATCGCCGGTTATCGTCGCCGGTCGATCGTCTTGTCGGGGCCGGGTATCGTCGCCGGTCACCCATCTCGTAACCCCCGGTTATCGTCGCCGGTTGGTTATCTTGTCGGAGCCGGTTTTCGTCGCCGGACATCCAAATCGTAATCGCCGGTTATCGTCGCCAGTCGATTGTCTAGTCGGGGCCAGTTTTCGTCGCCGGACATCCATCTCGTAACCCTCGGTTATCGTCGCCGGTTGGTTATCTTGTCGGAGCCGGTTTTCGTCGCCGGACATCCAAATCGTAATCGCCGGTTATCGTCGCCGGTTGATTGTCTAGTCGGGGCCAGTTTTCGTCGCCGGACACCCATCTCGTAACCCCCGGTTATCGTCGCCAGTTGGTTATCTTGTCGGAGCCGGTTTTCGTCGCCGGACATCCAAATCGTAATCGCCGGTTATCGTAGCCGGTTGGTTATCTTGTCGGAGCCGGTTTTCGTCGCCGGACATCCAAATCGTAATCGCCGGTTATCGTCGCCGGTCGATTGTCTAGTCGGGGCCGGTTTTCGTCGCCGGACACCCATCTCGTAACCCCCGGTTATCGTCGCCGGTTGGTTATCTTGTCGGAGCCGGTTTTCGTCGCCGGACATCCAAATCGTAATCGCCGGTTATCGTCGCCGGTCGATTGTCTAGTCGGGGCCAGTTTTCGTCGCCGGACACCCATCTCGTAACCCCCGGTTATCGTCGCCGGTTGGTTATCTTGTCGGAGCCGATTTTCGTCGCCGGACATCCAAATCGTAATCGCCGGTTATCGTCGTCGGTCGATTGTCTAGTCGGGGCCGGTTTTCGTCGCCGGACACCCATCTCGTAACCCTTTTTCACTCAACACGTCAATTGGCTGCAAGGGAGCAAGGTGGGACCCACCAGGGCCAGCCGCGGATGGATCTGCGGCCAGTCGCAGATTGATCTGCGGCCAGCCGCAGATACATCTGCGGCCAAGATCGGGATGTATAAGTGGTTCGCCGCTTCCAGATCTGTCACTTTCAACTTCCAACTCACACATATCTCTCGCGATTTTTGCTTGTTCGCAAGGACTTCTTGTCGATTTTTTAACTTTCCTGCAAAAACTGTTCCGGTAGGATTGATCTACACGCTACAGGTAACACTTTGACCGGTCACTTTTCAATTTCGTCAATGTTTTGCTATACATTTGACTATTTGCACGTTTAGAGATAAAATGTATGCTTTACAATGCTATGTAATGTACTATCATATATACATGCTGTGTGGGTCCTATTTTTATGTTCATGAGGCGGTCCCACGTATATGTTTGCTCCTTTTTGAAAGAAAATCATGCATTTATGGCATTTTACATGCTTTATTTACACATATGAATGCAAATATGATCTGTTGTGGCCTGAGTTCGTTGAGAAACATGTTTGGATATGCATGGGATGTCCATTTTACAAACGGAACTCTGCCGATTTTTTTTTTTTTTTTTTTTTTTTACCATAACCATGCATCATGCTGCATTAATTATATGACGAGGCTAGAAATTTAGAATGTTCATTACATAATTTTAAAAGGAAACTTACCTTCTTTCTCGCCCGTTCTATTCCAGCTATGGATCGTGATGCGCCCAGTAGCTCTTCCGCCTCTCGGACTTCGGGTGTTCGACGTCGTAGGGCTGCACCTGCCCCTATTCCTCCTCGTACCCGTCAGGCTCGTCGTTTGGCGGAGTCTGTCATCCGTCCTGATCACCCGGACGTTGAGGAGGTTGTTCCTCCGGAGGTTGCGGTGGAGGAGCCGTCTTCCAGCACATCAGCTCCCCCTCTCATCGCGCCTTATCTGGCGCTTCTGTCCAGATACCCGATCTATTGGGTCCGGATCTCAGTCGTCACCCCTCGGCATCTCTTGTTGCTAATGAGGTATACTCGATTCGGCTTTTCATTTGTTCTCGATTTCTCAATTTCCGTTCTATCTGGACTAACCCATTTGTGATTTTCACAGGTTCCTGAGTTTACCCAGCCGAGGGGTAACTGGTTCAACATTTACTCCCTTTACGCAGCCTTGCACGATGATTACCGCGCAGTGGTGGACTCCTGGGGTTTTCGCCACTTCTTCACCATCATTCCCCGCCAGTGCCCCTGGGGCTATATGCGGGCTTTGTCCGAGAGGTGGTTTCATCAGACCCAGTCCCTTCATCTTCTGGACTGTGAGGTTGTGCTGACCCCTTGGGATTGGCGGTATATCACGGGGATCGAGTTCACCGGGTCCCGTGTCCCTCTGGACCTCGATATTACTCCAGCAGAGGTCCGCGCTCTTTTGGGCTTTGCATCCGATGACCGGGTCTTCAAGGCCCGCAGTATCCGGTCCGGAGCGTTAGCTGTCGATGCTGTCGGAGGTTTATACGCACAGCCTATCCCAGCGGATCAGGGCACTCGTGACATTCTACTACGACGCTTGTTCCTGACTATCATGAGGGGTTGTTTCCTGGGGAACAACTCATCTACCATCCATTTCAGCGTCGTAGGGGCTGTTCGAGATGTAGACCGGATTGGTGACTACGACTGGGGGTCGTTCACTTTCGCTTATTTCCTCCACGGTCTGCGTCTACGCTCAGAGGGACAGATCGATGCCTGGCTCAGTTTCTACCACTTTCTGCTGGTGAGTCTTCTCCTCCTTTCTCTTACTGTATTTCTTTTCATTTCATCTCTTTTCTGCATTTGATAGTGACTCATGCCTTGTCTTGTTTCTATTCACAGTTCTGGGCTTACGAGCGTCTTCCATGTCTGAGGCTTATCACTACTCTGGGCCCGGACACTTATCCCCGGGGTCGACGGTGGCATCACAGCACTTTGGAGGAGGTCCCCGTGTCGGGCAGTTTTGCACATTGTCGTATTCAGCTGGAGTTGATCACGGCTGCCGACGTCGTATGGATTCCCTACCTCTCCGAGCATCTGACTGTGGGGTTTGCTGACGGGCATCCTTCCGGCCCGGAGTTCGAGCTTTCCACCCGTCGCCTCACTTTGCAGAGTGTTGGAGGCTGGGTGATGTATCTGGGAGAGCGCGCATTCAGATGCGTTACTGGATAGATCCGCATCCCGCATTCCCTTTCTTTCACTACTTTCTGGCCGCTGGATTCTCAGCCCTCGGAGATCATACTCGCCGGGGAGGACGGTCGGATGCTCTCCACAGGCCCCAGTACGAGCGAGGCCTTCAGGACTTGGTGGGTACCTCGCACCATCGGTCCCCAGACTCGGGCCACTTTCTTTCTTGGAGACATGGTTCCAGGCTCGGTGACGATGACCGATTGGGCTGCCTGCGTTCGGAGTCCCACCCACACTGAGCAGATAGACACTTTGACCCGCCAGGTGGAGCAGTTGTCGCTATTTCTTCGGGTGTTAGGCCGGACCCCGGAGGAGGCTTACGCCTACGATCCTGACGGTGCGGGTTATGATGCAGGCCCGAGCTCCTCTGATGCCACCGCTCGGCCATACATCCCCGACATGAACTTTGGGCCCTCGACTTCGACGACCCGGGGGGATCAGTTCGAGGACCCCGATTTCATCGACGAGATTGACTTTATCTAGATCAGGATAGGATAGGGCTTTTGTACCTGTACCTGTTTAGCTTTATTTTTCATTTCATGCACTATGTACTGAACTCATTTATTTATTTATGCACAGTTCTTTATCTTTTATCTCCATGAAATTCATTTTGCTTTATTATTGTCTATACGATGCATGCTTTTTATTCATGGATAAAAAATGACCCCTGTACAGTCTTTTTGATACTATTTTTCACAGATGACGTCCTCAGATGTCGTGGTATGCTTGGATTCCATGCCTCCTACAGGGTTGGTTGGCAGCCTCCTCCGTTGGTTAGACAGTTTTTTATCGCCGGCCGACAGGGTCATCGCAGATGGTCTTTTGGGACACTCTCGGTCCTTATTAACCTTTCAGGTGCCAGCGGGCTTCGTGGATGGTATTTTGAGATATTGGGCCCCCGCTCGTCAAGTGTTCAGATTAGGGACAGTAGAGCTGACCCCCACCCTCGAGGAGTATGCTCGCTTCACAGGCTTGCCTTTGGATAGACCTTGTGCCAGGGTCATGGCTGGTTCCATGCGCCGTCAGTTTTTGACCTTTACCGGTTTGCGGAGGGCCGTCTTGTTACCGGTGATCACATCAGACCATATGGTTCCCCTTCAGTTCTTGATTGACCGATTTGGTTCACCCGACAGCTTTCATCTTTTCCTCGGTGATTTTTCTGTGTCTGAGGAGCGCTGGGGCGCTTCAAGAGTAGACGTTCTGATGGCCTGTATCCTCTCAGTTCTGTACTTGCCCGCGGGACCTGATCATTTGGACATGCGGGTGGTCGCGGCCGTCAGGGCCCTTCAAGAGGATCACACCATTCTTCCCATGATATTGGCGGATACTTACATGTCAGCCTCATACTGTCAGTCCTTCCGGGGCAGAATATTCCGAGGGAGCTTGACCTTGTTGTATGTGTGGTTCATGAGTCACCTTAGTCCCATCGGCCATTTCCGTCGCCAGGGGTTTTGCTTCAGTCATGACATAACCAAACAGTTTTCATTTCGTCCTGCGAGCTGTACTGACGCGGCCTCCTGGACAGCATTTCTGTCAGTTATCGAGGATCCTTTTCATCTCCTGATCTATTCGGGTTATTGCTCCTTTAGGAGCTTCTTGATTCATGTGCCCGACCTGGATTTCATTCCCATTGCTGGTTTGAGGGGCGTGACGACTTATCATCCCCTGGCGGTAATGGGGTAGTTTGATCAGACACAGGATTTCCACCCCTTCACGGGTGCGTGATGAGTGTGTTTTATACACACAATTTGGGTACTTTTGACCTTGATAATTTGTAAGTCTTTGGGTACTTTATGTGGTTTTATTGTGTTTTTATCTTATTTTTAGATATTGTGGTTTTATATTGCTTATACATGTTTAGTATTGTTTTTTATGCATTTTCATTGTGTTTGTAGGAATTAAAATAAAGACCGCTCAGATCATTGTTCATAATGACATCATGCCCGTGTTTGGTTATCCGTGGTTGGCGTGTTTTATTTTGGAAATTTGTGTTTGGCGACGCTCGGTATGAAAGTTGATGACATTTGCGCTTTAGGTGTGCACGGCGTCGACCAAGTCACAAGGGCCTTGGCAAGGCATCCAGGGAGTTGCACCAGACCAGCGGGGCCTCGCCACAAACCAGCGAGGCCTTGCCAAGGCATCCAGGGAGTTGCACCAGACCAGCGGGGCCTCGCCAGGAAGCAGCAAGGCCTCGCCAGAGCATACAGGGAGTTGCAGCAAGCCAGCGAGGCCTCGCCACAAACCAGCGGGGCTGCGCCAATTCGCGCTGAGTGCGATCTGTGCGGGTTTTTTGGGTCAAAATCCGAGTAGAGGCTAGGGTTTTCATGAGAACATTATAAATAGAACATGTAGCCTCCATTTTAGACAGACTTAGACAGACTTAGATTATCTTAGACTTCATAAATCAGATTTAGAGAGAGAGAGAGGAGGCTTGGAGCAAAAAGAGGGAGGCCATGGCCTTTGGCCATGGTTCTTCCAAAGCTTGGAAGAGCTTCAATGGAGGTGCTTCAATGGAGTTTCATCCAACAACAATGGGGAAGCCATCCTTTATCTTTCTTTATCTTTTTCTCTATGTAATTAGTTTTTAATCTAAGATTGTAATTGAACCCATTGCTTAATTTGAGTTGATTTCTCTTCCTTTGATTATTGCTACTCATATGAATTGGTTATCATAACCTATGCTTATAGATTAATTGCTTAGCTAGTAATTACCTTGGGAACCTATATGAACTTGACAAACGGATTATAGTGTTGAGACCTAGTTATGATATCATGTGAAAGTTAAAGATTATTGTGGGTGATTAATTGAGATTTAGTGACGTGTGTGTCCTTGTTGATTATCCTCAATGATAGGTAACTTGATTGTATTTAGGATAGACATATACCTAGATACCATGTGCAACCAATTGAGAATCTATTCTTAATGACTTCCTTTGTGAAAGTTGGTAATTGAAAGGGTGGTTGATGAGATTTAGTGACATGTGTCTTGTTAGTTATTCTTGAAATTGGTCTCTTGATAGTGTGTAGGATAGACATATACCTACATGCCGCATTAGGAAGATTCGTAATTGACAATCGACAGAGGCTCTTACGTAATTGTGATTTCTCGGATGTCAATTCTATGTGGTTAATTGATCTTAAAGGAGAGTTAAGATATTTGAACAAAGCATTGCACGCCAAGTGTTTGATAAAATGCTTGAATGGGGGAAATTGTAATCTTAGACCTTTATCTATCTATTTATCTTATTTATATGTCATGCAATTTACATGTAACCTCTATCTATCATTTGAATCAAAGAGTTTGATTTAGATCGAGTCGATATTGAGTTAGTACTTGGGGATACATTAGAGTTAATTCCCTGTGGGTTCGACAACTCTCTTAT
This sequence comes from Aralia elata, assembly GCA_034770075.1. Lineage (NCBI taxonomy): Eukaryota > Viridiplantae > Streptophyta > Magnoliopsida > Apiales > Araliaceae > Aralia > Aralia elata. The sequence goes on from CM068384.1 coordinate 72,014,420, forward strand.
CATTGTATTACTTGTTGACCGCGTATACTTGCGCGTATTTATCGGTTGCGAAATCGATCAACAAGTTTTTGGCGCCGTTGCCGGGGAATTATTCTTCTAATGTTTTTCCAATATTAATTTCAATTGATTTTATCTTAATTTGAACTTGTATTTATGTTTTAAATAAAGTCGAGTCGAGGACTATAAACCAAACGCTTCTTGGGAGGCAACCCAAGTTTTTTTTGTTTTGCTTTTGATTTTGTTTGATTGCATTATAGGTTGTTTAATTGCATTTTAATTTCTGTAATTGTTTTTAGGTATCGAGTACTAAGCAATTTGGATTGCGCCCCAACTTTGAGCACTTGAAAGATGATATCAATGACGCTCGACACGTTCTCAGGGAAGTCTTCTGTTTTAATTTTTCCTATTTCAGACATTGAGGACAATGTCAAGTTTAAGTTTGGGGGTGTATTTGTGTGTTTTTAATTTAGTATTCGTGTGTTTTCAGTGTATTTTTCAAAAAAAAAAATAGAATTTTTTTTTCTTCTAGGATGTGTCTCTTGAGCATTGTTTTAATATGATTTGAACTATAATTCATGGTCAATGATAATAGCTTGATTGAATAGATTCTAATTCACAGAAAAGGGCCATATGTTGCTTAGTCGTTGTGCTTAATTTTGTTGTTGGTTATTGCTTTGCTCATGAGTCCTTCCACTTTTTTCGCACTTACCTATGTGTATTGAGCTAGTCGTATGCTTAGAGAAGGCTTTTATAACCGAATGCTTGTGGAAAATATCTATAAACTCTAGTACTCGTTTAAACATCACTTGAAGTAAGGTATCCAAATTTGTTGTGTTGGATTTATTGGTCATGTGGTGAGTTGAGATAGAGCGTAAAACGCACTCACTCATGGACACATGCTTAGGGGAGATAGAGCGTAAAACGCACTCTCTTATTTTTGTGACAAAAGAAAGAAAATGTTGTATTGCAAATCTTGCAGGGGGTTGAGATAGAGCGTAGAACGCACTCGCCCATATGAGCGTGCTTAAGGTTGAGATGGAGCATAAAATGCACTCACCTAGAGCCCTTGAGTCTCAAAATTTTTGGAATTGTGATTTGTATACCTTTGTATTGAGTGATGTGTTAAGCATGTTGTTTTGGGGTTTATTTTGATTATTTCATAAGGTAATATGGTTGCATAAGTTCATCCGAGCTTGGTTGGTTTAGTGCTATTGGGTACTCACACACACACATGGAAGGGGCCTAAAGCAAGATATGACTAGCTAATTGATATTTTAGACTTGCAACGTTTTGGCTATTTTCTTGAGTTCCATGTGTTGATGCCTTTGAGACCATTGTCGGCTTATTAATTCATTGCTCAAGTTAGGTTGTATTAGAAGCGTGTCAATTGTGTAGTTTAGGTTTGTTTTGCTTGAGGACAAGCAAAGATTTAAGTTTGGGGGTATTTGATGAGTGTGTTTTATACACACAATTTGGGTACTTTTGACCTTGATAATTTGTAAGTCTTTGGGTACTTTATGTGGTTTTATTGTGTTTTTATCTTATTTTTAGATATTGTGGTTTTATATTGCTTATACATGTTTAGTATTGTTTTTTATGCATTTTCATTGTGTTTGTAGGAATTAAAATAAAGACCGCTCAGATCATTGTTCATAATGACATCATGCCCGTGTTTGGTTATCCGTGGTTGGCGTGTTTTATTTTGGAAATTTGTGTTTGGCGACGCTCGGTATGAAAGTTGATGACATTTGCGCTTTAGGTGTGCACGGCGTCGACCAAGTCACAAGGGCCTTGGCAAGGCATCCAGGGAGTTGCACCAGACCAGCGGGGCCTCGCCACAAACCAGCGAGGCCTTGCCAAGGCATCCAGGGAGTTGCACCAGACCAGCGGGGCCTCGCCAGGAAGCAGCAAGGCCTCGCCAGAGCATACAGGGAGTTGCAGCAAGCCAGCGAGGCCTCGCCACAAACCAGCGGGGCTGCGCCAATTCGCGCTGAGTGCGATCTGTGCGGGTTTTTTGGGTCAAAATCCGAGTAGAGGCTAGGGTTTTCATGAGAACATTATAAATAGAACATGTAGCCTCCATTTTAGACAGACTTAGACAGACTTAGATTATCTTAGACTTCATAAATCAGATTTAGAGAGAGAGAGAGGAGGCTTGGAGCAAAAAGAGGGAGGCCATGGCCTTTGGCCATGGTTCTTCCAAAGCTTGGAAGAGCTTCAATGGAGGTGCTTCAATGGAGTTTCATCCAACAACAATGGGGAAGCCATCCTTTATCTTTCTTTATCTTTTTCTCTATGTAATTAGTTTTTAATCTAAGATTGTAATTGAACCCATTGCTTAATTTGAGTTGATTTCTCTTCCTTTGATTATTGCTACTCATATGAATTGGTTATCATAACCTATGCTTATAGATTAATTGCTTAGCTAGTAATTACCTTGGGAACCTATATGAACTTGACAAACGGATTATAGTGTTGAGACCTAGTTATGATATCATGTGAAAGTTAAAGATTATTGTGGGTGATTAATTGAGATTTAGTGACGTGTGTCTTGTTGATTATCCTCAATGATAGGTAACTTGATTGTATTTAGGATAGACATATACCTAGATACCATGTGCAACCAATTGAGAATCTATTCTTAATGACTTCCTTTGTGAAAGTTGGTAATTGAAAGGGTGGTTGAATGAGATTTAGTGACATGTGTCTTGTTAGTTATTCTTGAAATTGGTCTCTTGATAGTGTGTAGGATAGACATATACCTACATGCCGCATTAGGAAGATTCGTAATTGACAATCGACAGAGGCTCTTACGTAATTGTGATTTCTCGGATGTCAATTCTATGTGGTTAATTGATCTTAAAGGAGAGTTAAGATATTTGAACAAAGCATTGCACGCCAAGTGTTTGATAAAATGCTTGAATGGGGGAAATTGTAATCTTAGACCTTTATCTATCTATTTATCTTATTTATATGTCATGCAATTTACATGTAACCTCTATCTATCATTTGAATCAAAGAGTTTGATTTAGATCGAGTCGATATTGAGTTAGTACTTGGGGATACATTAGAGTTAATTCCCTGTGGGTTCGACAACTCTCTTATCATTGTATTACTTGTTGACCGCGTATACTTGCGCGTATTTATCGGTTGCGAAATCGATCAACAGTGCGGCCGACTACCGATTCCCTACATCATCCCAGACAGAGAGAGATCTACTGCGGGTATATGCTCTTTGGCCTCGTAGGATCTCCGCCGAACATAGTGAGGGTTGCCACCTCCAGACATTTGCTTATGTGCAGTGGCTATGCGGAGATTTGGATCCGGCTGGTTTGAGTCAGTCTGGGGGCCCTGATGACTTGGGGATGATTTCTCCAAATGATACTATAGACCACTCCATCTCTGTCGGTTCTGCTCCAAGTCGGGTTATTGAAGATACCCGACTCCGCCTGGCCTTGATTACTGCCGAGGCTGAGAGGGATGCCGCCTTTGTCGAGAGAGATGATGCTATTCGGGCTAGAGACGCTGCCATTGCTGATAGAGAGATCATTGTAGTCCAGACCAGGGCAGTTGTAGATGCTCATTTTGGGACCGTCAGTCGAGCCACCGCTTTACTGGATCGTATTGATATGATGGGGCAGCAGATTGCAGGAGATGCTGATGCTTCAGATTTATCCACCACCTTGACCATCATGCATCAGCTAGTTTCAGATTTGTAGGTTATTTTATTTCCTGCATAGACTATGTTAGTTCCATCAGTTATCGAAAAGCAATCTTGTAATAAAATGACTTATATATATAGTCATGCATTTAAATTTAGTCATTTTCCCTTTTGTCGTCTCATTGCCTTTCATTGGATCCCCATTTAATCCAGCTGATCCTGATTTTGACATTTCGCTTTCCTTCTCTTCTCAAGTCTTGATGGAGATTTGACAGATACCGTCGCACACCTTTTGATTTCATCGGATTGAATCTCAGATTTTTGGATAACTGTTTGGTTGGATCAGGGCTATGTCCTTGGGATGAAGCTAGTTGGGCAGCTGGGTTCGGGAAGGTTTTGAGGGTGTAGGAGGGTTCTATCTGGTTATCGAAAATTGGTTTTGGTTAGGGAAAGGATTATTTTTTAAGGGATCGGACCGTGCCATGATGGCTGCCTACGTACCCCCACAAGTTGGGAGATCAGGTCCTACGTAGTTCGCTATCAAGGAAAAAGGACCTGATGATTCAAGCATAGAACCGCTTCACCGAGTCAGAATTGAGGGGTTGTGGAAATACCTCACCATCCATTTCTTGCAATATGAGGGCTCCTCCGGATAGCACCTTCTTAATCACAAACGGCCCCTCCCAGTTTGGGGCGAACTTCCCCTTGGCTTCGTCTTGACAAGGCATGACTCTCTTCAACACCAAATCATTTTCTTTGAACTTCCTAGGTCTCATCCTTTTGTCATACGATCGAGAGATCCTTTGTTGATATAATTGACCGTGCCAAACGGCAGCCACCCTTCTTTCATCGATTAGGGCCAATTAGTCGTATCGATTTTGCATCCAATCCTCCTCACTTATCTGAGCATCGATCATTACTCTGAGGGATGCCATCTCAACCTCAACTGGTAGAACAGCCTCCATTCCATATACCAAAGCGTAAGGGGTTGCCCCTGTAGACGTGGCGCTGTTGACGTCCGGTATGCCAGCAGGGTGAGGGGTAACAAATCCGGCCATCCCCGATGATTAGCAGACAATTTTGGCCATGAATTTTCTTGATGTTTTTGTTTGCAGCCTCCACTGCCCCATTCATCTTAGGACGGTAAATGACGGAATTGAGGTGCTTTGATCTGGAACTGGTCACACACAATCCCCTCATGAGGGCGTTGTTTAAATTCTTGGCATTGTCAGAGACCAAAAACCTCAGGCATGCCCGTATCGACAAATGACATTATTCCTGATGAACCCGACGATGACCTCCTGAGTTACTTTGGGGAAAGAAGCTGCTTCTACCCATTTGGTGAAGTAATCGATCATGACGAAAATGAATCGGTGCCCGTTGCTTGCCTTGGGCTCTATTGGTCCGATTACATCCATTCCCCACATTGAAAATGGCCACGGGGAGGTCATACAGTGCAGTTCATTGGGAGGCGTATGGATCACATTACCGTGCGCCTGACATTGATAACACCGTTTGACATGATCTTCGCAATCGGCCTTCAGCGTCAACCAATAATGCCCTGTCCTCAAAATCTTTTTGGCAAGCATCGGTCCACTCATATGGGGCCCACACACTCCACCATGTATTTCATTCATAATCTTTCGGGCCTGTGTTTCATCTACGCACTACAACAGTCCCAACCCAGCATCCCTCTTGTAGAGTGAATCCCCACTCAGGTAAAATTTCATTGCCATCCTTTGAATTCTCATCCTCTCAGTTCGATTCGCCTGGTCGGGAATGGACCTATCTCTCAGATATTCCCTTATGTCGTGATACCAGGGCTGCTTTGGCAACACCACCTCGTCTGATAACACTGCCACATGTTCCTCATATGCCGGGGCATTCTGTACGGCTATCTCGATCTGTGGAATGTCTTTCCTTTTGATTATATGGATTAAGGAAGCCAGGGTTGCCAATGCATCTGCAAAATCATTCCGCCCCCGGGGAATATGTCGAAAAGCGATATCTTCGAACTCTTGCATCAACTGGGTAACATAACGATGGTATGGAAGTAACCGAAGCTCCTTAGTGTTGTACACCCCGATTGCCTGTCTGATTACCAATTCCGAATCCCCAAACACCGCTAGTCTTTTCACTCCCATGTCGCGGGCCAGGCGAAGTCCCAAGATACATCCCTCGTATTCAGCGGTGTTGTTTGAATTGCTGAAATGCAGTTTAGTGGCCACAGGGTACTGTTCGCTGATGATAGAGACCAGGATTGCTCCGGCTCCTGCCCCCTCGGCATTCATGGCACCATCAAAATACAGCTTCCAGAACTGTCCCTCGTCATCACATCTGGTGTGTGATACCTAAAATATATCCTCGCCCGGCAAAGGGGTTTCTAGCGGCTCCATCCCTCCTGATGGGGTTTCCGCCAATTGATCTGCAATTCCCTGCCCTTTCATGGCCTTCTGGGTCACGTACACCATGTCAAACTGTTGTAAGATTAACTGCCATCTTGATAATCGACAATTCAGCATGGGCCTTTCAAAAATATATTTCAGGGGGTCCATTCTTGATATCAAGTACGTTGTATGCCCATGGAGGTAGTGCTGTAATCTCCCTGTAGCCCAGGCCAGAGCACAACAGGTCTTCTCGATGGGAGTGTAATTCTGCTCACATTGGCTAAATCTTTTGCTGAGGTAATAGATGGCCTGCTCTTTACCCGCCTCATTTTTCTGTCCCAACATACATCCCATCACGATGGCATTTACCGATATATACATAAACAGAGGGATCCCATCCCTCGGGGGTAGGGTACCAGCACTGGTGCTTCAGTCAATTGCTTTTTAATGGTCTGAAACGCCTTCTGACATTGCTCATTCCATTCTTGGGACACCCCTTTTCTTAACAGTTTAAAAATCGGCTCACATGTAGTCGTCAAGTGGGATATAAAACGGCTGATAAAGTTTATCCTCCCGAGGAATCCTCTTATCTCCTTTTCCGTGTGAGGTGCCGGCATATCCACAATGGCCTTAATCTTTGCTGGGTCCAGTTCAATGCCCCGATCACTCACCAGGAATCCCAAGAGCTTACCCGACTGCACTCCGAACGCACACTTGGCTGGATTGAGTTTCAAATTATACTTTCCGAGCCGATCGAATAGCTTTTTGAGATGGGTTATATGATCGTATTCTACCTTCGATTTCACAATAATGTCATCCACGTAGACTTCTATCTCCTGGTGCATCATATCGTGGAACAAGGCCATCATGGCTCTCTGATAAGTAGCCCCCGCGTTTGTGAGGCCAAAAGCCAATCGCCTATAGCAGAAAGTGCCCCAAGGGGTGATGAATGCGGTCTTTTCCCGATCTTCCTCTGCCACCATTATCTGATGATACCCCGCGAAGCAGTCCACAAAAGAGTACATTTCGTACTGGGCTGTGTTATCCACCAGGATGTGTATGAAAGGCACCGGGAAGTTATCCTTGAGACTGGCCTTGTTTAGATCTCTGTAGTCTACACATACCCTTACTTTTCCTCCAGGTTTAGCCACTGGGACTACATTGGACAGCCATTCCGGGTAAGTGGACACCATAATGATTCCCGCCCTGAACTGCTTGATGATTTCTTCTTTTACTTTTAAGCTCCACTCTGGTTTCAACTTTCTTAATTTTTGTTTGACAGGCCGGAAACCCTCCTTGATGGGTAATCGGTGTACCACGATGTCGGTGGATAATCCGATCATATCCTCATGAGACCAGGCAAAGACATCCTCATATTGCTTTAGTAGCTCAGTCATTTCAGCTTTTTGGTTGGGGGTAAGGTCCGTCCCTATCTTGAGTTCTTTTGGCTTATCAGGGGTTCCAATATCAATGATGACGGTTTGGTCCAAATTGGGTTTGGGTTTATCCTCGACCCATCCTTTGATCTCATCAGGCGCGTCGTCGTAATCTGTCTCGTCTTGTTCAATGCCCATTAAATCGAAATCCGGCTCAATGTCAAAATCATAATCATCATTCAAATTTGAGAGACCATTTGTTAGGCAAGGATTACTCAAATTGGTACACCTGACATGAAACAAAATACTTGTCACATATAAATCATTTTTCACGACGATCGCTTTTTCAAAATAACACGAAGAAACGACATAATTATGCAGAAATAAAACAACAACAAAAATAAAACTTCTTCATTCCCCCATCCTCTGGGGTCCACCACCCTGACGTCGGTTTTTACCCTTTTTTGGATATTACTGGCTTCATGGTCCAGTTGTCGACAGTCAGGTCAGATGAAATGCGCTGGATGAAAGGGGGCTTTACATCAGACACTTCCCCGATAATTACGGCTACGTCGCCTGAGTCCTCCCTCCTATTCTCTTCAGGAATGATCAGCCCTGCCCAATTGATGACAGGCACAACTTGTTGGGCCCCGGGTGGGGCGATAATATTCGTCCCCTCCCCACTGCTTGTTGATTGTTCGGGGATGTAGCATTTGGTTTCAAACTCCTTTGCGACCTCCTGCAGGAAACTTTCCCTCCGGGCCGACTCATTACGTGCGGGGGTTAACTCTTCATTCCCTGCCCCAATCACAGGCTCGCTGATCCCCTGCTCATTGTCGACTTTGGTCACTGGACTGCCAGCTAGTCGAATCGGAGCCGCACCCCGACGGCGTCTCCGTGCTGCGTCCTCATGGTATCCCAGCCCTGCCTTGCCTATCTGCTGTGGTAGATGAATGGGCTCGGTGATTCCCTGACTGTTCCTTCCTAACCCCTGCCCAGGCTGGAAGTTCATTTTTATCATTTCCTTTGCCACAAAGGTAAGTTCGGGAGAGACCCTAGGTTTCACAGTTGGAGATCCCAGGCATCTATAGTGGGGGGTGCTAATCTCTAGTGCTTGAAAGCTGGCAGGTGCTGCCGACTCATCCACATTGATCACTGGCAGGTCACTTCTAGGAGGAGAAAGGTCATCACATTCGACCGAGATTGTGACCAGATTCCCATCGATGATTAGCTTGATTTGTTGGTGGAGCGTGGAGGGAACTGCCCCGGCCATGTGTATCCATGGCCTCCCTAACAGCAGGTTGTAGCTGGCCGCGATGTCAAGAACTTGGAAAGAGATGTCGAAAGTACAGGGCCCTATCTCCACCGACAATTCTATTTCTCCAATGGTATCCCTCCGGGATCCATCAAAAGCCTGGACCACCACATGACTGGTCCGTAGGCGCTTGGAACTGATGTTCATTTTCTTTAGCGTACTGAGAGGACATATATTCAATGCCGATCTCCCATCGATTAGCACCCCATTCATGACATATCCTGAGGAGATTACCGCAATGTGTAGCGGTTTTCGGTGCCCCCTTCCCTCCTTGGGAATGTCCTCATCCGTAAAGGATATTGCATCGCTTTCCAATAGGTGGCCCACCAGCTGGCCAAAACCCTCCTTACTAATTTCTTTGGGCACGTATGCCTCCTCCAGAACCTTCGTCAGGGTTTTGCAATGCTCACTGGATGACAACACCAAGTCCATGACTGATGTTAGGTTTGACTCTTCATTTAAAATCTGGATCCCCCTTGTTTCTGGGTGATCCATCCTTTTCAAAAATTCTATGGCCCTTTCCTCGGACACCTCTTCATTTTTTCTCTTTTGGCTCTCAAGGACTCGCCCGGGAAGATATAAGGGGTTCCCCTTTGTTGTCACGGAAGCACAACTGGCCGCTTCCTCTGGTATTCCCCCATAATTCCAGGGTACAGTCTTTAGACTACTGATAGGGAGTTGCGGCCTTGCCGCAAGGATGACGGGCCTCGGAGCCGTCAACTTGACCGGTCCCTCCGTGCCATTCGTACTTACCCCTATCAACCTGATGGGCGTTCCCCGTGCACTCCCATGATCATGTATCACGTTGATCATTTCCTCAATTTTCTGCACATAGTTCAACCTTGGCGGCCCCCCAGCTTCACTTGCCTCCGTCGCATTGACGCCCCCCATCATGTCTTGGTAGGGGATTTGCCTTAACATTCGGGGAGTCTGGTTGTTCCACCATAATTTCCCCATTGTCGATCATGTTCTGAATTATATGTTTCAATGTCCAACAATCTTGTGTATCATGACCCGGGGAACCCGAGTGGTAGGCGCACCGTTTGCTTGGGTCAAATCTCCTTCCCTTCGGGTCACTTGGGGGAGCCAAATTGATTATCCTCTTTTGGGCCATCAATACCGCCAAAATTCGCTCGAGAGGCTCCCCGAGTGGGGTGAATACTCGATTTTGCGAGACCTCAAATCTCCTTCGCCCCTCTGCCCTCTGATCGGTGAAGTTTGGCTGTCGGGATGGCCCTACCCTTTGCACCTGTACTGGGAGATGGCTTTCTGTTTTTCTGGATGACCCCTGTAGGATGAGGGATACATCCTCCTCCTTCTTCTTTTGGACCCTCCGGGAACTGCTGCCATAGTTTCCATTCTGTATTTGCTCGGCAGCAGTTTCTAAAGCAGTAAGATCCCGGATTTTACCCGATTTCAACCCCATGTCTACCATCTCTCCATGTTTAATCATTTCAGCGAAGGGTCTTCCAATCCCCGAGATGACTCGTTCGTAATATGGTGCCTCTTGAATGTCTACAAAGGTCATCACCATCTCTGATTCGCTCATCGGGGGGTTCACCTGTGCAGCCATGCCCCTCCATCGTTGCGCATATTCCCGGAAGGATTCCCTAGGTTGTTTCTTAACCTTTGTCATTTGATACCTGTCAGGGGCCATCTGGGCCTGAAAGCTGTATTGGGTTAAGAAGGTATGGGCCAATTCCTCCCAGTTGTGGATTCGGGCGTTGTCAAGGCGGGCATACCAAATTCTTGCCTCCCCCGTTAAGCTTTTCTGGAACAGCTGCATTCTCAACCCCTCGTCCTCGGCATAAGACCCGAGTTCTCCAATGTATATTTTCAAGTGTGTGTAGGGGTCCCCCTTTCCATTATATTTTTCAAACTCTGGGATTTTAAATTTCTCCGGGTATCTGGCTCCGGGGAAGACACATAAATCTGAATAGTTAACCCTGCCGAGGGACCCTATGCCCTTCATAGATTGGATGGTTTCTTCCATTTGTCTCATTTTCTTCCGCAAGTCATCTGTATCTCCCTCCTCCGGGATAGTAATCACTGTTTTGTTTGGTACGGGAATGGCCTTTGGGAGAACTGGCTCGCCCTTAGGTGGATCCTCCTTAGGTAGTTCCTGCCTGGGTATCAACTGCTCTCTTAGCATTACGGCCATTTCTAACATCTGCCTCTTAAAGTCATCAAATTCCTCCCTAGATATGGCACCAGAATTGGTAGATGGAATATCAGCCATTTCAGATATGGAGTTTTGGGCCCTTTTAGACTGCGAACGGGTTTGAGGAGCAATCCTGCAAAACAATGGTTCGAAGTTTAGTCCCGGGAAATGAAAGGATATGGATGCATGCTAAAGCTGTAACTTTTTGCGTCTTGGTTTTTTTTTTTTAATCTTTCCCTGTAAAACAGAAAGTTAGTAATCCTTTAATGCAATAACCAACGCTAAACATGCTTTATTATGCTTCCCCAACTATTCCCTGTAATTCACAGAGGTTAGTAATCTCTTTTGACACAGGAAAGGGATATATGAATATTGAATGAGATCATGACCTTTAGACATATAAACGTAAAAAGGCATGAAGAGACTTTTCCTGCGTTGGGTTAATCTGAGGATGACCTATCCTAGGGTTACTCTCACGGGCTTTTCGGCATGAAGGTCCCCAAATCTTCGCAATCTACTCGTTTGAGCCCTTTCGATTGGAGTGGATTTGGGTGGTGCGTTTCCTGAGCCATCTCCGGGGAGCAGCCCCTTCGAGTCCAGTAATAAGCAACCGACAGGTTCGCCTCAGGAGGAGGTACTCTCTCAACATACATTCACATTCATCGTCCTCACCGTATGCAAATGATTACTCAACAGTAAGGCAATTCCATTCAAATCATTCATTTATTCGAAGAAATACATATTCGCACAACAAAAGAAAAAATCAAAACATCGCATACACACACATTTTATGAATTTTAAAAGGATAGGATGAAATCAAGATCTGAACGCGGCTTAAGCCCTCTAATTTCCCCAGCAGAGTCGCCAGCTGTCGACGCCGGTTTCATCCGCTTTGTCCTTTTTTGTCTTTTCCAATTTTTAGCCTTTTGGTTTAGATGATTTTTTGGAAAAGGTCGGCATTGAGGTCGACGGGGTTTTGAAAGATTGTTTTTTATGATGAGCCAATTAACCAGAGTCGCCAGTTGGTATATTTGAAATGGATGTACCAACTCATCCGAGTTTTCGTTTTTTATAAATCGCTGGCTCATATGTGACTCCGAATTAATTGGTCTGCGAATCGATATTCATAGAGTTCGGGGGCTTGCTTAAGTGAGGGGAAGGTGTTAGGCACCCCTCGACTTCCGTGAAACACGGTTACCGCAATCTTGATGTTGTCCTATCCTTTAATTCATGAAATATGTATACATGCAGGTGTGTATGTGTGTGTGTGCTTATGTGAATGTTATGGTGAGTTTGTATGAAAGAATCATTTGGATTTTTAGGAAATGCCGTGCTTCAATTTGAGAATGCTTCGGAATGTCTTTTCGGCATACACGAGAAAGCTTTATGAGAAAAGGTTTGATTTTTTTATTATCAAAAACTATGAGGTTTTTATTAGGTGCCTTTTTTGGCAAAAACAAGAGTTTTAAACCTTTAACCAAAATAGGAATCGAGATTTGTACGTTGCTTTCATAAATGATAGGCAATTTCTAGGATCTTTTTCGCCCTATGCATCAAGGTTTAATAAAATATTTAATTTCTTTTATAAAACCCATTTTTCGTGACATTTGAAAACAACTTCTTTTTAGCTTTCTCGTAGAATAGGAATCGACTTTCGTTAGCATTTCCAAATTTTTAGCCTTGTGATGCTAATGTCCTACTTTGATTGGTTTTAGAAAAATCTTTATCGTTTAATCTTTTGGAATCATTTTGGTGTCACGGAATCTAATCAAGCGTAAACACGCGTCGGGGGTATTCATGGGCATGTCAGCCATCAAAATATCCCCAAACGCCAACAATCACATATTTCACTACTACGGGGCCTTAAACCCGATTCTCGCTTTGGCGTCGTTTTAAGGCCCGACGGTTACATGTTACAAAAATGAGCACCTTGAATCTATTACATACATCAAAACGTCCATCATCGGATTTGAACCACGGGGTCGCGCTCCTAGGCTCACACGAGATTATGACATGCCCACAAAATGAATACTACATAATTAACCAACTCTCAAACTCCGGATTTATCTAATACACCATGATATCCGAAAATGACAATCCAAATAAATTACACCCAATGAATCACCATAAACAAGCTAGAAATTTCATCAATTGGATATCCTCGGGTTATTAGGAAGAATTTTGTTCCGATGGAACCCTCACCAATAATCCCTAACCCATGATTGTTCAACAAGATACATGAAAGTTACATCTAATTTACCCAATCAATATGACATGAATTGCTAGAACAAATAGAAATTTTCACCTTGCAATTGATCTCAAATGGATATGAACTTGTGTATTTGAATAGGATAAGGAGTGTATTTGATACAATCAAAATCAAAAGGATTGAATTCTCTCTTTTTTTCTCTCTTTTCTTCCTATTTGATTGCAAAATTTCTCTCTTTTTCCTCTCAATTTCCGTGCTCTTTTGCTGCTGGAATTTCCTTCTTCTTCCCAATTCTTTTCAAATTGCTGAACTTCCTGTATGCTGCACAAAACTGGGTTGAAATAGGCTGGCCAGAGCCAGCCGCAGATTCATCTGCGGCTGGCTGGCCCACTTCCCATCGCACTCAGCTGATAGTGCTGATTTCCTGGTTTCCGTGCTGGCGCACCCACTTGGCCGCAGATCAATCCGCGGCTGGCTGGCTTGACTTTCTCAATTCTCGTGATACGCCTCGATTTTCGTGTCGTGACGCTACTTTTCACTGACAGGTTCGTATTTTACAGTCCGGGAATCACTGGGAGGCGTGCCACACCTTCCGGGAATGCCAAATTCGGATAGCCTTGCCGTCACGTCGATTTCGGTTGCACATTGTCATGGTGGCGTCGAGCGTCTGCACTTTTTCCATCTTTCGCTCTCGCAGGCCGGTCCATTTGACGAATTTGCCCTCCTGTCAAGGTTAGTATACGAAGTGCAAAATTTGGGTGTCTACAACGGGAGCATTTGCGAATCAACCCCAAGCCCAGGCCACGACTTTTAAAGATTTCAAGGCTGTTGGACCCCCAGAATTTCAAGGATCTATGAATCTGATCGAGGCACAAACCTGGGTCATAGAGATGGAGAAGGTGTTTGATGTCGCTAGGGTCAACGAGTACCAGAAGACTGCATTTGCAACGTTTATGCTCAAATCAGAAGCAAGCTACTGGTGGCAAGCTAATAAAAACTCGAGGTGGGCAAGGGATAATACCGTGGATTTAAGGAAATATTTTTTGAGACCTATTTTCCGGCAAGCGCTCAGAACCAAATGGAGGTGCAGTTTCTAGAGTTGAAGCAAGGTACTGTGACGGTACCTGAGTATGCTGCAAAATTCAATGAGTTGGCAAGGTTTGCGCCATATCAGGTCAACACGGATGAGCGAAAGGCTAGAAGGTTTGAGCAGGGACTGAAACCCTGGCTGTATAGCCGAGTTTCAATGTTCCAATAGAATTCATTTGCGGTAGTGTTAGAGAAGGCAATAATCGCTGAAGGAGGGAGTGATGCTCTGTCTAAATACAATCAAGAGCAGAAGAAAAAGAAGAGTAAAAATGATAATAAAGCAAGTGCTAACCATGGTGGCAACAATCAAAAAAGGAAGTGGAGTGATAGTAACTCTGGTGGCAGTCAGCAGGGAAGTCAAAAAAGGAAGGTGGAGATATGCAGTAACTGCGGAAAGAGCCATGTGGGTGTTTGTTTGAAGGGTAAGAGAGTGTGCTTTAACTGCGATCAGGAGGGTCATATCGCACAGAATTGCCCTAGTCCGAAGAAGGGAGCATGTTTTACTTGCGGGTCAAAGGATCACTTCGCTCGGGATTGCCCTAAGAAAACTACAGGTGGAGCTAGTGCAGGAAAGGGGAACAGCAGTGGAGGCAATCTGACTATCACAGGACCGACGCAGCCCAATCGACCTACTGCTCGAACATTCAACATGACGGTGCAGGATGCTGTGCAGTCAAAGGATGTGGTGTCAGGTATCATTCCGGTCAATAGTGTAAATGCTTACGTATTATTTGATTCGGGTGCTACTTGTTCATTTATATCCGATGATTTTTCTTGAAGATTAGAGTTACCTCAGGAAGAATTAGATTACCCCATGAATATAGAAATTGCAAATAAGGAAGTGATTCCTGTTAGGTTTGTCCACAAAAACTGTCAGGTAGATATTAAGGGTCATGTGATGACAGTCAACTTGATCCCAATTCGTCTTGGGTAGTTTGACGTTATTTTGGGAATGGATTGGTTGTTCAATTATGGGGCAGTTATTGATTGTCAAAATAAGTGTGTAAACCTTATGACTCCGTCAAAGGTAATGTTTTATGGCAGCAAGTCGCCTAGACAAACGAGTTGTCTGACGATGATGCAGGCCAGAAAGATGTTGAGACAAGGATGTGTAGGATATCTAGCCTACATAGTCGATACCCGAAAGGTGGGTGCAAAGCTGGAGGAGATACCAGTGGTTAGGGATTTTGTAGACGTGTTTCCTGATGATTTGCCAGGATTACCGCCAGATAGGGAAATTGAGTTTATAATTGATTTAGCACCGGGTACAGCCCCTATATCAAAAGCCCGCTACCGAATGGCTCCGGTAGAAATGAAGGAGTTGATGGTGCAATTGCAAGAGTTGCTGGATAAAAAGTATATCCAACCGGGCGTTTCGCCGTGGGGAGCGCCGGTGTTATTCGTCAAGAAGAAGGACGGATCAATGCGTCTTCGCATTGATTATAGAGAGTTGAACAAGGTCACGATTAAAAACAAGTATTCGTTGCCAATGATCGATGACCTGTTTGATCAAATGAAGGGAGCAAGATATTTTTCAAAGATAGATCTGTGAAGTGGGTACCATCAGTTGAAAGTAAGAAAGGAAGATATACCAAAGACGACATTTCGAACTAGATATGGTCACTATGAGTTTTTGGTTATGTCATTTGGTTTAACAAACGCACCTGCAGTGTTTATGGATTTAATGAATAGAGTATTCAAGCCATTTCTGGATAAGTTTGTAGTGGTATTCATAGACGACATTTTGGTTTACTCCAAAACTCAGGAAGAACACGTGGAGCATTAGAGGGTGACATTGGAGGCGTTAAGGAAAGAGAAATTGTATGCAAAATTTTCAAAGTGCGAATTTTGGTTGGAACATGTTCAATTCCTTGGGCATGTTATCGATAAAGACGGGATTTCGGTAGATCCAGCTAAAGTGGAAGCTGTGATGAACTGGAATCAGCCGAAAACACCGTCAGAAGTGAGGAGTTTCCTAGGTTTGGCAGGCTATTACAGGCGTTTTATTCAAGATTTCTCCAGGATCGCCACTCCGTTGACGAATTTAACAAGGAAATCAGTGAAATTCTTTTGGACGGAGAAGTGCGAAGAGAGTTTCCAAGAATTGAAGAAGAGATTAAGTTCGGCACCTGTATTGTCTTTGCCAAATGATACAGGAAATTTTGTGGTATATAGCGACGCATCGCGTAAAGGACTTGGTTGCGTGCTGATGCAAAATGGTAAGGTTATTGTATATGCATCGCGCCAACTAAAAGACTATGAAAAAGGGTATCCGACCCATGATTTTGAGTTAGCAGCCGTGGTGTTTGCTTTGAAAATCTGGAGGCACTATCTCTATGGGGAGAAGTGTGAAATATATACAGACCATAAAAGTCTGAAGTATATTTTCACACAGAAGGATTTGAATATGCGACAGAGGAGATGGATAGATTTGATCAAAGATTATGATTATGAAATTCTATAACATCCAGGGAAGGCTAATGTGGTTGCCGACGCTTTGAGTAGAAAAGGTCGGGAGAAATTATTTTTGTTAACTACTCAGGAGAAGCTTGTAGCAGAAATGGCTAAATTGGAGTTAGAGGTGAAGGGTCTGGCAGAGCCTAATGAAAAATTCTTCCATCTGGAAACCCAACCAACTTTGGTGGAAAAAGTGAAGGAAGCGCAACTTCAGGATGAGGAATGTGTTAAGATACGGAAAAGAGTGCTTGAGGGAGAAGAGCTTAAATACAAAATCGACACCGAAGGGTTGCTGAGATTTGAAGGCAGAATTTGCGTTCCGTCAGTACTGGAGATCAGAGAAGAGATTTTGAACGAAGCTCATAGCTCAAGATTTTCGATACACCCAGGTAGTACAAAGTTGTATCAGGATCTTCGACAACATTTTTGGTGGCCAAACATGAAAAGAGATGTTGCTGAGTGTGTTGCGAAGTGTCTCACTTGTCAGAGGGTCAAAGCAGAGCATCAACGACCAAGTGGTTTGTTACAGCCCTTGGAGATACCAGAATGGAAGTGGGAGCATATCACAATGGACTTCGTGATAGGGATTCCAACTACTCAGAAGGGTTGTGACGCAATATGGGTCATAGTGGATAGACTGACGAAATCAGCACATTTCTTGCCAATCAAAATCAGATTCACTTTGGATCAGCTGGTAAGGTGTCCTAGTATCAATTGTGTAGGACAGAGATCCACGTTTCACATCAAAATTTTGGAGGAGTCTGCAAGCTTGTTTGGGAACGCAGTTAAGAATGAGTACAGCTTACCATCCTCAAACCGATGCCCAGAGCGAAAGAACAATTCAAACGTTGGAGGATATGCTTCGGGCATGCATCATGGATTTTAAAGGCAACTGGGACGATCATTTACCTCTGGTCGAATTTGCCTATAACAATAGTCATCACGCGAGTATTGGAATGCCGCCATATGAAGCCTTATATGGAAGGAAGTGCAGGACTCCGTTATGTTGGGACGAGATTGGTGAACGTCGACTATTGGGACCCGAGCTGGTACAACAAACTGCTGAAATTGTTAAGGTGATAAGAGCCCGATTGTTAGCTGCTCAAGACAAGCAGAAGAAATATGCGGATCAGCATCGTCAAAATCGTGAATTTGAAGTCGGGAGTTTTGTGTTTCTCAAAGTATCTCCCTGGAAAGGAAAAATCAGATTTGGTAAAAAGGGTAAACTCAGTCCGCGATTTATTGGACCCTTCGAAGTGCTGAAACGAGTGGGTGGGGTAGCTTATGAGGTAGCTTTACCTCCCGAGTTAGATCACATTCACAATGTTTTCCACGTATCGGTGTTACGACCGTATAAGCCTGAATATAAACATATAATAGAATATAAACCGATACAATTTGAAAAAGATTTGTCCTATGAAGAGATACCTGTACAGATAATAGACACGAAAGAGCAGGTTCTCAGAAATAAAGTAATACCTTCTGTTAAGGTAATTTGGAGGAACCACAGTGCTGAAGAAGCTACGTGGGAACTCGAATAGAAAATGATGCAAAATTATCCTGAATTATTTCTTTAATCTTTGTATCGCGATTTTGGGGACAGAATCCTTGTAAGGATGGGAAAATGTAACGGACGAATTAATTGCGTTGTGATTCTGGAGACAGAATCCTTTTAAGGAGGGAAAGATGTAACGAATGCAAATTTTGTGAATAAATAAAAAAATATTTATTGAGTTATATAAATATTTTTATTAATTTATTGAGTTAAATAAATAATTTATTAAGTTATTGTGGAATAGTTCATGTTGAGTTAATTGTGTTAAATGTTATTTGATGTGTTTAATTTAATAATTAAATTAGATGATAAGATGATTTATGTGAATAAATATTTTATTTGAATAAGATAATTTATTTGGTGCTATTGTTTGGATAAATATAACTATTATTTAAGTTAGTACGGTTTAATTGAATTATTTAATAATAAGTTCAATTAAATTAAAAGTGTGACAATTAAAACTATCTGTTATAATGAGTTATTAAAATAAATAGAAAGAGTTTTTATTTCCATCAAACCAAACAAGGCCTTATGACCTTTGGTTGGAAATAATGAGTTATTTCAATTTTATTTTGCCAAACAAGCCTTATGGCTTTTAATTTTTTTATAACTGATGGTTTAATTAGAGAATATACGTTATTATTTTAGCCATCAGTTTTTATTTTTGTTAAAAGCTTGTCAGTTGTTAAAAGATAAAAAAATACAGAGTTTAAAAAAAAGAAGGAAGAATATACAGAGAAGAAGAGAGAATTAGAAGAGAGAATTGAGAAGAGTTTGAAGATTGGAGAGTAGGAATTATAACAAGGAGAATTGATCAAATTTTTCTAAGCAAATAGAAGGTATAATCCTTTTTGAATTCTTCACTTTATTTCTTTTTAATTTACTTCTCTGTATATGAATTTATTTTCCCGTATATGAATTTTATGTTAAATACATGAATTACTTGTTTGTAATTGATAGTAAACATGTATTAGATGATTATGTAATGATTATAAACCAATTAGAAGGGATTAATCCATGAAAGTATGTATTAGAAGGAAGTTTTTATTTTTACAGAGTTTTACTTTCATGTATGGTATATATGAATGAAAATTGATGCTTAAATTGGTTACTAATCGGTTAATTGATATTTAGTTATGATAATATGATGAAAAATGAAAAGAATGCAAACAGAATGGATTAAAATGGTTGAAAGATGAAGTCACAGTGTTTAATTTCATTAAAATGGTTAAAATATGAATATTTTATATAAACAGTGAATTTTTGGATTCTAATTGGTTGATTATGTGTTTTATAATGGTTAAATTGGTTAGAAGCATGTTGGGTAATTGTTTTCTAGTATATTTGATATTTGGGTAAGTTTAAATTATGTATTGGATGGTAGAATTCGGAAAATTTTGGCCTAAGTTTCCACTAGTTCGCGAACTGTAGAAGGTGACAGTCGAGTCTATCGCCCCGGCGGTAGAAATGAACTGGAAGTCTCGCCCCGGCGGTCTTGTCGCCCCGGCGGCATATTTGAACTATGTTCCTTGCCCCGGCGACAGCCTCACCCCGACGACGATTTTGTATAGAAATCCACCGCCCCGGCGGTGGAACAGTAACTGAAAAAAAAATATTAAAATTTATTTATTTGTTTTGTGATATTACTATGTTGTTATATGTATGTTTAAAACCTATATTGGGGTATTAAATGACCAATGAGATACCACGAGGGTTGTTAGCAAATATTTGTGGAATATCGAATGTCAATCGAGATGGTACAATAAAATCGGATGAGAACGAGACTTAAAATGTATATGAATCTGTAACTAATTATTGTTACCATTTTATAATTGGAATATATAGGGTGATTAAGGAACGTGAATTTAATCTGTAATCTACGAGCGAGGCAAGTTTTTCACCCTTAATCTTATTATTTCGTTTAAAGCAAATTTAATTTCATTGAGCCAACTTATTAACCTTAGCTTATTGTTATTCAAGCAAGGTTATTATCATGTCAAGTACCTATGTATTATTCAAGTCATTTGTTATACGAGCATTGATCATTATTCAGACTTTGATTATAAATCATATTATACAACTTCATTGATGAATTGAATGGTTTAGTGACTAGCAAACCCTTATTGATTCAGCTAGTCCTTAGTTGATGAGCGTTCTAAAGACTTAGAATATTTTAAAATCTTTCCAAACCAAGTTTCTTTTGGTACGGATTTTGATGCTAAATTGAGATGAACAACCCTAATATAGGGGATTAATTACGCGACAGCGTTAAAATGTTTGTGCACAATACATTGTACAAAGGGATGATCCCCCTGAGTACGAGATGGATGGTCCATAGTCTATAAGACTGTTAAACGTTGCGGTAGAAATACTTGATAACCTAGGACATAGTTCGAGGTCTTGTGACCCTCAGATACACTTTTAATCCTGAATCTATATTCAGTTCTTGAGCTAGGCTTTCTATTGAGCTTTCAGATCTTGACTAGTTATTGATTGAATTCAGGAAATCTATTATACCTCAGTTGAAATCTACTTCATTGGTTATTCAATTGTTATTGTTATCACACTTGTGGGCAAGTGTTTGCTCACTCTTGCGCTAAAACATTGCAGCTAACGCAGAGAAATCGGACGAGCTGTCCACGAGCAAAGGCAAGGGCAAGATGCCGAAGTAGCGAAAGACCTGTTATCCATTGAGTGTTTACTTGTAACAAAAACTTATTTAAATTTTATGTTTTTATTCCGCATTAATGTAATAGAGGATAGATAACCTGGGATTTGTTTATTTAAGAGATTGGAGATGTAACCCCTTTTGTGGGAAGATGTTTTATTCAGTTTAATTATATTATCTTAATCATGGGTAGTTAGTAATGAATGTATGCTATAGTGAACACCAAATCTGTGGAGTTGAAGTACCCGAATTTGGGGGTGTCACATATGAGATCAATCATCCTCTTCCTAAGAGCAAGTGTGACACCCCCAAATCCGGGTACTTCGTTTCCTCAGGATTTGGTGTTCACTATCCATATACATCACATCACATCTAACTACCCATTCAATCATAATGGAAATACTATTAATTAAAATACGAATCTCCCATTAAAGGGTTACAACATCATTCATAAATAAATCCCAGGTCATCTAACCTTAAATAAACATCAGTGCGGAAACATAATTTAAGTCTATTACATAAACATCATTAAAATAAATAAAACAAGTCTTCATCACTTGTTTGCTTTGCCTTTGCCCTTACTAGTGGACGGCTCATCAACTCTTTCAACTTTAGCTGCAATGTTATTATGCAAAGGTGAGCAATGATTGCCCAGCAAGTATAACAACAACAATAATAATAACATGCGAAATAATCAACGGATATTGAATAATCAAAGATTCAGCTTTTGAGTAGTATATCACATTTAATATAACAGCACCATGTCGATAATGTAAAATGCCTTTTATAACTGAATAAGATTACAAATTATATGTTACATCATATCAAATATGATTAGCTTGTGTGCATACTACTTTCAATCTCCCACTTGCACTAAAGTCAATCGTCATGGTATCCAATACCCTTCTTCTCTAAGTGACGATCATCATGTTGTTTGGATAAAGCTTCAGTAAATGGATATGCAATGTTGTTCTTGAGAGTCCACTATCTCTATAGTGACTTTTTCTTCTTTCAATGATTCCTCTAATCAAATGAAAGTGCCGCAACACATGTTTGAATCTAAGATGAGACTTAGGAACTATTCCTAGTTCTGTAATGAACTTCTCATCCAAACAATATACTTTGTCTTTGTCACTAAACCAGCAACTCTTTGCTATTTTAGAACCTTTCCAATTCACTGCACCACCAATCAAGATAACAATTTACCCTAAAGTGGATTTGTTATCGTCTTGGTCAGTCTGAAAAACTTGAGTCTTTTTAGCCCTCTAGTTTTAACTCAGACCTACCATGAATCATGATCACATCTTCAATACCGGTTAAGTACTTAAGATGTTTATCATGGTCTTACAGTGATCTTCTCCAGAATATGACTGATCAACATCAGACCTTGTATATTCATTGCATACATGATAATAACTCATGTGATCTCTCTTTTATTGGAGATAATTTTATAGAGATTCACTCCATGGCTCATCATCATGAGACCTCTCTTGGAGTTTGCCATGCTAAACTCCTTTAGCATTGAATGATTATACGTTCATTGAGTCAAGCCGAACATCCTTTTAAATCTATCTATATAGATTTATATCCCCAATTTATAAGATGCTCCTCCCAAGTTATTCATGGAGGAATGTTTAGACAATTTTATCTTTATTGATTGTAGCATTTGTGTGTCATTCCTTATCAGTAATATATCAACATATAATACTAGGAATGTCATAGTGCTCCCACTGACCTTTTTGTACACACTAGGTTCATTCTCGTTTTTGATAAAATCAAACTCTTTTGATTGTCTCATCAAAATAAATGTTCCATCTTAGAGAAGTTTGCTTCAATCCATAAATGGATCATTATAGCTTAAAACACGATTTGCTTCAACCTTTGAAACAAATTCCTCTGGTTGTATCATACATACATTCTCCTCAAGTCTTTATTGAGGAAGGACGTCTTCACATCCATTTTGCCAGATTTCGTAATAAGTTACAATCACAAGCAAAATCCAAATGGACTTAAGCATTACCCACTAATAAGGTTTTATTACAGTCAACTCCTTTACTTGATTTGAAACCTTTTAAATAGGTCTGGTCTTATAGGTCTCCACCTTGCCATTTGCCCTAGTCTTTCTCTTTAAAGATCCATATACACCCTTTAGGCACTATGCCTTTCAGTGGAGTAACCAGAGTCTATACTTGGTTCTCATATATGGAGTCCATTTCGGATTTCATGGCCATCTGCCATTTCCCTGAGTGTCTTCTACTCATAGCTTCATCGTATATAACTAGATCATCATTCTTTATGATATGTACCTCATCATCATCCTCTATGATGAATCCATACCTCCTAAGTATCTTCGGTGCTCTTCCAGATTTATGATTCGGTTGTGGTACATTATGTCTATCTACAAGTTCCTCGGTTTGACTTGTAGTACTGTGACACCCCCCAAATCCGGGTACTTCGTTTCCTCAGGATTTGGTGTTCACTATCCAAAAACATCACATCACATCTAACTACCCATTCAAATATAAATGAAAACTCTTAAATAAAATAGAAATCTCCCATTAAAGGGTTACAACATCAATAGTAAATAAATCTCAGGTCATCTAACCTTAACATAACATCAATGCGGAAAACATACTTAAGTCTATTACATAAATATCAATTAAGCAAATACAACAAGTCTTCATCACTTGTTTGCTTTTCCTTTGCTCTTACTGATGTACGACTCATCAGTTCTTTCAACTTTAGCTGCAATGTTATTATGCAAGGGGTGAGCAACAACTACCCAGCAAGTAACACAATAAAATAGTAATAATAACATGCGAATAAACAATGTGTATCGAAGAATCGAAGATTCAGCTTTTGAGTCAAAAATATAAGACAAGATTCAAAAGAACTATGTCCCAGGTTATCAAGTATTTCTACTTTAAACCTGTCGACGCCGGGATGATCGCTTCTAATGCTAATTATTGCCTTTTCCAATTTTAGCCTTTTTTATTAGATGATTTTTTAGAAAAGGTCAGCACAAAATGTCGACGGGGTTTTGAAAGATCGTTTTTTATGATGAGCCAATTGACCAGAGTCGCCAGTTGGTATATTTGAAATAGATGTACCAACTCATCCGAGTTTCGTTTTCGTAAATCGCTGGCTCATATGTGACTCCGAATTAATTGGTCTGCAAACCGAGATTCATAGAGTTCGGGGGCTTGCTTAAGCGAGGGGAAGGTGTTAGGCACCCCCCGACTTCTGTGAAACACGATTACCGCAATCTTGATGCTTTTCCTATGCTTTAATTTTTGAAATGTGTGCATCCGCGCGTGTGTGCTTATGTGAATGTTGTGGTGAGTTTGCATGAAGAAACCATTTGGTTTTTTATGAAAAGTCGTGTTTTACTTTGAGAGTGCTTTAGGATGTCCTTCGACCTATACGAGAAAGCCTTATTATTATTATTATGAGAAAGGTTTGATTTTTATTGTCAAAAGCCATGAGATTTTCATTAGGTGTCGTTTTGGCAAAACAAGAGTTTTTAAACCTTCGTCAAAATAGGAATCGGGACCTATACGTTGCTTTCATAAGTAAAATGACGGGCAACTTCTAGGATCTCTTTAACCCTATGCACAACGGTTTGATGAAAACGTCATTTATTTTTATAAAACCATTTTTGTGATGTTTGAAAACGATTTTTTCTTTAACCTTCTCGTTTAAATAGGAATCGACATTCATTAGCGCTTCCAATTTTAAGCCTCGTGGTGCTAATAACCTAATTTGATTGATTTTATGGAAATCTTCATTGTTTATCTTTGAAATCAATTTTTGTGTCATAAATTAAATCAAGCATTAAAATGCGTGGGGGCTATTCATGGGCATGTGAGCCATCAAAATAACCCCAAACGCCCACAAGCACATATTTCACTATTACGGGGCCTTAAACCCGATTTTCGACTTGATATTGTTTTAAGGCCCGACAATTACAATTTATAATAAAGGGTACATCACCCCTCATACATACACCCAAAAATGTCCATCATCGGATTTGGACCACGGGGTCGCGCTCCTAGGCTCACATCCGAAATTTCTATACACCCACAAAATGGATACTACAAAAAAATAAACAACACCGGGTTGCCTAACACACCACAGTATCCTAAAATAGCAATCTAAATACACTACGCATAATACATTACCATAACGACAAAGAATCACCAAATGGATATCATCGGACCATTAGGGAAGAATTTCGTTCCGTTGGAACCCTCACTAATAGTCTTTAATCCTTAGATCCTCAATAATATACAAGAAAAACTACATTTAATATAGCCCGAATGACAACAAGTTTAACAAAATGATATAACAAAAATGCTATAAAAAGGGGCTCTTCACCTTGCAAATGACACCACGATGCGTATAACCTCGTATATTAATTAGAGTAGAAAATATATGTGATACAATCTAAGAAAAGGGGTATAAATCCTCACTTTTTTTCTCTCTTTTCTCTCCTCTCCCGCTGCTGTTTCTTCCCTTTTTTCTTTTCAAAAAAACTTCCTGTATGCTCTCTTCTGATGAAAAAAATGAAGAACTGCATTGATAAAGGCTGCCAGAGGCAGCCACAGATTGATCCGCGGCTGGCCGCAGATTGATCCGCGGCTGGCCGCAGAATGATCTGCGGCTAGCCTCGGTTTCTCCGCGCCCGCCGCGCACTTTAGTCTTCCCATTATTGGCCGCAGATCAATTCGCGGCTGGCTGGGCTGATTTTCTCAATTTTCGTACTGCACCTCGGTTCTCGTGTCGTACCATTAGTTTTCGCTGAAAGGCTTATATTTTACAGTCCGGGAACCGCTGGGAAACGTGCCATATCATTCAGCTTTGATCGTTGTCGTGTCGGCTTTGATCGCAAGTCGTTGCGGTGGCTTTGAGTATTCGTACTTATGTCCACCTTTCGTTCTCGTAGGCTAGGTTAATTGACGATTTTGCCCTCCTGTCAGGGTTAGTATACGAAGTGCAAAATTTGGGTGTCTACAGCTGCCCCTCTTTATCATGTTTATAAAATGTTTAAATGAAATGAACATGATAAAAAAGTAGACATCCGATGCATGAATGACAGTGCATAAGAATGACAGTACATACATGATGCAACACATATAGCTTATGGTGCGACACAAAATGTAAGCCATGCAAACATTCATAAAGGTGTCAATGCATCATGCAATCGTAAACTTACTGTGAGTATCGATCTCAACAGGAGTCAATCGCTGATCGTGTCGTTGTTGTCGGGTTTCGTCTTTGACAGGTCGTGGCTATAATCGCTATCGCAGATGTCGTGCTCCGTCTCGTAATCGTCGTCGTCTTGGCATTGTCGTCGTCTTATAACTGTCGGGTCTCGTATCCGATCGATCGTCTCGTAGATGTAGGGTCTGGTCTCCGACGGGTCGTCTCGTCTGTATCGATTCTCGTCTCCGATTAGTCGACTCGCCTGTATCGGTTCTCGTCTCTGATTGGTCGACCCGTCTGCACCGGGTCTCGTCTCCGGTTGATCGTCTCGTTCGCACCGGGTCTCGTTTCTGGCTGATCGATTTGTCTGTATCGGATTTCGCCTCCGATTTAGTCGACTCATCTGCACTGGGTTTCGTCTCCGGTTAATCGTCTCGTTGGCACCGGGTGTCGTCTCCAGTTGAATGATTCGTCTGCACCGGGTCTCGTCTCCGGTTGATTGGTTCGTCAGCACCGGGTTTCGTCTCTAGTTGATTGATTCGACTGTATCGGTTCTCGTGTCCAATTGGTCGACTCGTCTGCACCGGGTTTCGTCTCTGGTTAATCGTCTCGTCGGCACCGAGTCTCGTCTCCGGTTGATTGATTCGACTGTATCGGTTCTCGTCTCCGATTGGTCGACTCGTTTGCACCGGGTTTCGTCTCCGGTTAATTGTCTCGTCGGCACCGGGTCTCGTCTCCGGTTGATTGATTCGACTGTATCGGTTCTCGTCTCCGATTGGTCGACTCGTCTGCACCAGGTTTCAACTCCGGTTAATCGTCTTGTCGGCATCGGTTCTCGTCTCTGGTTGACCGACTTGCCTGTATCGGTTCTCGTCTCCGATTGGTTGACTGGTCTGCACCAGGTTTCGTCTCCGGTTGATCGTCTAGTTGGCACCGATTCTCGTCTCTGGTTGATTGATTCGTCTGTATCGGTTCTCGTCTCCGATTGGTCGAATCGTCTGCACCAGGTCTCGTCTCCGGTTGATTGATTCGTCGGCACCGGGTCTCGTCTCCGGTTGACCGATTCGACTGTATCGGTTCTCATCTCCGATTGGTCGACTCGTTTGCACCGGGTTTCGTCTCCGGTTAATTGTCTTGTCGGCACCGGGTCTCGTCTCCGGTTGATTGATTCGTCTGTATCGGTTCTCGTCTCCGATTGGTTGAATCGTCTGCACCGGGTCTCGTCTCCGGTTAATTGATTCGTTGGCACCGGGTCTCGTCTCCGGTTGACCGATTCGTTTACACCAGGTCTCGTCTCCGGTTGATTGATTCGTCTGCATCGGTTCTCGTCTCCGGTTGATCGATTCGTCATGTTCCATACCCGATTGGTTGAAACCTCGTATTTTTTAAGTCAAATGGATTTGAAATTGATCAATTTTGCAAAGGAGGAAAAAGGAGGGAAATAGGGCCCAGCCGCAGATTGATCTGCGGCCAAGATCGGACTTTTTAAGCGGTTCGCCCCTTCCCAGATCTGTCGTTTTCAGCCTTGACCCACCGCTACTTTTCGCGATTTTTCAACCTCATACGTCCTTTTGGCCGACTTTTCCAACCTTCTCGCAAAAATCGCTCCGGTTAGATCGATCTACACGCTACGGGTGATATTTTGACCGATTGTTTTCTTATTTCGTCAATGTTTCGCTATACATTTGCTATTTTGGATGTTTAGAGAATAGAAATGTGTGCTTTGAAATGCTATGCCATGTATCATTGCATGTATATATTATGTCTCAACTGTGCGAGTCATATTCTATGCTCATGATACGGGTCATACATACTTGTCATTTTTTGAATGAGAGCATGCATTATGGTCATTTTCATGTTTACAATTAACCATATAAAATGCAATTTTGATCTGTTGTGGCTTGGGTTAATTGACAACATGCCTGGCTGTGCATGGGATGCTCATTTTATAGATGAAACTCTGCCGAAATTTCGAAAAAAACTGGAGTCCCACTAACAGCTAATTTATGCATATATAGTAACCATGCATCATGCTGCATTAATTCTATGATGAAGATAGGCAGATAAAATATTTCGTGACATAATTCGAAATATAATGTACCTCCCTCTTTGACTGTGTCGTTCAGCTATGGATCTTGACGCTCCCAGCAGCTCCACTGCACCTCGTGCTTCGGGTGTTCGTCGTCGTAGGGCTGCACCTGCCCCGATTTTGCCTCGGACTCGCCAGGCTCGTCGACTGGCAGAGGCTGTCGTCCGGCCTGATCATCCTGAGGTAGAAGAGGCTGCTCT
Organism: Aralia elata; assembly: GCA_034770075.1. Lineage (NCBI taxonomy): Eukaryota > Viridiplantae > Streptophyta > Magnoliopsida > Apiales > Araliaceae > Aralia > Aralia elata. The sequence goes on from CM068384.1 coordinate 72,042,792, forward strand.
TCCGGACACTAAGGCAGAGGGGCCTTCCTCCAGCACACCAGCTCCCTCTACTCGCCCCGTTTTGCCCGGCGCCTTTGTTCAGGTGCCCGATCTGTTGGGTCGAGATCTTAGTCGTCACCCCTCAGCATCTCTTGTCGCTAATGAGGTAGACTTGTTACTTTTTTTAATTCATTCTCAATCTTTGTTCGTATCCGGACTGATCCATTAGTGATTGCCACAGGTGCCCGAGTTCACCCAGCCGAGGGGCAACTGGTTTAACATCTATTCCCTCTACACAGCGCTGCACGCCGATTACCGCACGGTGGTGGATTCCTGGGGTTTCAGTTCTTTCTTCACCATCATACCCCGTCAGTGCCCATGGGGTTATATGAGGGCCTTGTCTGAGCGATGGTTCCACCAGACCCAGTCCCTTCATCTCTTGGACTGCGAGGTTGTGCTGACTCCCTGGGATTGGAGGTACATCACCGGCATTGAGTTCACCGGGGTCCGTGTTCCCCTAGATCTCGATATTACTCCAACGGAGGTCCGATCTCTGTTGGGTTTCACCGCCGAGGACCGGGTCTTCAAGGCCTGCAGCATTCGGTCCGGAACATTGGCTGTTGACGCTATTGGAGGTATCTATGCGACGCCCTTCCCTACAGACCGAGCTACTCGTGACATTCTGCTCCGGCGTCTGTTCCTGACTATCATGAGGGGTTGTTTCCTAGGGAACAACTCCTCTACCATTCATTTCAGCGTTGTCGGAGCCATCAGGGATGTGGATCAGATCGGTAATTATGACTGGGGATCCTTCACTTTCGCTTATTTCCTCCATGGTCTCCATCTTCGCTCAGAGGGACAGACAGATGCTTGGCTTGGGTTTTACCCTTTCCTGCTAGTAAGCCTTCTTTTCTTACTGCACTTCCTATCATTTCATTTCCCTTCCCTGCATCTACCAGTTACTCATGTCATTTCTTGTCTCTGTTCACAGTTCTGGGCGTACGAGCGACTCTCATGCCTGAGGCTTGTCACGACTCTCGGTCTGGATACCTATCCCAGGGTCCGGCAGTGGCACCACAGTACTTTGGAGGAGGTCCCGGTGTCTGGCAGCTTCGCCCATTGCCGCATTCAGCTGGAGTTGATCACCGCTGCTGAGGTCGTCTGGACTCCTTATCTTTCTGAGCATCTGACTGTGGGGTTTACAGACGGATATCTCTCTGGCCCAGAGTTCGCACTTTCCACCCGTCGCCTCACCTTGCAAAGTGTCGGAGGATGGGTGATGTATTTGGGAGAGCGCGCATTCAGATGCGTGACTGGAGAGATCCGTATTCCGCATTCCCTTCCCCTTACTACATCCTGGTCGGTGGACTCGCAGCCCTCAGAGATTATGCTGGAGGGAGAGGATGGCCGAACACTTTCTACGGGTCCCAACATGAGTGAGGCCTTCCGTACCTGGTGGGTGCCTCGCACTATTGGTCCTCAGACTCGGGCCACATTCTTCCTCGGGGACATGGTCCCTGGATCGGTGATGATGACTGACTGGGCTACCTGTGTTCGGGCTCCTACACATGCTGAGCAGATTGCTACTCTGACCCGCCAGGTGGACCAGCTATCCTTATATCTTCGGGTGTTAGGCCGGACCCCAGAGGATGCTTATGCGTATGATCCTGATAGCGCGGGCTTCGATGCAGGCCCGAGGTCATCTGATGCCCCAGTGCCCCCATACATCCCAGATATTAACTTCGGGGCTTCGACTTCGACTTCTACTCCAGGGGATCAGCTTGGGGACCCCGATTTCATAGATGACATCACTTTTGATTAGATCATGATAGGATAGGGCTTTTTTGTACTTGAACCTGTTCGATTTCCCTTTTTCTATTTCATGCACTATGTATTGAACTCTTTTATTTATTTATGCATAGTTTTATCATTATGACAGTTCAATTGCTCTATTATTAACTGTATGATGCATGCTTTTTATTCATGGATAGAGAATGACCCCTGCACAGTCTTTTTGATACTATTTTTCACAGATGTCGTCACCAGACGCCGTGGTACGTTTGGATCTCATTCCTCCCACAGGGTTGGTTGGCAGTCTTCTCCGTTGGTTGGACCGTTTGCCGCCGGCTAGCAGGGTTATCGCGGATGGTCTTCTGGGACATTCCTGGTCCTTATTATCCTTTCAGGAGCCGGCGGGCTTCGTGGAGGGTATTCTGAGCTATTGGGCCCCTGCCCATCAGGTGTTCAGATTAGGGACAGTGGAGCTGACCCCCACTCTCGAGGAGTATGCTCGCTTTACCGGCTTGTCTTTGGATGGTCCTTGTGCCAGGGCCACAGCTGGTTCCATGCGCCGTCAGTCCTGTTATCGGTGATCACATCAGACCATTTAGTTCCCCTTCGTTTCCTGATTGACCGATTCGGCTCACCCGACAGTTTTCATCTATTCTCTGGTGATTTTTCCGTATCTGAGGAGCGCTAGGGCGCTTTGAGAGTAGATGTTTTGATGGCTTGTGTTATCTCAGTTTTGTATCTGCCAGCCGGACCCGATCTGTTGGATATGCGAGTTATTGCGGCCCCTAGAGCCCTTCAGGAGGATCACACCATTATTCCCATGATACTAGCAGATACCTACATGTCAGCCTCATATTGTCAGTCTTTCTGAGGCAGAGTATTCAGAGGGAGCTCTGTTTTGTTGTATGTATGGTTTATGAGCCATCTCAGCCCCATCGGTCATTTCCGTTGCCATGGGTTTTGCTTCAACCACGACATAGCCATGCAATTTTCGTTCCGTCCCGTGAACTGTATTGATGCGGCTTCCTGGATAGAATTCTTATCGGCTATTGAGGAGCCCTTTCATATCTTGATCTATTCGGGTTATTGCTCGTTCATGAGCTTCTCGACTCTTGTGCCCACCTTGGATTTCATCCCTATTTCTGGCTTGAGGGGCGTGACGACTTATCATCCCTTGGCGGTTATGGGGCAGTTTGATCAGATACAGGATTTTCACCCTTTCACGGGTGCAGCTGACTACCAATTCCTCATATCACCCCAGACAGGGAGATCTACTGCGGGTATATGATCTTTGGTCTCGCAGGATCTTTGCCGAGTATAGTGAGAGTTGCCCCACTCAGACATCTGCTTATGTACAATGGTTGCACGGAGACTCTGATATGGTTGGTTTGAGTCAGACTGGAGTATTTGATGACTCTCGAGTGATTTTCACAGATGATACCACCCCATAGGTATTTATTCCTCCTGAGTCTATAGAGACGATATCCAGATGTGATTTTGGAGGCTTCTCCACTCCCGCCCATATTCCTTATTCCATCTCCGCTGATTCTGCCCCTAGTCGGGTTATTGAGAATAGTCGGATCCGACTGGCCCTGATTACTGCTGAGGCTGAGAGGGACGCTGCCCTCGCCGAGAGAGATGCTGCCCTTCTGGCCAGAGATGCTGCCCTCACTGACAGAGACGTCATTGTATTGCAGACTAGGGCAGTTATAGATGCTCACTCTGAGACTGTTAGCCGAGCCATTGCTTTATTAGATCGCATCGACCTGATGGGGCAGCAGATTGCAGGGGATGTCGGTGATTCAGATCTATCCACCACTTTATCCATCCTGCTTCAGTTAGTTTCAGATTTGTAGATCATTTTATTTCTTGCATAGACTATGTCAGTTTCATCGATTTATTGAAAGAGAAATCTTGTAACAAAATGACTTATATATGTAGACATGCATTTAAATTTAGTCATTTCCCTTTTTTGTCGTATCATTGCCTTTCATTGGATCCTCATTTTATCTAGTTAACCACGATTTTGATATTTCGCCTTCTTTCTCTTCTCAAGTCTTGATGGAGATTTGACAGATATTACCGCACACCCTGTTGATTTCATCGGACTGAGTCTTAGATTTTGGCTAACTGTTTGGTTGGGTTAGGTTTATGCCATTCGAGATGAAGCTGAGTAGGCGGCTGTTTCGGGAAGGTTTCGAGGGTATAGAGAGGTTTTTCTGGCTGTTGGGAATCGGTTGGGGTTAGAGAAAGTATTATTTTATAAAGAAATGGACCGTGTCATGATGGCTGCCTACGTACTCCCACAGGTTGGGAAATCAGGTCCTACGTAGTTCGTTGTTCCAAGAAAGAGGAGAAAATGATGATTTTTTTTTTCAAGCGTAAAACCGCTTCACCGAGTCAGAATTGATGGGCTGTGGAAACATCTCACCATCCATCTCTTGCAATATGAGGGCTCCTCCGGACAGTACTTTCTTAATCACAAAAGGTCCTTCCCAGCTTGGGGCAAACTTCCCTTTGGCTTCGTCTTGACAAGGCATGACTCTCTTTAGCACTAGGTCATTTTCTTTGAACTTCCGAGGTCTTATCTTTTTGTCGTATGATCGAGAGATTCTTTGCTGATATAACTGACCGTGCAAAACAGCAACCACCCTCCTTTCGTCAATTAGGGCCAATTGGTGGTACCGACTTTGCATCCAATCCTCCTCGTTTATCTGAGCATCAATCAAGATTCTGAGGGACGCCATCTCAACCTCAACTGGCAGAACAACCTCCATTCCGTATACCAAAACGTAAGGGGTTTCCCCTATAGAAGTACGCACCGACGTTCTGTACGTCAGCAGGGTGAGAGGTAGCAGATCCGGCCATCCCCGATGATTGGCAGACATTCTCGCCATTATCCTCTTGATATTCTTATTTGCAGCCTCCACTACCTCATTCATCTTAGGACAGTAAATGACAGAATTAAGGTGTTTCTGCCTGACAGGCTTGAAACCCTCCTTGATGGGCAACCGGTGTACCACAATGTCGGTGGACAATCCGATCATGTCCTTATGAGACCAGGCAAAAATATCCTCATACTGGCTTAGCAACTCGGTTATTTCTGTTTTCTGGCTAGGGGTCAGGTCTGTCCCTATCTTGAGCTCTTTGGGTTTGTCAGGGGTTCCGATATTTATGGTGATGGTTTGGTCTAAGTTGGGTTTGGGTTTGTCTTCGACCCATCCTTTGATCTCATCAGGTGCGTCATCATTATCTGTCTCATCCTGCTCAATGCCCATTGAATCGAAATCCAGCTCAATATCAAAATAATAGTCATCTTTCAAATTTGAAACATCGTTTGTCAGGTAAGAAATACTCAAATTGGTACACCTGACATGAAACAAAAATATTTGTCATATATAAATCATTTTCCCACAATGATCATCTTCAAAATAACATGACAAAATAACATAACCATGCAAAATTCAAAATAGAGGACAAAAACTGGTATCCATTCATCCCCCACCATCTGGGGTCTACCATCCTGACGCCATATTTTACCCTCGTTCGGATATTACTGGCTCCATCGTCTAATTGTCGGTGGTTAGATCGGTCGGAATGCGACAGATGAAAGGCGGCTTCGCATCGGAGACCTCCTCGATGACAACCGCCACATCGCATTGGTCCTTCTTCATAACCTCCCCAGGAATAGTCAGCCCCGCCCAATCGATGACAGACACACTCTGTTGGGCTCCTGACGGCGTGGCAACATCCTTCCCCTTTCCACTACATACTGACTGTCCAGGGATATAACACTTGGTTTCAAACTGTTGCATGACCTCCTGCAGGAAACTCTCCTTTTTGGCTGACTCATCATTCGTGGGGGTCAATTTTTCACCTCTTGTCTCAGACACAGGCTTGCCAGTACCCTGTTCATTGTTGATTTTCGGCATAAGACTTTCGGCCAGTCCGTTGGGGTCCCTCTTTGAGGGTATTTCTGTTCTATGCCTCCATAATACCCCAACCCTGCCTTGCCTATCTGATTGGGCAGTTGAATAGGCTCAGTAATTCCTTGACTGTTCTTTCCCAATCCTTGCCCAGGTCGAAACTTCATCTTCATCATTTCTCTAGCAACAAAGGTAAGTTCAGGAGAGACCGTATGTTTTATGGCTGGAGCCCCCAGACATCTGTAGTGGGGAGTATTGATTTCCAGTGCCTGAAAACTGGCGGGTACCACTGTTTCGTCCAAATTAATCACCGGCAGGCCATTCCTGTAAGGAGAAGGGTCATTATGCTCTGCAGAGACTGTCAGCAGGTTCCCGTCGATGATAAACTTAATTTGCTGGTGTAGCGTAGAGGGAATTGCCCCGGCCATGTGTATCCACGGCCTTCCCAATAACATGTTATAACTTGTCGCGATATCCAGGACTTGAAATGAAATATCGAAAGTACAAGGCCCGATTTCCACAGGCAATTCTATCTCCCCCATCGTATCCTTCCGGGATCCGTCAAAGGCTCGTACCACCACATAACTAGCCCGCAGGCGCTTAGGATTGCCGTTCATTTTTTCCAATGTGATGAATGGACAGATATTCAATGCTGATCCCCCATTAATTAGCACCCCATTCATAACATATCCTGATGAGATTACCGCAATATGCAGTGGTTTCCGGTGCCCCCTTCCCTCTTTGGGGATATCATCATCTGTGAACGATATTACATTGTTTTCTAACAGATGGTCCACTAGATGGCCAAAACCTTCTTTGCTAATCACCTTGGGAATGTGCGCCTCTTCCAGGACTTTGGCCAGAATTCTGCAGTGATCGTCGGATGATAATACCAAATCCATGATCGATGTCAGAGTCGATTCCTCGCTCAATACCTTGGCCTCCCTTGCTTCTGGATGATTCATCTTCCTTAAGAATTCCAAAGCTTTCTCCTCGGATATCTTTTCGTTCTTCTTCTCTTTGCTCTCAAGGACTTATCCTGGAAGATATAAAGGATTCCCCTTTGATGTTACCGAAGCACAACTGGCCGCCTCCTCTAATACTCCCCCATAATTCCACGGCACTGTTTTCAGACTGCTAATGGGGATTTGTGGCCTCGCTGCAATGGTGAGAGGTTTCGGAACCGTTAACCTGATAGGCCCCTCGGTGATACTCCTGCTCAGACCCGCCAACCTAATCGGTGTCCCTCGTATATTCTCTTGATCACTTGTCCTGCAAATCATCTCATCGATTCTCTTTATATAATTCAGCCTTGGTGGTCCTCCATCTTCGCTGGCTTCCACCACATTGACCCCTTCCCCATCATGCATAGGCAGGGGATTGACTTTAACATTTGGTGACTCTGGTTGTTCCACCACGATCTCCCCGCTATCGATCATGTTCTGAATCTTGTGCTTCAGCGTCCAGCATTCCTGAGTATCATGACCAGGGGAACCCGAATGATAGGCACACTTCTTACTCGGGTCAAATCTTCTCCCTTTCGGGTCAAATGGGGGTGCCAAATTGACTATCTTTCTTTGTGCTATTAATACTGCCAAAATCAGTTCAAGAGGATCCCCAAGCGGGGTGAATACCCGATCTTTTGTGGCCTCAAATCTTTTTCGTCCGTCCATCCTTTGATTATCGAAATTAGATTGTCGGGATGGCACAATTCTTTGTATTTGCACTAGAGGGCTATTCTCCACCTTCCTAGATGATCCCTGCAGGATGAGAGAAACATCTTCCTCCTTCCTCTTTTGGGTCCTGCGGGAAGCACTGGCATAGTTTCCACTCTAGATTTGCTCTGCAACTGCCTCTAGGGCTGTGAAGTCTCGGATCTTGCCAGACTTTAACCCCATGTCAACCATTTCTCCATGCTTTATCATTTCGGCAAAAGGTCTTCCAATTCCCGTTATCACTAGCTCAGAATAGGGCGCCTCCTGAATATCCACAAAGGTCATTACCATTTCCGCCTTGCTCATTGGGGGATTTACCTGTGCAGCCATACCCCTCCACCGTTGTGCATAGTCCCTAAAAGATTCTTTTGGTTGCTTCTTAACTTTTATCATCTGATATCTGTCAGGGGCCATCTGTGCCTGGAAGCTGTATTGTGTCAAGAAAGTATGGGCCAACTCCTCCTAGTTGTGGATCCGAGCATTGTCAAGGCGGGCATACCAAGTTCTTGCTTCTCCCGTTAGGCTCTTTTGGAATAACTGCATCCTCAGTCCTTCATCCTCTGCATAAGACCCAAGTTACCCAATGTATATCTTCAGGTGTGTATAAGGGTCTCCCTTCCCATTATATTTCTCAAATTCGGGGATCTTGAACTTCTCGGGATACCTGGTTCCTGGAAAGACACACAGGTCTGAATAATTTACCCTGCCCAGGGAACCTATGCCTTTCAGAGACTGGATAGTTTCCTCCATCTGCTTCATTTTCTTTCGAAGATCATCAGTGTCTCCCTCCTCTGGAATAGTGATTACTGTCCTGCTAGGTGTAGGAATGGTTTTGGGGATGATTGGCTCGCCCTTAGGCTGGGGTTGATCATCCTTAGGCGGATCCTTGTTTGGCGGGTCTTGTCTCAATAGCAACTGCTCTTTCAGCATCGTGGCCATTTCCAACATCTGTTTTTTAAAATCATCGAATTCCTCCCAAGATATGGAACCAGGATTAGGAGGTAGAAGATCAGCCATTTCAGATGTAGACTCCTGGGCCTTCTTAGATTGCAAACGCGTTTGAGGAGCAATCCTACAGGAAAAAACAGTTTGGAGTTTAATATTTGGGAAATGAAAGATGTGGATGCATGCTAAAGCTGTAACTTTTGTATTTTTGGGTTTTTTAATCTTTCCCTGCAAAACAAAATGTTAGCAGTCCCTTATTGCAATAATAAAGGCTAGACACGAATTATTATGCATTCCCAGCTATTCCCTGCAAAACATAGAGGTTAGTACTTTCTTTTGACAACAGGGAAGGTATATGTAAAAATATTGAATGGGACTATGACACCTATACGTGTAAACGTAAAAGGGCATGAAGAGACTTTCCCTGCGTTGGGTTAATCTAAGGCTGACCTATCCTAAGGTTACTCTCGCGGCTTTTCGGCATGAAGGTCCCCAAATCTTCGCAATCTACTCGTCTGAATCCTTTCGATTGGAGCGGATCTAGGTGGTGCGTTTCCTGAGCCATCTCCGGGGAGCAGCCCCTTCGAGTCCAGTAATAAGCAACCGACAGGTTTGCCTCAGGAGGAGGTACACTCTCAACATACATTCACATTCATCGTCCTCACCGTATGCAAATGATTACTTTAAAGTAAAGCAATTCCATTCAATCATTCATTCATTGATCTGCGGCAAGCCTCGATTTCTCCGCGCCCGCCGCACACTTTAGTCTTCCCATTATTGGCCGCAGATCAATTCGCGGCTAGCTGGGCTGATTTTCTTAATTTTTGTACCGCACCTCGATTCTCGTGTCGTACCATTGGTTTTCACTGAAAGGCTTGTATTTTACAGTCCGGGAACCGCTGGGAAACGTGCCATATCATTCAGTTTTGATCGTTGTCGTGTCGGCTTTGATCGCAAGTCGTTGCGGTGGCTTTGAGTGTTCGTAATTATGTCCACCTTTCGTTCACGTAGGCTGGGTTAATTGACGATTTTGCCCTCCTGTCAGGGTTAGTATACGAAGTGCAAAATTTGGGTGTCTATAAAACCTTTAATAGTCGTAAGACTATATGGACCTTACTTCTCATACTCAGGGAGATCAGCCCTTTGTACCATGTATGTGCATAACATCTTAACGCTAACGCGTAAATAAAATCCCCTGTATAAGGGTTGTTCATCTCAGTTTGACATCGGAGTCCACACCAAAGGAAGTTTGGTTTGGATTTACTTCAATAACGTTTCTAGAATTTAGAACGCTCATCAACTATGGACTAGTCGAATCAATAAGGGTTCGCTAGTCAATCAGGGTTCAATAAGAATGTAATTAATATTCAAGAATCAAGGACTAAATCTCGCAAAAGGTACAATTAGATAAATTCTGTATAACTGCAGTATTACAAAAAGGAATTTAGAACTCATTGAATCCATGAAACTAAATGGAATAGGAATAATAACTTGCTCAAGTAAGGAATAACATTATGAAACTTGCATTCTAAGATAATGAAATTTAGGAACTTGCATAATTGAAATCAAGGTAGTATTACGTAGCTTGCTTTCAACGAAATAATAGATCAATATAGAAAACTTGCGTAAACGTAAAAGTAAGGATAAGATACTTTCCTCGTGCGTAGACTATAAATTTAAGACTCACGTTCTTTAATCAACCTATACATTCGGTTTATAAAGCAATAACAATAATTAGTTATAGTTTATAAACACTTTAGGATTCATTCACATCCAATTTTCATTTTAATATCTAACCTGTTTTCTGGTTATCTATCTCACTTCCGAAGTTATAAACTTAATCATAGCAATATCATACTTAAGAATTCTTAAAACTCAACATCTTAGTATTCGTTCAACATATTAATCTAAGTTTTAAATATGCATAGGGTGACATAGCTTAACTACAAGGAAAGAAAAATTTTAACTCTTCCTGCACTGAGCTCACTGGGGCGAGAATTCCTTCACAAAATTTCTCGTCAGGGCGAGCTCCCGTCGGGGCGAGAAAACTCAGTGTAATGAGCTCGCTGGGGCGAGCTCCCGCCGGGGCGAGAAACTCAGTTCATTGAGCTCGCCGGGGCGAGAATCACGAATTCCAGTTTTTGCAGTTCGCGAAGAACGCAGAAACATGCCAAAAATTTCCAATCTTGTTATTCTTACGTCAAATTAAACATACCCAGATACTATAATTCATATATAATTGTTGCCCAAGCCTTCTAGCATGATTCTAACAACTTAAATCACATAAACCATGAATCTAAGAATCAAATTGAGATTTCTATCAGTTTATCAAAGTTTCTACAATTTTCATAAAATCACACATAACAGGTTCATTATAATACCAAATTAATCCGTTTAAATCATGTTTCCTTCATTATCACATGTATAAACATAATTAATCATCAATTTAACCAATTAACATGCAAAACAAGTATCAATTTCTTACATTTAAGCCATGCTCGTAACTAACTACTCTGTAACTTTTCAGAACTTCAATTAAAACATGATTTCATGGAATTAATTACTCTAAATCACATATACATCATATAAAAGACGCTTATACATGCTTTCTAACATCTAATCATCATTCTATAAAAATTTAGCCATAGAACTTGGTTTATAGAGAACTCAGAACATGCATTCATGGAGAAAATTAAGAAAACATAATTTAAAGATTAAAATCTAAGAATTACCTTTGATAAGATGCTAGTAAGCTTCTTTGATTCACCAAACTCCTTCTTAATCAAAATTCTCTCTCAAGTTTTCTCTTTGGCTCTGTTAAAAGAACTGATATTGGAATGCGTATGATTAAACTACGTGAAGTTAAACTGACAGAACATGGTGTCAGTTAATAACTGGCACCAACTCCTACTAAGGCCATGTTTGGCTTACTCCTTTTATCATCCCTTCTAGTTTATTTTAATAAACTACTTATTATATAGTTCATGTCACATATTTAAATTAATTAAATAATCTTACTAAAATCAAATAAATAAAATAAAATAATTCTACATTAAATCACATAGTCATATAAATAAAATTCTCATTTATTAATAATGATAAATTATTAAATCTCTAATTAATAATTAAATTAATTAGAAATTACATTATACTTATTTAAATAATACATTTAATCAAATAAATTCAATTAAACACATACTTTAAATAAAAATAATTCTCCACATTAATTTAATTAATGTGACACATATAATTAAATTAATTTACCACAAATTCATCAATTAATCAATTAAATCACCAATCAAATCATCAAAAAATATTTATTCAATCAATAAATATTTAAATTAAGTTACAAAATTCTCGTTTGTCACAAGTACTTTGTGGTTCTTGAACTCCTTCAAGATCTATTACCCTCCCACTAGCTCCTTGAATGATAAACACTTTTATCCAAGAAGGCAGCGTGTAGGATTATAGTAATAATACCCTAAACTTTCTTTAGGATATCCTACAACTTTGCACTTGTCAGATTTTGTCCTAAGCTTATCTTTTTGTAACCTTTTCACATAAGTTGGACAACCCCTTATCTTAACATACTTAAGATTAGGAATCCTCCCTATCCATAACTTTTATGGAGTCTTAGGGCCAGATTTTGAGAGTACCTTATTTTGTAGATATGCAGCTGTTTCTAGGGCATAACCCCAGATGGATACTGGAATGTCGGTAAAAATTATTATGGACCGCACCATGTCCAACAAGGTACAATTTCTCCTTTTAGATACACCAATCAATTATTGCGTATTAGGAGGTGTCCATTCTGAGAAAATACCATTTTGAGATGATCTAGAAACTCATTGTACAAGTATTTCTTCTTCGATCTGATCAAAGAATCTTAATACTTTGTCAATTTGTTTCACTTTCAGAATTCTTTGAACTTTCAAATGATTCAGACTTATATTTCATCAAATACACATGTTCAACTCTTTGAATGATCATCTCCTTTCTTTTACTAGTTTGTTCAATTTGCAAAATTATTTTTCATGTAAGTCAAGTTTACAAAGTCCATCAAGTGATCTTCCAGTTTCAAACAAAACATTATCATTATAAATAGAACAACAATTGTTCTTAAATATAATACCAAAACATTCCTTGTCCAACAACGGACGTAATAATATTTCTAAAGAGAACTGAAACATAATAACAACTTATTAACTTAATAGACTTGCCCGTAGGCAATGCTAAACTATAAGTTCCTACGGCTAATATAGCAACCATTGCTCCATTCTCCACACACACTACAAGAAATTAGGGATGTAGTGAAGGAAAATTTGTGAAGGAATTCATTCCGTCACAAAATGAGTTTTCTAGCGAGGGAATAATGAAGGAAAAAAAAATTAGTGACAATATAATTTTTGTGAAAGAAACATCCTTCACAATTTAGATTTTTTTTTTTTGCAAAATTGAGATGGTAGAAGGATGTTTGGCGCCAATTTTTGATAAAAAAAATTGAGAAGAAAAGTACTATTAATGAAGGAATTATTACTCGCTATATATTATTGTTGAGGGATTTTTTGCGAGAGATAAAATTGGTCACTATTTTGTTAAAATAAGTTTTTAAGAATTAATTATAGTAAATATAAATTGTATTATATATAAATACATTAAATTTTTTACAATAGCCAATTTACTTTTAATAACACTTTTTAAGTAGTTTACAATATCAATTATTTCTTTTAATAAACTTTAAAATTTTATACATTGATCATGACACAAAGAAAGGAAAAAAAAGATAATGGCGCACTTTTGTGGAATAGAGCACAAATGTCAAAAAAATATTCATATGTAGAGAAAGAGTTTAGTTTGAGTTTGTTATTTAATTTATAATATACTACAATTCAAATTGTATTGTAATTAATATTTTAATAAAAATTTTGTTCTTAATAATAATTTTTAAGTAATTTACATTATTAATTGTATTAATAAAAATATTAAATTACAATAATTTAAATTTTAAAATATTTAAATTGACAATAAACAAAATCAATCCGTATATATAAAAAGCCGAATCACTAACTTATCTCGGATGGTTACGTAGTTCACTCTGGCGTTATTCGGGGGAATACAATATGAATTTCTCAATTGCCCAATCATTTACCATCTCACTTCACTCTGTCGCGTTATTTGGCCATTTGTCTCTCTCTAAATTTGGTATCCCTCGCCATACGACACATAAATCTGCAATCGCTCGACCTAGCCCTTTTCTACAAAATCCTTTCGGCGCACGATTAAGGTTCAATTTAGATAATAATCTTCTGCAATCGCTCAACCTAACCCTTTCAGGTAACGATTTCGAACATGAGTTTTTCTTCAATCTATAAATTATATCTGCTGAATTTTTTTACGAGTAGATGCTTGTATGAATCTGCCCCAACAGTTTCCTTCATCCTGTCGAATTAGCTCTCTACCTTGTTTGAGTCGTAGTTTTTTTTTCTCTTCACATCTGTCTTTAATTGTAGAGAATATTAAACTTTGTTATTCATTATTTTTAGGGCTTTTTAGAACTTTTTGGACATTCAGTTTGGGGTAGGATTTTTAATTTTGTTCTAGGTGTTGTTGCGTTGAATTTTCTGCTCTTGTTAAGGTAAATATCTTACCAATGTGCACTTGTTTCTTTAATTTGTTGAGGGTTTAAAAATTATCTTAGTATCAGTTTTGGCTTCTTAAATATTGCAAGCTAGGTGGTTGTTAAATTGACTTAAAGAATAAAAAATCTAGCATCTTAACCAAGATTTAAAAAGCTAGCCAGGTGTTATTGGTACTCTCACTCTTCAGCAGCCATCACAAGTAGTATCTTCTTCTCTGTCCTTTTTTAGGTTTCTTTTCACAGAGGGAAAGTGAGGGGGAGAGGTCATATCACTTTCTTATCAATGGCGGAGGAGAACGGTATTTCTTCAGTTCTCATTGATTTTCTCGTTAAAAGGGCGAGAGGAGGGGAAGATAACGGTGGTGGTGGTGTTTCTGTTGAAATTGAGGATGCCAATTGCAATAAAAGTTCTGGATATAACAACATCTCAGCTGTTATACCTGGGTGGTTTTCTGATATTAGCCCAATGTGGCCTGGTGGGTTTCTCCTACCTATTGTACCCCTTTTTCTTTTTCGTTTTTTTTTCTGCATATTCACTCATTGAAATCATGGCTACTGTTGAAAATGATGTTCCTTTATTTATATAAAGAAAAGTAAACAGTATCTTTATGTATACCCAGAATAGTTTTTTCGTAGTTCATTTATGTCTCTAAGAGAATCGTAGGTGGTTGCAGTGCGTATTCACACATACAGACACATATACGTGTGTGTGTGTGTATATATATATATATATATATATATATATATATGATATGGTTGATTTCCTCTGACTGTTATTTATTTTTCTTTGAATTTTGGGTCTCCTTATTTTTGTTGTAAGGTACCTGGTATCTTATTTTCTGTTTGGCTAAGAGATTCATAGAAATGTGTTTTTTAATTTGTTTGTTTGTTTGTTTATGCACGGAAAATTGTTGAAAGATTTTGGAGTCAGTAGCTTGAATTTTGATTTCACCAAAATATGAATCAGCCAGTCAACTTGGCTTAGTTATTTTTGAATTTTTTTTCTTTCATATATGGTTTTTGCCAGAAACAGAGCAAAGCAGAACATTTACTGTCTGAATTTGGTTCCTTAGTTACCTAGAATATTTATTCCTTGCCTAGCTGAAAATAAGGGTTATAGATTATACAAAGATAAAAGAAGGCCATAGTTTGTGTTTCTCCAGTAGTATTGATTCTGGAATGAGTCCTAGAACCATTTAACAACCAATCAACTTTGGTCTATTTAGTGTTTCAGCAATTAAGTTTGGTTTTATTGGTCTTTTAGGACCTGCTTAAAGATTAGAATTTTATAGCCTTACTTGACTTGCTCTCTCTTAAATATGTGTTAGTTGGCTAGGGTCACTTAATAATGGATGGACCGAGTATGTAGTCTATTTTTTCTTCGGCTACGTAACTGTGGACGGTTATGCCTATATCTGTATCTCTATATAATATGTGTTGTACGCATGCGTTCTTGAATGGATCACTAAGTCTGTGTAACTAACTTCCCCCCTCCTCCTCTTCCTCTCCACATCCTCCTTCATATAGTGAATAGGTTGTTCATTCTCCCCATCTGCATCGCATGATAGGCCTTGAATTGGATACTAGTGGAAGGGCTACTGTTGTTTAAACATAGCAGGCATGTGTTGAGTATGAAATAGTGAATACTCCAACCTAGTAAATTAACTTTCCTTTTCTTTCTCTTTTCTCTAGCCTTGCATAATTTAGCGTCTTTTTTTCCTTTTATATCTAAAGTGACTTTTATTAAATGGTTCTTAACATTTTATAGATGAAAGTTTCATTTCTGAGTAGTGATGTCTAATGAACCTTTTTACAGGGGAAGCATAATCGTTGAAGGTGGAGAAGATCTTGTTTCAGGGGAAGTCTGACTATGAGAATGTTATGGTCTTTCAGGTATATATTACTCTGCGAATCACACAAATGTTATACTGCCTCCATACAAAAAAAACACAAGAATCCTATTTTCTTGTTTTTGCGTATGAGTTAGGACACTTGGACATTATTTTTCCATTGATTTTTTCAACCGTTACAATTTATCATTAGAACTAATTATCTAGAAAAATCATATCTACTTATGTCAAAAAAGTCATTGCAGATGGAGGTAATAAAATTTTGAGCTAAGTTTGCTCTAAATTTGAAGAATATAAGGTACTTTTTTATACGTATTTCTAGGCATCAAATGAAGAAACATATGATTTAGTATGTGAGGGTGTAGTTATATTAACCGGAGCTTTGGTTAAACATTTGGGCAAGATGACATTCTTATAATAAATGAATATTCCATCTTTTAATTAGCTAATAATTTTTAATTTCTTTATATTGCTCTAAAATAAAATGAAAGTGCCAACTCCCAATTGGTAGAGGGGTTATGAAGTTTATTTTGTTGAATTGTTTTCTTAATTTAAGTTTTGCCAGTTAATCTTTTGTTATTCATGTTTGTAGAATTGGGTTTTGATACTTTTCTTGCAGTATGAAGGGGTTTTGATACTTTTCTTGCATAATGAAGTTAAAGACTCAACCTTGACTCGCTTGAAGACGAAGATAATGAGGAGCTGACAATTACTACACCTTATAGCTAGAGATTTTATTCCTTGTGTAATATTTATGGATACATATTATAGGTGATATGACACTTGCTTTTAATAACAAGTCTTGTAATTTTAGTGTGTGTATATTGGCTATACTAGTTTTGCATACATTATATACTTTTGAAATGATATAATAATTAGTTTCTCATTTAGTATATATAAAATTTCAGTGCACTTTTTTGTTATTTATATTTTAATGAGATATTATAATGAAATAATGGACATTAATGAAGGATTATTTCCCTCACTAAAATCTTTTCTAGTTAATTAGTTAGCCATCAATGAAGGAATTTTTCCTTCACTAAATTAAAGAAAGATTCTCAATTTATAATTAATGAAGGAAAATCTTCTCTAGTTAAATAAATTTGTTCTTCACAATATATTATTCGTGTCAAAATAAAGTTATTCACTAATTTCAAATAGTCCTTCTTAAAATATTATTCATGAAGGAAACCAACCTTTCACTAAATAACATTATTCCATTACCAAATATAATTTGTGAATAAAAAGTTATTCACAATATATCCTTTACAAAAAATATTTAGTTACTATTTCGCGAAAGATACCCTATTGCGACGAGGTCTTATGCGAGCAATCGTGTGAAGGAAATATTTCTTCACAATAAATCTCTTGTGAGTGATATATTATGTCTTGTGAAAGATTTGTTCTTCACTGAATGCCCGTTTTGGTGTAGTGACATAAGATTACTTACACTTTGTTTAGCTTTCTACTTCTGCTTAGTCTCTGCATTGGATTGCATACGTGAGAACTATAGCCGGTATCCAATACCCAAATAGAACCTTGACTTACAGAAAAATTAATTTCAATCATGAACAACCTAGATCGGAAGTCGAAGCTTCTCCAAGCTTCTTTTGGTTCGCAAGATACTCCTTGCAGTTCCTCTTCCAGTGTCCCGGCTTATTGCAATGGTAGCAAATTCGTTTGCTATCTGGATCAGGTTTCTTTTAATCCTTTCTCTTCGCCTTGCCCTTAGCCTTCTTGTTTTTCTTCTTTTCTGAAGATACCTTGGGCCTCTTCCTTTTCTTGGAAGAATCATCTACTAGTAAGACTTGGTTCTTGTTGGATGAGAAGTGACCTTCAGCAGTTTTCAGCATGTTAAGTAACTCAGGCAAGCGAACGTCCAA
Source organism: Aralia elata (assembly GCA_034770075.1). Taxonomy (NCBI): domain Eukaryota; kingdom Viridiplantae; phylum Streptophyta; class Magnoliopsida; order Apiales; family Araliaceae; genus Aralia; species Aralia elata. Next base: position 72,060,519 of record CM068384.1, read on the forward strand.
CTTATTCATGTGAAAATTCACAACAAATTGTGAGAAGGTGTCCGGGAGTGACTGCAAGATCAAATCTTGGCTTAACTCCCCATCCATCACGAACCCTAGTTGTCCAAGTTGTTCAATCAGATTGATCATCTTAAGGACATGAGTCTCAACAGCAGTACCCTCGGTCATACGAGATCGGAAGAGCTCCTTAGATATCTAATATCTAGCAGTCCTACTTTGCTCACCACACAACTCTTTGAGGTGCAACAATATAGTAGGAGCATCCATAGTTTCATGCTGACGCTGAAGCTCATTACTCATGGATGTGAGCATGATGCATTGAGCCAAGATTGCATCATCTTACCACTTTCTGAAAGTAGCAATCTCTTCCTCAGAGGCTGTTTCTGCAACACTTGCAGGGACTGGCAAATTTAGGACATAAGAAATCTTTTCAGCAGCGAGAACAATTCTCAGATTTCTTAACCAGTCCGTGTAATTCGGTCCGGTCAGTTTGTTAGCATCAAGTATGCTACGCAGTGATAGTGAGTTTGACATTTTTAAATTCTGCATGTGAAAGTAGACAACATTTTATCATACATTCATTTAATTAATTACCAAAATAAATTAGGTCTTTATTTAAATTAGTATCTCCCACTATTTTCATCAAACTATATTACCCTCAATTTATAGTTCGACAAATCTAATTAAAGATTTGCTAGTGAGAATAAGGATCCCATTTCAAATGTATATAGCCTTGTGTGTGCACAATAAACTATATATAAATAAATAGGTAGACAACTATTGTCAATTACATCACTATGTAACTCCTTGTATTTTGCCTTTTAGATTATAATGGTTAAGTGTGTGCACATCCGAACTAAAATAATCTAAGTTAAGTCCAACCTATCACTTCCATATATGTGAAGAGAAAAAGACCGCCCTTGTGTGTGCACAACAAATTAAGTAGTTATGTTGAATTCCTTAATAAGCATCAAATGTGATAAAACAACATCTTAAATATTTAATACTCGCCTTGTGTGTGTATAACAAACTCATATTAAATATTTAATACTCTATTGTTTTACTATGCTAGAAGGCGACGTTCGATATTCCTAATATCTTTGAACGCTTAGGACTTAATATTATTTCTTGAGGGGTTTGTTATTATTAGTCTCATCTTGTTTAGCGCGCATGCACATATATATATATATATATAAAATACGCGTCATATTATTTAACATGCGAAGCATGTTGTGTATAATATATTATTAAAAGTAGTATGCACACAAGCCAATCATATTTGATATGATGTAGCATATACTTTGTAATCTTATTCGTTTGTTAAAGGCATTTTCGTTATCTACATGATGATGTGTTATTTAAAATGTGATAAACCCATAGTTTTGAGCAATGCTTTTAGAATCATGATAGTGGTCATGCTAATGAGATGTAAATTCTAGATAGCTCACAAACTAAAATCGTTCCTAATCGATGGATTACTAAAAAGGGGATTAGTGAATCCGGATAGATTAGTACATACGTTGCTTGCTCTTATGAAGAGGATGATTGATCTCATAATCATTTGTGTGGAGACACTAAAGCAAGTATGTAGGTGCTTATTAGAGAATAAGTTCACTGAACGTGGCTCGTTAAGGAATACCTAATGGAGTTTTACTCGCCTGTCAATAGGAATTCCTCTAGTGATAGTAGTACAAGTGATCCTTGGACTTGAGATCATCATAGTATCTTGTGTATGATGAGTTATACTTTGACATATCTCTTAAGACCTTTGGGGTATATCAAAGGGTATGATTGGGTATAATAAGTTATACATGGAGATAGGTGAATGATCAACAAAGAATCTACCACTTCTAATAAAGGAGAGAATGTCCTATGTGATTCGATAAATGACGACTCAGAAGTCTTTGGCCAAAACAGAATCAAAATTAGAAAGGAGTTTCTAATTTGCATTATCAGAGTTGTGCATTTGAAAATCGAAATTCATATAATTAAATAAAATAATACTTGACAGTAATTCCATGTCTTATATTTAATTGGGACAGTGTACGGTATAAGGATTGAATTGTACGGTAACTATTCACTGAAAGGTTCTTTTGTGATTAATGTTGAAATCTATATTATTTGGAAAGTCGTTGATCGCTAAGAGGGCTTACCCTTATTGTAGAATAAATATTATTTATTTAAATAAATTAAATAGTTTAATTTATTTATTTAAATAAGATTAGAATTGTTCTAATTGATTTATTCACAACCGGTTTAATACGGAGAACCTAAAGGGTCACATCGCAAAAGGAAAATATTTATTTAAGAAGTAAATGGCATAATTGTAATAATAAGTTAAGTGTATTTAATTTAATCTATGGAGATTGAATAAATTAAATAGCTTAATATTTATTATTTAATATTTTAGAAATATTAAATATAAATTAATAAGAAGAGTCTTATTATTATTATTATTACAATTACTATTATTTAATCCCTAATAGGGATTGGGAATTAATTAATAGAAGTACTCTCTCATAAATTCCTAATTTGATTAGGAGTTTAATTAATTAAAGGAGTTTAATTAGAATAAAAAAAACCTAATCCTAAATAGTTTAGGAGGGTTCCCTATATCTATAAATAAGAGGAGTTTTATCATGATTTAGGGTTAGACAGTTACACACTCTCCCATAAGAATTGAAGAGAGAGAGAGAGTACTTACAATTTCTATAGAGATAGAAACTAGAGTTTTGCCAACACCCATCTTCTTGAACAACTATTATTCCTTAGTGGATCACCTCTAGAGGCCAAACACTTGGGTGGCTAATGTTGATCAAAGGAAGGAATTTTATCGGTGGAATTCAATGAGAACGCGAAGGAATTGAAGGTGAACTTATACCTGAGGAAGCTTTGATTCACGAGGGTATAATTCTATATCTCTATCTCTTTCGGTTAATTGATAATTAATCACAAGGATGATTATAGTAATGGTTTGTATGAAAAATTTTAAAATCCGTTTTATTGCGCTTCCACACTATTTATGTAATTTGATTGCATGTTTACGCTATATATAAACCTAACAGTGGTATCAGAGCCTAACCTTGTGCTAATTATCGATTATTATGATTCCATGTATGTATGGGTATGTGATTAGATCGATTTTCTGGGCAAAAAAAAAATTTCAAAGTCTGCTACGCGGCGCGGCCGCGCCGCTTCCAGTTCATTCTGGAGCGCGGTCGCGCCCGAACCCAGAAATCGTTTCTGGGGGTGCAGCGTAGTCGCGCCGCTCCTAGTTCATTTTGGAGCGCGGCGACGCCGGTCTGCAGATTTTGAAATATTTTGATTTTGATTTTATTTATTTTCAATTTAGATAAAAGGTTTATTTTGAATTGGAATATAATTAAAATTAAAAGTTTTATTTGAACTTAGAATTGGATTCTACATTAACTAGAATAAAGGAGTTTATTTACATATGAAATAGGATTCCATGTTTCCTAGAATAAAGGAGTTTATTCATATATGGAATAGGATTCCATGTTTCCTTAAAAATAAAGATGTTTATTTTGATAAGGAATAAGATTTAAACATATTTTATTTTTCCAAGCAATTTTAAGTTAAAATAAAGGAGTTTATTTTGAACTTGAAATTGGTTTCCATGTTAATTAAAATAAAGGAGTTTATTTTGATTTGAAATTTGATTAAAAATAAAGGAGTTTATTTTTATTCAAAATTGGATAAAATAAAATAAATAAGTTTATTATGATTTAAATTTTGATTAAAATAAAGGAGTTTATTTTTGTTTCAAAAATTGGATTTCTAGTAAACTATTAATTGCCCATTAAATGATATCAATGCATCTATGGAATGGTTTTATTATTCATGAGATGAATGTTATTTATTGATACATATGATGTATGATAATAAATAGGGATTGATTATGGACTACTGACCAATGTGTGATTGGATTTATTTTAGTGGATGCTTGAATGAATGGGTTTTATAAATGGGGTCTGCGTACCTCGTCTTCTCTAGTTTTTCTTGATGTAAATTCTATCTTCCTCCTATGTACTTCCCCTTGACTGCTGATCAAGGTTTCTATTTATTGTAAATAGTTTATGTAATAGGTTTAGTTAGAATTACTTGAAGAATTGGAGACAAAGGAGCAAGTAGCGCTTGAAGACCAGTTTGTAATGGAGCTCGAGTTTAAATGTAATAGTTATATTTAAATTTTGCTCTTGCACTCTAGGTTTGACCTTTTGGTTCACTTGGTGGCTCTAGTGAACCAAACTAGAATAAAAGTCCATAATCAATCCGGGTAGAATATAGTATTCTATATGTGCATGCTTACTATGTATATATTATATATTATACAACATGTTTCGCATGTTAAATAATATGACGCGTATTTTATATATATATGTGCATGCGCGCTAAACAAGATGAGACAAATAATAACAAACCCCTCAAAGAAATTATATTAAGTCCTAAGCGTTCAAAGATATTTGGAATATCGAACGTCGCCTTCTAGCATGGTAAAGAAATAGAGTATTAAATATTTAATATGAGTTTGTTGTGTCACCACAAGGCAAGTATTAAATATTTAAGATGTTGCATTATCACATTTGATGCTTATTAAGGAATTGAACATTACTGTTTTGTTGTGTCACCACAAGGACGGTATTTTTCTCTTCACATATATGGAAGTGCTAGGTTGGACTTAACGTGGATAATTTTAATTCGAATGTGTCACCACTTGATCAAAATAATCTAAGAGGCAAAATACAAGGAGTTACATAGTGATGTAATTGACAATAGTTGTCTACCTATTTATTTATATATCGTTTGTTGTGTCACCACAAGGCTATATACATTTGAAATGGGATCCTTATTCTCACTAGCAAATATTTAATTAGAATTGACGAACCATATATATTGAGGGTAATATAGTTTGATGAAAATAGTGAGGTACCAATTTAAAATAAAGACCTAATTTATTTTGGTAATTAATTAAGAAATAAATGTATGCTAAAATGTTGTTAAATTACAAATTTATTTACAGAATTTTACAATGTATAATTTACTATCACTGCGGAGCATATTAGATGCTAATTAACCGGACCAAATTAAAAGGACTGGTTAAAGAATTTGAGAATAGTTCTCAAGGCTGAAAAACTATCTTATGTCCTTAATATGCCTATCCCTGCAATGGTTGCAGACAATGCCTCAGAGGAAGAGATTGTTACTTTTAAAAACTGGCAAGATGATACACAGTTGGCTCAATGCATTATGCTCGCATCCATGAGTAACGAGCTTCAGCGTCAGTATGAAACTATGGATGCTCCTACTGTACTCCGGCACCTTCAAGGAGTTGAATGGTGAGGAAAGTATGACTATTAGATATCAGATATCTAAGGAGATTTTCCGATCTAGAATGACCGATGGCACTACAGTACAGACATATGTCCTAAAATGATCAATTTGATTGAACAATTGGGACAACAGGGTTTTAATGGATGGAGAGTTGATCCAAGATTTGATCTTGTAATCACTTCCGGACTCTTTCTCACAAATTATTGTGAATTTCCACATGAACAAGCTATATGTCAGCCTGCCTAAGTTGCTTAAACATGTTAAAAACTGTAAAGAGTCACTTTCCAACCAAGAAAGACCAAGTCTTACTGGTAGATGATTCTTCTAGGAAACGGAAGAGGGCCAAAGGATCTTCTTAAAAGAAGAACAATTCAAAGAAGGTAAATGAAAAGGCAAAACAAAGGACAATAAGAACAAGACTGATGCAGATAGCAAAAGAGTTTGCTTCCACTACAATAAGCCTAGATACTAGAAAGGAAACTGTAAGGAGAATCTTACAGAGGCTAACCAGAAGAAGCTTAGTGAAGCTTCGGTTACAAATACAGGTTTATTCATGATTAAAAATAAATCTTTCTGTAAGTCAAGGTTCTACTTGGGTATTGGATACCGGCTGTAGTTCTCACGTATGCAATCTAATGCAAAGACTAAGCAGAAGTAGAAAGCTAAACAAAGAGTAAGTAATCTTATGTGTGGGAATGGAGCAAAGGTTGCTGCATTAACCATAGGAACTTATAGTTTAGCATTGCCTACGGACAAGTCTATTAAGTTAATAAGTTGTTATTATGTTCCAGTTCTCATTAGAAACATTAGAACTTTTGTTGTTAGACAAGGAAGGTTCTAGTATTATATTTAAGAACAATTGTTGTTCTATTTATAATGATAATGTTTTGTTTGAAACTGGAAGAATACTTGATAGACTTTGTATACTTGACTTACATGAAAAATATTTTGCAAATTGAATAAACTAATAAAAGAAAAGGAGATGGTCATTTAAAGAGTTGAATGTGTGTATTTGATAAAATACAAGTCTGAATCATTTAAAATGTTCAAAGAATTCAGAAGTGAAACATATTGACAAAGTATTAAGATTCTTTGATCAGATCGAGGAAAGAATACTTGTGCAATGAGTTTCTAGATCATCTCAAAATGGTATTTTCTCATAATGGACACCTCCTGATATGCAATAATTGATTGGTGTATCTAAAAGGAGAAATTGTACCTTGTTGGACATGGTGTAGTCCATAATGATTTTTACCGACATTCTAGTATCCATCTGGGGTTATGCCCTAGAAATGGCTGCATATCTACAAAATAAGGTAACCTCAAAAATCCGAGCCCAAGACTCCATAAAGGTTATGGATAGGAAAGGATTCCTACTCTTAAGTATGTTAAGATATATAAGGGGTTATCCAGCTTATGTGAAAAGGTTTCAAAGATAAGTTTGGGACAAAAATCTGACAAGTGCAGACTTGTGGGATATCCTAAAGAAAGTTTAGGGTATTATTATTACTATAATCCTACACGCTGCCTTCTTAGATAAAGGTGTTTATCATTGAAGGAGCTAGTGGGAGGGTAATAGATCTTGAAGGAGTTCAAGAACCACAAAGCACTTTAAGTCGAACCGAGGAACCTGTAGATAGGCCTATTATACCACAACCGAATCATAAATCTGGAAGAGTACCGAAGATACCTGGGAGGTATGGATTCATCATAGAGGATGATGATGAGGTACGCATCATAGAGGATGATGATCTAGTTATATACGATGAGGCTATGAGTAGAAGACACTTAGAGAAATGGCAGATGGCCAGAAAATCCAAAATGGACTCCATATAAGAGAACCAAGTATAGACTCTGGTTACTCCACAAAAGGGCATAGTGCCTATAGGGTGAATATGGGTCTTTAAGAGAAAGACTGGAGCAAATGGCAAGGTGGATACCTATAAGACCAGACCTGTTTAAAAGGTTTTTCAAGTCAAGGAGTTGATTGTGATAAAACTTTATTACCGGGTAATGCTCAAGTCCATTTGGATTTTGCTTGTGATTGCAGCTTATTACGAAATCTGGCAAAATGGATGTGGAGACGTCCTTCCTCAATGAAGACTTGAGGAGAATGTATGTATGATACAACCAGAGGAATTTGTTTCAAAGGTTGAAGCAAATCGTGTTTTAAGCTACAATGATCCATTGATGGATTGAAGCAAGCTTTTCAAAGATGGAACATTCGTTTTGATGAGACAATCAAAAAAGTTTGATTTTATCAAAAACGAGAATGAACCTAGTGTGTACAAAAGGCTTAGTGGGAGCACTGTGACATTCCTAGTATTATATGTTGATACACTACTGATAAGGAATACACACCAATGCTACAATCAGTAAAGATAAAATTGTCTAAACATTCCTCCATGAATGACTTGGGAGGAGCATCCTATAAATTGGGGATATAAATCTATATAGATAGATCTAAAAGGATGTTCGGCTTGACCTAAGGAACGTATATTCATTTGATGCTAAAGGTGTTTAGCATGGCAAACTCCAAGAGAGGTCTCATGATGATGAGCCATGGAGTGTATCTCTCTAAAATTGTCCCCAATTGAAAGAGAGATCGCATGAGTTATTATCATGTATGCAATGAATATACTAGGCTTGATGTTGATCAGTTATATTCTGGAGATGATCACTGTAAGACAGTGATAAACATCTTTAGGTACTTAACCGGTACTGAAGATGTGATCATGATTCATGGTAGGTCTGAATTAAAACTAGAGGGCTAAACAGACTCAAGTTTTTCAGACTGACCAAGACGATAACAAATCCACTTTAAGGTAAATCGTTACCTTGAAAGGTGGTGCAGCGAATTGGAAAAGTTTCAAAACAGCAAAGAGTTGTTAGTTTAGTGACAAAGACAAAGTATATAGCTGTAAATGAAGCTGTAAGTTTGATTATTTGGATGAAAAGTTCATTACAGAACTAGGAATAATTCCTAAGTCTCATCTTGGATTCAAACAAGTGTTGTGGCACTTTCATTTGATTAGTGGAATCATTGAAAGAGGAAAATTCACTATAGAGATAGTGGACTCTCGAGAACAACATTGCATATCCATCTACTGAAGCTTTATTCAACAGCAAGATGATCGTCACTTAGAGAAGAAGGGTATTAGATACCATGGCGATTGGCTTTAGTGCAAGTGGGAGATTAAAAGTAGTATGCACACAAGCCAATCATATTTGATATGATGTAGCATATACTTTGTAATCTTATTCGTTTGTTAAAGGCATTTTCATTATCTACATGATGCTTTGTTATTTAAAATGTGATAAACCCATAGTTTTGAGCAATGCTTTTAGAATCATGATGGTGATCATGCTAATGAGATCTAAATTCTAGATAGCTCACCAACTAAAATTGTTCATAATTGATGGATTACTAAAAAGGGGATTAGTGAATCCGGATAGATTAGTACATACGTTGCTTGCTCTTATGAAGAGGATGATTAATCTCATAATCATTTGTGTGGAGACACTAAAGCAAGTATGTAGGTGCTTATTGGAGAATAAGTTCACTGAACGTGGCTCGCTAATGAATACCTAATGGAGTTTTACTCGCCTGTCAATAGGAATTCCTCTAGTGATAGTAGTACAAGTGATCCTTAGACTTGAGATCATCATAGTATCTTGTGTATGATGAGTTATACTTTGACATGTCCCTTAAGACCTTTAGGGTATATCAAAGGGTATGATTGGGTATAATAAGTTGTACATGGAGATAGGTGAATGATCAACAAAGAATCTACCACATCTAGTAAAAGATGTGAATATCCTATATGATTCGATAAATGACAACTCAGTAGTCCTTGGCCAAGGCAGAATGAAATTAGAAAGGAGTTTCTAATTTGCATTATTTAGAGTTGTGCATTTGGGAATCGAAATACATATAATTAAATAAAATAAGACTTGGCAGTAATTCCATGTCTTATATTTAATTGGGACATTGTATGGTAGAAGGATTGAATTGTACGGTAACTATTCACTGAAAGGTTATTTTGTGATTAATGTTGAAATCTATATTATCTGGAAAGTCGTTGATCGCTAAGGGGACTTACCCTTATTGTAGAATAAATATTATTTATTTAAATAAATTAAATAGTTTAATTTATTTATTTAAATAAGATTAGAATTGTTCTAATTGATTTTTCACAACCGGTTTAATACGGAGAACCTAAATGGTCACACCGCAAAAGAAAAATATTTATTTAAGAAGTAAATGGTATAATTATAATAATAAGTTAAGTGTATTTAATTTAATCTATAGAGATGGAATAAATTAAATATCTTAATATTTATTATTTAATATTTTGGAAATATTAAATATAAATTAATAAGAAGAGTCTTATTATTATTATTACAATTACTATTATTTAATTCCTAATTGGGATTGAGAATTAATTAATAGAAGTACTCTTTTATAAATTCCTAATTTGATTAGGAGTTTAATTAATTAAAGGAGTTTAATTAAAATAAAAAAAACCTAATCCTAAATAGTTTAGGAGGGTTTCCTATATCTATAAATAAGATGAGTCTTATCATGATTTAAGGTTAGACAGTTACACACTCTTCTATAAGAATTGAAGAGAGAGAGAGAGTACTTGCAATTTCTATAAAGATAGAAACTAGGGTTTTGCCAACACCCATCTTCTTGAACAACTATTATTTCTTGGTGGATCACCTCTAGAGGCCAAACACTTGGGTGGCTAACGTTGATCAAAGGAAGGAATTTTATCGGTGGAATTCAAGGAGAACGCAAACGAATTGGAGGTGAACTTGTACCTGAGGAAGCTTTGATTCACGAGGGTATAATTCTATATCTCTATCTCTTTTGTTTAATTGATAATTAATTACAAGGATGATCATGGTAATGGTTTGTATGAAAAATTTTAAAATCCGTTTTATTGCGCTTCCGCACTATTTATGCAATTTGATTGCATGTTTGTGTTTTATACAAACCTAACAATAATATATATATATATATATATATATATATATATATGTATATATATAGTAATTATGCACATATAGAATACTATATTCTACCCGGATTGATTATGGACTTTTATTCTAGTTTGGTTTACTAGAGCCACCAAGTGAACCAAAAGGTCAAACCTAGGATGCAATAATTAAATTTAAATATAACTATTACATTTAAACTCGGGCTCCATTACAAACGGGTTTTCATGCACTCCTTGCTCCTTTGTCTCCAATTCTTCAAAATTAATTCTAACTAGTCCTATTACAAAAACTATTTACAATAAATAGAAACCTTGATCATCAGTCAAGGGGAAGTACATAGGACGAAGATAGAATTTACATCAAGAAAAACTAGAGAAGACGAGGTACGCAGACCCCATTTATAAAAACCCATTCATTCAAGCATCCTCTAAAATAAATCTAATCACACATTAGTCAATAGTCCATAATCAATCCTATTTATTATCATACATATCTCGATATGCATCAATAAATAATATTCATCTCATGAATAATAAAATCATTCCATATATGCATGGATATCATTTAATGGGCAATACTAGTTAGTATAAAATCCAATTTCAACTCCAATTAGTTATCATGGAATCCAATTCCAACTCTAATTAGTTATCATGAAATCCAATTTCAATTAAAATAAATTTCTTTATTTTAATCATATTCCAAATCAAAATAAACTCTTTTATTTTAATTTATCCAATTTTGAATAAAAAATAAACTCCTTTATTTTTTAATCAAATTCCAAATCAAAATAAACTTCTTTATTTTAATTTACAAAAAAAAATAAAAAAAATGAGGTTAACCCTTGATCATAAACTTTTAAAATAAATAATTAAACAAGTCTTTAAGTCAAACTTCAAACCCAGAATTATATAATTTAAATATTAAACATTCTGATTCATAATCAAAAGTGATTCTGGTGTAGTGGTAAGGCTTCTAACTTATGACCAATAGGTCAAGGGTTCAAAGCCTTCTAGCTCCAAATTAATTATTTCATTTTTAAAGGTTGACCAGTTAGCGCCACGTCAGCAGTCAACAGTTGACCAGTCAGCGCCACGTCAGCAGCCAGTGTCATGTCATTAGTTGACCAGTCAACGTTTGACCAGTCAATGGTCAACGTTTGACCGTTGACTTTGACCAACGGATTTTTTTTTTAAACTTTATTTTTTTAATAAAAAAATAAAACAATTTTACACAAACAATTATGTCCAATTAAATTATTCTAAATACATATCAATGTATATACAAAATCAAAACAATTAATAATTTGCATAAAGTTTGGCTCTTGATACCACTGTTAGGTTTGTATAACGCGAACATGCAATCAAATTACATAAATATAGCGGAAGCGCGATAAAATCAGATTTTAAAATTTTATACAAACTATCACCATGATCTTTCTTTATGCACAATTATTAATTAAACGAAATAGATAGAGATTAAGAAATTATACCCTCGTAGAACCGTGCTTCCTCGGGTACAAATTCAACTCCAATTCCTTCGTGTTCTCCTTGAATTCCACCGATTAAATTCCTTCCTTTGATCAACGTTAGCCACCCAAGTGTTTGGCCTCTAGAGGTGATCCACCAAGGAATAATATCTATTCAAGAAGATGGGTGTTGGCAAAACCCTAGTTTCTATCTCTATAGAAATTGTAAGTACTCTCCACAATTCTTATGCAAGAATGTGTAACCCCAATCTATGATAAGACTCCTCTTATTTATAGATGTAGGAATAACCCTTCCCTAAACTATTTAGGATTTGAGTTTCTATTCTAATTAAACTCCTTTAATTAATTCTGCTCCTAATCCAATTAAGAATTCATGAGAGAGTACTTCTATTAACTAATTCTCAATCCCTATTAGGAATTATGTAATGCCCGTGAATTTTGAACGTCCTTATTAATTAAATCTAATTTAATTTAATGAGTTAACGTTGTGTTCTATTTAAACCAACTTGGGTTAATTGGTGGGAGATGTATAAGATGTGTCTATACTTGTGTTGGCAGGTATGATATAACTATGGTTAAGAAATAACCATATGTGAGTCAAGTGTAGGAATTGGTGTGTAATGGCTAAAATGGCCAAGAGTGGTTAATAACCAAGGTAATTATGAAGGGGCAATAACCATTGTATATCCAAATGGTTAATAACCAATGTAATTATGGCAGGATAATAACCATTGTGTTTAAACAATGTAATTATGACAAGATAATAACCAATGTCTAATAACCAATGAAGAATGGCTAATAACTAATGGATAATTAAGATTTTGCGAAAAGACTATTTTAACCTTAAAAGAAGTTGGGTAATGATTAAAATACCCTTGAGGAAGTTGCTAGGAAGCTTCTTATTATTGATGAATTGATCAAATTACCTTTGCCTAGTCATGATTAATGACTATTTTGCCCATAGTCTCTACTTTCCTATAAATAGGACCCCTCACCAATGCTAGTAGGGGTTGGTTCATCTAGTATTCACCAAGTATAGAGTAAGAGCTTAGAAAGAAAAAGAGTGTGAGATTAGCATAGTTCATGCATCTCAAGTTCATCACATACTTTGGTAGATCAAGGAGAGTAGCTACAAGATCAAGGTGAAACCCTAAACCATTTCTTTCTTTCTTACTTTATTTTATTTTCATAGTTTTTGAGAGATTTTATTCTAAGACTCAAGAATCATTAGATCTTTATGCTTCATGTATAGATCTAATCCTCTTGAGTGTTAGAATGGAGATTCAAAGGAAGAAAAGGAACTTATGTTCTTAAAGGGTAAAAACCCTAGCTTTTCTTCACTTGGATCACCCATAACTTGAGATCTACAACTTGGATTTGTGATCCATTGAAAGGGGGTGCTAGGTACATGAGTTAGCTAGTAAACCCAAGTGGTAGAACACAAATCTAATAATTTTTGAAGCCTTGGGGTCTATTTTCCCAAAACAGTCCAGCTATAAAACTTAAAGCTTTAAAACCCTAAAAGCTTGTTGTCCTTGTTTTTTCAAAGGTTGTTTCGGCCAGTTATGGATCTTTTAAAAATCTGGAAAAAAAATCACAGAGGTACCTTAAGAAGTTATCTACAAGTAGGAAAAAGAATGAACACGTTTCGATGTGTAGTTTTTGTGTAATGGCTTTTACCGTGAAGGACTCCTAAATATGCATACTCGGATATCTCACTGTGTGTACCTTTAAATAATATGAAATTTTTACAGTATGTTTATATATATTATAAGAGTGTACCCTGAAAATTTCAGAATTTTCTAAGCGAAACTCGATTTATGAAAAATGTAACAAGATTCGGAGGTTTTGAGTACTTTAAAAATAGTAAATCATTTTCTAAAATTCCAGGAAAATTTGTGGATCATTGTTATATCATATACTATCCAGATCCAGAGGATAATAATTTTCATAACCTATTTGCTATTTTTCATAATAATGTTATAGTTATGGTTAAAAGAAAATAAATGGTTAAATGATGTCATAAATAAGGAAAATGGGATTTTTAAGCTTGGATACTCCTAATATTATATATTCTGACTATTGAGGGGTATTTTGGTAATATTTAATGAGAAATAATATTTGTGACCTTTTATGGGTAGTAAATGAGTTGTTTAATAAAGGGTAAAACAATTAGAATAAATTGTTTATTCGCCTAATAACTTATTAAAATATTACTATGATATTTGTAATATAAGAATTCGATATTTTTAAGTAAACAAAGAAATATTAAGATTAAAACTTTATGGAAATATTATTGAATGGGTAATAATATTTGTTTTAAGCATTAATAAATGATTAAGATATTATTAAAATGGCTAATAATATTAGATTAAAATATTATTAATGATATGAGAATTAAAATATTATTAAGAGATTAATAATATTAGATTAAAGTATTATTGGATGATTAAAATATTATTAAGATGTTAATAACATTAGTAAACGAATAAAAGTGTTATTAGTGGACTAATAATAACAAGAGGTGAATTAAATATTATCAGGATTGATAATATTAAGTGTCTTATAGGATTTACGATAGTTTATGAACTTATGTGTGCTATGTGATTTGCTTAATTGTTAAATAAATAGCATAAGTAAGCGTATCGATATACAACTACGCAGTACTAATTGGTATATCGACGTTATCAATGTTAGGTTCTTCAAGGCCAATTAGTTAAAGCTAGAATTATTTGTAGCTAAGCAGACAGGCAAGTTCCCTAACTCAAACTCGAGTTATGATTTTTGAAGCATGATTAGTGAATAATTATTGTTGATTATTCACATCTATACTGGTTATTGAGATTCGCACCTTGTGCAATTGAATTCATATTCTATTGTTATTGAATTGTGAATTAGATTAAAGTTCTTTCAAGCATGAACTGTTTATGAGATAGATCTATGCTTTTTGTATCAGTTAGATCAAGCATGTCTAAATTTGTGAAATCAAATGTATTTTAAAAGTTGTTCTTATTAATTTGCTATAGTAAGAACTCTTGGCTGAGAAAAAGATAAATTTGATTAAGGCATGATATCAATGCTGGTTTATTAAGTGTTTATGCATAAATCACGGGGTATGAAAGGCTGATCCCCTTGATTACCAAAACTTTTTAAGAGGTCCAGTTTAAATGCTGAGAACATTGGCAAATGTTTATGGTTATTTCCAACCACTCAGTAATTGTCATTCAATTATTCGAATATTCAATTGTCGACTATTAATTCATGTTTCTTCACAATTTTATACTATTGTTGAACATTGAAAGCGAAATTTCCTTCTATTCATGATATATCTCCCTTGTGTATAAACTTGCTAACCAAACTAGTTGCTTACCCTTGCTATATCATGATCTTTATTTCAGCTAAGGCAGAAACGTCTAAAGGAGACAAAGAAAAAGGGAAGGTGCAAGAGTAGTTGCCTGATATGGCTTATGTACTAGTTTATCTTAAATGTTATTTGGCTATGTGAACTCTTATTGTATTGAGGGTATGTTTTAAGTTAAGGTTAAAGAACCTTGGGACCATGATTGTAAGCCTTTATTACTATTTCGATAAACAATGTATGTTTATTATTCCGCATCAGTTAGAAAGTATGTTTGTTATTGAGTATCGTGAACACCGAATTCGAGGTTAGGAAACCCGGATTTGGGGGTGTCACAAATTAAATAATAGTAATAGTAATAATAATAATAAGACTCCTCTTATTAATTTATATTTAATATTTTCAAAATATTAAATAATAAATATTAAGCTATTTAATTTATTCTATCTCCATAGACTAAATTAAATACACATAACTTATTATTACAATTATGCCATTTACTTCTTAAATAAATATTTTTCTTTTGCGGTGTGACCCTTTAGGTTCTCTATATTAAACCGGTTGCGAATAAATCAATTAGAACAATTCTAATCTTATTTAAATAAATAAATTAAACTATTTAATTCATTTAAATAAATAACATTTATTCTACAATAAAGGTAAGCCCCTTAGCGATCAACGACTTTTCAGATAATATACATTTCAACATTAATCATAAAAGAACCTTTCAGTGAATAGTTACCGTACAATTCAATCCTTCTACCATATAATATCCCAATTAAATATAAGACATGGATTTACTGTCAAGTCTTATTTTATTTAATTATATGTATTTCGATTACCAAATGCACAACTCTAAATAATGCAAATTAGAAACTCCTTTCTAATTTCATTCTGCCTTGGCCAAGGACTATTGAGCTGTCATTTATCGAGTCACATAGGACATTCACATCTTTTACTAGACGTGGTAGATTCTTTGTTGATCATTCACCTATCTCCATGCACAAATTATTATACTCAATCATACCCTTTGATATACCCCAAAGGTCTTAAGGGACATGTCAAAGTATAACTCATCATACACAAGATACTATGATGATCGCAAGTCTAAGGATCACTTGTACTACTATCACTAGAGGAATTCCTATTGACAGTCGAGTAAAACTCCATTAGGTATTCCTTAGCGAGCCACATTCAGTGAACTTATTCTCCAATAAGCACCTACATACTTGCTTTAGTGTCTCCACACAAATGATTATGAGATCAATCATCCTCTTCCTAAGAGCAAGCAACGTATGTACTAATCTATCCGGATTCACTAATCCCCTTTTTAGTAATCCAACGATTAGGAACGATTTTAGTTTGTGAGCTATCTCGAATTTAGATCTCATTAGCATGATCACCATCATGATTCTAAAAGCATTGCTCAAAACTATGGGTTTATCACATTTAATATAACAACACCATGTAGATAATGTAAAATGCCTTTTATAACTGAATAAGAATACAAAGTATATGCTACATCATATCAAATATGATTGGCTTGTGTGCATACTACTTTCAATCATCATCCTCTATGATGAATCTATACCTATCAGGTATCTTCGGTACGATTTCAGATTTATGAATAGGTTGTGGTACAGTAGGTTCTTCTACTTGGTCAGGTACCTGACTTTGATCCGTAGTATTTTGTGGTTCTTGAATTTCTTCAAGATATATCTTACTCCCACTGACCTCTTCAAGGATAAACTCTTTTTCTAAGAAGGCAGCGTGTTTCACAACAAACACCTTTTGATCATTGGGATGATAGAAATAATACCCTACAGTTTCATTAGGGTATCCCACAAATCTACACTTGTCGGATCTAGTCTTTAGCTTATCATGTTCAAACCTTTTGACATAAGCTGGACAACTCCAAGTCTTAACATACTTAAGATTTGGTTTCCTCCCTGTCCATAATTCATATGGGGTCTTTGGGACGGATTTGGTAGGTACCTTGTTAAGTAGATATGTAGTCGTTTCTAGGGCATAACCCTAGAAGAATATTGGAAGATCGGTAAAACTCATCATGGAACGAACCATGTCCAACAATGTTCGATTTCTCCTTTCAGATACACCATTCAACTGTGGCATCCCTGGTAGAGTCCATTGTGAGATTATACCATTTTCTTTGAGACAATTGAGAAACTTATTGGTTAAGTATTCCCCTCCTCGATCCGATCGAATAATCTTAATACTCTTACCAGTTTGCTTCTCTACTTCACTTCTGAATTCTTTGAACTTTTCAAACAATTCAGATTTGTATTTCATTAAATACACATATCCAAATCTAGAATGATCATTAGTGAAAGTAATAAAATAAGAATACCCTCCTCGTGCATTCGTTGTCTTAGGTCCACATACGTCTGTGTGTACTAATGCTAACAACTCTATAACTCTTTCTCCTTTTTCACTAAAAGGAGATTTAGTCATCTTACCCATGAGACAAGATTCACAAGTTGGATATGATTCGTAATTAGATAGCTCTAAAAGCCCATCTTTATGCAACTTGGTTAATCTTGTTTCATTGATATGACCAAGTCTACAGTGCCACATAAAGGTATAATTAACATCATCTGTTTTTCTTTTCTTAGTTTGTTCAATTTGAAGTATATTTTCATGCAAATCAAGTATGTAGAGTCCATTCAGTAAATGGCCAACACCATATAAAACATTTTTATTATAAATAGAACAACTGTTGTTCTTTATTATAATATCAAAACCATCCATATCCAATACAGAAATTGAAATAATGTTTCTAATGAGTGTTAGAACATAATAGCAATTATTTAAACTAATGGACTTTCCCGTAGGCAGTGCTAAACAATAAGTTCCTACAGCTAATGCAGTAACCTTTGCTCCATTTCTCACTCGTAGGACGACTTCATCCTGTTCAGCTTTTTACTTCTGCTTAGTCCCTGCATATTATTACATATGTGAGAACTATAGCTAGTATCCAATACCCAAGTAAAATTTTGACTTTCAGAGAAATTAATTTCAATCATGAACAAAACTAGATCGGAAGTCGAAACTTCTCCAAGCTTCTTTTGGTTCGCACGATACTCCTTGCAGTTCCTCTTCTAGTGTCCCGACTTATTGCAATGGTAGCAAATTCCTTTGCTATCTGGATCAGGTTTCTTTTTATCCTTTCTTTTCGCCTTGCCCTTAGCCTTCTTGTTTTTCTTCTTTTCAGAAGATACTTTGGGCCTCTTCCTTTTCTTGGAAGAATCATCCACTAGTAAGACTTGGTTCTTGTTGGATGAGAAGTGACCTTCAGCAGTTTTCAACATGTTAAGTAGCTCAGGCAAGCTGACGTCCAACTTATTCATGTGAAAATTCACAACAAATTGTGAGGTGTCCGGGAGTGACTACAAGATCAAATCTTGACTTAACTCCCCATCCATCACGAACCCAAGCTGTCCAAGTTGTTCAATCAGATTGATCATCTTAAGGACATGAGTCTCAACAGTAGTGCCCTCGGTCATACGAGATCGGAAGAGCTCTTTAGATATATGATATCTAGCAGTCCTACTTTGCTAACCATACAACTTTATGAGGTGCAACAATATAGTAGGAGCATCCATAGTTTCATCCTGACGCTGAAGCTCGTTACTCATGGATGCGAGCATGATGCATTGAGCCAAGATTACATCATCTTGCCACTTTCTAAAAGTAGCAATCTCTTCCTCAGAGGCTGTTTCTGCAACATTTGCAGGGACTGGCGAATTTAGGACATAAGAAATCTTTTCAGCAGTGAGAACAATTCCCAGATTCCTTAACCAGTCCGTGTAGTTCGGTCCGGTCAGTTTGTTAGCATCAAGTATGCTACGCAGTGATAGTGAGTTTGACATTTTTAAATTCTGCATGTGAAATAGACAACATTTTAACATACATTCATTTTATTAATCATCAAAATAAATTAGGTCTTTATTTAAATTGGTATCTCTCACTTTTTCATCAAACTATATTACCCTCAATCTATATAGTTCGACAAATCTAACTGAAGATTTTCTAGTGAGAATAAGGATCCCATTTCAAATGTATATAGCCTTGTGTGACGCAACAAACTATATATAAATAAATAGGTAGACAACTATTGTCAATTACATTACTATGTAACTCCTTCTATTTTGTCTCTTAGATTATTTTGATCAAGTGTGACACATCCGAATCAAAATTATCCAAGTTAAGTCCAACCTAGCACTTCCATATATTCGAAAGAAAAACACTGTGACACCCCCAAATTCAGGTACCAATACCTCGAATTTGGTGCTCACGATAAAATGCATCCATACACCTCTAAACAACATAAATCAACTAATGCGGAATAAAATAAACATATGTTGTTCATTACAAAAGGTTTACTACGGTCCCAAGGTCTACAACCTTAAATAAAATACATCGCAGAATACATTAATGATACAAAACTATTCCACGATTACACAACGGGATAGTATATATAACTATTCCTTAAGCTTTCCTTTGCCTTTGTCCGCTTTGGAACTCCCCGGCTTAACTGCAATAGGTTCATGATATAGCAAGGGTGAGCAACTACTTTGCTCAGCAAGTTTAAAAGCAAGAATGAAGATATATCATTAATAAATAAGAATAATAGCTGCATAGATCAACAATTTATGAACATTGATGAAATAGCTGAAATGACATAATCAAAGTCCAAATGAATCAATGAATAATGATTATTTACTGCTGAGTGGTCCAACCGACCATGAACTTTTGGCCAAAGAGTCAATAATTCGACTAACTCTTTTAAAACCTGGCCCCGTCAGTTGTACTCGAGGGGATCAGCCTCTCGTACACCATGTATATGCATAACATTTAACTCTAACTGCATCGAATAACCGACACATTATAATCCCCTACATAAGGGTTGCTCTCTCAGTCCAAGAATCCGCACCAACAATCGGTTTGGATAGCTTTTAAAATAATAAACTGTACATGTCTAACCGAAACAAATGGCGTAGACTATCTCCTTAAACAGTTCATGAATGAAGAACTTAAACGTTTCACAATCCAACAATAGATAATGAATTCAAATGCATAAGCTGCGAATATCAATAATTATCTTGGAGGTGGAGTAATTGACAATAATTAGTCCACTAATATGATTCAAAAGTAATAACTCAATTTGAGTCATGAAATTTGCAACAATATACAACCTGTATAAAATATGAAACCTACTCAAAATATAATTCGCGTAAGGTTAAGGAAAACTTGCCCAACACAAGGGTTAGATAAGCGTTAGGAAACTTGCCTGAAGCGCTGCTACAATAATACAACACACGCTCCTTAATATCCTACACAATTAAGTACATATTTACATAACAATTAGTCACATACCAAATAATGGTTCAAAAACGGACGCTGCATCATTAAAACACACTGATTGCCACTACGACTACCCAGTCGGGGGTCTGCAGCGCCCCCTGGAAACCAAGCCTAAATTGCAATTAGATTATACAATTTCTGCCTTAAAACAATACTAATTTGGTTGACATTTAATAAATAATTAAGCATTTAGGGCTTAACAAAATATGCTTAGTTAACCTGTCTAATCATTTAATCCAAGAAAAATATAAGTGTTGGACCCTGCTGAAATGGGCTCATTAGGTCCGACCCGATCCGACCCGGTCTGACTAACCCAACCTGGCCCAAACACGGAGCTCGCGCTGCAGCGCCAAGCTCAAGCACTGGGCCTCACGCTGCGGCGTGAGTCCCGTGTTTTCCCAATGACAGGGCCTCACGCTGCGGCGTGAGCCTTAAGGCTTGGGCCTCACGCTGCGGCGTGAGCCCCGGTCTTTCCCTTCTTGCCCCTCGCTGCAGCATGAACTGCAAGGCTTATGAGTGGCGCTGCGGCGCGACTCTCCAGTAGCCGGATTCTGGGTTTCTTCTCAGTTCGCGACTCCGACCTCCGGCCATTCCAACCTCCATAACTCCTTCAATACACAAGCAAATTGGTCCATTTCGGACTCTATGGACTCCTAACTCATGGGGCTACAACATATCAAAAATGCAGAGCTACCCATTAACATTAACATGGTCAAATCCTAAGCCAAAGTGTAAAGTTCATACTCTGTTCTTCGAGTTCTTGACATGTTTTACAAGAATCATTACTACGAACTCGTTTTAACTCCTTTTTACTCCATTCCAACTGGGTTAGCTTCATAACCCATGGAACCATTGCAACAAATAAAATTAACAAACACAAAATCATAGCTTTACAGTCCTCTAAAAAGTCCAAATGTCCAAGTTCATGTCCAAAGTCCATTGTTCTTGCTCCATTAAGCCAAGGTAAGGATTTCTTGCGTTTTTGTTCCACTTTGATGTTATTAATGGCTTACATAGTCTCTTAGCAACATTTACAAACAATCACAACAAACAAAAACACCAAGAATCGCCAAAAATCCGACCCACAAGCTTAAGAGCTTAAAACTAAGAAAAACTTGAAAAACTTGGCAAGGAATCGAATGGAAAGGATTTGGTTGATTGTTTACCTCTATAAATCCTTCCTAGATGTTAAGAAGCTCGGCTAGGCTTTGTTTTGGGGGTTCTCCTTGCTTGGTTCCTCCACCCGTGCCTTCTTCTTCTTCCTCCTTTCTTTTCCGGCGAGTTCTTCCTCTTCCGGCGACTTTTCCGGCGACTTCTTTCTCTTCCTTCTTTGCAGCTCTCTCTATCTTTCTCTCTCTCACTATCAGCTGATGGGAATGGGAGGAGTGTGGAGTGCAAGAGAGGATGAATGATTGAATGGAATGGGAGAGTGGAGGAGTGAATTAAGGAGAAAATGGATTTGGTGCTCAAGGTTGGCCAAAATTCAAACTTGCCGGCAACTCCCCTTCTCTCTCCTCATTTTCTAGCAATTTGATTGGTGGAAAATGGTTTGGTGGTTCCCACTTGAAATAACAAGCCAAAATAAATACCCGAAAATACCAAAAATATATCCAAAAACTCCCACTTTTGTACCAAAACTGGTAAATAACTCTACCCAAAATTAAAATGGGTACTCCCATAATTATTGGGATGTATAAAAATAATTATTATGGGATTTGTCCATTTATTCGGAACACCCATATAACACATTTCGGATACGGATAAAATCACGTATCAGCTCAAATAAAATTTCCGACACTTGGAAAAATTATTCGTACGCATACACGTATTTGTGGAATTTATTAACATCGAGAAAGACACAAAAATTTTATGGCGTGAATAGTGCCTCGGGAAATGTGCCCCGTGAATAGTAATTTAGCGACGCTACGCGAAATCAATTATTCACTTAAAACAAAACTATAACACATAAAATTCATACATTCACATGATCTAGATTGTCACACAACCTTTAAACACGTAACACAAATATAATATTAATAAATTATAAAATATTCATTAATATTCAAAAATTCGAATTACAAGGAAATTTCAGAATTTCCGGTCGTTACAAACACTGTCCTTGTGTGACATAACAAAACAGCATCGTTCAGTCTATTTATAAGCATCAAATATGATAAAGTAACATCTTAAATATTTAATGCTTGCCTTGTGTGACACAACAAACTAATATTAAATATTTAATACTCTATCGTTTTACCATGCTAGAAGGCGACGTTCGATATTCCAAATATCTTTGAACGCTTAGGACATAATATAATTTCTTTGAGGGGTTTGTAATTATCAGTCTCATCTTGTTTAGCGCATGCACACACACACACACACACACACACACACATATATATATATATATATATATATATATATATATATAATACACGTCATATTATTTAACATGCGAAGAATGTTGGATAATATATAATATATATATATATATAGTAAGCATGCACATATAAAATAGTATATTCTACCCGGATTGATTATGGAATTTTATTCTAGTTTGATTCACTAGAGCCACCAAGTGAACCAAAAGGTCAAGCCTGAAGTGCAAGAATTAAATTTAAATATAACTATTACATTTAAACCCGGGCTCTATTACAAACGGGTCTTCAAACGCTCCTTGCTCCTTTGTCTCCAATTCTTCAAAATTAACTCTAACTAGTCCTATTATATAAACTATTTACAATAAATAGAAACCTTGATCAGCAGTCAAGGGGAAGTACATAGGAGGGAGATAGAATTTACATTAAGAAAAATTAGAAAAGACGAGGTCGCAGACCCCATTTATAAAAACTCATACATTCAAGCATCCTCTAAAATAATTCCAATCACACATTGGTCAATAGTCCATAATCAATCCCTATTTATTATCATACATATCTCTATATGTATCAATAAATAACATTCATCTCATTAATAATAAAACCATTCCATATATGCATTGATATCAATTAATGGGCAAAAGTTTTGCTAATATTTAGTTTTGAAACAAAATAAACTCTTTTATTTTACTCAAAAACCAAATCCAAATTAAACTCCTTTAATTTTAGCAATCTGAAATCCTATTCCAGATAAAATAAACATCTTTATTTTAAACTTTTATCAATTAAATAAACCATTTATGTTAATTGAGAAAAACAAAAAAAAAATTTCAAACTCTGTATACCGGCGCGGCCGCGCTCCAGATTGAATTAGGAGCGGCACGACCGCGCTACACGCCAGAAACATTTTCTTGTTAGAGCGCGGTCGCGCTCCAGAATGAGCTGGAAGCGGCGTGGCAGCGCCGCGACGCACATTCAGAAAATTTTTCCAGTCCAAAAATCTGATCGTATCGCATATCAATTCATACATGAAATCATCAAATTCAATAATTAACACAAGGATTAGTCTCTGATGCCACTGTTAAGTTTGTATATAACGTAAACATGTGATCAAAATTACATAAATAGAGCGAAAGCGTGATAAAATGGATTTTAAAATTTTTCATACAAACCATCACCATGATCTTTCCTTGTGCTCAATTATCAATTAACGAAAGAGATAAAAATTAAGAAATTATACCCTTGTAGAATCGTACTTCCTCGGGTACAAGTTCACCTCCAATTCCTATGCGTTCTCCTTGAATTCCACCGACTAAATTCCTTTGCTTGATCAACGTTAGCCACCCAAGTGTTTGGCCTCTAGAGGTGATCCACCAAGGAAGAATATTTATTTCAAGAAGATGGGTGTTGGCAAAACCCTAGTTTCTATTTCTATAGAAATTGCAAGTACTCTCCACAATTCTTATGCAAGAGTGTGTAATCCTAATCTATGATAAGACTTCTCTTATTTATAGATGTAGGAAAACCCTTCCCTAAACTATTTAGGATTAGGGTTTCTATTCTAATTAAACTCCTTTAATTAAATTAAACTCCTAATCTAATTAAGAATTCATGAGAGAGTACTTATATTAATTAATTTCAATCCCTATTAGAAATTAAATAATAGTAATAGTAATAATAATAATAAGACTCTTCTTATTAATTTATATTTAATATTTTCAAAATATTAAATAATAAATATTAAGCTATTTAAGTTATTCTATCTCCATAGATTAAATTAAATACACGTAACTTATTATTACAATTATGTCATTTACTTCTCAAATAAATATTTTTCTTTTGCGGTGTGACCCTTTAGGGTCTCCATATTAAACCGGTTGTGAATAAATCAATTAGAACAATTCTAATCTTATTTAAATAAATAAATTAAACTATTTAATTTATTTAAATAAATAATATTTATTCAACAATAAGGGTAAGCACCCTTAGCGATCAACGACTTTCCAGATAATATAGATTTCAACATTAATCACAAAAGAACCTTTCAGTGCATAGTTACCGTACAATTCAATCCTTCTACCATACAATGTTCCAATTAAATATAAGACATGGATTTACTGTCAAGTCTTATTTTATTTAATTATATGTATTTCGATTACCAAATGCACAACTCTAAATAATGCAAATTAAAAACTCCATTCTAATTTCATTCTGCCTTTGCCAAGGACTACTGAGTTGTTATTTATCGAATCACATAGGACATTCACATCTTTTACTAGACGAGGTAGATTCTTTGTTGATCATTTACTTATCTCCATGTACAACTCATTATACTCAATCATACCCTTTGATATACCCTAAAGGTCTTAAGGGACATGTCAAAGTATAACTCATTGTCGACGCCGGGTTTTCGCTTTCTAGTCTTTTCCAATTTTTAGCCTTTTGGTTTAGATGATTTTTGGAAAAGGTCGGCATTGAGGTCGACGGGGTTTTGAAAGATCGTTTTTTATGATGAGCCAATTTAACCAGAGTCGCCAGTTGGTATATTTGAAATGGATGTACCAACTCATCCGAATTTTCGTTTTTTTGTAAATCGCTGGCTCATATGTGATTCCGAATTAATTGGTCTGCGAATTGAGATTCATAGAGTTCGGGGGCTTGCTTAAGTGAGGGGAAGGTGTTAGGCACCCCTCGACTTCCGTGAAACACGGTTACCGCAATCTTGATGCTTTCCTATCCTTTAATTCATGAAACATGTGCGTGTGCGCGTGTGTGTGTGTGTGCCTACATGAATGTTGTGGTGAGTTTGTATGACAGAATCATTTGGATTTTTAGGGAAAATCGTGCTTTGATTTGAGAATGCTTCGGAATGTCCTTCGATTTATACGAGAAAGCTTGATTCTTTATAAGAAAGGTTTGATTTTAATTTGTCAAAACAATGAGACTTTCATTAGGTGTCGTTTTGGTGAAACAAGAGTTTTAAACCTTCGTCAAAATAGGAATCGAGATCTATACGTTGCTTTCGTAACTCAAACGATGGGCAACTTCTAGAATCTCTTTAGCCCTATGCACAAAGAATTTAATAAAACGTTACATATTTATAAAATCATTTTATGTGATATTTTGGGAAACGATTTTTCTTTAGCTTTTCCCCTCGTTAAATGGGAATCGACATTCGTTGGCACTTTCAATTTCTTATCTTCGTGAAGCTAATAACCTAATTTGATTGATTTTATGAAAATCTTCATGGTTTAATCTTTGAAATCATTTTTTGTGTCACAAGATTTAATCAAGCATGAACACGCGTCGGGGCTATTCATGGGCATGTAAACCATCAAAATATCCCCGAACGCCAACAATCACATATTCCACTAATACGGGGCCTTAAAACCCGATCCTCGCCTTAGCGTCGTTTTAAGGCCCAAATGGTTACATGTTACAAAACGAGCATCTTGAATCTATCACATACATCAAAACGTCCCATCATCATCGGATTTAGACCACGGGGTCGCATTCCTAGGCTCACACGAGATTAATACATGCCTACAAAATGAATCCTACATAACTAACCAACCCGGATTTATCTAATATACCATGATATCCGGAAATGACAATCTAAATAAATTACACCCAATGAATCACCTTAAACAAGCTAGAAATTTCATCACTTGGATATCCTCGGGTTATTAGGAAGAATTTTATTCCGATGGAACCTTCACTAATAATCCCTAATCCATGATTGTTCAACAATATACATGAAAACTACATCCCATCTAAGCAAATAAGATGATATGAATTGTTATAACCAAAGGGAATTTT
This sequence comes from Aralia elata, assembly GCA_034770075.1. Lineage (NCBI taxonomy): Eukaryota > Viridiplantae > Streptophyta > Magnoliopsida > Apiales > Araliaceae > Aralia > Aralia elata. Next base: position 72,087,304 of record CM068384.1, read on the forward strand.
TACCTTGCAAAATGATCTCAAAAGGATGAAGTCTTGGTATTTGAATAGTATGAGAAATATATTTGATACAATCAAAATTAAAGGAGTAAAATTTCTTTCTTTTTTTTCTCTCTTTTTCTTCCTATTTTTTGTTGCAAAATCTACTATTTTTCTCTCAAATTCCGTGCTGCTGTTGTGCTGAATCCTTCTTCTTCCAAATTTCTTCCAACCTCCTGTATGCTGCCCGAAGCTGGGCTTAAATAGGCTGGCCAAAGCCAGCCGCAGATCTATTTGCGGCTGGCCGCAGATGGATCTGCGGCTGGCCAGCTGGCGTGCCTCCCATCGCACTCAGCTGGTAGTGCTGATTTCCTGGTTTCCGTGCTGGCGCACCCACTTGTCCGCAGATCTATCCGCGGCTGGCGGGCTTGACTTTCTCGATTTTCGTGCCACGCCTCGATTTTCGTGCTGCAACGTCGGTTTTCGCTGACAGGCTCGTATTCTGCAGTCTGGGAATTTCCGGGAGACGTGCCACCTCATTCGGAAATGCCTGCCTCGGACGGCTTTATTGTCACGTAAACTTGGGTTGCCCAAAACATTGCGGCGGTGCCGGGCGCTTGCCCTTGTGCCCGCTCCTTTGCTTCCGCAAGCCGGTTCAATTGACGATTTCGCCCTCCTGTCATGGTTAGTAGAAGGAAACGCAAAATTTGGGTGTCTACAGCTGCCCCTCTTTATCATGTTTATGAAATGATAAATGAAATGAACAGGATAAAGAATAGACACTCGATGCATGAATGACAGTACATACATGATGCCACACATACAGCTTATGATGCAGCATAAGATGTAATGCATGCGAGACATTCGTAAGAGTGTCAATGTATCAACCCCTTGACCGTGTTTGTTAGTCTTTGGGTTCACTCTTTCAATCTATCGTCTCGTTCGGGGCCGGGTATCGTCGCCGGTCACCCATCGCGTAACCCCCGGTTATCGTCGCCGGTTGGTTATCTTGTCGGAGCCGATTTTTCGTCGCCGGACATCCATCTCGTGATCGCCGGTTATCGTCGCCGGTCGATCGTCATGTCGGGGCCGGGTATCGTCGCCGGTCACCCATCTCGTAACCCCCGGTTATCGTTGCCGGTCGGTTATCTGTCGGAGCCGGTTATCGTCGCCGGACATCCATCTCGTGATCGCCGGTTATCGTCGCCGATCGATCGTCATGTCGGGGCCGGGTATCGTCGCCGGTCACCCATCTCGTAACCCCCGGTTATCGTCGCCGGTCGGTTATCTTGTCGGAGCCGGTTATCGTCGCCGGACATCCATCTCGTGATCGCCGGTTATCGTCGCCGGTCGATCGTCATGTCGGGGCCGGGTATCGTCGCCGGTCACCCATCTCGTAACCCCCGGTTATCGTCGCCGGTCGGTTATCTGTCGGAGCCGGTTATCGTCGCCGGACATCCATCTCGTGATCGCCGGTTATCGTCGCCGGTCGATCGTCATGTCGGGGCCGGGTATCGTCGCCGGTCACCCATCGCGTAAACTTTTCACTTCAACACGTCAAATGGCTTCAAGGGAGCAAGGTGGGGCCCACCAGGGCCAGCCGCAGATGGATCTGCGGCCAGCCGCAGATACATCTGCGGCCAAGATCGGGCCTTATAACCAACGCGCCTCCTCCAGATCTGTCACTTTCAACTTGCAATCCTCAGAGATTCTCTCGATTTTTCTTGTTCGCAAAGGCTTTTTGTCGATTTTTTCAATTTCCCTGCAAAAACTGCTCCGGTAGGATCGATCTACGCGCTACAGGTAACACTTTGACCGGTCACTTTTCAATTTCGTCAATGTTTTGCTATACATTTGACTATTTGCATGTTTAGACATAAAATGTATGCTCCACAATGTTTATGCAATATACCATCATATATACATGCTATGTATCAACTGCGTGAGTCCTATTTTATGTTCATGAGGCGGTCCCACATATTGTTATTCCGTTTCTGCAAGAAAATCATGCATTACATGCTGTAATTACACATATGAATGCAATTTAAATCTGTTTGAGGCTTTGATTGATGGAAAACGCGTTTGGCTTATGCCTGGGATGTCCATTTTACAAACGGAACTCTGCCGATTTTTTTTTTTTTTTTTTTTTTTTTTTTACCATAACCATGCATCATGTTGCATTAATCATATGATGAGGCTAGAAATTTAGAATGTTCATTACATAATTTTAAAAGGGAACTTACCTTCTTTCTCGCCCGTTCTATTCCAGCTATGGATCGTGATGCGCCCAGTAGCTCCTCCGCCTCTCGGACTTCGGGTGTTCGCCGTCGTAGGGCTGCACCTGCCCCTATTCCTCCTCGGACCCATCAGGCTCGTCGCTTGACGGAGGCTGTCATCCGTCCTGATCATCCGGACGTTGAGGAGGTTGTTCCCCCGGAGGCTGCGGTGGAGGGGCCGTCTTCCAGCACACCGGCTCCCCCTTCTCATTGCGCCTTATCTGGCGCCTCTGTCCAGATACCCGACCTATTGGGTCGGGATCTCAGCCGTCATCCCTCGACATCCCTTGTTGCGAATGAGGTATATTCCATTTTGCTCTGAATTTGCTCTCAATTTCTCAATTTCTGCTCTCTCTGGACTGACCCATTGGTGATTTTCACAGGTGCCTGAGTTTACCCAGCCGAGGGGTAACTGGTTCAACATTTATTCCCTCTACGCGGCCTTGCACGATGATTACCGCGCGGTGGTGGACTCCTGGGGTTTTCGCCACTTCTTCACCATCATTCCCCGCCAGTGCCCCTGGGGCTATATGCGGGCCCTGTCCGAGAGGTGGTTTCATCAGACCCAGTCCCTTCATCTTCTAGACTGTGAGGTTGTGCTGACCCCTTGGGATTGGCGGTATATCACGGGGATCGAGTTCACTGGGTCCCGTGTCCCTCTAGATCTCGACATCACTCCGGCGGCGGTCCGGGCTTTATTGGGCTTTGCTGCTGAGGACCGGGTCTTTAAGGCCCGCAGTATTCGTTCTGGTGCCTTGGCTGTTGATGCAGTTGGGGGTCTATATGCGCTGCCTATTCCAGCGGATCAGGGTACCCGGGAGATTCTACTCCGACGCTTGTTCCTGACGATCATGAGGGGTTGTTTCCTAGGGAACAACTCCTCCACCATTCATTTCAGCGTCGTGGGAGCGGTCAGAGACGTGGACCGCATCAGTGACTATGACTGGGGGTCATTCACCTTTGCCTATTTCCTCCACGGTATGCGCCTACGCTCAGAGGGACAGACCGACGCCTGGCTCGGTTTCTACCACTTTCTGTTGGTGAGTCCTCGCCTCTTTTTGATTTATTGCCCTTATCCTTATTTCGTTTCTCTTTTCTGCATTTAATAGTTACTCACGCCCTGCCCTGTTTCTGTTCACAGTTCTGGGCTTATGAGCGTTTTCCATGCATGAGGCCTGTCACTACCCTTGGCCCGGACACCTATCCCCGGGGTCGACGATGGCATCATAGCACGCTGGAGGAGATCCCGGTATCTGGCAGTTTCGCACACTGTCGCATCCAGCTGGAGCTGATCACGGCTGCGGAGGTCGTCTGGACTCCCTATCTCTCGGAGCATTTGGATGTGGGGTTCACCGATGGATATCCCTCCGGCCCGGAGTTTGCACTTTCCACCCGTCGCCTCACTTTGCAGAGTGTCGGAGGATGGGTTATGTACCTGGGAGAGCGCGCATTCAGATGCGTCACTGGAGAGATCCGCATCCCGCACTCCCTTTCTTTCACTACTTTCTGGCCGCTGGATTCTTAGCCCTCGGAGATCATGCTCGCCGGGGAGGACGGTCGGATGCTTTCCATAGGCCCCAGTACGAGTGAGGCTTTCAGGACTTGGTGGGTACCTCGTACCATCGGTCCCCAGACTCGGGCCACTTTCTTTCTTGGAGACATGGTTCCAGGTTCGGTTACGATGACCGATTGGGCTGCCTGTGTTCGGACCCCTACCCACGCTGAGCAGATCGCCACATTGACTCGTCAGGTAGATCAGTTGTCGCTGTTTATTCGGGGGTTGGGCCGGACCCCGGAGGAGGCTTACACCTACGATCCTGACGGTGCAGGTTATGATGCAGGCCCGAGTTCATCTGATGCCACAGCGCATCCCTACATCCCTGATATGAACTTTGGTCCTCCGAGCTCGACGACTCTAGGGGATCAGTTCGAGGATCCTGCTTTCATAGATGATACTTATTTTATTTAGACCAGGATAGGATAGGGCCCTTTTGTATCGGCACCTGCTTAGATTTCTTTTTCATTTATGCACTATGTACTGAATTCATTTATTTATTTATGCACAGTTTTCTTTTTCATTTTATGGAATTCACCTGTTTTAGTATTAACTGTATGATGCATGCTCTTTTATTTATGGATAGAGAATGACCCCTGTACAGTCCTTTTGATACTATTTTTCTCCAGATGTTGTCCTCAGATGCCGTGGTCCGTTTGGATTCCACCCCTCCCACAGGGTTGGTTGGCAGCCTCTTCCGCTGGTTGGACAATTTACTGCCGGCCGACAGGATTACCGCAGATGGTCTTTTGGGACATTCTTGGTCCTTATTGACCTTTCAGGCGCCAGCGGGCTTCGTGGATGGTCTTCTGAGCTATTGGGCCCCTGCCCGTCAGGTGTTTAGGTTAGGGACAGTAGAGCTGACCCCCACCCTCGAGGAGTATGCTCGCTTCACCGGCCTGCCCCTGGATAGGCCTTGTGCTAGGGTCACAGTTGGTTCCATGCGCCGTCAATTCTTGACTTTCACTGGTTTGCGAAAGGCTGTCCTGCTGCCGGTGATCACATCGCACCATATGGTTCCCCTTCAGTTCTTCATTGACCGATTTGGCTCACCTGACGGTTTTCGACTTTTCTTCGGTGATTTTTCCGTGTCCGAGGAGCGCTGGGGCGCCTTGAGAGTGGATGTCCTGATGGCCTGTGTCATCTCAATTTTGTATTCGCCTGCAGGACCCGATCATTTGGATATGCGGATTGTGGCGGCCGTTAGAGCCCTTCAGGAGGATCACACCATTCTTCCTATGATATTGGCGGATACCTATATGTCAGCCACATATTGCCAGTCTTTCCGAGGCAGAGCCTTCAGAGGGAGCTCGACTTTGCTGTATGTGTGGTTCATGAGTCATCTTAGTCCCATCGGCCACTTCCGCCGCCAAGGGTTTTGCTTCAGTCACAACATAGCCGCGCAGTTTTCGTTTCGTCCCGTGAGCTGTACTGATGTGGCCTCCTGGATATCCTTTTTGTCTGTCATTGAGGATCCCTTTCACCTATTGGTCTACTCAGGCTATTGCTCCTTCATGAGCTTCTTGACTCATGTGCCCGACCTGGATTTCATCCCCATTGCTGGGCTGAGGGGCGTGACGACCTACCATCCCCTGGCGGTTATGGGGCAGTTTGATCAGACACAGGATTTACACCCTTTCGCGGGCACAGCCGCATACCGATTCCTTATATCATCCTGTACAGAGAGGGATCTATTACAGGTATACGAGCTTTGGGATTGCAGGATCCTTGCCGCATATAGTGAGAGCTGTCACATCCAGACATTTGCTTACGTGCAGTGGTTGCGCGGAGACTTGGATTCGGCTAGTTTGAGTCAGACTGGGGGCTTTGGTGACTCTGGAGTGATTCTCCCAGAAGATACCACAGACCATCCCATCTCGGCCGATTCTGCCCCGAGTCGGATTACTGAGGATTCCCGACTCCGCCTGGCCCTGATTACTACTGAAACCGAGAGGGATGCCGCCCTTGTCGAGAGAGATGAGGCCATTCGTGCCAGAGACGCTGCCATTGCTGACAGAAACGCCATTGTATTTCAGACCAGGGCAGTTATAGATGCTAATTCTGGGACTGTCAGCCGAGCTACTGCTTTACTGGATCGTATTGATATGATGGGGCAGCAGATTGCAGGAGATGCTGATGCTTCCGATCTATCCACCACCCTGTCCATCCTGCTTCAGCTAGTTTCAGATTTGTAGATTATTTTATTTCCTGCATAGACTATGTTGGTTTCATCAGTTATTGAAAGAGAAATCTTGTAATAAAACGACTTATATATATAGACATGCATTTGAATTTAGTCATTTTCCCCCTTTTGTCGTATCATTGCCTTCCATTGGATCATCATTTTATCCAATTGACCATGATTTTGACATTTCGCCTTCTTTCTTTTCTCAAGACTTGATGGAGATTTGACAGATATTGCCGCACACCTTTTGATTTCATCGGATTGAATCTCAGATTTTGGATAACTGTTTGGTTGGGTCAAGGTCTGTACTTTGGGATGAAACTGGTCAGGCAGTTGGTTTCGGGTAGGTTTTGAGGGTGTAGGAAGGTTTTATCTGGCTATCGAAAATTGGTTTAGGTTAGGGAAAGGATTATTTTTAAAGGATCGGACCGCGCCATGATGGCTGCCTACGTACCCCCACAAGTTAGGAGATCAGGTCCTACGTAGTTCGCTCTCAAAGGAAAAAAAAGAACTGATGATTTAAGCGTAAAACCGCTTCACCGAGTCAGCATTGAGGGGTTGTGGAAATACAATAATTTCAGCTCTGACAACCTCCTTCATGATGGGGTTCAACCGTCTCTGATGCTCAATAGAAGGTTTAGCCCCCTCCTCCAGGAGGATTTTGTGCATGCATAAAGAGGGACTGATGCCCTTAATATCTGAGATAGACCACCCCAAAGCTGTTTTATACGCCTTAAGGACTGCGTGGAGCTTTTCCTCTTGTACCTCATCTAGTGATGCAGAAACAATAACTGGCAAGGTAGACGCCTCACCTAGATAGGCGTATCGCAAGTGGCTTGGCAAGGGCTTAAGATCAAGCTCAGGTGGTTCTATAACTGATGGGTGTGACTGGGATGTGGGTGCATCATCTCCCTTCAAAGATTCAAATTGTCGCTTGAACATATTTGATCGAGGGGCTGCTTCCAACCACTGAACATGCTCAAGATGAGAGGGATCGTCAATATTGCATGCTCCAATTAAAGTAGACTCAAGCGAGTCAGAAAAACAATTTTTATAGAATACTTCTGGTACAGCTTCATCAACAACATCAACACGGAAATAATCATCAGAGGCACTGAGATACTTCATGGACTTAAAGACATTAAACGTTACTTCCTGGTCTTGTACTCTCATGGTGAGTTCCCCCTTCTGTACATCTACTAATGTTCTGCCTGTTGCTAGGAATGGTCTGCCCAAAATGATAGGGACTTCCCTATCCTCCTCGCAATCCATAATAATAAAATCAACAAGGAATATGAACTTGTCCACTTTGACGAGCACATCTTCCACAATACCCTTTGGATGAGTAATGGATCTATCGGCCAGCTGTAGAGTCATACTGGTAGGCTTTACCTCATTAAGCCCCAACTTCTTGTAGATTGAAAGGGGCATCAAATTAATGCTAGCTCCTAAGTCACATAGGGCTTTCAACTTGGTTGGAAGCTTGCTTTGAAGGATTACATTGCATTCCTCAGTAAGTGCCACTGTCTCGTAGTCCCACATTTTCATCTTCTTAGACAAGATGTCCTTCATGAATTTCACATAGCTGGGCATTTGTTCCAATGCCTCAGCAAAAGGAATATTGATGTGAAGCTTCTTAAAAATTTCTAAGAACTTTGATAATTGCTTTTCAAGCTTTTGCTTCTGAATGTGCTGGGGAAATGGTAGGTGTTGTGCTAAAGGACTTGGCTTGCTAACAGTTGGGGTCGGTATTGTGGATTTCTCCTTTTCACTCTCCTCTCCCCCAGACTTGTTACAATCAAGCTCCACAATGCCTTCCTTCTCTACAACTTCTTGCTGCACTGTGGAGGTTTCTCCTCCAGTCTCATTGAATATGGTGCCACTACGAAGGGTGACTGCCTTACATTGCTCTTTGCCCTCCCGTTTTGGGTTGACATCCATGTCACTTGGTAATGTGCCCGCAGGACGGTTATTCAAAGCAGTTACCAACTGTCCCGATTGGACTTCCAAATTCCGGATCGCTGCCTCTTGACTGAGGCTCCTTGTTTCATTCTAAGCAATATATCTCGAAAGGAGATCTTCCACACTAGGTTTCCTTTCCTGTGGAGGTGGGTAAGATCCTTGAGAATGTTGTTGATTCTGAGATTGAAATCCAGGAGGTTGTGCAAAAGGTGGCCTGGTGGTAGAGGGTTGGGCTTGGGTACTGTTATTGTTACTCCATGAGAAATTTGGGTGATTCCTCAGTCCAGGATGGTAGTGTGTGGGGAGATTGGTATTCTGTTGTCGCCCGTAGTTAGAGACATACTGAACTGATTCCTAGCTAATGGGACATTGTTCAGTCGGGTGACTTCCCGCACACAAATCACATGGCACAATGACACTCTGCACCGGCTGCTTCCCCATGGCCTGAATTTGCTTCGCAAGGCTGTCGACTTGTGCAGAAAGTGCAGTTACTGTGTCAATTCTCATACATACCGGCCACTTTACTCGGCATTTTCCTTTCCGTTGGCCATTGATAGTTATTTACTGACATAGTTTCCAATAGCGCATAAGCCTGATCATATGTCCTCCCCATAAATGCTCCTCCAGACGGTTTAGCACATCAATACTTGCTCTGGTATACCCTGATACCCCATTATAGAAAGTCTCCACCAATAACCAATTCGGCAAGCTGTGGTAAGGGCATTTCCTTAACAGGTCCTTGTATCTTTCCCATGCTTCATACATTGTCTCAGCATCTAATTGTGAGAAAGACATAATGTTATTTCTGAGCATGGCGGTTTTCGCTGGCGGGAAGAACTTTGCCACGAATTTCTGGGCCAAATCAGCCCATGTGGTAATTGAGCCCGAGGGAAGCGAGTTCAACCAACTCTTCGCCTTATCCCGTAGGATAAAAGGGAACAGTCTGAGCCTGATTGCATCTTCGGTCACTCTTTGGTATTTGAAGGTGTCACATATCTCCACAAAGTTGACCACATGATCATTAGGGTCATCATGCGGCAACCCCCTAAACTGCAAATTGTTTTGGATCATTTGAATCGTGCCTGGCCTTAATTTCAAAGCTATTAGCTTCGATAGCGGGCCGTTGGATACTGGCATGTAGAGTTGTGACACTCGGCATTCCATACTCCCGCAGAGTTTTCTGAATTTCCTCGGCCATTCTAGGAGGAGTAGGTATTTCCCTAGCTCTCTCTCTTCTCCTTCATCTGAAAGTTCTGTCCACCTCAGGGTCAAGAGGTATTAAATCCTGATTCCTGTGAGGTGGCATACACAGTCTAGAGTACCTGAGAGAAAGATTAAATAGATAAATCAGTCCAAATTAAGATCGTTTTGAAGTAGTATTAATATTGAAAACCAACTAATACTAAGTCCCCAGCAACGGCGCCAAAAACTTGTTGGTCATTTTCACAACCTATAAACTCGCGCAAGTATACGCGGCCTAACAAGTAGTATAGAAAAAGTCGAGTGTCGAACCCACGAGGACAAAATACTATGCAGTAGTTCAAGTATTAAAATGTATCCCAACGGTCTTATTTAAACAAGTGAATAAGAGTTGTGTGTTGTAATCAATTAGGCAGGAAACAGATAAATAAAAAGGCGAGTTGTATCAAAGATGTCAAGCTAGGATTACAACTCCCCTAATGCCTCACCTAATATTCCTAACTCTCCATTTAATTAACAAATCATAAGAATGGTTAACCGAGAACACAAGGTACACATAAGCCTCTTCCGATGGTCAAATGCATATCCCTTAGCTAGATAAATCACAATATTCCTATGGTGAAAATAACTAGACTAAGGGTCATTAACATTAATCTCAATGGTTACACAGGGCAAATAGAGATATTCCTATTCTATCATCTAATTTGTGCACTCATTCCCTAGGGCAATGGTCATAACAAGTGTTGTTGTACTTAAGGAAAGGTATAACATCAATTTTTCAATATCAGTTAACACCTATATCAATTCATATCTCAAGCAATTGATGAATAAGCATGAAATACAACAATCCCTTCAGAACATGATTCATTACATAAATATGAGAGAAATTCATATTAAGCTAATCATTAGGTTACATTGCAATCCTAGAAATGTAATTAGTTCATAACTATAGAACTAATTAATACATTCATGCTGTTCAACATAATTAAAATTACACGAATGGATAACAGAATTTGAAGAGAGAAAACTCCTACGCGGAAGTGTTTCAAGCTTCAGTTGCCTCCTTGTGTAGCTGCCTCCCTTTCTTTCTAAGTTTCCTAGGTACCTGTTGGTCGATTTAACTATCGATAAACACACACGTGCAAGTATACACGGTCAACAAGTAATATATGATAAGATATGAGTCGAACCCACAGGGAATTGTGACAAATAATAACCAAGTACCAATCGTCTATCAAATTGATCTAATTTAAACAATGAAGATTTGATAATTTGTTGATTGGTTGAGTTCACAAGTCAAATAATGAGTAAAGTGCGGTAAAATATCAAGATAAGAGGGTCTAAGATTACAATTTCCCCCAACACGTCATTTGAATCTCCTAACTCTCTCTTTTCATTTAGTTATAGCATACGAATTGACAACCGAGAAGTCAAAACTACATAAGAGCCTCTGTCGATGGTCAATCACGAATCTTCCTAAGCGGTGTATAGGTATATGTCTATCCTATACACTATCAAGAGACTAATTTTAGGAATGATTACTAGACACGTGTCACCAAATCTAAATAATCCTCCCTTCAATTACCAACTTTCACGTCGGAAGTCATTAAGACTAGATTCTCAATAGGTTGCATGCGGTAATTAGGTATATATCTATCCCAACTACTATCAAGATACCTATTATTGCAGATAATTAATAAGACACACGTCACTTAATCCAATTAATAACCCACAACAATCTATACTTTCGCATGTTATCATAACTAGGTCTTAACCTATAATCCGTTCGTCAAGTTCATATAGGTTCCCACGGTAATTACGGGCCAATCAATTAATCTAGAAGCAAAGGTTATGACGATCAATTCACACATGCATAACTAAAATCAATAGAGAGAGAATTCAATTCAAATTAAGTGTTGGGTTCCATTGCAATCTTAGAATAGAAGGTTAGTTCATTATAGCTACAATAAACATCATTTTCAATTGATACATTGTCAAATTCGAATTACAAAGAAGATAGAAATCTAGAAATGAAACCACTTTTGGAGCTGTTGAGTTGGTGTTCCTTTGGTTGCTGATGGTTTCCAACTCTCCACCTTGGCCTTGCAATTCTTCTTGACTGAGTTCCTTGGCTTTTGGCTTGATTTAGCTTGATTTGCAGCCTTGAGCTCTGTTGGTTGATGTATTTTGTAGCCTCCCTCTCTCTAGATACCTGATATGTAGCTTAGAAGATATTATTTATAGCCTCCATCAAGAAACCCTAGCCAAAATCGGACAAAATGGAGCTCAGATCGCACTATGGTTGTGTCAGATTGCACTCAGCACGGCGTTGCGCGCCCGCACGCCAGCGCGCGCGCCCGCGCCCAGCGCCTGGGCCGCACGCCCGACTGCCGCCCCGCACGCCCGCGCCCGCACGCCAGCGCGCGCCCCCAGCGCCCAGCGCCTGGGCCGCACGCTGGCCGCATGCCCACGCCTGCCGCTCCGCACGCCCGCGCCCGCACGCCAGCGCGCGCGCCCGCGCCCAGCGCCTGGGCCGCACGCTGGCCGCACGCCCACGCCTGCCGCTCCGCACGCCAGCGCCGCGCGCCCGCATGCCAGCACGCGCGCCCGCGCCCAGCGCCTGGGCCGCACGCTGGCCACACGCCCAACTGCCGAGCTGCCGAGTCCGCCGAGCCCCGCGCGCGCGCGCGCGCCCAACGCCGAGGCTGCCGAGGCTGCCGAGCGCCCAGCGCCCACACGCCCAGCGCGCGCCCGCACGCCGCGCCCATGCGCCCGCGCCCAGCGCCTGGGCCGCACGCTGGCGCCCCGCCTGCCGCACGCCGTGCCCGCGACTTGGTCAACGCCGCACGCCGTGCACGCATCCCAACGCCGTGCACGCCCAACTTCCGAATGTCATCAAATTAAGCCCCGAGCATCGCCAAACATAAATTTTCACCGTGTTATCATCCGGGCACGAAAATCTAGGCATGGGCTTGCCCACGTGGCTTGGCTATGCACTACTTTTATTTTGTGCTAACAGGTATACGTTTAAGCAAATATCCCGAAATTAGTTTGTTTCTTTCAACTTTGTATTAAATTCATAACGGTGCAAGTGTTCTAGCCTTGCATTGTATTCCTATGCAAGTTTCCTTAACATCTGTAATGTTTTAATATTATGCAAGTTATCTATGTTGTACGTTTGTACAAGTTCCCTAACTTGTGCAATCCGATTATTGTTGCGAGTAACCTGAACTCGTTTATTCTTTTTGTATGAACAAGTACCTTGAACTCATTTATCTATGAGCAAGTTTTATTCATTAAATCCAAGTTTTCTATAATACTTTCGAGGTTTATGTTGATAAGTTATGTTAAGAGACATGTTTTTCGTTCTTATTGAATATGAACTGGTTAAAAATCAAGTCTAAGCCTTTGTTACAGCTAGACTAATATCCTTTCTCATTTGCAAGTCTTTACACATTATTGAGATTAGGTAGAGTTTTCCAATCAGATTGTTTTGATTTGGAACTCAAGTCTGAGAATGAATATCCCTTATTTGGGAAAATTTTTATTGTGCCTAAAGGCAGTGAGAATAACGCAAGTAGTGTTGATCAACGCAGGGCATAACGGGCTGATCACCCACCGTGCCCGTAAGTTCAGCCGGTTCACAGATGAATTTCTGATAGAACCTTTTCAACAAATGAAAATAAAGTTCATGGTCTTTTGACCACTCAGCATCTATAGTCAGTATGTCGTTTCAAAAATATAAACGATTTGATAGAGTATTCAGATTTGTTTCAGTTACTTCACAACTATCGATTCGTTGTAGAAGTATAACTTAAAGAAAACATTTATTCCTTTCATGCAATGCTTATTGTTTGTTATTACTTGTTGAGCACTTGAATGCTCATTCTTGCTTTGAAATTAAATGTTTTCAGTTAAATCGGAGCGAGTAGAAGGGTTCGGCAAGGACAAGGGCAAAGGAAAGCTACACGAGTAACTAGAAAGCGTTATCTGTATTAGTTGTAGTTATATTATGTGATAATACATTATCTATCATGTAATAAAATATTTAAAGGTCTTCGTACCTGGGATAGTGAACTCTGATGTAATGTTTTTAATTATTTAATATATTAAGCAGTTTGAATGATTGGTATCGTGTAGCACCAAGTACGGGTTTTATGTACCGGATTTGGGGGCGTCACAAGGTGGTATCAGAGCTGTAGGTTAGAAACCTTAGGTGGGGACATCTTAGGCTATAACCTTAGGCTAGATAGAAGGGTCATAAAATAAATAACTCAAATAGAGTTTAAAAGAGATGAATTGAGGAATTTCATCATAAAAATAAAATAAAAGTAACTTAAATAAAACTATTGTTTGCTCCGTGTATATAATGTGTATTATGTACTAATCAAGCTAATTTGCGTGTAGATGTCAGACGAAGAGGAAGTAAAAGACTTTCATGTCGCAAGCAAGGAGCAGATTGTTCCCTCCGAGCTAATACTTAAGCCAATAGCGGAAGTAGAAGCTCACATTGAAAGTGACCTTGAGAGAGCTTTAAGGGATGAACCAAGCGTAGATCTGGGCAGTGATCATGATGAATATCCAGAAATGGAACTGAATGAAGAAATAGAGGAAAATCCCAAGGAGGCTCAAGTAAAGCCAGAAAAAGAAGAAGAAAAAGAAGAAGAAGTCGTAATGGCAGCAACAACAATGGTTGGGTCAACGTCAGACGAAGTGCAGAACTTGAAGAATAAGGTGTTTTCCCTGGAAGAAAGGTGGTGGGAAAAGTGGAAAGACTGTTAAACAGTCACTTACATAAGGCATTAATTGAAATACTAGAGGAGCGAAATAAGTTGAAGGTTCAAGTTGATAAAATGGAAGCTGAACGCAGTATATCGCAAAAATCTTCAAGTAAGAAGGGGAAAAGGAAGTTGAACGATAGTGATTCAGAAAATTCTAGAAATAACCGAGAAAACTTTAAAAAGATAAGAGAATGTACGAACTGTGGGAAGATGCATCAAGGCGTATGCCGGAAAGGGCAGAAGATATGTTACAATTGTAGACAAAAGGGGCATATCTCTCCTCATTGTCCTAACCCGAAGAAAGGAGCATGTTTTAAGTGTGAATCGTTAGATCATCAAGTAAAAGATTGTCCGATAAAGAAGTCAGGTAAAGGAAGCGCAAAGAAGTAGGGTAATATGCTACGCACAGGATAAGATATAATAGATGGCATGTATGTATGAGTGTGTAGTGTGTAAATCCCAACTTTTATATAGTAAGCGGGATATCTATTATAAGTCCCAACTTTTGTATAAGTTGTGGGATAATTATATAACTCCCATCGTTTTGTATGTAATCGAGGGATAAGGAATGTAAATAATAAAAGTTATTAGATGTAAATTTTAAGTAGTATATTAATGAAAATATTTGTTAAGTATGCTTTGTGATGAGTATGTGTTAGTATGTGAAAGTTAAAATGCCTTGAGATAGTTAATGAAATATTAAAAATGAATAAATATTTATAAAAAAAAACCCTTAATAAAGAAGAAAATTGCAGAAGAAGAATAGGTTATATATAAACCGTTAATAAAAGGGATGTAAAAAAATTTGGAGGAAATTAAGTTCTATACAAATTTATTGAAGGAAAATGAAAGCATATCGTGATAGATTTCGTGGTAGTATTTGCAGTTACAAAGAAAGGATAAGATGCTATATGATTTATAGTAGATTATTTAATAAAATCAGCATAATTCTTGCCAACTAAGATAAAAGAATAATTTATACTGATTAGCTAAATTTTATACTAAAGAAATCTTCTTAAAACATGGAGTGTCAATTTCGATCGTCTTGGATTAAAATCCGTGTTTCGCATCAAAATTAGGAAAGAGCATGCAAGAGCAAATGGAAGAACAACTAAGGTTGAATACAACGTATTTTCCTCAAATCAGACGGGCAGAGCGAAGAAAACCACAATAATACTTACTTCTAGTAAACTTTGCGTATAATAATAATTATCACGCGACTTGGGAACGTTATTTTATAAAGCTTTGTACGAAAGGAATTGTCAAATGCTTCTATGCTGGAACCAGAATTGGCATAGTCAACTGCGCGAATTGTTAAAGTAATAAGGTCAAGACTCGTAGCAGTTCAAGATCGACAAACGAAATACGCTAATTACGTTGATCATCATCGACAAAAGTAAGGTTTTATCGTAGAAAAGGTAGTTATGAAATAGCTCTATCTCCTGAATTAGAGCATATAATGGGTTTCCTGTGTCGATATTACGACTACATAATCAAGACTATAAGTATGCAATTGAATATGAGCAACAAAACCTAACAAGCAAGAAGAAGTGTTATGGAAGAACCACAATGACGAAGACGCAACATGGTAATTCAAAGCAAAGATATAGAAAAGTTATCCCCATATCAGAGTTAGTGTTGTTTTACGATTCCGGGGACGGAATCTTTGTAAGGGGGGAAGAATGTAACAATTTGAATTTTTCCCGAGTAATTGTTAAATAAGAATTTAACTGAATAAATTTTTTTTTTATTACCTTAATATATTATACTGCCTATATGAAAGGTGTAGTGTAATATGAATATGTTTGTTTATATATATATATATATATATATATATATATATATATTATGTGCATGAGTTGCTAGAAACATTTTGTAAGACGGAAGGAAAATAAGGAATTATTTACTTATGCAAAATTTATTGTATATATTAAATAAAGTGTATTTAAATAATTTATGAAATTAAATTATTTAAATATAAAGAGGTCATGTATTAAGGATATTAAATAAGGGATTATTTTCATTCTTGATGGAATACCAAATTAGCGTATTCATTAAATTAAGTGGATTAAAATAATTTATGTCATTAAATTCTTTTATTAAATAAATTATTATTATTTTTATTAGTTAATGTATATCAATTATTTTATGAAAAGAAGTATGATATATAATATACTATGTACTATGTAATCAGTATATTATATGTGTAGCATGAAAATACGTGTAATACATATGTACATGTAATATATGTATTGTGTGATATATTAATATATGTAATATGAACATATATATATATATACATATATATGAATATCAGTAAAACAAGGAGAGTAGAGAAGTAGCCTCCACGTAAAGTGAATCAAGTAATCTATAAATTGAGAAGCATGAGCTGGATGTCTAATAAGTAAGCTATAAACCAAACTCAGCATACCTATAATGTATCAAGCAAGTACACGTCGTAACAAGAATATTTAGTAAGGAACAAAGATATTAAGTCTATAAAAATTAAACTGAAGCTTCAAAACTCAGTTCCTGGGTTTAATGTCAAATTCTCTAAATCTTATACTACCTAAAGCTTAGGATTCCATAAAGAAGCTGTGTTAGAAAATTCAAGTACCAAATCATCTCAGAAAAAGAGGGGTCAAGGCAAATAAGAAACTAAGCTTGAAGGTAATCTCTTATGGAAAATAATAAGGATTTGTGATATAAGAATTATATGTGTAATTGGGTAATAAATTGTATACTTGTACTTTGTGAAAGTTGTAAAAAGGATTTCATGTGAAATCTGGTGTGGATGATTACAGGTAGCTATGAAATTTGAATACATTTAAAAATGCTATTATAGTGTTTGTTTTAATGACTAAATGAGGTTATAATATAGCAATCCAAAGTTTAGAAAAAAAAAACTAATGGGTGTTAATGGAATTGGGTAATGTAAAAACTGAAATAAAGCTTGAGCTGTAGGCTCAACAGAGAAATAGAATTTTGACTAAGCTTTTATTTGAGGCATAAGAGAGGAAGAAAGGACTATTCCTTTTTTCTTTTCCGTTCCAAACTTTCTTCCCTTCTCTCTCAAATACCAAGTCTAGTAAACTCCTCCTAATTCTCTGCTGTAAATTAACAAGCTAAGATAGCAATTGAATTTGAAAGCAATTACGTAAGAAAAAGAATTCAAATCGAGTGTAATCAAGGATTGAAGCAATCGAAAGGTAATTCGTCTATCCTAGCTATGTTAATAGAAATTGTTTAAGAATAATTGATAATTGCCTTGCTTTTGGTTGTGAATTGATAATACGGGTATATTGGGTATCATTGTAAGTATGCAAAATCACAATCTAATTGAGATGCGCAACGGAAAAATGGAAATTAAAATTTTTGCAACTTAACCATGAATCACCTTATGCATAGCTATTAATTGAAGAAGAATAACAAGAGAAAATACCTTAATAGATCCAACCTTTGAACCGCTACAAGATCTACTCCTTGTTAATTTCTTCAAGCTCCTCCTTTCTTTGCTCCTTGGATTAAACACTAGCTTCAAAGTGTATGAAGCACTCTAAAGGTGATCCACCAAGAAATGATTAATGAAGAAACAAATTATGATTTCCTAGAAATCAAGGATGGCTAATCTAAATAGTTCTTTCTTTCCTAACTCTTAAGAAATTCAAGAATAATTATTGATTTTTCCTAATCTCTATTAGGGTTCATCTCATGATCCCTTGCAAATAATAATGCAAGTATTCATGTAATCATTCTAGTTGTATACTTACAAGTATACATATTCTCCTAACCCACATGTAGGCTTCATTTCACACATAACATATGTTACTTGTTTAATCAACATTAAGCAAGTAACACATATTAATCTAGAAATTGAATTTCATTTGCATTTGCATTTCTTTTGCATTTGCATTTGTAGGAGCATTTATTACAACTAAACTCTTTAGCAATAAATGTATTAATTCAATTCCCAATCTAATTAGGAATTAAATAATAATAATAATAATAAGATTTCTCTTATTAATTTATAATTCAATATTTCTCCAAATATATCATTATAAATATTAAGCTATTCAATTTATTCTACTAATAAATTAAATACTTAACTTATTATCATTAAGCCAATTGTTTCTAAATAATATATTTCTTTTTGCGGCGGTAGTGTGACCCTTTAGGTTCAATATTATGCCGGTAGTAAAATAAATAAATTAGAACCAATTCTAATATTATTTATAATGAATTAAACTCCTTTAATTCATATATAAATAAATAATATTTATTCTACATCATGAGTGACACCTTACGATAATGTATCATGACTATCCGTATAATATGAAATCAACGTTTAATCACATAGAACCTATTCAGCAGTAGTTACCGTACAATTCAATCCTTCTACCATACAATGTCCCGATTAAATATAAGACATGGAATTACTGACAAGTCTTATTTTATTTAATCATATGCATTTCGATTTAAGAATGCACAACTCCGATTAATGTAAATTAGAAACTCCTTTCTAATTTTCATTCAACCCTGGCCAGGGATTTTTGAGTTGTCATTTATCAAATCGCATAGGACATTCTCTCCCTTTATCAGAAGTGGTAGATCCTTTGTCGATCATTCACCTACCTTCATGTATACTTTATTATACCCGTACATACCCTATGACATACCCTAAGGTATTAAGGAATATGACAAAGTATAACTTAACATACACAAGGTACTATGATGATCTCAAGTCCAAGGATCACTTGTACAACTATCACTTAAGAACTTCCCTATTGACAGGTGAATAAAACTCCATTAGGGTTTGTAGACACCCAAATTTTGCGTTCCCTGTACTAACCATGACAGGAGGGCAAAATCGTCAATTGAACCAGCTTGCGGGAGTAAAGGAATGGGCCCAAGGGCGAGCGCCCGACACCGCCGTAGGGATTGGCAATCAAAGCTGATGTGACAATAAGGCCATCCGAGACAGACATCCCCGAATGAGGTGACGCGTCTCCCAGAGATTCCCGGACTGCAAAATACGAGCCCTTCGACGGAAATCAACGGTATGGCACGGAAATCGAGACAAGGTGCGGAAAATGAGAAAATCAGCACAGTCAGCCGCAGATCAATCCGCGGCCAAGGACGGAACTCGAGACGGCACGGGACTCGAGCGCACGGACTCGAGCGCGGCTGGGGGGAGAACCAAGGGCCAGCCGCAGATCAATCTGCGGCCAGCCGCAGATCAATCTGCGGCTGCCCTTGGCAGTCCTTTATCAGGCCATTTCGCATACAGGAACAAAAGGGAAGGAAGAAGAAGAAAAATCCAGCCGCAGCAGCTCGGAAATAGGGAGAAAACAGCAACAAAATAGGGGCAATTAGGAGAGAAAAAGAGTGAAAAGAGTGAGGAATTGTACCAAGTTTGTGAGATTATATCTTATATTTTCTACTCTACTCAATACACAAATTCCTACATATTGTGGGGATCATTTTGCAAGGTGAAAATCTTTTGTTTTGACATTCGCTCGTACCATTTTGATAGGCTCTTATTATCCGAGTCCTCTTAAATGTATCCTTTTTTTGCGTTGTATTGTGAAATCGCGGATTAGGGATTATTAGTGAGGGTTCCATTGGAACAAAATTCTTCCTAATAACCCGAGGATATCCAACGGGTGGAATTTCTAGCTTGTTTATGGTGATTGCTTGGATGTAATTTAGTTAGACTATCATTTTCGGATATCATGGTGTATTAGGCAATCCGTGTTGTTTTAGTTTCGTAGACTTCGTTTTGCGGGTATGTAGTAATCTTGGGTGTGAGCCTAGGAATGCGACCCCGTGGTCCAAATCCGATGATGGACGTTTTGATATATGTAATGGATACAAGGTACTCGTTTTGTTGTAACATGTAATCGTTGGGCCTTAAAACGTCGCTAGAGCGAGAATCGGGTTTAAGGCCCCGTGATAGTGAAATATGTGATTGTTGGCGTTAGGGGATATTTTGATGGCTTACATGCCCATGAATAGCCCCCTACGCGTTTGATATTTAGTTCGATTTGTAAACACCCAACAAAAAGATTTCAAAGCCAAGACAATAAAGATTTTGCTAAAATTAATCAAAGTAGGATATTAGCATCACGAGGCTAAAAATTGGAAGTGTTAATGAAAGTCGATTCCTATTTTACGAGAAAGCTAAAAGGAAGTTGTTTCCAAATGTCACAAAAAATGGTTTTATAAAGAGAAATAAACGTTTTACTAAACCTTGATACATAGGGCGAAAGAGATTCTAGAAATTGCCTATCATTTAGGAAAGCAACGTATAAATCTCGATTCCTATTTTGGCTAAGGTTTAACAAACTCGCGTTTTACCAAAACAAACACTTAATAAAAATCTTATAGCTTTTGTCAATTTAAAATCAAATCTTTCTCAATAAGAAAATAAGGTTTTCTCGTAAATACCGAAAAGACATTTTTTAGCATTCTCAAAATTAAAGCACGATTTTTCCTAAGAAATCCAAATGATCCTTTCATATAAACGCGCCACAACATTCATTTAGGCACACACACACACACACGCACGCATATACGTTTCATGAATTAAAGGATAGGAAAAGCATCAAGATTGCGGTAACCGTATTTCACGGAAGTCGGGGGGTGCCTAACACCTTCCCCTCGCTTAAGCAAGCCCCCGAACTCTATGAATCTCGATTCGCAGACCATTTAATTCGGAGTCACACATGAGCCAGCGATTTATAAAAAACGAAAACTCGGATGAGTTGGTACATCCATTTCAAATATACCAACTGGCGACTCTGGTTAATTGGCTCATCATAAAAAACGATCTTTCAAAACCCCGTCGACATCAAGGCCGACCTTTTCCCAAATCACCTAAAACCGAAAAGGCTAAAAAAGGAAAAGAAAAAGAGACGATAAAAACCCGGCGTCGACAGCTGGCGACTCCGCTGGGGACATTAGAGGGCTTAAGCCGCGTTTAAATCTTGATGCTATCCTATCCTTTAAAATTCATAAAATGTGTGTGCGTGCGATATTTTGATTTTTTACTTTTGTTGTGTGAATGCGTGTTTTGTCGAATAAATGAATGATTTGAATGGAATTGCTTTACTTTTGAGTAATCATTTGCATACGGTGAGGACGATGAATGTGAATGTATGTTGAGAGAGTACATCCTCCTGAGGCGAACCTGTCGGTTGCTTATTACTGGACTCGAAGGGGCTGCTCCCCGGAGATGGCTCAGGAAACGCACCACCCAAATCCGCTCCAATCGAAAGGGCTCAAACGAGTAGATTGCGAAGATTTGGGGACCTTCATGCCGAAAAGCCCGTGAGAGTAACCCTAGGATAGGTCATCCTCAGATTAACCCAACGCAGGAAAAGTCTCTTCATGCCTTTTTACGTTTATATGTCTAAATGTCATGATCTCATTCAATATTCATATATCCCTTTCCTGTGTCAAAAGAGATTACTAACCTCTGTGAATTGCAGGGAATAGTTGGGGAAGCATAATAAAGCATGTTTAGCATTGGTTATTGCATTAAAGGACTACTAACTTTCTGTTTTACAGGGAAAGATTAAAAAACCCAAAGCACAAAAAGTTACAGCTTTTGCATGCATCCATATCCTTTCATTTCCCCGGACTAAACTTCGAACCGTTGTTTTGTAGGATTGCTCCTCAAACCCGGTCGCAGTCTAAGAAAGCCCAAAATCCTACATCTGAAATGGCTGATATTCCTAATCATGGTTCCATATCTCGGGAAGAGTTTGATGACTTCAAAAAACAGATGATGGAAATGGCCACGATGCTAAAGGAGCAGTTCCTACTCAGACAGGATCCGCCAAACCAAGGACCACATAATTTTCCACCACCAGGGGGTGACCAGAATCCTCCTAAAAATATTGCAAACCTGGGTAAGGATGACCAACCCCAACTCAAGGACGAGCCAGTCATTCCAAGGGTCGTTCCCATACCTAACAAGACAGTGATTACTATCCCAGAGGAAGGGGACACTGACGACCTTCGGAAAAAAAAAATGAGACACATGGAGGAGACCATCCAATCTCTGCGTGGCATAGGCTCCCTGGGTAGGGTCAATTACTCGGATCTATGTGTTTTTCCCCGGAGCCAGATATCCAGAAAAGTTCAAAGTCCCCGAGTTTGAAAAATACAATGGAAAGGGAGACCCCTACACGCATTTGAAAATATACATTGGAGAACTCGGGTCTTATGCCGAGGACGAGGGGTTTGAGGATGCAGCTATTCCAGAAAAGCTTAACAGGGGAGGCGAGGATCTGGTATGCCCGCCTTGACAACGCCCGAATCCACAACTGAGAGGAATTGGCCCATACTTTCTTAACCCAATACAGCTTTCAGGCCCAGATGGCCCCTGACAGGTACCAAATGACAAAAGTTAAGAAGCAGCCTAGGGAATCCTTCAGGGAATATGCGCAACGATGGAGGGGCATGGCCGCGCAAGTGAACCCCCCGATGAGCGAATCGGAGATGGTGATGACTTTTGTAGACATTCAAGAGGCACCGTATTATGAACGAGTCATATCAGGGATTGGTAGGCCTTTCGCCGAAATGTTAAAACACGGAGAAATGGTGGACATGGGTTTGAAATCCGGCAAAATTCGGGATCTCACGGCTTTGGAAACGGCTGCAGAACAGATCCAAAGCGGTAATTATGGCAGCACTTCCCGAAGGGTGCAAAAGAAAAAAGAAGAGGACGTCTCCCTCATCCTTCAGGGCTCATCCAAAAAGGCAGAAAGCCATCTTCCGGTACAGGTGCAGAGGGTAGGGCCATCCCGACAGCCAAACTTCACAGATCAAAGGGCAGAGGGGCGAAGAAGATATAAGGCCTCGCAAAATCGAGTATTCACCCCACTCGGGGAGCCTCTCGAGCGAGTTTTGGCGGTATTGATGGCCCAAAAGAAGATAATCAATTTGGGCTCCACCCAAGTGACCCGAAGGGAAGGAGATTTGACCCAAGCAAACGGTGCGCCTACCACTCGGGTTCCCCGGGTCATGATACACAAGATTGTTGGACATTGAAACATATAATTCAGAACATGATCGACAATGGGGAAATTGTGGTGGAACAACCAGACTCCCCGAATGTTAAAGCAAATCCCCTGCCAAGACATGATGGGGGGGGAGTCAATGTGACGGAGGCAAGTGAGACTGGTGGGCCGCCAAGGTTGAACTATGTGCATAAAATTGAGGAAATGATCAATGTGATACATGATCATGGGAGTGCACGAGGAGCGCCCATCAGGTTGATGGGGGTAGGTACGAATAGCACAGAAGGACCGGTCAAGTTGACGGCTCTGAGGCCCATCATCTTTGCAGCAAGGCCGCAAATCCCTATCAGTAGTCTAAGGACGGTACCCTGGAATTATGGGGGAACGCCAGAGGAAGCGGCCAGTTGTGCTTCTGTGACGACAAAGGGGAACCCCTTATATCTTCCCGGGCGAGTCCTTGAAAGCCAAAAGAAAAAAAATGAAGAGATTTCCGAGGACAGGGCCATAGAGTTCTTAAAAAGGATGGATCACCCGGAAGCGAGGGGGATTCAGATTTTAAATGAGGAGTCAACCTTAACATCAGTCATGGACCTGGTGTTGTCATCCAATAAGCATTGCAAAACTTTGACGAAGGTTCTGGAGGAGGCATACGTGCCCAAGGAAATTAGTGAGGAAGGTTTCGGCCAGCTGGTGGGCCATTTGATGGAGAGCGACGTGATATCCTTTGCAGATGAGGACATACCCAAGGAAGGAAGGGGACACCGGAAACCGCTACATATTGCGGTAATCTCCTCGGGGTATATCATGAATGGGGTATTGATTGATGGGGGATCGGCATTGAATATTTGTCCCCTCAGCACATTGCAGAAGATGAACATTAATCCCAAGCGCCTACGGGCCAGTCACGTGGTGGTGCGAGCTTTCGATGGTTCCCGAAGGGATACAATTGGGGAAATAGAATTACCAGTGGAAATAGGTCCCTGTACTTTTGATATATCTTTCCAGGTCCTGGACATCACCGCCAGTTATAACCTGCTGCTGGGGAGGCCGTGGATACACATGGTCGGGGCAGTGCCTTCTACGCTCCATCAACAAATCAAGCTAATCATCGATGGGAATCTGATAACAATCTCGGCCGAATGTGATGACCATTCTCCTCCCAGGGGTGGCCTACCAGTGATCAATGTGGATGAGTCGGCGGCACCAGCCAGTTTTCAGGCACTAGAGATTAGCGCTCCCCAATACAGATGCTTGGGGGCCCCAGCCATGAAGCCAAGGGTCTCTCCAGAACTCACTTTTGTTGCAAGGGAAATGATAAGGATGAAGTTCCAGCCTGGACAAGGGTTAGGAAGAAGTAGTCAAGGAATCACCAAGCCCATTCAACTGCCCCATCAAGTAGGCAAGGCAGGGTTGGGATATCATGGAGGTATAACATGGAGAAGTCGTCAGGGCATGGACCCGATTCGATTGATTGGCAGCCCGGTGACCTCGGTCAATAATAAGCAGGGGACTAGCGAGCCTGTGTCTAGAGCAGGGGGTGAAGATTTGGCCCCCACAAATGATGAATTAGCCAAAAGGGAAAGTTTCCTACAGGAGATCGCGGAAGAGTTCGAAACCCAATGCTATATCCCCGGACAATTAATAAGCAATAAAGAGGGGACGAATGTTGCCACACCAGGAGCTCAACAAAGTGCGCCTATCATCGATTGGGCAGGGTTGATTATTCCTAAGGAAGGTATGAGGGGAGACTCGGGCGATGTGGCCGTGGTCATCGGGGAAGTGTCCGGTATAAAGCCACCTCTCATCGAGCACATATCGTCTGACCTGACCATCGACAATTGGACCGTGAGGCCAATAATATCCAAACAAGGGTAAAACCCGACGTCAGGGTGGTAGACCCCAGAGGATGGGGGAATGAAGAAGTTCTATTTTTTGTTGTTGTTTTATTTCTGCATAATTATGTCGTTCCTTCGTGTTATTTGAAAATGCGATCATCGTGGAAAATGATTTATATATGACAAGTATTTTGTTTCATGTCAGGTGTACCAAATTGAGTAATCCTTGCCTAACAAACGATCTTTCAAATTTGAATGATGATTATGATTTTGACATTGAGCTGGATTTCGATTTGATGGGCATTGAGCAAGACGAGACAGATTACGATGACGCACCTGATGAGATCAAAGGATGGGTTCGAGGATAAACCCAAACCCAATTTGGACCAAACCATCACCATTGATATTGGAACCCCAGACAAGCCAAAAGAACTCAAGATAGGGACAGACCTTACCACCAGCCAAAAAGTAGAAATGACTGAGCTACTAAAGCAATATGAGGATGTCTTTGCCTGGTCGCACGAGGATATGATCGGATTATCCACCGACATTGTGGTACACCGATTGCCCATCAAGGAGGGTTTCAGGCCTGTCAAGCAAAAGCTAAGGAAGTTGAAACCTGAGTGGAGCTTAAAAGTAAAAGAGGAGATCATCAAGCAGTTCCGGGCGGGAATCATTATGGTGTCCACTTACCCGGAATGGCTGTCCAATGTAGTCCCAGTGGCTAAACCTGGAGGAAAGGTGAGGGTATGTGTAGACTACAGAGATCTAAACAAGGCCAGTCTCAAGGATAACTTCCCGGTGCCTTTCATACACATCCTGGTGGATAACACAGCCCAGTACGAAATGTACTCTTTTGTGGATTGTTTTGCGGGGTATCATCAGATAATGGTAGCAGAGGAGGATCGGGAAAAGACCGCATTCATCACCCCCTGGGGCACTTTCTGCTATAGACGATTTGCTTTTGGCCTCACAAACGCGGGGGCTACTTATCAGAGAGCCATGATGGCCTTGTTCCACGATATGATGCACAAGGAGATAGAGGTCTACGTGGACGACATTATTGTGAAATCGAAGGTAGAGTCCGATCATATAACTCATCTCAAAAAGCTATTCGATCGGCTCAGAAAGTATAATCTGAAACTCAATCCAGCCAAGTGTGCTTTCGGAGTACAATCGGGCAAGCTCTTGGGATTCCTGGTTAGTGATCGGGGCATTGAGTTGGACCCAGCAAAGATTAAGGCCATTGTGGATATGCCAGCACCTCGCACAGAGAAGGAGATAAGGGGATTCCTGGGGAGAATAAACTTCATCAGCCGTTTTATATCCCACTTGACGACTACGTGTGAGCCGATTTTCAAATTGTTAAGGAAGGGTGCTTCCCAAGAATGGAATGAGCAAGTGTCAGAGGGCCTTTTCAGATCATTAAAAAAAAGCTGACGGAGGCACCGGTGCTGGTACCCCCGAAGGATGGGATCCCTTTGTTTATGTATATATCCGTCAACACCATCGCGATGGGATGTATGTTGGGACAAAAGAATGAGGCAGGTAAAGAGCAGGCCATCTATTACCTTAGCAAAAGATTTAGCCAATGTGAGCAGAATTACACTCCCATCGAGAAGACCTGTTGTGCTCTGGCCTGGGCTGCAGGGAGATTACAGCACTACCTCCATGGGCATGCAACGTACCTGATATCAAGAATGGATCCCCTAAAATATATTTTCGAAAGGCCCATGCTGAATTGTCGACTATCAAGATGGCAGTTAATTTTACAACAGTTTGACATGGTGTACGTGACCCAGAAGGCCATGAAAGGGCAGGGAATTGCAGATCAGTTGGCAGAGGCCCCGGCAGGAGGGATGGAGCCGTTAGAAACTCCTCTCCCGGGCGAGGATATATTTTGGGTATCGCGCGAAAAATGTGATGACGAGGGACAATTTTGGAAGCTGTATTTTGATGGTGCCATGAATGCCGGGGGGGGGGGGGGCAGGAGCCGGAGCGGTCCTAGTCTCTATCACCGGAGAACAATACCCCGTGGCCACTAAACTTCGTTTCAGCAATTCGAACAACACCGCTGAATACGAGGGTTGTATCTTGGGACTCCGATTGGCCCGTGACATGGGAGTAAAGAGACTAACGGTGTTCGGGGATTCGGAGTTGGTAGTCAGACAGGCGATCGGGGAGTATAGCACGAAGGAGTTCCGGTTACTCCCATACCACCGTTGTGTTATCCAATTGATGCAAGAGTTCGAAGATATCGCTTTCCGACACATCCCCAGGGGACGGAATGATTTTGCCGATGCCTTGGCAACCCTGGCGTCCTTAATCCACGTGATCGAGAGCAGGGACATTCCACAGATTGAGATAGCCGTACAGAATGCCCCGGCATATGAGGAACATGTCGCAGTACTGTCAGACGAGGTGGTTGTGCCAAGGCAGGCTTGGTATCACGATATAAGGGAGTATTTGAGGGATAGATCCATTCCCGACCACGCGAGCCGGAATGAGAGGATGAGAATTCAAAAGATGGCAATGAAGTTTTACCTGAGTGGGGATTCACTTTACAAGAGGGATGCTGGTTTGGGACTGTTGCGATGCGTAGATGAAACATAGGCCCAAAGGATTATGAATGAAGTACATGGTGGCGTGTGCGGGCCACACATGAGTGGACCGATGTTGGCCAGAAAGGTCTTGCAAACAGGGCATTACTGGTTAACGCTGAAAACCGACTGCGACGATCATGTCAAACGGTGTTATCAATGCCAGGCACACGGTAACGTGATCCACTCACCCCCCAATGAATTGCACTGTATGACCTCCCCGTGGCCATTTTCAATGTGGGGAATGGATGTAATCGGACCAATAGAGCCCAAAGCAAGCAACGGGCATCGATTCATCTTCGTCATGATCGATTATTTCACCAAATGGGTAGAGGCAGCTTCTTTCCCCAAAGTAACTCAGGAGGTCATCGTCAGCTTCATCAGGAATAATGTCATTTGTCGGTATGGGCAACCTGAGGTTTTGGTCTCCGACAATGCCAAGAATTTGAATAACGCCCTCATAAAGGGGGCTTGTGCGGACCAATTTAAGATCAAACACCTCAATTCTGTTGTTTACCGTCCCAAGATGAATGGGGCAGTGGAAGCTGCAAACAAGAACATCAAGAAGATCATGGCAAAAATGTCTGCTAATCATCGAGGATGGCCGGATCTGCTACCCCTCACCTTGCTAGCCTACCGAACGTCAACGCGTACTTCCACAGGGGCAACCCCTTACGCCTTGGTATATGGAATGGAGGCTGTCCTGCCAGTTGAAGTTGAGATGGCATCCCTCAGAATAGTGATCGATGCTCAGATAAGCGAGGAGGATTGGATGCAAAGTCGATACGACCAATTGGCCCTAATCGATGAAAGGAGGGTGGCTGCTGTTTGGCATGACCAGTTATATCAACAAAGGATATCTCGATCGTATGACAAAAGGATGAGACCTCGGAAGTTCAAAGAAAATGATTTGGTGTTGAAGAGAGTCATGCCTTGTCAAGACGAGGCCAAGGGGAAGTTCGCCCCAAACTGGGAGGGGCCGTTTGTGATTAAGAAGGTGCTATCCGGAGGAGCCCTCATATTGCAAGAAATGGATGGTGAGGTATTTCCACAACCCCTCAATTCTGACTCGGTGAAGCGGTTCTATGCTTGAATCATCAGGTCCTTTTTCCTTGAGAGCGAACTACGTAGGACCTGATCTCCCAACTTGTGGGGGTACGTAGGCAGCCATTATGGCGTGGTCCGATCCATAAAAATAAAAAAAAAAATAAAAAAATAATCCTTCCCCTAAAACAAAGCCAATCCCCAACAGCCAGATAAACCTGCCTAAACCCTCAAAACTTTCCCGAAACCAGCCAACCAATCCTTTCCATACCAAATTGACATAACCCTGATCAAACCAAACAGTTAGCCAAAGTCTGAAACTCAATCCAATGAAATCGACAGGGGTACGACAATATCTGTCAAATCTCCATCAAGACTTGAGAAGAGAAAGAAAGCGAAATGTCAAAATCATGATCAACCGGATAAAATGATGATCCAATGAAGGGCAACGATACAACAAAGAGGGAAAATGACTAAATTTAAATACCTGTTTACATATATAAGTCTTTTGTTACAAGATGTCCTTCTCAATAACCGATGAAATTAACATAGTCTATGCAGGAAATAAAACAATCTACAAATCTGCAACTAACTGAAGCAGGATGGATAGGGTGGTGGATAGATCTGAGGCATCAGCATCCCCTGAAATCTGCTGTCCCATCATGTCGATGCGGTCCAACAAGGCAGCGGCTCGGCTGACAGTCCCGGAGTGCGCATCTATGACTGTCCTAGCCTGAAGAGCAATGGCATCTCTATCAGCTATGGCAGCGTCTCTGGCTAGAATAGCGGCATCCCTCTCAGCAATGGCGGCATCCCTCTCAGATTCAATAGTCATCAAAGACAGACGGACCCAGCTATGTTCAGTGTCCTGACTAGGGAAAGAATCGGCTGAGATCGAGTGATATATGATATCGTCTGGGAAAGTCACTCCAGAGTCATCGAAAGTCCCAGTCTGACTCACACCAACCGCATCCGAATCTCCGCGCAGCCATTGCGCATAAGCGAATGTCTGGAGGGGGCAACTATCATTATACTCGGCCAGGATCCTACGAGGCCAAAGATCATATACCCGCAGTAGATCTCTCTCTGTCTGGGATGATATAGGGAATCGGTAGTCGGCCGCGCTCGTGAAGGGGTGGAAATCCTGTGTCTGATCAAACTGCCCCATCACCGCCATGGGATGATAAGTCGTCACACCCCTCAAGCCAGCAATGGGAATGAAGTCCAGGTCGGGCACATGAGTCAAGAAGCTCATAAAGGAGCAATAACCCGAATAAACCAGGAGATGAAAGGGATCCTCGATGACCGACAGAAATGCTGTCCAGGAGGCCGCATCAGTACAGCTCACAGGACGAAATGAAAACTGCGTGGTTATGTCATGACTGAAGCAAAACCCTTGGCGACGGAGGTGGCCGATGGGACTAAGATGACTCATGAACCACACATACAACAAGGTCGAGCTCCCTCGGAATACTCGGCCTCGGAAGGACTGACAGTATGAGGCTGACATATAAGTATCCGCCAGTATCATGGGAAGAATGGTGTGATCCTCCTGAAGGGCCCTAACGGCCGCGACCACCCGCATGTCCAAATGATCGGGTCCCGCGGGCAAGTACAGAACTGAGAGGATACAGGCCATCAAAACGTCTAGCCTCAAAACGCCCCAGCGCTCCTCCGATACAGAAAAATCCCCAGAGAAGTGGCGAAAACTGTTAGGTGAGCCGAATCGGTCAACCAAAAAGTGAAGAGGAACCAAGTGATCTGATGTGATCACCGATAGCAGAACCGCCCTCCGCAACCCAGTAAAGGTCAAGAACTGACGGCGCATGGGACCAGATGTGATCCTGGCACAAGGTCTATCCAAAGGCAAACCGGTGAAGCGACCATACTCCTCGAGGGTGGGGGTCAGCTCTACTGTCCCTAGCCTGAACACTTGACGAGCAGGGACCCAATATCTCAAAATACCATCCACAAAGCCCACTGGCACCTGAAAGGTTAATAAGGACCGGGAGTGTCCCAAAAGACCATCTGCGATGACCCGGTCAGCCGGCGATAAACTGTCCAACCAACGGAGGAGGCTGCCAACCAACCCTGTAGGAGGAATGGAATCCAAGCATACCACGACATCTGAGGACGTCATCTGTGAAAATAGTATCAAAAGGACCATACAGGGGTCATTTTCTATCCATGAATAAAAAACATGCATCGTACGGTCAATAATAAAGCATATGAATTTCATGAGGATAAGAGATAAAGAACTGTGCATAAATAAATAAATGAGTTCAGTACATAGTGCATGAAATGAAAAATAAATCTAAACAGGTACAGGTACAAAAAGCCCTATCCTATCCTGATCTAGATAAAGTCAATCTCATCTATGAAGGCGGGATCCTCAAACTGATCCCCGGGGGTCGTCGAAGTCGAGGGCCCAAAGTTCATGTCGGGGATGTACGGCCGCGCGGTGGCATCAGATGAGCTCGGGCCCGCATCATAACCCGCACCATCAGGATCGTAGGTATAAGCCTCCTCCGGGGTCCGGCCTAACACCCGAAGAAATAGCGACAAGTGCTCCACCTGACGGGTCAAGGTGTCTATCTGCTCAGTGTGGGTGGGACTCCGAACGCAGGCTGCCCAGTCAGTCATCATCACCGAGCCGGGGACCATATCCCCTAGGAAGAAGGTAGCCCGGGTCTGGGGACCGATGGTACGAGGCACCCACCAAGTCCTGAAAGCCTCGCTCGTACTGGGGCCTGTGGAAAGCATCCGACCGTCCTCCCCGGCGAGCATGATCTCCGAGGGCTGAGAATCCAGCGGCCAGAAAGTAGTGAAAGGAAGAGAATGCGGGATCCGGATCTCTCCTGTGACGCATCTGAATGCGCGCTCCCCCAGATACATCACCCATCCTCCAATACTTTGCAAAGTGAGGCGACGGGTGGAAAGCTCGAACTCCGGGCCAGAAGGGTTCCCATCATCGAACCCCTCAGCCAAATGCTCGGAGAGATAGGGAATCCAGACGACATCTACAGCAGTGATCAGCTCCAGCTGGATGCGGCAGTGTGCAAAGCTGCCTGATATCGGGACCTCCTCCAAAGTGCTGTGATGCCACCGTCGGCCCCGGGGATAAGTATCAAGGCCGAGAGTAGTGACAGGCCTCAGGCATGGAAGACGCTCGTAGGCCCAGAACTGCGAACAGAAACAGTGAAAAGCATGAGAAACCGACAGACGCAGAAAGAAAAGAAATGAATTGACGGGAAATACATTAAGAAAAAAAAGAAGAGAAGTCTCACCAGCAGAAAATGATAGAATCCGAGCCAAGCGTCTGTCTGGCCCTCCGAGCGTAGACGCATGCCGTGGAGGAAATAGGCAAAGGTGAATGACCCCCAGTCATAGTCACCGATGCGGTCCACGTCTCTGACCGCTCCTACGACGCTGAAATGAATGGTGGAGGAGTTGTTCCCCAGAAAACAACCCCTCATGATGGTCAGGAACAGGCGTCGTAGCAGAATGTCCCTGGTGCCCTGATCCGCTGGAATGGGCAGTGCGTACAGACCCCCAACAGCATCGACAGCCAAAGCGCCGGATCGAATGCTACGGGCCTTAAAGACCCGATCCTCAGCACCGAAGCCCAATAAAGCCCGGACCTCCACAGGAGTGATGTCGAGATCTAGAGGAACGCGGGACCCGGCAAACTCTATGCCCGTAATGTATCTCTAATCCCAAGGGGTCAGCACGACCTCGCAGTCAAGAAGGTGAAGAGACTGCGTCTGGTGAAACCAGCGCTCTGATAAGGCCCTCATGTAACCCCAGGGGCACTGCCGGGGAATGATGGTAAAGAAGTGACGAAAGCCCCAAGAATCCACCACCGCCCGGTAGTCACTGTGCAAAGCCGTGTAAAGGGAGTAGATGTTGAACCAGTTGCCCCTCGGCTGAGTAAACTCGGGTACCTGGGGCAATCACCAATGGGTCAGTCCGGATAAAAGGAGAATTGGGAAATTGAGAATAAAATCAGAATAGAACCGAATATACCTCGTTAGCCACGAGAGATGCCGAGGGATGACGACTGAGATCCCGACTCAATAGATCGGGGATCTGCACAGATGCGCCAGATGGGGCACTATGAGGAGCTGGAGCCGGTGTGCTGGAGGATGGTCCCTCTGCCGCGACCTCTGGAGGAGCAGCCTCCTCAACGTCCGGATGAGCAGGACGAATGACAGCCTCCGCCAAACGACGAGCCTGACGGGTCCGAGGAGGAACAGGAGCGGGTGCAGCCCTACGACGGCGAACACCCGAGGTCCGTGACACGGAGGAACTACTATGAGCATCGGGATCCATGACTGGAATGGAACGGGCGAGAAAGAAGGTAAGTTCCCTTTTAAAATTATGTAATAAATATTCTAAATTTCTAGCCTCGTCATATAATTAAGGCAATATGATGCATGTTTATAAAAAAAAAAAAAAAAAAAAAAAAAAAAATCGGCAGAGTTCCGTTTGTAAAATGGACATCCCAGGCATAAGCCAAACGTGTTTTCAATCAATCCAAGTATCGAACAGATCAAAATTGCATTCATACGTGTAGTTACAGCATGTAAAGTACATTAATGCATGATTTTCTTGCAGAAAAGGAATAACAGTATGTGGGACCATATCATGAGCATAAAATAGGACTCACACAAGTGCTACATAGCATGTATATATGATAATACATAGCATAGCATTGTAAAGCATACATTTCTATCTCTAAACATGCAAATAGCCAAATGTATAGCAAAACGTTGACGAAATTGAAAAGTGAACGGTCAAAGTGTTACCTGTAGCGCGTAGAGCGATCCTACCGGAGCGGTTTTTGCAGAAAAGTTGGAGAAATCGACAAAAGGCCTTTGCAAACGAGCAAAATCGCAGGAATCTATGTGGGGTACGAAGTTGAAAATGACAGATCTGGAAGTGGCGAGCCGCCTAAGAACCCGATCTTGGCCGCAGATCTATCTGCGGCTGGCCGCAGATCAATCTGCGGCTGACCGCAGATCAATCTGCGGCTGGCCCTGGTGGGTCCCGGCTCCGGCAAGATAACCAACCGGCGACGATAACCGGGGGTTACGAGACGGGTGACCGGCGACGATAACCGGCCCCGACGAGAGGATCGACCGGCGACGATAACCGGCCATTACGAGGTGGATGTCCGGCGACGAAAACCGGCTCCGACAAGATAACCAACCGGCGACGATAACCGGGGGTTACAAGATGGGTAACCGGCGACGATAACCGGCCCCGACGAGAGGATCGACCGGCAACGATAACCGGCGATTACGAGTGGATGTCCGGCGACAAAAACCGGCTCCGACAAGATAACCAACCGGCGACGATAACCGGGGGTTACGAGATGGGTAACCGGCGACGATAACCGGCCCCGACGAGAGGATCGACCGGCAACGATAACCGGCGATTACGAGTGGATGTCCGGCGACAAAAACCGGCTCCGACAAGATAACCAACCGGCGACGATAACCGGGGGTTACGAAACGGGTGACCGGCGACGATAACCGGCCCCGACGAGAGGATCGACCGGCGACGATAACCGGCGATTACGAGGTGGATGTCCGGCGACGAAAAACCCGGCTCCGACAAGATAACCAACCGGCGACGATAACCGGGGGTTACAAGATGGGTGACCGGCGACGACAACCGGCCCCGACGAGAGGATCGACCGGCGACGATAACCGGCGATTACGAAATGGATGTCCGGCGACGAAAACCGGCTCCGGCAAGATAACCAACCGGCAACGATAACCGGGGGTTACGAGACGGGTGACCGGCGACGATAACCGGCCCCGACGAGAGGATCGACCGGCGACGATAACCGGCGATTACGAGGTGGATGTCCGGCGACGAAAACCGGCTCCGGCAAGATAACCAACCGGCGACGATAACCGGGGGTTACGAGATGGGTGACCGGCGACGATAACCGGCGATTACGAGATGGATGTACGGCGACGAAAACCGGCTTCGACAAGATAACCAACCGGCGACGATAACCGGAGGTTACGAGACGATCATCCGCATGGCATTGATACCCTTTTACGAATAGGATTACATCCATTGCATCATACGGCATATGTGTGAGCATCACGTATGTATCGTCATCCATGTGCATTGTCATTCATGCATCGAGTGTCTATTCTTTATCTTGTTCATTTCATTCATCATTTCATAAACATGATAAAGAGGGGCAGCTGTAGACACCCAAATTTTGCGTTCCCTGTACTAACCTTGACAGGAAGGCAAAATCGTCAATTGAACCGGCTTGCGGGAGTGAAGAAGTGGGCCAAAAGGCGAGCGCCCGACACCACCGCAGGGATTGGCAATCAAAGCTGATGTGACAATAAGGCCATCCAAGACAGACATTCCCGAACGAGGTGGCGCGTCTCCCGGAGATTCCCGGACTGCAAAATACGAGCCCTTCGACGGAAATCAACGGTATGGCACGGAAATCGAGACAAGGTGCGGAAAATGAGAAAATCAGCACAGTCAGCCGCAGATCAATCCGCGGCCAAGGACGGAACTCGAGACGGCACGGGACTCGAGCGCGGCTGGGGGGAGAACCAAGGGCCAGCCGCAGATCAATCTGCGGCTGCCCTTTTACGAATAGGATTACATCCATTGCATCATACGGCATATGTGTGAGCATCACGTATGTATCGTCATCCATGTGCATTGTCATTCATGCATCGAGTGTCTATTCTTTATCTTGTTCATTTCATTCATCATTTCATAAACATGATAAAGAGGGGCAGCTGTAGACACCCAAATTTTGCGTTCCCTGTACTAACCTTGACAGGAAGGCAAAATCGTCAATTGAACCGGCTTGCGGGAGTGAAGAAGTGGGCCCAAGGGCGAGCGCCCGACACCACCGCAGGGATTGGCAGTCAAAGCTGATGTGACAATAAGGCCATCCGAGACAGACATTCCCGAACGAGGTGGCGCGTCTCCCGGAGATTCCCGGACTGCAAAATACGAGCCCTTCGACGGAAATCAACGGTATGGCACGGAAATCGAGACAAGGTGCGGAAAATGAGAAAATCAGCACAGTCAGCCGCAGATCAATCCGCGGCCAAGGACGGAACTCGAGACGGCATGGGACTCGAGCGCACGGGACTCGAGCGCGGCTGGGGGGAGAACCAAGGGCCAGCCGCAGATCAATCTGCGGCTGCCCTTGGCAGTCCCTTATCAGGCCAGTTCGCATACAGAAACAGAGGAGGAGAGGAAGAAGAAAAATCCAGCAGCAGCAGCTCGGAAATAGGGAGAAAACAACAACAAAATAAGGGCAATTAGGAGAGAAAAAGAGTGAAAAGAGTGAGGAATTGTACCAATTTTGTGAGATTATATCTCATATTTTCTACTCTACTCAATACACAAATTCCTACATATTGTGGGGATCATTTTGCAAGGTGAAAATCTTTTGTTTTTGACATTTGCTCGTACCATTTTGATAGGCTCTTATTATCCGAATCCTCTTAAATGTATCCTTTTTTTGCGTTGTATTGTGAAATCATGGATTAGGGATTATTAGTGAGGGTTCCATCGGAACAAAATTCTTCCTAATAACCCGAGGATATCAAATTGGTGGAATTTCTAGCTTACTTATGGTGATTGCTTGGATGTAATTTAGTTAGACTATCATTCTCGGATATCATGGTGTATTAGGCAATCCGTGTTGTTTTAGTTTCGTAGAATTCGTTTTGCGGGTATGTAGTAATCTTGGGTGTGAGCCTAGGAATGCGACCCCGTGGTCCAAATCCGATGATGGACGTTTTGATACATGTAATGGATGCAAGGTACTCGTGTTGTTGTAATCGTTGGGCCTTAAAACGACGCTAGAGCGAGAATCGGGTTTAAGGCCCCGTAATAGTAAAATATGTGATTGTTGGCGTTAGGGGATATTTTGATGGCTTACATGCCCATGAATAGTCCCCTACGCGTTTGATATTTAGTTCGAATTGTATCATCCAACGAAATGATTTCAAAACCAAAACAATCAAGATTTTGCTAAAATTAATCAAAATAGGATATTAGCATCACGAGGCTAAAAATTGGAAGTGTTAATGAAAGTCGATTCCTATTTTACGAGAAAGCCGAAAGGAAGTTGTTTCCAAATGTCACAAAAAATGGTTTTATAAAGAGAAATAAACGTTTTACTAAACCTTGATACATAGGGCGAAAGAGATTCTAGAAATTGCCTATCATTTATGAAAGCAACGTATAAATCTCGATTCCTATTTTGGCTAAGGTTTAACAAACTCACGTTTTACCAAAGCAAACACTTAATAAAAAATCTCATAGATTTTGTCAATTTAAAATCAAATCTTTCTCAATAAATAAGGCTTTCTCGTAAATATCGAAAAGACATTTTTAAACACTCTCAAAACTAAAACACGATTTTCCCTAAAAATCCAAATGATGCTTTCACACCAACTCACCACAACATTCATTTAGGCACGCACACACACATACGCACGCATACACTTTTCATGAATTAAAGGATAGGAAAAGCATCGAGATTGCGGTAACCGTGTTTCACGGAAGTCGGGGGGTGCCTAACACCTTCCCCTCGCTTAAGCAAGCCCCCGAACTCTATGAATCTCGATTCGCAGACCAATTAATTCGGAGTCACATATGAGCCAGTGATTTATAAAAAATGAAAACCCGGATGAGTTGGTACATCCATTTCAAATATACCAACTGGCGACTCTGGTTAATTGGCTCATCATAAAACCGATCTTTCAAAACCCCGTCGACATCAATGCCGACCTTTTCCAAAAAATCATCTAAACCAAAAGGCTAAAATTGGAAAAGAGGACACGAGACGAAAAAAAAACCCGGCGTCGACAATAAGGTCATGTTTACACTTACCAGTGTTGGTGGATGGACGAGTTTATTAATATTCTGTAATTTTATTTCTTTCTAGCCTTGTGATATTTTTTTTATTTTTTTTCCAGTTTGAAAAAAGAAGAGGAAGCTTTATCTGATAGCTTAGCAAAGGCAGAGGATGATATCAAAAAAATTCTTTTTGAGGTATAGATATTCTTTCAGAGTTCATATAAAACTATCACAGGAAGTCCTAAAGAAAGGTATGTAGTTATAATTTAATATGCGTTTACATTTTGTATTCAAAAATCGTTATAGCCTTGGTTTGGCATTATTCTTATTGATTGTTTATCAACTCAACTGCAGTTACCAAGTCTGGAGTGGTAGAAAGTCTACTCTCATGGGCAGATTTCAAGCAGAGAAAAGACCTTAAGAAAACTGATGGAGCAAAGAAAAATAAGATCATTGGGGTTCCTAAGCTCAAAGATGCTAATTTACTTTTTACTTCCACCACCAAATAAATACTACATGGTAATGGTATCTTCATATATGCATACACATTATATACGTACATATCCACACTTCTGATCCTTTTAACATTTCATTGCTCTTTATACACATTCTATGCTGAGAAATTAGTTTATGTTTTTCTTCTTCAGAATGCAGAAATTTCGAGTTTAAGGGTTTCCAAGTAGCTACCTTACGCTGAGGTAAGTTCATCACCATCTTTGATTGTTCTTATGTTTCGTCTTTTCTTATTATTGTTTTTGATTATACCTCTTGCTTGTGTCTTGGGCTTTTTCCCTTTCATGAAGTTGACATCAATTACGTTTACATAAGTACAAACTCACACACAGTTGTGTTGAGTAGATATGAGCATTTGTTCTTCTTAATAAGTAACTGTGTGCTTGTTTCTGTTTATATTGTTTTCAGACTTTTAGGTTTTTAGTGTCCTGCAAATGTGAAGGGGTTAATGTTGTGATATTGGGATTATAAAACAGTGTATAGAGTGGAAGAGTTTTAGGTTGAGCTTACACGGCTTCATATTTTTAATAGGTATCATGTTACACAGCTGACAGCCCCACATTTTGAAGTCGTAAACATTTTGCCATGAAATGAAAAAAGAAATCTGAATGAATAGAATTAGTTTAAGAACATAGCAAGAGTTTATGGAAGAGTTGTGATGTAGCAGAAAAACTTAATAACTATTTCATCTATATGTTTTTAATTGTTAATGTGTGGATTCTTATATTGATTATTTGCTATGATCCTTTGCTTTATTATTATGGAAATAAACTGTTGATCCGAGAATCTGCTGGTGATTCTTAAAACAGATGTGTTACAACCAGACAAAGATAACCAATCAATGTTGTACAATATTGTAAAAGCTTCTGAATTGGGGACTGAGGGCTGTCCAACCATGGATTCTTTGTTACAGTGTTGAATGTGATGGTGCTTCACTAATTATTATCTATACATAGTTTATAATTTGTTGCAAGGTGGAACAATGGTTATCCTAGCTTGTGAGAATGAAGAAAGCAATATTGCACAGTATTGGCATTATTTTTCTTATTAAAGTGTATACTATTTGTATATTCATGGCACTTTTTGTCAAGTATTTGCCAATTGTATGTAAAATTTAAGCTATAAGTGAATTGAGTATCTTTTATATAGTTAGCTAGAGAACTTGAATCTTAGATAATTTTTATTGAGCTTAACTAATTATTTGCTATGGTTATGCATGCACAGTGAATTTATATAATTAATATTTGAAATTAGTTGACTTTTAAGTTTAATGTATGTAGTTTTAAATAAACAGATCTATATTATAGTTACCCGCCAAATAGGGAAAAAAATAAAAAAGGTTTATGCCGACGGTATTGTGGTCGCCATAGGTGTATAAACAATAGGTGTTACTATATCTACGTCGGCGGTAGTACCGTCGCTATAGTGTTATAAACACCAGATGTTATTATCTCTATGCCGACAGTAGAACCGTCGCTATAGTACTTTTTACCGATGGTGGGGATCCGTCGGTGTTGATGTCGAGACCGTCACCATTTGGACTTTAATGCTTAGTGGGAAAAACTGTATGGCGACGGTAGACCCGTCGGCATAGGGGTATCATAACGTCGGCATAGGTTTATGGTCGCGACACTATCGGCTACGGTGAGGTACCGTCGGCATATCCTATGGCGACGGTTTTCGGTTCTATGCCGACGGGTTAGTACCGTCGCCATAGCCCCATTTTCTTGTAGTGTCCGTTGACGAATTTAACAAGAAAATCAGTGAAGTTCGTTTGGACGAAGAAGTGCGAAGAGAGTTTCCAAGAGCTAAAGAAGGGACTAAGTTCGGCACCTGTGTTGTCTTTGTCAGATGATACAGGAAATTTTGTGGTATATAACGACGCATCGCATAAAGGACTTAGTTGTGTGCTTATGCAGAATGGTAAGGTTATTGCATATGCATCGCGCCAACTAAAGGACTATGAAAAAGGGTATCCGACCCATGATTTGGAGTTAGCAGCCGTGGTGTTTGCTTTGAAAATCTGGAGGCACTATCTCTATGGGGAGAAGTGTGAAATATATACAAACCATAAAAGTCTGAAGTATATTTTCACACAGAAGGATTTGAATATGCGGCAGAGGTGATGGATAGAATTGATCAAAGACTATGATTGCGAAATTCTATACCATCCGGGGAAGGCTAATGTGGTTGCCGACGCTTTGAGTAGAAAAGGTCGGGAGAAACTATTTTTATTAACTGCTCAGGAGAAGCTCGTAGCGGAAATGGCTAAATTGGAGTTGGAGGTGAAGGGTCTGGCAGAGCCTAATGAAAAATTGTTTCAGATGGAAACCCAACCAACTTTGGTGGAGAAACTGAAGGAAGCGCAACTTCAGAATGAGGAATGTGTTAAGATACGGAAAAGTGTGCTTGAGGGAAAAGAGCTTAAATACAAAATCGATACCGAAGGGTTGCTGAGATTTGAAGGCAGAATCTGGGTTCCGTTAGTGCTGGAGATCAGAGAAGACATTTTGAACGAAGCTCATAGCTCAAGATTTTCGATACACCCAGGAAGTAAAAAGATGTACCAGGATCTTCGCCAATATTTTTGGTGGCCAAACATGAAACGAGAGGTTGCTGAGTGTGTTGCGAAGTGTCTCACTTGTCAGAAAGTCAAAGCAGAGCATCAACGACCAAGTGGTTTGTTACAGCCCTTGGAGATACCAGAATGGAAGTGGGAGCATATCACAATGGACTTTGTGGTAGGGCTTCTAACTACTCAGAAGGGTTATGACACAATATGGGTCATAGTTGACCGATTTAGGAAATCAGCGCATTTCTTGCCGATCAAAATCAGATTCACCCTGGATCAACTGGCCAAATTATACGTCAAGGAAATTATTTCGAGGCACGGTGTCCCAGTATCAATTGTGTCGGACAGAGATCCACGTTTCTCATCAAAATTTTGGAGGAGTCTGCAAGCTTGTTTGGGGACGCAGTT
Source organism: Aralia elata (assembly GCA_034770075.1). NCBI lineage: Eukaryota > Viridiplantae > Streptophyta > Magnoliopsida > Apiales > Araliaceae > Aralia > Aralia elata. The sequence goes on from CM068384.1 coordinate 72,128,108, forward strand.
GAGAATGAGTACAACTTACCATCCTCAAACCGATGGCCAGAGTAAAAGAACAATTTAAACGTTGGAGGATATGCTGAGAGCGTGCGTTATGGATTTTAAGGGCAACTGGGATGATCATTTACCTCTGGTCGAGTTTGCCTATAATAATAGTTATCACGCGAGTATTGGAATGCCGCCATATGAAGCGTTGTATGGGAGGAAGTGCAGAACTCCGTTATGTTGGGACGAGGTTGGTGAACGTCGCCTATTGGGATCCGAGCTAGTACAACAAACTGCTGAAATTGTCAAGGTGATAAGAGCCAGATTGTTAGCTGCTCAAGACAGGTAGAAGAAATATGCGGATCAGCATCGTCAAAATCGTGAATTTGACGTCGGGAGTTTTGTATTTCTCAAAGTATCTCATTGGAAAGGAAAAATTAGATTTGGTAAAAAGGGTAACCTCAGTCCGCGGTTTATTGGACCCTTTGAGGTGCTAAAAAGAGTGGGTGAAGTAGCTTATGAGGTAGCTTTACCTCCCGAGTTAGACCACATTCATAATGTCTTTCACATATCGGTGCTACGCCTGTATAAGCCTGATTATAAACATGTAATAGAATATGAACCAATACAGTTTGAGAAAGATTTATCCTATGAAGAGATACCTGTACAGATAGTGGACAGGAAAGAGCAGGTTCTCAAAAATGAAGTGATACCTTCTGTAAAGGTAATCTGGAGGAACCACAGTGCTGAAGAAGCTACGTGGGAACTCGAAGAGAAAATGATGCAGAGTTATCCTCAATTGTTTGTTTAATCTTTGTATCGCGATTCTGGGAACAGAATCTTTGTAAGGAGGGGAGAATGTAACGGACGAATTAATTGCGTTGTGATTCTGGGGATAGAATCCTTTTAAGGAGGGAAGGATGTAACGAATGCGATTTTTGGGAATAAATAAAAATATTCATTGAATTATATAAATATTTTTATTAATTTATTTATGGAGTAAAATAAATAATTTATAAATTTATGGTGAAAGAATTTATGTTAAATGTTATTTAAATGTGATTTGATGTGATTATTCTAATTTAATTTAATAATTAAATTAGATGATTAAATGATTTATTTGAATAAAGGATTTATTTGAATAGGATAATTTATTTGGTGTTATTGTTATTGGTTAAATAGAATTATTAATTAAAGTTTAATTGAATTTATTTAATAATAAGTTTAATTAAATTAAAAGTGTGACAATTAAAACTATATAGTTAAATGGATTATTAAAATAAATGGAGAAAGGGTTTTATTTAGATAAACCAAACAAGGCCTTGTGACCTTTGGTTGGTAAAAATGGATTATTTTCTGTAGTTCAACCAAACAAAGCCTAACTCTTGATTTCTTTAACTGATTAATTTTAAAGCTAAGTACGTTAAAAAAAAACTAAAGGTTCATCAGTTGTTAAAAAAAAGAAGAAGAGTAGAGTTGTATCAAAGCAAGAACAGAGAGAATTAGAAGAGAGAATTTGAGAAGGAGAATTTGGAATTGGAAGTAGGAATTCAAGCAAGGAGAATTAATCAAGTTTTCTAAGCAATAGAATGTATAATCTTTTTCTTCACTGTATTTCTTTTAATTTACTTTATTGTATATGAAGTTAGTTGTTCAAAGCATGAATTACTTGGTTATAGTTGCTAGGAAGCATGTATTAGAGATTATGTGATGATTATAAATCAATTTTGAATGAATTAATCCATGGAAGCATGTTTTAGAATGAAGTTTTTAGTTTTACAAAGCTTTATTTTCATGTATGGCTTATGTGTATGAAATTGATGATTAATTTGGTTATTAACCGGTAAATTGACATTTGATTATGATTATATAATGAAAAATGAAAAGAATGCAAGTAGAATGGATTAAGATGGTTGAAAGATGAATTCACAGTGTTTGATTTCATTAAAATGGCTAAAATATGAATATTTTGTATAAACAGAGAATTTTGGGATTTTAGTTGGTTGATTATGTGTAGTATAATGGCTAGAATGTTTAGAAACATGTTGGGTAAGTGTTTTCTATCATGTTGGATGTCTGGGTGTGTTTAATTTGTGTGTTGGATGGTAGAATTCGAGAAATTTTGGCCTAAGTTTTCACTTGTTCGCGAACTGTAGAAGGTGACTACCGAGTTTCTCGCCCCGGCGAGAATATTGTTAAGGAAATCTTCACCCCGACGAGAAAATTGTTAAGGAAATCTTCGCCCCGACGAAGTCTCGCCCCGGCGAGATTTTTGTTAAGTAAATTCTCGCCCCGGCGAAGAATCTGTAACTGAAATTTTAAATTTTTATTTTCTTTGTGATTTTACTATGATGCTATAAACAAGTTTAAAACTTATATTAAGGTATAAAGTGACTAATGAGATACCACGATGATTGTTAAGCAAGTACTTGTTGATTATCGAATGACAATTGAGATGTTACAATGAAATAGGATAAGATCGAATTTTAAAGTGTATATTGTTCTGTAACTAATTATTGTTACCATTTTATAATCGAAATGTATAGGTCGATTAAGGAACGTGAATTATTTAAATCTGTAATCTACGCACGAGGCAAGTTTTCCTCTCTTAAACTTGTTATTTCCATTGAGCAAGATTATTAGCCTTAGCTTATTGTTATTCAAGCAAGGTTATTATCGTGATTAAGTGCTGAAGCTTTATTCCAGTTATTTGTTATTTGATTGTTGATTGTTGTTCAAACTTCAAACAGAATTTTTATTGTACAAACTTTATTAATGAATCAAATGCTTTAGTGACTAGCAAACCCTAATTGATTCAGCTAGTCCTTAGTTGATGAGCGTTCTAAAGACTTTGAATATTTTAAAACTGTTCCGAACCAAGTTCCTTTTGGTACGGATTCTGATGCTAAACTGAGATGAACAACCCTAATATAGGGGATTAATTACGCGACAACGTTGAAATGTTTGTGCACAATACATTGTACAAAGGGCTGATCCCCCTGAGTACGAGATGGTTGGTCCATAGTCTATAAGACTGTTAAAGGTTACGGTAGAAATACTTGTTAACCTAGGATATAGTTCGAGGTCTTGTGACCCTCAGATACAATTTTAATCTTGAATCTATATCCAATTCTTGAGCTAAGCATTCTATTGAGCTTTCAGATCTTTGATTTGTTATTGATTGACTTTAGAAAAACTATTACTCCTCAGTAAGATTTATTCCAATAATCATATAAATGTTATTGTTTTCATACTTGTGGGCAACTGTTTGCTCACTCTTGCATTAAACATTGCAGCTAAGACAGAAAAATCGGACGAGCCGTCCACGAGTAAGGGCAAGATGCAGAAATAGCTAAAGACCTATTATTTATTCAATGTTTTATTGTAATAAGACTTATTTAATTTCATGTTTTAATTCCGCACTGATGTAATAGAGGTTAGATAACCTGAGATTTGTTTACTGAAGAGATTTGAGATGTAACCCCTTTTTGTGGGAAGATGTTTCATTCAGTTTAATTATATTATCTTATCATGGGTATTTAGTCTCTAATAGAAATATTTTTTATTAAGGATTATATCTCACATTCCCGAATAAACGCTATGCCACAATTCAAAAATTCGAAAACACGAAAAATATTTTTAGTATGAATAATGTTTTTACGTCTTTTCTTGATAAAAATATTTCTATTAGAGATTACGTCTCCCTTTTCTATTTAAACGTTATAACGTAATTCGAAATGTCGAAAAACGAAAAGAGCGTTTTCTGCGTTTTATGAATAGTGATTTAGCATTTTTCTCAATTTTTTTTACTTTGCCTATGAAATCGTAACGCATATTCATAATCAGATATAACACACATTAGGTCAGAATCAATCGTTGAACACATAATACATAAGCATTTTCATCAAAATATTTATTTTACTCCCTCCGTCCCAGGATAAAAGTCCTGGTGGACTTTTCACGCATATTAAGATGAAGAATGAAATGACAAAATTACCCATAATAATATGTCATTAATCATTTAATAGTGTATATATATATACATATATACTACTTCTTGAAATTCAGTCCAAGTGCTCAATAAATATTGTTGTGTTTTCATAACAAGTTAGCATAATTAATTTTTTTATAGAGAAACTCCACATTCAATTCTCATAAGACTTTTTCTAATAATCCGTGCATATTCATAGAATCTGGCGCACAGTTTTGAATGAAAAACCAAGTTCAAGCAATCCACACTCAATGTACTCATATTTTCCATAAAGCTTGCATGGTTGTATGCTGCACACAATTTTGAATGACAACCCAAGTTCAAGCAATCCACACTCAATGTGCTCATATTTTCCATAAAGCTTGCATGGTTGTATGCTGCACTAAAATCTGGCGCAAAAAATTTAAACTGAAGCAAATCAAATATGCAAAATTCAAATTTCATATTGTTCGCCAAAATTTTTGCCAAATGAAAATTTTAAATAGGAATTTCATGCTATAAAAACATACAATTATACTCTATAATCATCTAACTCTATCATAATAACAATATCATGAAAAATCTTTCTAACGATCAAAGGCGAGTCATCTACGAAATATTGTTGAAGCACAGCCAAAATGGAAAATTAAAGAAGGGTTCAATTGCATCTACAGCTTCCCAATTTTCAGTAACTACCAAGACAATTAGTCGCATATGGAAGCGAGGACAAAACTCAAGTGTAACCGGTACCATCGATGTTAGTTCAAGACGTATAGGAAGGGTTGGTGGAAAACGAGTTCAAATTGATTTCAATCAAGTTTCGGAAATTCCACTCCGTCGAAGAACAAACATAAGGTCACTTGCAAGTGCTATGAGTTTATCAAAGTCCACTCTTCACCGAAGGATTAAAGAAGGTAGTTTAAGAGCACATTCAAATCCTATAAAACCTACATTGACGCATGAAAACAAGAAAGCAAGACTCAAATTTTGTTTATCAATGGTTGAACAAGGTACTCCTTCTCAAAATCCAGTTTTTAATGGTATGTATGATTGTGTTCACATCGATGAAAAATGGTTTTATATGACAAAAATTGCCGAACGATATTATCTTCTTCCGAATGAAAGTGAGCCTTTACGAAGTTGCAAAAGCAAAAAGTTTATAACCAAAGTAATGTTTTTAGCTGCAGTTGCTCGTCCACAATTTGATGAAAATGGTAATGAAATTTTTTCCGGAAAAATTGGTATTTTCCCATTCATTTGTAAGGAACTTGCTAAGAGGAAAAGTAAGAATCGAGATGTCGGTACCCTTGAGACAAAACCAATTTATCCAATAACACAAAAGGTTTTTAGATCTTACTTGATCGAAAAAGTGTTACCTTCAATTAGAGAAAAATGGCCTTCTTCAAGTGTTAGAACTCCTATTTTTATCCAACAAGATAATGCCAAACCACATGTGCGTATTGATGATGCTGAATTTGTGGAACATGCGACAAGAGATGGATTTGATATTCGTTTACGGTGTCAACCCCCCAACAGTCCGGATATGAATGTTCTTGACCTTGGTTTTTTTAGAGCCATTCAAACTCTTCAACACCAAGAAGCTCCTACAACTATTGACGAATTGGTAGCTGCCGTAGAGAAGTCATTTGATCAATTTTCATCAAAGCGTCTCAATTATGTGTTCTTAACTTTGCAAACATGCATGGTTGAAGTAATGAAGGTGTTTGGTGGGTTTGATTACAAAGTGCCGCATATGAACAAGGGCGGGCTAGAAAAAGATGGCAATCTCCCAACTAGAATCCAATTTGAACGGAGTGTGATGGATGAAGTTATTTTGCATCTTCAAGAACCATGATTTGAACCTATGGTTGTAGTTTTATTGTCATGAATGTTTTTTGTTTCGTTCTGTTAGTGAGAAGCTTGTTGGATTCGCATAATTAATTGTTTGCTTACTGTTTTTCCTAAAATGTCATTTTGGTTTCTTAACACCATTTGTTTACTTTTCTTCTGGTTCTTTGGAAAAAATTTGGTGTAGTTATCCATGTTCTGTTCTGAAATTCAGAGCATTTTTACTTGTTGTGGTTATTGAAATGTGGTTCAAAATCTGAAGACCAACCTGAGTAGACTTTTAAGTAGTGAAGTTGGCTACATTTATGATGACAACTTTGGTTAAAGTCACCTTACTTTCAAATATGAAATGAACATTCTACCATGCAAAATGTTTATTGCTTACATGTCTATTAGCTAATTCATTTACATTCAAAAGTTATGAAATGAACATTCTATCATCAGATATCTCTATATATGAATTTAATGGACATCAAAAAATTCGCCACAGGTTAAAATGCATCAACATATGTGTTTTATGCTTTCTTAACTTGCCAATCCAACAAGCTTCTCACTAATTGGAGTTCCAGCTCTATTATACTCTAAACTAATTGTAGCTTCTCATTAATTTTGCTATACTACTTAACTTTGTAGACATAAAATCAAAGATTCAACAAAAAACAAACTCACTTAATTACTCCAAAAATGCAAAACACTTGCCCAAATTTCATTAATCAACTCACTTAAAAGGATGAACACTTTCCAAAATTGCATAACCAACAATTATTTCGATTCTCATAGTGTGATTGCCGGATTTCCATCATCTCGATATTTTTTTTCATATTTGCAACTTGTTGTTCTAACAGTTCAATTTTTTCTTGCATAAATGTCATTTTTTTGTATAGTTCAACCATTTCTTGATCATCATTTGTTTTCTCATCTTCATCTTCAGTTTCCAGAATACCAAGGAGAGCTCGTGCTCGTTTCATCGACTTCTTGGACGACATTTGAATAATTTTGTCCATCTCATATTCAATTTTTTTTTCACAATCTTTTTCATTCATTGCTGCAATAGCAAAAATCAAAGGCAAAAAAGAAAGAGGACATCAGAAGAAATTTTATAAGAAAAATAAAAAAATAAAAAGTAAACTATCTTACCTTGCCCAACAAATCTGAGCGAAACTTGTTAACAGTCTTCAAATTGGTATTCCTGCATGTAAACATGCAAATCCCATTTAAGTATGCAAAGCGTACTGTGTTTTTTTTATTCCATATATGCATGTAGTAGTTATAGTTTTATAGGAGAACAAAAGAGTTTTCAATGTGGTGGGAATAAAAAATTAATGAAACAAATTAAGTGCATGAGAGATTTCCAATGTAGGTGAGAGAGTGACTTTCTAGCTTTTCAATTCAAAATATTTTCAGCACATAGCTAATTATACTTATTGAATATAGAGAGAGAAGTAGAATAAGAAAAATATGAGATATTTAATGTTAAGGGTATAATAGGAAAAATTGTGTAAAAGTTTGGTTATTAAAGGAAAGTAGACATTTAACATGGGACTACCCAAAATAGTAATAAAGACTTTTATCCTGGGACGGAGGGAGTATTTAATAAACATTTAATAACCCTAATTGCAAGGATAAACTACTTTCTTGATTATTACATTCTTCCCCCTTATAAGGATTTTGTTCCCTGAATCACAATACAAGGTTACACAAAAAGATGTGAATAATTTACCCTCATTCTATCTTCGAGTTCCCATGTTTCCTCTTCGACATTGTGGTTCCTCCATAATACCTTTATAGAAGATATAACTTTATTTCTTTCAACTTGTTCATTCCTATCAATTATTTGAATAAGAATTTCATATGTTAAATCTTTTTCAACCTGAATAGGTTTATATTCTATTACGTGCTTATAATTTGGCTTATATGGTCGCAATACTGACATATGAAACATATTATGTATATGTTCCAGTTCTTGAGGCAAAGCTACTTCGTAAGCCACCTTCCCTACTCTTCTCAATATTTCAAATGGTCCTATAAATCTTAGACTGAACTTTCCTTTCTTCCCGAATCGTTTTTCCCTTTCCAAGGAGATACCTTTAAAAATACGTAAGTGTCGACTTCAAAATCTCGTTTCTTGCGATGCTGATCTGCATACTTCTTCTGTCGGTCTTGGGCTATAATAAGCCTCGCTCTTATTATTTTCACAATTTTTGCAGTCTACTGCACCAACTCCGGTTCTAATAGTCGACGTTCCCCTACCTCATCCCAGTATAATGGTGTTATGCACTTTCTTCCTTATAACGCTTCGTAAGGCGGCATGCCTATACTAGCGTGATAGCTATTATTATAGGCAAATTCTATTAGAGGTAGGTGGTCGTCCTAATTTCCCTTAAAACCCATAACATAGGCTCTCAACATGTTTTCCTAGGTTTGGATTATTCTTTCACTTTGCCCGTCTATTTCAGTTGTGCTCCTGTAAGCTCTTCCAGAAATTTGATGTGAACCGCGGATCTCGATCGGACAGTATCGACACTGGCATTCCATGCCTTGAAATAATTTCCTTGACAAATAATTTCTAGCTGGTCTAAATTAAACTTTATCTTAATTGGCAAGAAATGTGCTGATTTAGTCAAACGATCCTCTACCACCCATATAACATCGCACCCCTTTTGCGTATTTGGGAGCCCTACCACAAAATCCATTGTGATATGCTTCCATTTCCATTCTGAAATTTCTAACAGTTACAACAACCCGCTTGGTCTTTGATGTTCGGCCTTAACTTTTTGACAAGTTAGGCACCTGCTAACGCATTCCGCGACTTAATTTAAATTGTCGGAGGTCGTGATACATCTTAGTACTACCCGGATGAATTGAGAACCTCAAACTATGGGCCTCCTATAAAATTTTCTCTCATACTTCCGATACTACTGGAACCCAAATTCTTCCTTCAAACCTTAACACTCCGTCAATACCTAATTTAAATTTAATCTGTTTAATGAGTGGGTTTTATACATACGAATTGAGCACGTTTGGCTTGATAATTTATGATTTCTTAAGTATTTTAAGTTAGTATTAGATATTTATAGTGTTTTTATGTTATTTTGTAGGAAGAAGCAAGGAAACACAATCCGAACATCTTTTGGAGTAAAATATGTAAGTAAATGCAAGAAGAGAAGATTGAAGGGTTTTCAATGCCAAGTTAGATGCATGTTCATGGTTTAGATCTTAGATTTTATTGTAGATCTCGTCAATAACTTCAATTGGATAGGTGGTACATCTCGTAACTCCTCCCGGATCAAAAGTTATGGCATTTTTATTAACAGAAATCAAAGTTTGGAGTTGTCATTTACATAATAACTACTTGAAGCCCAATTTTGAGCTTGATACATCATTAATCTCTCAATTCGCAAAGCATGAAAGTTGTAGAGCTACTTCTTAGCTTTCCGGATCATCTTGAATCATCAAAATCAGAGTTCGAATGAGAGAGTTATAGCCATTTTACCAACGGACGTTGAAGTAGAAAATTCTAAAAAAGGGTCTAATGCCTAGGCGCCCATTTCTTGTTCATTCCAGCGCCTAGGCCCTTGGGGGCTGTCAAGGTTTTGTATTGTAGCGCCTAGGCGCTCTATTTGAAGGGTTGAGGCGCTTGACTTTAGTTTTGACGTGTTTTTGCATGTTTTTAACTCTAAATTAGATTGTTTTTCCTCATAAGCTTAGAAATTGGACTTGTAACCTATAAATACATGATGTAAGGCACTGGATAAGGGGGATTTTGCTACTTTTTGCTAACCCTAGAATTGAAGAAAGGTTGGAGGCTTGAAGCAAGAGATTATCACGAAGAAAGATGAAGATAAGAGGCTAAGGAGGATATCAAGGATTACTTCAAAAGAGTTTTTCCTTTCTTCTTTTATCTTTTTATTTTGTAATTCTTGGATGATAGTTTACTTGTGGATTATAGATTTTAATTCAATCATGAACTAAATTTTATTTTAATATTATAATGGATCTTATTGTGTAGCTTTTATTAATATGCTTCCTTGTTAATTATTGTTGATTATTATTGGATTGTTTATTATAAAAAAAATTGTGATTAATTCCTTAATTGCCTGATCAACAATTACCGTGATAATCTATATAAACTCGAGAGATGGATTATAGATTTAGACCTGATCATAATAGCATGTGATTGTGTTTTCTGCATGAGATAAAATTCATGATTGGTATCTAGGATAGAGATATACCTTTACGCCGCATGTAATCTGAAAGAGAACTTGTGCTTTAAATCCTGTTTAATTGTAATTCACATAGAGATATAGTGAATTAGTTAACTAGGGTGTTCACCTTAATTCTATCTTCTGTGGATTTAAGTTGATTCGTTTATGATGCATCGAGAGATGGTTATAAATATTGATGAGTTCTTGATTAACAATCCGGAATAATTAACATAACTTAACAGGAAGTGTATTAATTCAAGTGAAATATTAAGAAAAATTATAATCTTAAGCCTTTTTATCTGAAGTCAATTCTTGATAATTAGTGATTAGTTAATTTAGTAATTTATTTTCAAAATTAAATAACTTTAATTGAATTGTTTAAATAAAATTAATTTAATTATGAGTCAGTACTTGGTAATTATTATTAAATAATTTTATATGGGTTCGACACTCTCTTATCATTATATTACTTGTGGACTGCGTTTACTTGCGTATTTTGCTAGTATAGATTTAGGCAAACACACTTCTCTATCTGCAATCCTTTTCTTTATATTCTCGCATTCTTCATCTCCAAGTTATGCTTCTTTTATTCTGTCTAATACAGTTGGACGAGTTTCTATTGAAAACAGTATTTCTTCTGACTCCCTCAAAAATCTCACCTCTATCTCCATTTTAGCCATCGCTGTTATTAGCTCATCATGAGCCATTAACATCGACAACTTCTCCTGACCTTTTCTATTCAAGGCGTCTGCCACTACATTCGCTTTCCCTGATGATATAGATGTTAGGTTTGTATATAGCGCGAACATGCAATCAAATTACATAAATAGTGCGGAAGGGCGATAAAACGGATTTTAAAATTTTTCATACAAACCATCACCATGATCATCCTTGTGATCAATTATCAATTAAACGAAAGAGATAGAGATATAGAAGTATACCCTCATGAATCAAAGTTTCCTCAGGTACAAGTTCACCTCCAATTCCTTCGCGTTCTCCTTGAATTCCACCGATTAAATTCCTTCTTTTGATCAACGTTAGCCACCCAAGTGTTTGGCCTCTAGAGGTGATCCACCAAGGAATAATAGTTGTTCAAGAAAATAGGTGTTGACAAAACCCTAGTTTCTATCTCTATAGAAATTGAAAGTATTCTCTTTCTCCAATTCTTGTGGAAGAGTGTGTAACTGTCTAACCCTAAATCATGATAAGACTCCTCTTATTTATAGATATAGGGAACCATCCTAAACTATTTAGGATTAGGGCTTTTATTTTAATTAAACTCTTTTAATTAATTAAACTCCTAATCCAATTAGGAATTTATGAGAGTACTTTTATTAATTAATTCCCAAACCCTTTTAGGAACTAAATAATAATAATAGTAATAATAATAATAAGACTCATCTTATTAATTTATATTTAATATTTCTAAAATATTAAATAATAAATATTAAGCTATTTAATTTATTCTATCTCTATAGATTAAATTAAATACACTTAACTTATTATTACGATTATGCCATTTACTTCTTAAATAAATATTTTTCTTTTGTGGTGTGACCCTTTAGGTTCTCCAAATTAAACCGGTTGTGAATAAATCAATTAGAACAATTCTAATTTTATTTAAATAAATAAATTAAACTATTTAATTCATTTAAATAAATAATATTTATTCTACAATAAGGGTAAACCTCCTTAGCGATCAACGACTTTCCAGATAATATAGATTTCAACATTAATCACAAAAGAACCTTTCAGTGAATAGTTACCGTACAATTTAATCCTTCTACCATACAATGTACCAATTAAATATAAGACATGGAATTACTGTCAAGTCTTATTTTATTTAATTATATGTATTTCGATTCTCAAATGCACAACTCTGACTAATGCAAATTAGAAACTCTTTTCTAATTTCATTCTGCTTTGGCCAAAGACTTCTGAGTTGTCATTTATCAAATCACATAGGACATTCACTCCTTTTACTAGAAGTGGTAGATTCTTTGTTGACCATTCACCTATCTCCATGTGCAACTTATTATACCCAATCATACCCTTTGATATACCCTAAGGGTTTTAAGGAACATGCCAAAGTATAACTCATCACACACAAGATACTATGATGATCTCAAGTCCAAGGATCACTTGTACTACTATCACTAGAGGAATTCCTATTGACAGACGAGTAAAACTCCATTAGATATTCCTTAGCGAGCTACGTTCAGTGAACTTATTCTTTAATGAGCACCTACATACTTGCTTTAGTGTCTCCATACAAATGATTATGAGATCAATCATCCTCTTCATAAGAGCAAGCAACGTATGTACTAATCTATCCGGATTCACTAATTCCCTTTTTAGTAATCCATCGATTAGGAACAATTTTAGTTTGTGAGCTATCTAGAATTTAGATCTCATTAGCATGATCCCCGTCATGATTCTAAAAGCATTGCTAAAAACTATGGGTTTATCACATTTAATATAACAACACCATGTAGATAATGTAAAATGCATTTAATAACCGAATAAGATTACAAAGTATATGCTACATCATATCAAATATGATTGGCTTGTGTGCATACTACTTTCAATCTTCCACTTGCACTAAAGTCAATCGCCATGGTATCTAATACCCTTCTTCTCTAAGTGACGATCATCCTGCTGTTTGGATAAAGCTTCAGTAGATGGATATGCAATGTTGTTCTCAAGAGTCCACTATCTCTATAGTGACTTTTCCTCTTTCAATGATTCCTCTGATCAAATGAAAGCGCCGCAACACATGTTTGAATCCAAGATGAGACTTAGGAACTATTCCTAGTTCTGTAATGAACTTTTCATCCAAACAATCAACTTGTAGCTTCATTTACATCTATATACTTTGTCTTTGTCACTAAACCAGCAACTATTTGCTATTTGCTATTTGGAACCTTTCCAATTCACTACACCATTTTTCAAGGTAACGATTTACCTTAAAGTGGATTTGTTATCGTCTTAGTCAGTCTGAAAAACTTGAGTCTGTTTAGCCCTTTAGTTTTAATTCAGACCCACCATGTATCATGATCACATCCTCAATACCGATTAGGTACTTAAAGATGTTTTTCACTGTCTTACAATGATCTTTTCTAGAATATGTCTGATCAACATTAGATCTTGTATATTCACTGCATATATGATAGTAACTCATGCGATCTCTCTTTTAATTGGAGACAATTTTAGAGAGATACACTCCATAGCTCATCATCATGAGACCTCTCTTGGAGTTTTCCATGTTAAACGCCTTTAGCATCAAATGAATATACGTTCCTTGGGTCAAGCCGAACGTCCTTTTAAATCTATCTATATAGATTTATATCCCCAATTTATAGGATGCTCCTCCTAAGTCATTCATGGAGGAATGTTTAGACAATTTTATCTTTACTGAATGTAGCATTGGTGTGTTATTCCTTATCAGTAGTATATCAACATATAATACCAAGAATGTCACAACGCTCCCACTGACCCTTTTGTACACACTAGGTTAATTCTCGTTTTTGATAAAATCAAACTCTTTCGATTGTCTCATCAAAACGAATGTTCCATCTTTGAGAAGCTTGCTTCAATCCATCACTGGATCATTGTAGCTTAAAAAAAGATTTGCTTCAACCTTTGAAACAAATTCATCTGGTTGTATTATACATACATTCTCCTCAAGTCTTCATTAAGGAAGGGTGTCTCCACATCCATTTTGCCAGATTTCCTAATAAGCTGCAATCACAAGCAAAATCCAAATGGACTTGAGCATTACTCGGTAATAAGGTTTTATCACAGTCAACTCTTTGACTTGAAAAACCTTTTAAACAGGTCTGGTCTTATAGGTCTTTACCTTGCTATTTGCCCTAGTCTTTCTCTTAAAGATCCATATTCACACTCTAGGAACTATGCCCTTTTGGTGGAGTAACCAGAGTCTATACTTGGTTCTCATACATGGAGTCCATTTTGAATTTCATAGCCATCTGCCATTTCTCTAAGTGTCTTCTACTCATAGCCTCATCGTATATAACTGGATCATCATCCTCTATGATGCGTACCTCAACATCATCCTCTATGATGAATTCATACCTCCCAGGTATCTTCGGTACTCATCCAAATTTACGATTCGGTTGTGGTATAATAGGTCTATCTACAGGTTCCTCGGTTCGACTTAAAGTGCTTTGTGGTTCTTGAACTCCTTCAAGATCTATTACCCTCCCACTAGCTCCTTCAATGATAAACACCTTTATCTAAGAAGGCAGCGTGTAGGATTTTAGTAATAATAATACCCTAAACTTTCTTTAGGATATCCCAGAAGTCTGCACTTGTCAGATTTTGTCCCAAACTTATCTTTGAAACCTTTTCACATAAGCTGGACAACCCCTTATGTTAACATACTTAAGAGTAGGAATCCTCCCTATCCATAACCTTTATGGAGTCTTGGGCTCAGATTTTTGAGGTTACCTTATTTTTGTGGATATGCAGCCGTTTCTAGGGCATAACCCCAGATGGATACTAGAATATTGGTAAAAATCATTATAGACTACACCATGTCCAACAAGGTACAATTTTTCCTTTTAGATAATCAATTATTGCGTATCAAGAGGTGTCCATTATGAGAAAATACCATTTTGAGATGATCTAGAAACTCATTGCACAAATATTCCTTCCTCGATCTGATTAAAGAATCTTAATACTTTGTCAATATGTTTCACTTCTGAATTCTTTGAACATTTCAAATGATTCAGACTTGTATTTTATCAAATACACACATTCAACTCTTTGAATGACTATCTCCTTTTATTTTATTAGTTTGTTCAATTTGTAAAATGTTTTTCATGTAAGTCAAGTATACAAAGTCTATCAAGTAATCTTCCAGTTTCAAACAAAATATTATCATTATAAATAGAACAACAATTGTTCTTAAATATAATACCAGAACCTTCCTTGTCCAACAACAGAAGTAATATTGTTTCTAAAGAGAACTGGAACATAATAACAACTTATTAACTTAATAGACTTGCCCGTAGGTAACGCTAAACTATAAGTTCCTACGGCTATGTAGCAACCATTACTCCATTCTCCGCACGTAAGATTACTTACTCTTTGTTTAGCTTTCTACTTCTGCTTAGTCTCTGCATTGGATTGTATACGTGAGAACTACAGCCAGTATCTAATACCCAAGTAGAACCTTGACTTATAAAAAGATTTATTTTAATCATTAACAAACCTATATCTGTAACCGAACCTTCACTAAGCTTCTTCTGGTTAGCCTCTGTAAGATTCTCCTTATAGTTTCTTTTCTAGTATCTTTTCTAGTATCTAGGCTTATTGCATTGGAAGCAAACTCCTTTGTTATCTGCATCAGTTTTGTTCTTATTGTCCTTTGTTTTTGCCTTTCCATTTACCTTCTTTGAATTGTTCTTCTTTTAAGAAGATCCTTTGGCCCTCTTCCGCTTCCTGGAAGAATCATCTACCAGTAAGACTTGGTCTTTCTTCGTTGGAAAGTGACTCTTTACAGTTTTCAACATGTTTAAGCAACTCAGGCAGGCTGACATATAGCTTGTTCATGTGGAAATTCACAACAATTTGTGAGAAAGAGTCTGAAAGTGATTGCAAGATCAAATCTTAGATCAACTCTCCATCCATGACAAAATCTTGTTGTCCTAATTGTTCAATCAGATTGATCATTTTTAGGACATTTGTCTATACTGTAGTGCTATCGGTTATTCTAGATTGGAAGAGCTCCTTAGATATCTAATATCTAGTAGTCCTACTTTCTTCACCATTCAACTCCTTGAAGGTGCCGGAGTACAGTAGGAGCATCCATAGTTTCATGCTGACGCTAAAACTCCTTATTATGGATGCGAGCATGATGCATTGAGCCAATTGTGCATCATCTTACCACTTTCTAAAAGTAGCAATCTCTTCCTCTGAGGCATTGTCTGCAACCATTGCAGGAATAGGCATATTAAGAACATAAGATAGCTTTTCAGCCTTGAGAACTATTCTCAAATTCTTTAACCAGTCCTTTTAACTTGGTCCGGTTAATTAGCATCTAATATGCTCCGCAGTAATAGTAAATTAGACATTGTACAATTCTGTAAATGAATTTGTAATTTAACAACATTTTAGCACGCATTCATTTCTTAATTAATTACCAAAATAAATTAGGTCTTTATTTTAAATTGGTATCTCTCACTTTTTCATCAAACTATATTACCCTTAATATATAGTTCGGTAATTCTAATTAAAGATTTGCTAGTGAGAATAAGGATCCCATTTTAAATATATATAGCCTTGTGGTGACACAACAAACGATATATAAATAAATAGGTAGACAACTATTGTCAATTACATCACTATGTAACTCCTTGTGTTTTGCCTCTTAGATTATTTTGATCAAGTGGTGACACATCCGAATCAAAATTATCCAAGTTAAGTCCAACCTAGCACTTCCATATATGTGAAGAGAAAAATACCGTCCTTGTGGTGACACAACAAAACAGTAATGTTCAATTCCTTAATAAGCATCAAATGTGATAATGCAACATCTTAAATATTTAATACTTGCCTTGTGGTGACACAACAAACTCATATTAAATATTTAATACTCTATTGCTTTACCATGCTAGAAGGCGACGTTCGATATTCCAAATATCTTTGAACGCTTAGGACTTAATATATAAATTCTTTGAGGGGTTTGTTATTATTTGTCTCATCTTGTTTAGCGCGTATGCACATATATGTATAAAATACACGTCATATTATTTAACATGCGAAACATGTTGTATAATATATAATATATATATAGTAATCATGCACATATAGAATACTATATTCTACCCGGATTGATTATGGACTTTTATTCTAGTTTGGTTCACTAGAGCCACCAAGTGAACCAAAAGGTCAAACCTAGGGTGCAAGAACAAAATTTAAATATAATTATTACATTTAAACCCGGACTCCATTACAAACGGGTCTTCAAGCGCTCCTTGCTCCTTTGTCTCCAATTCTTCAAGTAATTCTAATTAAACCTATAACATAAACTATTTAAAATAAATAGGAACCTTCATCAGCAGTCAAGGAGAAGTACATAGGAGGGAGATAGAATTTACATTAAGAAAAAATTAGAGAAGACGAGGTACGCAAACCCTATTTATAAGAACCCATACATTCAAGCATCCACTAAAATAAATCCAATCACACATTGGTCAGTAGTCCATAATCAATCCCTATTTATTATCATATATATCTCCACATGTATCAATAAATAACATTCATCACATGAATAATAAAATCATTCCATATAGGCATTAATATTATTTAATGGGCTATTAAAAGTTTACTAGAAATCCAATTTTTGAAACAAAAACAAACTCCTTTATTTTAATCAAAATTTAAATCATAATAAACTTATTTATTTTATTTTATCAAATTTGAATAAAAATAAACTCCTTTATTTTTAATCAAATTTTAAATCAAAATAAACTCCTTTATTTTAATTAACATGGAAACCAATTTCAAGTTCAAAATAAATTCCTTTATTTTAACTTAACATTGCTTGGAAAAATAAAATATGTTAAATCCTATTCTTTATCAAAATAAACATCTTTATTTTTAAGGAAACATGGAATCTCATTCCATATGTGAATAAACTCCTTTATTCTAGGAAACATGAAATCTTATTCCATATATGAATAAACTCCTTTATTCTAAACTTATATTAATTAAATAAACCATTTATTTTAATTGAAGGAAAAATTATTTTTCGGATTCTGCTGTCCGGCGCAGCTGCGCCCAGAATGAACTGGGAAACGGCGCAGCTGCGCTGAACCCCAGATGCGACTTTCTGGGTTTGGGCGCAGCTGCGCTCCAGAATGAACTGGAAACGGCGCCGCTGCGCCACGTAGCAGATTCAGAAAAACAGATTCTGCCCAAAAATTTCGATCCAATCGCATATCATACACACATGAAATCATCAAAATCGATAATTAGCACAAGATTAGGCTCTGATACCACTGTTAGGTTTGTATATAGCGCGAACATGCAATCAAATTACATAAATAGTGCGGAAGCGCGATAAAATGGATCTTAAAAATTTTCATACAAACCATCACCATGATCATCCTTGTGATCAATTATCAATTAAACGAAAGAGATAGAGATATAAAATTATACCCTCGTGAATCAAAGCTTCCTCAGGTTAAAGTTCACCCCCAATTCCTTCGCGTTCTCCTTGAATTCCACTGCTTAAATCCCTTCCTTTGATCAACGTTAGCCACCCAAGTGTTTGTCCTCTAGAGGTGATCCACCTGTTAGGTTTGTATATAACGCGATTATGCAATCAAATTACATAAACAGTGCGGAAGCGCGATAAAATCAGATTTTAAAATTTTATACAAACCATCACCAAGATCAATCCTTGTGCTCAATTAACGATATTAACAAAAGAGAAAGAGAATAAGAATTATACCCTCGTAGAACAAAGCTTCCTCGGGTACAAGTTCAACTCCTAGTCTTTCGTGTTCTCCTCGAATGCTACAGTGTGATTCCTTCCTTTGATCAACGTTAGCCACCCAAGTGTTTGGCCTCTAGAGGTGATCCACCAAGGAAGAACAAGTATTCAAGAAGTTGGGTATTTGGCAAAACCCTAGTTTCTATCTTATAGAAATTGTAAGTACTCTCCACAATCTAATGCAAGAGTGTGTAACCCTAATCTATGATAAGACCCCTCTTATTTATAGATGTAGGAATAACCCTTCCCTAAACTATTTAGGATTAGGGTTTGTATTATAATTAAACTCCTTTAATTAATAATGCTCCTAATCCAATTAGGAATCCATGGGAGAGTACTTCTATTAATTAATTCCCAATCCCTATTAGGAATTAAATAATAGTAAAAGTAATAATAATAATAAGACTCCTCTTATTAATTTATATTTAATATTTCCAAAATATTAAATAATAAATATTAAGCTATTTAATTTATTCTATCTCCATAGAGTAAATTAAATACACTTAACTTATTATTACAATTATGCCATTTACTTCTTAAATAAATATTTTCCTTTTGCGGTGTGACCCTTTAGGTTCTCCATATTAAACCGGTTGTGAATAAATCAATTAGAACAATTCTAATCTTATTTAAATAAATAAATTAAACTATTTAATTCATTTAAATAAATAACATTTATTCTACAATAAGGGTAAGCCCCCTTAGCGATCAACGACTTTTCAGATAATATAGATTTCAACATTAATCACAAAAGAACCTTTGAGTAAATAGTTACCGTACAATTCAATCCTTCTACCATACAATGTCCCAATTAAATATAAGACATGGATTTACTGTCAAGTCTTATTTTATTTAATTATATGTATTTCGATTCCCAAATGCACAACTCTAATTAATGCAAATTAGAAACTCCTTTCTAATTTCATTCTGCCTTGGCCAAGGACTACTGAGTTATCATTTATCGAATCACATAGGACATTCACATCTTTTACTAGACGAGGTAGATTCTTTGTTGATCATTCACCTATCTCCATGTACAACTAATTATACCCAATCATACCCTTTGATATACCCACAAGGTCTTAAGGGACATGTCAAAGTATAACTCATCACACACAAGACACTATGATGATCTCAAGTCCAATGATCACTTGTACAACTATCACTATAGGAATTCCTATTGACAGACGAGTAAAACTCCATTAGGTATTCCTTAGCGAGCCACGTTCAGTGAACTTATTCTTTAATGAGCACCTACATACTTGCTTTAGTGTCTCCACACAAATGATTATGAGATCAATCATCCTCTTCCTAAGAGCAAGCAACGTATGTACTAATCTATCCGGATTCACTAATCCCCAATTTAGTAATCCAACGATTAGGAACAATTTTAGTTTGTGAGCTATCTAGAATTTAGATCTCATTAGCATGATCACCATCATGATTCTAAAAGTATTGCTCAAAACTATGGGTTTATCACATTTAATATAACAGCACCATATAGATAATATAAAATGCCTTTTAAGAAAATCAATTCTTTTATTAATAAATGAATAAGATTACAAAGTATATGCTACATCATATCAAATATGATTGGCTTGTGTGCATACTACTTTCAATCTCCCACTTGCACTAAAGCCAATCGCCATGGTATCTAATACCCATCTTCTCTAAGTGACGATCAAACTGCTGTTGAGTTAAAGCTTTAGTAAATGGATCTGCAATGTTGTCTTGAGAGTCCACACGCTCCAGGGTGACATCTCCTCTTTCAATGATCTCTCTAATCAAATGAAACTGCCGCAACACGTGTTTGGATTTCTGATGAGACCTGGGTTCCTTAGCCTGCGCAACAGCTCCGTTGTTGTCACAGAATAAAGGTACTGCTTCTCTAATGCTAGGAACCACTCCAAGTTCAGTTATGAACTTTTTCATCCAAACAGCTTCCTTTGCAGCTTCACTTACAGCTATGTACTCTGCCTCTGTCACTGAATCAGCAACTATTTGCTGCTTGGAACTCTTCCAACTCACCGCGCCACCGTTTAATGTAAACACATACCCTGAAATGGATTTGCTGTCATCTTGGTCCGTTTGAAAACTTGAGTCTGTATAGCCCTCTAGTTTCAATTCAGACCCACCGTAGACAAGAAATACATCCTTAGTTCTTCTCAAGTACTTTAGGATGTTTTTCACTGCCTTCCAGTGCTCTTCTCCTGGATTCGACTGATATCTGCTTGTTACACTAAGTGCATGAGCGACATCTGGTCTAGTACATATCATACCGTACATGATAGATCCTATTGCTGAAGCATAAGGAATCTTACTCATACGGTCTCTCTCCTCAGGTGTTTTTGGGGCCTGTTTCTTAGAGAGATGTATTTCATGGCTCATCGGCATGAAACCTCTCTTGGAATCTTCCATGCTAAACCTCTTTAGCATCGAGTCAATGTACTTTCCTTGGGTCAAGCCAAGCATCCTTTTAGATCTATCTCTATAGATCTTTATCCCCAAAATATAGGATGCCTAACCCAAGTCCTTCGTGGAGAAGTGTTTAGATAACCAAATTTTGATCGACTGTAGCATAGGAACATCATTCCCTATCAGTAATATATCATCAACATATAATACAAGGAATGATACAGTGCTCCCACTAACCTTCTTGTACACACATGGTTCATCCTCGTTTTTGATGAAATCAAACCTTTTGATTATCTCATCAAAATGGATGTTCCACCTTCGAGAAGCTTGCTTCAATCCATAAATGGATCTTTGTAGCTTACAGACTTGGTTTGTTGCAACCGTTGAAACAAAACCATCTGGCTGTATCATATATACATTCTCCTCAAGCTCTCCATTGAGGAAGGTCGTTTTCACGTTTATTTGCCAGATCTCATAGTCATAATAAGCTGTAATTGTAAGCAAAATCCGAATGGACTTGAGCATAGCTACTGGTGAGAAGGTTTCATCATAGTCAACTCCTTGTCTTTGTTTGAAACCTTTTGCAACCAGTCGGGCCTTATAGGTCTCTACCTTGCCATCTGCTCCAGTCTTTCTCTTAAAGACCCATTTACACCCAATAGGCTTAATGCCCTCAGGTGGTGAAACCAAAGACCATACTTGGTTTTCATACATAGAGTCCATCTCGGATTTCATGGCTTCTAGCCATTTCTCTGAGTCATCACTACTCATAGCCTCTTCGTAAGTCAATGGATCATCATCATCTATGATGCGTACCTCATCATCATCCTCTATGACGAATCCATACCTATCAGGTATCTTCGGTACTCTTCCAGATTTACGAATAGGTTGTGGTACAGTAGGTTCTTCTACTTGGTCAGGTACTTGACTTTGATCTGTAGTATTTTGTGGTTCTTGAACTTCTTCAAGATATATCTTACTCCCACTGACCCCTTCGAGGATAAACTCCTTTTCCAAGAAGGCAGCGTGTTACACAACAAACACCTTTTGATCATTGGGATGATAAAAATAATACCCTACAGTTTCTTTAGGGTAACCCACAAATCTACACTTGTCGGATCTAGTCTTTAGCTTATCATGCTCAAACCTTTTGACATAAGCTGGACAACCCCAAGTCTTAACATACTTAAGATTTGGTTTCCTCCCTGTCCATATCTCATATGGGGTCTTTGGGACGGATTTGGTAGGTACCTTGTTAAGTAGGTATGCAGCCGTTTCTAGGGCATAACCCCAGAAGGATATTGGAAGGTCGGTAAAACTCATCATGGAACGAACCATGTCCAATAATGTTCGATTTCTCCTTTCAGATACACCATTCAACTGTGGCGTTCCTGGTGGAGTCCATTGTGAGATTATACCATTTTCTTTGAGACAACTTAGAAACTCATTGGTCAAGTATTCACCTCCTCGATCCGATCGAAGAATCTTAATACTCTTACCAGTTTGCTTCTCTACTTCACTTCTGAATTCTTTGAACTTTTCAAACGATTCAGATTTGTATTTCATTAAATACACATATCCAAATCTAGAATGATCATCAGTGAAAGTAATAAAATAAGAATACCCTCCTCGTGCATTCGTTGTCATAGGTCCACATACGTCTGTGTATACCAACGCTAACAACTATGTAACTCTTTCTCCTTTTCCACTAAAAGGAGATTTAGTCATTTTACCCATGAGACAAGATTCACAAGTTGGATATGATTCGTAATCAGATAGCTCTAAAAGCCCATCTTTATGCAACTTGGATAATCTTGTTTCATTGATATGACCGAGTCTATAGTGCCACATAAAGGTATAATTAACATCATCTCTTTTTCTTTTCTTAGTTTGTTCAATTTGAAGTATATTTTCATGCAAGTCAAGTATGTAAAGTCCATTCAGTAAATTGCCAACACCATATAAAACATTTTTATTATAAATAGAACAACTATTGTTCTTTATTATAATATCAAAATCATCCATATCCAATACAGAAATTGAGATAATGTTTCTAATGAGTGTCGGAACATAATAACAATTATTTAAACTAATGAACTTGCCCGAAGGCAGTGCTAAACAATAAGTCCCTACAGCCAATGCAGCAACCTTTGCTCCATTTCCCACTCGTAGGACGACTTCATCCTTGTTCAGCTTTCTACTTCTGCTTAGTCCCTGCATATTATTACATATGTGAGAACTACAGCCGGTATCCAATACCCAAGTAGAATTTTGACTTTCAGAAAAATTAATTTCAATCATGAACAAACCTAGATCAGAAGTCGAAGCTTCTCCAAGCTTCTTTTGGCCTGCAAGATACTCCTTGCAGTTCCTCTTCCAATGTCCCGACTTATTGCAATGGTAGCAAATTCCTTTGCTATCTGGATCAGGTTTCTTATTATCCTTTCTCTTTGCCTTGCCCTTAGCCTTCTTGTTTTTCTTCTTTTCAGAAGATACCTTGGGCCTCTTCCTTTTCTTGGAAGAATCATCCACTATTAAGACTTGGTTCTTGTTGGATGAGAAGTGACCTTCAGCAGTTTTCAGCATGTTAAGTAACTCAGGCAAGCCGACGTCCAACTTATTCATGTGAAAGTTCACAACAAATTGTGAGAAGGTGTCCGGGAGTGACTACAAGATCAAATCTTGGCTTAACTCCCCATCCATCACGAACCCAAGCTGTCCAAGTTGTTCAATCAGATTGATCATCTTAAGGACATGAGTCTCAACAGCAGTGCCCTCGGTCATACGAGATCGGAAGAGCTCCTTAGATATCTGATATCTAGCAGTCCATAGTTTGTTCACCATACAACTCTTTGAGGTGCAACAATATAGTAGGAACATCCATAGTTTCATGCTGACGCTGAAGCTCGTTACTCATGGATGCGAGCATGATGCATTGAGCCAAGATTGCATCATCTTGCCACTTTCTAAAAGTAGCAATCTCTTCCTCAGAGGCTGTTTCTGCAACACTTGCAGGGACTGGCGAATTTAGGACATAAGAAATCTTTTCAGCAGTGAGAACAATTCTCAGATTCCTTAACCAGTCCGTGTAATTTGGTCCGGTCAATTTGTTAGCATCAAGTATGCTACGTAGTGATAGTGAGTTTGACATTTTTAAATTCTGCATGTGAAATAGACAACATTTTAGCATACATTCATTTAATTAATTACCAAAATAAATTAGGTCTTTATTTAAATTGGTATCTCCCACTATTTTCATCAAACTATATTACCATCAATATATATAGTTCGGCAAATCTAATTAAAGATTTGCTAGTGAGATTAAGAATCCCATTTCAAATGTATATAGCCTTGTGTGACACAACAAACTATATATAAATAAATAGGTAGACAACTATTGTCAATTACATCACTATGTAACTCCTTGTATTTTGCCTCTTAGATTATTTTGATCAAGTGTGACACATCCGAATCAAAATTATCCAAGTTAAGTCTAGCCTAGCACTTCCATATATTCGAAAGAAAAACACTGTCCTTGTGTGACACAACAAAACAGCATCGTTCAGTCTATGTATAAGCATCAAATGTGATAAAGCAACATCTTAAATATTTAATACTTGCCTTGTGTGACACAACAAACTCATATTAAATATTTAATACTCTATCGCTTTACCATGCTAGAAGGCGACGTTCGATATTCCAAATATCTTTGAACGCTTAGGACTTAATATAATTTCTTCGAGGGATTTGTTATTATTTGTCTCATCTTGTTTAGCGCGCATGCACATATATATATAAAATACGCGTCATATTATTTTACATGAGAAGCATGTTTGATAATATATAATATATATATATATATAGTAAGCATGCACATATAGAATACTATATTCTACCCGGATTGATTATGGACTTTTATTCTAGTTTGGTTCACTAGAGCCACCAAGTGAACCAAAAGGTAAAACCTAGGGTGCAAGAATAAAATTTAAATATAACTATTACATTTAAACCCGGGCTCCATTACAAACGGGTCTTCAAGCGCTCCTTGCTCCTTTGTCTCCAATTCTTCAAAATTAATTCTAACTAGTCCTATTACAAAAACTATTTACAATAAATAGAAACCTTAATCAGTAGTTAAGGGGAAGTACATAGGAGGGAGATAGAATTTACATTAAGAAAATATTAGAGAAGACGAGGTACGCAGACCCCATTTATAAAAACCCATACATTCAAGCATCCACTAAAATAAATCCAATCACACATTGGTCAATAGTCCATAATCAATCCCTATTTATTATCATACATATCTCTATATGTATCAATAAATAACATTCATCTCATGAATAATAAATCCATTCCATATATGCATTGATATCAATTAATGGGCAAAAGTTTTGCTAATATTTAGTTTTGAAACAAAATAAACTCTTTTATTTTAATCAAAAACCAAATCCAAATTAAACTCCTTTAATTTTAGCAATCTGAAATCCTATTTCAGATAAAATAAATATCTTTATTTTAAACTTATATCAATTAAATAAACCATTTATTTCAATTGAAGGAAAAAAAAATTTCGGATTCTGCTAGCCGACGCAGCTGCGCCCAGAAAGAACTGGACAACGGCGCAGCTGCGCTGCTCCCCAGATAAAAAACCGATTCTGGGTTTCGGCGCATCTGCGCCGTGTCGCTGATTCAAAATTTTTTATTCTGCCCAAAAATTTCGATCCAATCGCATATCAAGCATACATGGAATCATCAAAATCGATAATTAGCACAAGATTAGGCTCTGATACCACTGTTAGGTTTGTATATAGCGCGATCATGCAATCAAATCACATAAACAGTGCGGAAGCGCGATAAAATCAGATTTTAAAATTTTATACAAACCATCACCAAGATCAATCCTTGTGCTCAATTAACGATATTAACAAAAGAGAAAGAGAATAAGAATTATACCCTCGTAGAACAAAGCTTCCTCGGGTACAAGTTCAACTCCTAGTCTTTCGTGTTCTCCTCGAATGCTACAGTGTGATTCCTTCCTTTGATCAACGTTAGCCACCCAAGTGTTTGGCCTCTAGAGGTGATCCACCAAGGAAGAACAAGTATTCAAGAAGTTGGGTATTTGGCAAAACCCTAGTTTCTATCTTATAGAAATTGTAAGTACTCTCCACAATCTAATGCAAGAGTGTGTAACCCTAATCTATGATAAGACCCCTCTTATTTATAGATGTAGGAATAACCCTTCCCTAAACTATTTAGGATTAGGGTTTGTATTATAATTAAACTCCTTTAATTAATAATGCTCCTAATCCAATTAGGAATCCATGGGAGAGTACTTCTATTAATTAATTCCCAATCCCTATTAGGAATTAAATAATAGTAAAAGTAATAATAATAATAAGACTCCTCTTATTAATTTATATTTAATATTTCCAAAATATTAAATAATAAATATTAATGTATTTAATTTATTCTATCTCCATAGAGTAAATTAAATACACTTAACTTATTATTACAATTATGTCATTTACTTCTTAAATAAATATTTTTCTTTTGCGGTGTGACCCTTTAGGTTCTCCATATTAAACCGGTTGTGAATAAATCAATTAGAACAATTCTAATCTTATTTAAATAAATAAATTAAACTATTTAATTCATTTAAATAAATAATATTTATTCTACAATAAGGGTAAGCCCCCTTAGCGATCAACGACTTTCCAGATAATATAGATTTCAACATTAATCACAAAAGAACCTTTGAGTAAATAGTTACCGTACAATTCAATCCTTCTACCATACAATGTCCCAATTAAATATAAGACATGGATTTACTGTTAAGTCTTATTTTATTTAATTATATGTATTTCGATTCTCAAA
Source organism: Aralia elata (assembly GCA_034770075.1). NCBI lineage: Eukaryota > Viridiplantae > Streptophyta > Magnoliopsida > Apiales > Araliaceae > Aralia > Aralia elata. Next base: position 72,154,926 of record CM068384.1, read on the forward strand.
TGCACAACTCTGACTAATGCAAATTAGAACCTCTTTTCTAATTTCATTCTGCTTTGGCCAAAGACTTCTGAGTTGTCATTTATCAAATCACATAGGACATTCACTCCTTTTACTAGAAGTGGTAGATTCTTTGTTGACCATTCACCTATCTCCATGTGCAACTTATTATAACCAATCATACCCTTTGATTTACCCTAAGGGTTTTAAGGAACATGCCAAAGTATAACTCATCACACACAAGATACTATGATGATCTCAAGTCCAAGTATCACTTGTACTACTATCAGTAGAGGAATTCCTATTGACAGGCCAGTAAAACTCCATTAGGTATTCCTTAGCGAGCCACGTTCAGTGAACTTATTCTCTAATGAGCACCTACATACTTGCTTTAGTGTCTCCACACAAATGATTATGAGATCAATCATCCTCTTCCTAATAGTAAGCAACGTATGTACTAATCTATCTGGATTCACTAATCCCCACTTTAGTAATCCAACGATTAAGAACAATTTTAGTTTGTGATATATCTAGAATTTAGATCTCATTAGCATGATCCCCATCATGATTCTAAAAGCAATTGCTCAAAACTATGGGTTTATCGCATTTAGTATAACAGCACCATGTAGATAATATAAAATGCTTTTTTAAGAAAAATCAATTCTTTTATTAATAAATGAATAAGATTACAAAGTATATGCTACATCATATCAAATGTGATTGGCTTTGTGTGCATACTACTTTCACCACCAAGGAATAATAGTTGTTTAAGAAAATGGGTGTTGGCAAAACCCTAGTTATCTATCTCTGTTAGAAATTGCAAGTACTCTCTCTCTCCAATTCTTATGGGAAGAGTGTGTAACTGTCTAACCCTAAATAATGATAAGACTCCTCTTATTTATAGATATAGGGAACCCTCCTAAACTATTTAGGATTAGGGTTTTTATTTTAATTAAACTCCTTTAATTAATTAAACTCCTAATCCAATTAGGAATTTATGAGAGTACTTTAATTAATTAATTCCCAAACCCTTTTAGGAACTAAATAATAATAATAGTAATAATAATAATAAGACTCCTCTTATTAATTTATATTTAATATTTCTAAAATATTAAATAATAAATATTAAGCTATTTAATTTATTCTATCTCTATAGATTAAATTAAATACACTTAACTTATTATTACGATTATGCCATTTTACTTCTTAAATAAATATTTTTCTTTTGCGGTGTGACCCTTTAGGTTCTCCATATTAAGCCGATTGTGAATAAATCAATTAGAACAATTCTAATTTTATTTAAATAAATAAATTAAACTATTTAATTCATTTAAATAAATAATATTTATTCTACCATAAGGGTAAGCCCCCTTAGCGATCATCAACGACTTTCCAGATAATATAGATTTCAACATTAATCACAAAAGAACCTTTGAGTAAATAGTTACCGTACAATTCAATCCTTCTACCATACAATGTCCCAATTAAATATAAGACATGGATTTACTGTTAAGTCTTATTTTATTTAATTATATGTATTTCGATTCTCAAATGCACAACTCTGACTAATGCAAATTAGAACCTCTTTTCTAATTTCATTCTGCTTTGGCCAAAGACTTCTGAGTTGTCATTTATCAAATCACATAGGACATTCACTCCTTTTACTAGAAGTGGTAGATTCTTTGTTGACCATTCACCTATCTCCATGTGCAACTTATTATAACCAATCATACCCTTTGATTTACCCTAAGGGTTTTAAGGAACATGCCAAAGTATAACTCATCACACACAAGATACTATGATGATCTCAAGTCCAAGTATCACTTGTACTACTATCAGTAGAGGAATTCCTATTGACAGGCCAGTAAAACTCCATTAGGTATTCCTTAGCGAGCCACGTTCAGTGAACTTATTCTCTAATGAGCACCTACATACTTGCTTTAGTGTCTCCACACAAATGATTATGAGATCAATCATCCTCTTCCTAATAGTAAGCAACGTATGTACTAATCTATCTGGATTCACTAATCCCCACTTTAGTAATCCAACGATTAAGAACAATTTTAGTTTGTGATATATCTAGAATTTAGATCTCATTAGCATGATCCCCATCATGATTCTAAAAGCATTGCTCAAAACTATGGGTTTATCGCATTTAGTATAACAGCACCATGTAGATAATATAAAATGCTTTTTAAGAAAATCAATTCTTTTATTAATAAATGAATAAGATTACAAAGTATATGCTACATCATATCAAATGTGATTGGCTTGTGTGCATACTACTTTCACCACCAAGGAATAATAGTTGTTTAAGAAAATGGGTGTTGGCAAAACCCTAGTTTCTATCTCTGTAGAAATTGCAAGTACTCTCTCTCTCCAATTCTTATGGAAGAGTGTGTAACTGTCTAACCCTAAATAATGATAAGACTCCTCTTATTTATAGATATAGGGAACCCTCCTAAACTATTTAGGATTAGGGTTTTTATTTTAATTAAACTCCTTTAATTAATTAAACTCCTAATCCAATTAGGAATTTATGAGAGTACTTTTATTAATTAATTCCCAAACCCTTTTAGGAACTAAATAATAATAATAGTAATAATAATAATAAGACTCCTCTTATTAATTTATATTTAATATTTCTAAAATATTAAATAATAAATATTAAGCTATTTAATTTATTCTATCTCTATAGATTAAATTAAATACACTTAACTTATTATTACGATTATGCCATTTACTTCTTAAATAAATATTTTTCTTTTGCGGTGTGACCCTTTAGGTTCTCCATATTAAGCCGATTGTGAATAAATCAATTAGAACAATTCTAATTTTATTTAAATAAATAAATTAAACTATTTAATTCATTTAAATAAATAATATTTATTCTACAATAAGGGTAAACCTCCTTAGCGATCAACGACTTTTCAGATAATATAGATTTCAACATTAATCACAAAAGAACCTTTCAGTGAATAGTTACCGTACAATTTAATCCTTCTACCATACAATGTCCCAATTAAATATAAGACATGGAATTACTGTCAAGTCTTATTTTATTTAATTATATGTATTTCGATTCTCAAATGTACAACTCTGACTAATGCAAATTAGAAACTCTTTTCTAATTTCATTCTGCTTTGGCCAAAGACTTCTGAGTTGTCATTTATCAAATCACATAGGACATTCACTCCTTTTACTAGAAGTGGTAGATTCTTTGTTGACCATTCACCTATCTCCATGTGCAACTTATTATAACCAATCATACCCTTTGATTTACCCTAAGGGTTTTAAGGAACATGCCAAAGTATAACTCATCACACACAAGATACTATGATGATCTCAAGTCCAAGTATCACTTGTACTACTATCACTAGAGGAATTCCTATTGACAGGCCAGTAAAACTCCATTAGGTATTCCTTAGCGAGCCACGTTCAGTGAACTTATTCTCTAATGAGCACCTACATACTTGCTTTAGTGTCTCCATACAAATGATTATGAGATCAATCATCCTCTTCATAAGAGCAAGCAACGTATGTACTAATCTATCCGGATTCACTAATTCCCTTTTTAGTAATCCATCGATTAGGAACGATTTTAGTTTGTTTGCTATCTAGAATTTAGATCTCATTAGCACGATCCCCATCATGATTCTAAAAGCATTGCTCAAAACTATGGGTTTATCACATTTAATATAACAACACTATGTAGATAATGTAAAATGCTTTTAATAACCGAATAAGATTACAAAGTATATGCTACATCATATCTAATATGATTGGCTTGTGTGCATACTACTTTCAACAGAATCTCACAATCATAATCTTTTATCAATTCTAACCACCTCCTTTGCCTCATATTCAAATTCTTCTGTGTGAAGATATATTTTAGACTTTTATGGTCCATATATATCTCATATTTTTCTCCGGACAAATAATGCCTCCATATTTTTAAGGCAAACACAACTGCTGCCAACTCCATGTCATGAGTAGGGTATCTCTTCTCATAATCCTTTAACTATCGTGATGCATAAGCAATGACTTTCCCATGCTGCATAAGCACGCATCCCAGTCCCCTATGCAACACATAACTATATACCACAAATCACCTGTATCATCTGACAATGATAATATGGGTGCCTCACTCAATTTTCTCTTTAACTTTCTAAAGCTCTCCTCGTACTTCTCTTTCCATACAAACTTCACCGTCTTCCTCGTCAAATTAGTTAACGGGATAACTATCTTTGAAAAATCTTGGATAAATCTTCGATAGTAGCCCACTAATCCTAAGAAACTTCGCACCTCCGTTGGTGTCTTCGGTTGTTCCCAATTAATCACCGCCTCCACCTTTGTTAGATTTATAGATATTCCATCCTTATCTATCACGTGTCCCAAAAACTGGATTTTCTTTAGCCAAAATTCATACTTTGAGAATTTTGCGTACAATATCTCCTTACTTATTGTCTCCAACACTATCCTAAGATGTTCAGCATGATCCTCCTGTGTCTTTGAATAGACTAGGATATCATCTATGAACACCACTATAAATTTGTCTAAATATAATTTGAACACTCTATTCATTAAATCCATAAATGCAGCTGGTGCATTTATCAACCTGAACGACATCTCCAGGTACTCGTAATAACAATAACGAGTGCTGAATGTATCTTAGGTACATCCTGTGCTCTTACCTTCAACTGGTGATACCCCGTCCACAAGTCTATCTTAGAAAACTACCTCGTCCCTTTCAATTGATCAAAGAGATTATCGATCCTAGGCAACGGATACTTATTCTTGATTGTTACTTTGTTCAACTCTAGATAATCGATATAAAGCCTTAACGATCTGTTCTTTTTCTTGACAAATAACACTTGTGCTCCCCACGAAGACACACTCGGTTGGATATACTTTTTATCTAATAATTCTTGTAATTGTATCATTAATTCCTTCATCTCTATTGGGACCATCCTATATTGGGCCCTCGAAACTGGTGTCGTCCCAGGCATAACATCTATCACAAACTCTATCTCCCTATCTGGCGGAAGACTTGACAATTCGTCTAGCAATACATCCACAAATTCTTGCACACTTGGTATCTAACCCATTTCTACTCCTACTCGCTGAGTATCCACAATATGACATAGATATCCTTCACACCCCTTTCGTAACAATTTTATTCCTTGCATCATCGTCAAACAATGAGAATATCTTGGCAATTTACTACTATAAAATATTACCTTAGAATGATTTGGTATCTGAAGGTTTATCCTTTTCTTTTGGCAATCTATCATTGCCCCGTGATTATACAACCAATCCATTCCCAAAATTACGTCGAATTCCCCCAATTTAATCAGAATTATATCTACCGACATCTTGTGTCCCCTTATAACTACGCAACAACTCTTATGAATGTGTTCAACGGGGATGGGGAGTTTCTAACTTTTCTAGAGGTAAACTTAAATGTCCAGCAAAATTATAAGATATAAAAGAACAGGACGCACCCAAATAAAACAATACATATGCATTTATATCATTAATTCGGATGATACTTGAGATAACATCTCCAGATGCCACTACATCTTGGACCGTCATGTTGAATGTCCAAGCGGTCAATCTACCTGGTGGAGCTGGACTAGTTATAGTCAGCTTACTACTTCTATTTCCTTTGTTTCCCCTATCGGCTCCTTTCTTTTGGCAATTTCTTGCAATGTAGCTTGGCGCTCCGCAATTGAAACACACTCTTTTCTTCGGGTTAGGGCAGTTAGGAGAGATGTGTACCTCCTGCCTACATTTGTAGCACACCACTTTCCCCTTTAAACACACGCCTAGATGATTCTTCCCATATTTTTTGCAAGTCTAGACCTTCTTCTTTTGGTCTCCCTACTTACTTTCAGTATTCTCGGAATTATTTCACTTTCTTTTCTTTCCTACATTTCCTCCGCTTCCCTCAACTTTGTCTCCAGCTTCTGTTTTCTTCTTATTCCTTTTTCCTGGTTGAACTTAATCAACGCCTCACTTCCTCCCTCAGCTATAATAGCCTTCTCCAAGATTGATCCAAAGGAATCAATCTGCAACACAACAACTTTATTGTAAAGCTAGGGTTTTAGGCCCTTCTCAAACTTTCTTGTTTTTCTTTCTTCAATGTCCACTTGGTGTAGAGCAAACCTAGCCAGTTCATTAAACTTGGCGGCGTATTGTAGAACTGTCATATCCCCATGGTTTAATTCTAAAAACCGTACCTCTATAGGGCTCTACATACTTTGAAGGAAATAATTCTTGAAATATAACTCCTTAAATCTTTCCCATGCAACTACCCCCTCTCCAGCCCTATTCTAGTTAGCTTCCCACCAGAAATTGGCCTCCCCTTTTAACATGTAGGTAGCAAAAGCAGTCTTTTACTCCTCTCTAACTCGGGCAATGACAAATGCCTTCTCGATCTCTTTTATCCAAGATTGAGCCTCTATAAGCTCAGTGGTCCCCTAAACTCGAGTGGACCCACGCTTTCAAAATCCTTAAAGCTGGCAACTCGCACAACTAGAGGATTCCCGGTTGTTCCAATGGGGTTCTGATTAAATACCTATTGGTCGATTTAGCTATCGATAAACACACACGTGCAAGTATACACGGTCCACAAGTAATATATGATAAGATATGAGTCGAACCCACAGGGAATTGTTACGAATAATAACCAAGTACCAATCGTATATCAATTTGATCTAATTTAAACGATGAAGGTTTGATTGTTTTGTTGATTAGTTGAGTTCACAAGTCAAGTAATGAATAAAATACGGTAAAATATTAAGATAGAAAGGTCTAAGATTACAATTTCCCCCAACACGTCAATTGAATCTCCTAACTCTCTCTTTTCAATCAGTTATAACATACGAATTAACAACCGAGAAATCAAAACTACATAAGAGCCTCTGTCGATGGTCAATCACGAATCTTCCTAAGCGATGCATAGGTATATGTCTATCCTATACAATATCAAGAGACTAATTTCAGGAATGATTAATAGACACGTGTCACCAAATCTAATTAATCGTCCCCTCAATTACCAACTTTCACATCGGAAGTCATTAAGACTAGATTCTCAATTGGTTACATGTGGTAATTAGGTATATATCTATCCCAACTACTATCAAGATACCTATTATTGCAGATAATTAATAAGACACACGTCACTTAATCCGATTAATAACCTACAACAATCTATACTCTCGCATGTTATCATAACTAGGTCTTAACCTATAGTCCGTTCGTCAAGTTCATATAGGTTCCCAAGGTAATTACGGGCCAAGAAATTAATCTAGAAAGCAAAGGTTATGACAATCAATTCACAAATGAATAACTGAAATCAATAGAGAGAGAAATCAATTCAATTTAAGTGTTGGGTTCCATTGCAATCTTAGAATAGCAGGTTAGTTCATGATAGCTACAATAAACATCAATTTCAATTTATACATTGTCAAGTTCGAATTACAAAGGAGTTAAAAATCTAGAAATGAAACCACTTTTGAAGTTGTTCAGCTGTTGTTCCTTTGGTTGCTGTTGGTTTCCAGCTCTCCTCCTTAGTTTTGCAATCCTTGTTGACTGAGTTCTTTGGCTTGTGGCTTGATTCAGCTTGATTTGCAGCCTTTAGCCCTGTTCTTTGATGTATTTTGTAGCCTCCCTCTCTCTAGATGTCTGATATATAGCTTAGAAGAGATTATATCTAGCTTCCCTCAAGAAACCCTAGCCAAAATCGGACAAAATGGAGCTCAGATCGCACTATAACTGTGTCAGATCGCACTCAGGACAGCGTTGGCACGCCCGCACGGTGCTTGGCGCGCGCGCCCAAGCCCTGGTTGGCCCATGTCGAGTGCCGCAAGCCCGCACGCTGGCTGCCGCACACCCGCGCCGCGCGCCAGCACGCCAGCGCGCGCGCCCGCACCCACGCCTTGGCCGCACGCGGGGGCCCCATGTTGCCGCACACGCCCGCACGCTGGCTGTCGCACGCCCACGCCGCGCGCCCGCGCCCACGTTGCCGCACGCCAAACGCCCACCGCTGCCGAGGCCCAGCGCGCCAACTTGCCACACGCTCAGTGCGCGCCCGCACGCTGCGCCCATGTGCCCGCGCCCAACGCCTGGGCCGCACGCTGGCACCCCAATCTGCCGCACGCCCAACGCTCGCTGCCGAGGCCCCGCGCCCAGCGCCTGCCGAGGCTCGCGCGCGCCCGCGCCCAGCGCCCATGCGCCCGCGCCCAGCTGCCGAGTGGTGCCGAGTCTTCCGATGCCCGCCTAGCGCCCATGCGCCCGCGCGCACCGCACGGCGTCCGCGCCCAGCGCCTGCCTGACGCCCCCAGCTGCTGCACGCCGTGCCCGCGGCTTGGTCGACGCCGCACGCCGTGCACGCCTTCCAACGTCGTGCACGCCCAACTTCTAAATGTCATCAAAATCAACGTCGAGCATCGCCATACACAACTTTTCACCGTGTTATCATTCGGGCACGGATATCTAAGCACGGGCTTGCCCTCGTGGCTTGGCCGACGCTGCACGCCGTGCACGCTTCCCGACGCTGTGCACGCATTCCGACGCCGTGCACACCCAACTACCAAATGTTATCAAATTAAGCACCGAGCGCCGCCAAACACAAATTTCCATCATACTACCATTCGGGCACATACGTCCAGGCACGGACATTGAGTCAATACAAACAACGATCCGAGCGGTCTTTATTTCAATTCCTACAAACATAATGAAAATGCATCAAAACAACATAAAACATGTAAAAATAACTAAAAACTAATTTATGTAGAAATAAGATAAAAATACATAAAAACCACATAAAATACCTAAAGACTTGCAAATTATCAAGGCCAAAAGTACCCAAATTGTGTGTATAAAACACACTCATCAATACCCCTACTAATAAATCGATGAATTGTTGCATATGGTTTACCGGTTCCTTATTTTCAGGTTCCCTATCATCAGGTTCCCTATCTTCGTTTATAATTCCTTGTGTTCTCGGTCTTCTTCTTCCTCTCTATCTTGGCGGCATTTTTCTGTTAATAACAAAAAAATATTTAATACTATTATTATTATTATTTTTAATTTTTTTTACTCAATGCTATCATAAACACATCACAAGCATATTTAATAAAACTTTATATTAACTATGCTTTTTTTTCTTACATGCACACACACACACACACACACACACACACACACACACACACACACACACACATATATATATATATATATATATATATATATATATATATATATATATATGCACCTTCGGCTATAAGCTTTTACATCCCTCTAATAATCACACAAAGTTGGGATTTTACAAAATTTATCCTGCTATGTATACAAAAAGCTGGGATTCGCAACACCGTATCTATTTACACACACACACACACAGATATATATATATATATATATATATGTATATATATATATATATCCGTACATGTTTATTATACTAATCTATGCTAGACCCCTAGCTATGACACTCGTGTGGTCGTCCTTTGCTATATCCACCACCCTCTACCGAGAAATGGTGTGTAAGGTTTGTCCTGTTTCTTCTAGGAAGAAAACCACCCCGTTTATGGCACAATCCATGGATGTTATGTACGCATAGTGTATCTTGTTAGCCTTTCGCTTATGCACTCTCGCTTCCTGCTCGAGATCCTTAGCCTGACTCTGAGCCCTTTATCTCTTGAGGATCTCTTCATCCTAGTAAGCATCTATCGCCTGATTCTCTATTTGAAGGTCGTGCGCTTTTGAATCATACAGCTGAGCCTTCGCTTCATCTGATCTTGTTGATAGAGGACACCAGAAAAGTGGCAGACTAAATAATCAGGATTTATAAGGAGAATCTTCGTCCTCTGTTACCACTTCTTCTACTTGGCAGTTGGACTCCGTATTAGAAAATAGTGGTAGGATAGATATGAAGTGAATTTCAGCCATAACTTTTTATTTGAAAGAGGTTATGACCAGATGTACAAGAAGGTGGCGATTCATTATATAGAATTATTTAATCTATGTCCATATCATTATTATCTAGTCCATGATACCCTACCCTAAACCGGATATAAAAAATTCCCAATTAATCCTTGCAACGGCGTGTATTGGGTTGTACCTTTAGTGGAGTTTATTCCGCAAGAGTTGAGCTTGGCAACATCACAGTTTTACCCATTAAACATAATCTTAAAGACATAAATATAATAACTATATTATTACAAAATATCGTACTTAACTTCCCCAGGTTCTAAGACCTTACATGTTTGGAACCTCATAATATAATAATTATTACATCATTCTACTTAATAAATCATTTGTAGCGTAGCTTATTACAAACTCATTACATGTAGTTCGCTATTCGGTAAGTTTTCCTTTTACTTTATCATTATTTCCTGAACTTTCTGCCCGCTCGGGCTTAGTTGAAAATATTTATCATAAAGCAAGAATGAGCTAGAAAGCTCAGCAAATATAAACAGTTGTAATAACAACCAAAAATCAAGAATCATGTTTTTATTTCAACAACTGAATAATAGTTGTGAAATACATTTGAATAAACAGGAATAATAATAAATTCCTTTAATTTAACAATTTCCTTAAAAAAATATACTGAGCGGTCATATGACCTTAAACTTTTCTTTTCATAAGAGGTTTAACAGATATAATACTGTAAACCGATATTTTTTCAAGTACGTTAGGGGATCAACTTATTGTACTCATGTTGTGCACAACCTATTTCTTTTAAATGACTATATGCGTTTGTTTTACACCGCAAAGGCCAGTCGGAATTCCGACCAAAAATACCCCTAATAATAGGGTTGTTCATCTTAGACTTAAGTCAGAGTCCGCACCAATTTAATTTGATTTGAAAAATATTTAAGAATTTATCAGATTCAAATCATGTCTTAACCCGTGTCAAGGCGAAACAAAAGGCTTTGACATATTTTAAATAGTTCATGAAATATCAAAATCTAATTCTTTAATAATATGCAGAAGCATAACTGAAGAACTTAAACAATTATTAGATTAATTGCACAAGTTTTAGAGTTCATACCATAAATAAATATTGCGAAAATTTTGAATAAAATAGAAAACTGGCACAATAAAATAATTTGTGGCAGTTAAACATGTACGAAAAATTTAAGAATACTTGTCTGATGCGTTCTTTAAATAATACTTTTAAATTATTCTTCAATTGTCCTACACATTTAATTTAATAAATATATCAATTAGTCACAAAAAGACTTTAGATATTGGTTTTCTTATATCAATAATCATTTCCTGTTTTTCACATTTTTATAAATTAATTAGTGCGACAAAAATGTTTTTTTTGTCATTGCGGCGTTTGAGAACGCCATGGCCCACTTAAAGACTTCTTACAAAGGTCAATATTAATTATTAAACATTTTCTAATATTTATTATTTATTATAAATTTATTTTATTTTATTAATTATTATTAATATTAATATTATTATAAACATTTTAGAACCATGTCAAAAATGTTGCACTGCGTTACGAAACCGCTCGGCGACACGCCTGAGGCACGCCCTGACAGCCAACTCAGGTAGCCACGCCAAGCGCCCACGCACCCAGGCAGGCTTCCTGCTTTGGCAGATTCAACTATTCTCTTTCCGGAAGCCATAACTCATTCATCCTATATCGGAATAAGGTCGTTCTTAGTTCTACGGCTTCATTATTTAATGAACTATAAGACCTCATTAACATAATAATTTTTCAGCAACTTAATAAAAATAGATTTTTGTCCAAAATGATCAGTGCTTACTTAGGGTTTTTGCCCTATGTTTACTTGTTTTACAAAAACATTTGCCATAACTTCGTCACACAGGCTTTTGCCTCCGTTCTAATTGGGTTATGTTCAATGCTCATAGGAGTATAAAATAACACCCTAGAACATAATTTTTATAATTCAAACATCACACAAAAACAGTCCATTAAGTTACTTTTCCATCCATTTAAGCATAGGTTTTGTGTTTTTATTATTGATTTCACTTTCATGGCATTTACCAGTAGTTAATCAAACATATTTATATAATCCACCTTATATCTTCAAGATCATCGTGATTTTTCAACAACTAAAACAAAACAAGTTTATATATATATCTTAAAATAATAAAATGAAAATTAGGGCATTTTGTTCTTACCCTTGATGATATTTTCTTCTTTTTCTTATTAGCTAACTTGAAGGCCTTCCTTTCTTCTTTCCTTTTCAAATCCGATCAGTCTCTCTCTCTTACTTCTCTCTTGATCTTTCTTTCTTTCTTCTTTTACTTAGTAGCTTTCTATTGAAGATGAACAAAGGAATGCAAGTATACTTGCATTTTTATTTATAGGCAAACCAATGGTTAGGGTAGTATAGTCTTTTAGGTCATTAACCTAAGTTAGGTTAATTTAACTAACGTTTGATTAACTCTAACAAAAGCTAGACAACATTATTACCTAAGCGCTTGTTGGCATAAATTAAATAGGTTGGAGGGGACACAAATTTTCCACTTGATTTTATTGGATAATACTTCCATTTATAGTATGTGACTCACCTCCTTGTCCTTCCTCACCTCCACCATCCGCCCACTCACCCTCGTCTCTCTCTTATGACTCATTTTTTCACATTCATTTAACCTCATGTTTAAAGCTAGTAAGTGACACCTAGCCCTAAACCTTGTGTTGGCCTTAAGTATTAGGGTTTAACCCTAGGCTCACTACAATAAAAAGAATTAATTCCGACGAAATTTTTCGTTAGACATACTCTTATTCTGTCAGAATAAGTGTATTTTCGACGGCAAATTCCGTCGGAATTTTCGTCGAAAGTAATGTCCTCGACCTTAAATCCGTCGAGAATGCCGTCGGAGATATTTTTTATTCGGATGGATCAATTCCGATAAAAATTCAGTCGGAAGTATTTTATCATCGACGGAATTAATGCCGACGGACTATTTCGTCGACAATAATCTCGACGCGTGGCACTATCCCAGTAATTCAGCTAACATTTAACTCTGACGGAATTTCCATCAGAAATGAGTACTGTCCGTCGGAAATAACATTTAAAATAATAATTTTAAAAATACTATGTCTGACAGAAATTCCGTCGGAGTTACCGTATTCCGTCGAAATTAGTATTTGTTTTTATAAATAATTTGTTTGCTTTTACAGTTTCCATGTTTTTAAACCCCATTTATGTACCTATAACCTATTTTATCCCAACATATATACAAAGAATCAATCTAATTTAAAAGATTTACAAACTAAACTAAAATCCATTGATTTATAAAGAATCAAGCTAAATTCAAAGATTTACAAAACTAAACTAAAATCCATTGATTTACAAAGAATCAAACTAACTAGCTAACTACAATGATGTACATATATAACTACAATGTTTTACAAAATAAATAGGGAAAACGGAGCGCTGCTATGGTGTATGCAAATCCACGTCATCATCCCCCATAGCGCGGTCTGCATTGTCAACCAGCTCACCATCACCAGCATCATTAGCATCATCACCCTGTTGATACAATTAAAAATATAACTCATTAGTCTGTATGATAGAATTAAAGAGATAGTATGAAACTGAAATAATTAACTTAAAATAAATATAATACCTGAGTAGGTGGGGGCTGACTCCCTATCGGGCCAAAAGCCTCCGAGAGTAACCGGAGCACCTCGTCGCGTATCGGGACGAACTGCTCCTGCAGGATACCCGTACGCTCGACGGTGACCCCTGCTGCAATATCTTAAGCTAGCTGGTAAATGCGAGCTCGGTTGGGCAACTCCTGACGACGGATAATCGAATCCGTACGAAATGTCTCCGACACTACCACCATGACTCTCTGAAAAATCTCGTCGTCCAAGCCAGCACCTATATGAGATGGTCTAACAGGTGCTCTCGGACGCTGATGTTGGCACTAGCCTGCGACAATAAATATACCATTACTAATAATATATATAGTTAATCTAGGTAGTGTATACGCGGGAATCCTCGGCAAGCCCAACACTCGATACCTGCTGGTACTACTACTAGAGGGATCCTAAGACGCGATCCATAGTCTCAATTCCTCATCCAGAGATAACTCAATCTCAGGCGGAGGGGTGGTGGAGTCTAACGCCTCAGAATCTCCCCTAGCAGCCTGTAACTTAGCTAGGCGTTGGTCTCGAAGAGTTTAAAATTGGTCCTATAATTTATTTTGTACATGTGAGTTAATTGTATCATTTTATTAACTACCTAATATTAAAAATTACTAAAAATTAAGATTACTCTTACCCATATAACTATTGCTGCAGTAGACATAGTAGAGTCCTTTGGCATGTCGTGATGGACTTCACGGCACGCTTGCGTGAGGTGGTCGTCGCCCGGATCGTTTTTAGCAAGTTATAAGGTGGAACGCTCACAACACCTTAACCCTTCGCCTATATTGAGACGAAAATCTTGGTACATTTTTTTGCACAAGAAAGTTTGCGTTGAATGGAACATCAATAACACTTTGACCCAATGTCTATAATGAGACAAGAACCAAAACTACAATCGATAATTGATGCATGATAGAATGACGCCTTACACAATTATAATCTATTGTATGATAAGTCGATAATTATATCTCAAGAAAACTAAGAACTAGTCTAGGAATTCTTAAAGAACTAAAAGATGAGAAAATTCTCACAAGTAATTTTATTAATCAAAAAGTTGTTTTCCCATTACATAAACCATGTATTATATTTATACTAATAGAATAAACATTAAAGAAACCCTAAATCCTAAAAGAAATAGAAATACTAGTTAACACTTAATTAGGAATCAAATCTATCTGACAAATATCCTAATTACATTAAAAATCTAAAAGATATCAAAAATTCTTACAAATATGGAAAGAAATCTAAAAATCAAATCTGAAAAAATGCGTCCTCAAAAAATGCTCACAACATTCTGGCGCCCTAGCACGAGGCTAAATAAACTATAATAACAAACTAAATAAACAACTATAGCAAAAATGCAATTATTATTACTACCTAAGAACATAAACCTAGATGTAATAAAACAAATGCAACTAAAACTACGAAAAGTTCTATATCCCCCTGGATCAAAAATCAGCATGTAAAACTCTTCACGAAGCACTTTCACCCTTTCACGAATTCCCGAATTAAAATTAATCTCCCGATCTCGTTCATTCATACTAACTTGCATTCTAATGCAACCGGGTCAAATGTTTTCCTTTGAAACTTGACACGTTGCACACGCAGACATTTTTGAATTCCTGGATTAAACACAAAATAAAACAAATCAACAAGTTCTCTTTGTCTAATCACCAAGAAATAAAATATCTCAAAATCACATATATAGTTTACTAGAACAAGAATCAAATTACTTCCCTTTCGACTTTCCATGCAATGTTCGAGCTGTTTTGTGCAATGAATCATACTTTCCTCCTCGACGAGTAAGATTCATCTCGAACCTGCACAACAAAACTAGCCTTTTCCATCCCATTAACGCTAACAAATTCAAAATTAAATAATGATATCAACGGAATCGAAAGATCACATCCAACACCACTAGACGAAAACTCACTAGCATATATAAAATGATCATAATCAAACTCAACAAATGCTAAAGATTTTTTCCAAGTGTTGACAAAACTCGGAATATCATCTAAATAAATATTATCATATTTCCCAAAGAAAGAATGCAAAATATGATTTAATTTGGAAACATTTATTGCATTAGCTAGTCCAAATGATCTAACTAAACACGCATGACAATCATATCTCAATCCAATCTGATGATAAACACTTTTCACATCAAGTTCAAATGATTGTAAATCATACAAAGAAGATTGCTCTAACGGATATTCATGATTACTATCACTATCAACTAACGACAACTCTTGTAAAGATTGATTAGCATGAAAACCTATCTCAACATATGAATAAGAAAACTTAGATTGAATATCATGCAAATAAGAATATTAAAAACGAGAATATAACGCATGTTCATAAACTAACTCAACAAATATCAAATATCCTCCATAGTTTATGATAAAGACGATTTTACCCTCAAAGTAGCAAACAACAAATTTGTCTAGGGAAGCATGTAAAACATGTTTTAAATAATTCATGAAAATACTAGATGCATTAGTTAATCTAACAGAAATAACTATCCATCTATACACATCACATGTCCTCACAATTTTCCATCCATTACATTTTCTCATGCTAAATTGATTAGCCATTGCCATCACATGGTCATCTTCAAATTTAGACAAAACACAAGAGCTATGTATTTTATCAAGCATATTATCTAAGTAAACAAAATAACAACGATACTTGTTTACAAATTGAAAATCAACGCACAAGCTCGATGTACTATCCTCCTTAGGTACTATGATCTCAAGACAAGCACACGTATTAATGTTCTCTCCTACAATACCCACTTTGGTGAAGTTGGACTCCATCAACTCTCCAGCCCGCCTTGGTAACTCCGCCGTCTCCTCGGGCATACTAAAAGCTGATTGGTATGGAATGATAGCTCATGGTATATCATCAACAACCTGTATAAGAGATAAAACAGAACTAGACAAATAAGAGTTAATCTCGTTAGTATTTAAAAGCTCTGTCTTGTACGAATGTACAGTCATTGGCTTTTCAAAATATAATCCACCTTCCAACTCACTCTCTTTTTCATAGTCACTAATTTCTCTCTTTTCTTTTTGCTCATTCTCTCGCTTGTTCTCAATCTCTCGAATATTTTCAATCTCACTTTTCTCAGCCTCTCTATTTTTTTCATTCTCTCTTTCCTCTTTTCCACTCTCATTCTTTTCATACTCACTTTTTTTGCTTTTTCTTTTTCATTCTCAATCTTTTTTCACTTTCTTTTTGTCGATCACAATCACATGTATTTTCTTCCTCGAAATCATGGACTTTATCTTGAACATTGGAATCTAACAACTCTCATTGGACCGCATATTCTACTCCATCTACCACCTCCCTATGCTGATCTTGCTCTTTTTGCACCTTAGAGATGTTTTGTTACTGCCTCAAATAAGCGTCCCTTAACTAATTGTATGTTCTCCTGATGTCCTCATTTACCTCCATAGAAAATACTGATTTCCTATACACCTTAGGAGTTTCTCTTCGTTGTCTCCATTGTAAATCTTCATGTCTATGAACCATCTTTTCATTATCCCAAGTTGAACGCCTTGAAGATTGTTTTTTATGTCTTGGAGATGCATATTCATTCCTCCTACTAGACTGTACTGGAGCATACCGCTTTCTCATTATGATTTTTAACTCTCTCCACGTCTCGATCGGACATTCTCCATACCTTTTCCTACTACGCACAAATTCAGCCCACCATGTAGTTGCATAACCGGAAAAATCCTAGATCGCCAGTTTGAACTTCTTATGCTCTGAATAATCATAATAGTCAAACTCCCGTTCCTTCCTTTTCTCCCAACTTAAATAAGCATCAGGATTGCGTCTAGCTTGAAAAGATCTCTTTTGCCACTCATAATTATTTTCACAATTATATCTATACATGAATGGTGCAAAACAAAGGTTAGTAGATAAAGAAAATTTTCCTCACACACTTCCTTACGTGTTTCACTCAAACAGTGTATCGCACAATTATGAAATCGCTCGTGTATCGTTCAATTGGCTATTACCCATAATTAATCTCACACTCTCGCCTTTTACCACTCTAATTCCCTCTTATAGGTCCTTCTTGAATTCGCCAAATAAATTTCACAGTTTATCTATCAATTCAACAAGAACTTATCACAAAACAAATATAACAAGATGTAACGTATGATCACCAATAAGAATTCACAATCACCAATTAAACTCTTCTTGAATGGATGATCAATAATCTCAATCCTCAATATTCACGAATACAAATAATAACAACAAATAATAATTTCTTCAATTTTATGTTTTTTGACGAACGAATTTTCTATACTTTTTT
Source organism: Aralia elata (assembly GCA_034770075.1). Lineage (NCBI taxonomy): Eukaryota > Viridiplantae > Streptophyta > Magnoliopsida > Apiales > Araliaceae > Aralia > Aralia elata. The sequence continues at coordinate 72,172,901 of CM068384.1, forward strand.
ATTCCACGATTTTGTTTTTGCTATATAATTTCAAACACGAAAAATAAAGACAAGTAACTTGCTAGGAACTCTGCTTTGATACCAAATGATGGACTCCACGACACAGTTGCGTGAGATGGTCATCGCCCGGATCATTTCTAGCAAGTTATAAGGGGAACGCTCACAACACCTTAACCTTTCGCCTATATTAAGATGAGAACCTTGGTACATTTGTTTACGCAAGGAAGTTTGCGTTGAATGGAATACCAACGACACTTTGACCCAATATCTATAACGAGACAAGAACCAAAAGTACAATCAATGATTGATGTATGATAGAATGACGCCACATATAATTATGATCTATTATATAATAAGTCGATAATTGAATCTCAAGAAAACTAAGAACTAGTCTAGGAATTCTTAAAGAACAAAAAGATGAGAAAATTCTCACAAGTAATTTTATTAATCAAAAAGTTATTTTCCCATTACATAAACCATGTATTCTATTTATACTAATAGAATAAACCTTAAAGAAACCCTAAATTCTAAAAGAAATAAAAATACTAGTTAACAAGTAATTAGGAATCCAATCTATCTAACAAATATCCTAATTACATTAGAAATCTAAAAGATATCAAAAATCATTAAAAATATGGAAATAAATCTAAAAATCAAATCTGGAAAAATGCGTCCTCAAAAATTGCGCACAACATTCTGGCGCCCTAGCGCGGGGTGCGCTGCAAATAACCTTAGAGTAGCGCGAGGCGCACTGGAGGTGCGAGACGCACTTGAAGAGTCACGGGGCGCGCTTGAAGAGGCACAAGGTGTGCTGGAACCTGTCGAGGCTCTGCATAGGTAGTGCGGGCCGCACTACTTCTAGTGCAATCCTAGCACGGGGCGCGCTGGTCTGAAGGAATTGACCGTCATGCCCTTTCAAGTCCCGAACGTGATTCTTTGTCCATTCTTCACTTCTTCCACTATAATTGAATCTTTGTAAAGCTCGAACTAATGAACTTAGAATCATATTCCTCAATGAATGCTTTGATGGGTCTTTTGAATTGGACATCACAACAAGTATTCTTGAGTATTTTTTAGCCCGATCTCTTGAAAATAATTATTAAACCCTATGAACTTGAATTAAAACATTGTTGAAAATTTTTGACCCCCTCATGTGCATGTCATGTGGGCTCTATCCCAGAACTCTATCATAGTCGAAGTTCGACCTAAGCTCTGTCGCATAGCCTAATAAATATATATGTATATATATTCATAAAGTAGTTATTAAGTTGACTTGTGAGAATTGAGTAACTAAACAACTAAATATATGACACTTACGGACTTTGCCTCCTTAAAAGACTGTGAGCCAATAGTGTATACGACTTGGAGCTGGCTACCGTTATTCTTTGCACGCTCTGACTTCTTCTTGAAGTCATCATCATCCCAGTGCGTGCACATAGCCTCCCATACTGCATCGGAGACTATGCAGGGCTGATGATCTCTGATCGTGATCCTGGGTTGGTCATCAACTGCCCGGGTTGCCCTCTATCTCATCTCATACAGCCAGCCGGCGTTGTTCTTAGCGACATGTGCAATAATAACATTGTCGCCGGCTGTCTGAGAGATGTCATCTGCATATCTATAATATAACTATAACAAAAATTTAAATGTTAGGAACTATTAAATTCTACATGCAACGACTATGTACGTATAATTGACTAATTTGAATATGGAAATTAACTTATAAGAAACTCCTTCAAAACGATGTCTATAAATGACGTATTGTACTGTCTGTACTGGCTGAAGCGTATGCACCCAGTCGGGAGGTACGTCAAATAGATAGCGTGTACGGTCGCCTTAGCGACCGGGTCTAGTATACTACAGTAAAAATATAAGAATATTGTTACATTAATTGTGTCATGCAATAAATTATATAAATTCACCTTATTATTTTTTGTCATTTAATACTTACTGTGCAGAGCTGACACCCAATCGGACTGTTTGTGGAACTGCCGGCAGACGGCCAAAGATACCGAGGTTAGGCCCTTGGTCTCGTCGATGACGAGCATCTGGAATTATTAAAAAATTTGAGTCAAAATACATAAACTAATGCAAATTAACAGATAGTGAAATCACACCTGTCAAATTACTTACTTACTCCTGAAGAAAAGCCTCCAGCTTGGCTTGCGTCTCCGGATCCCGATCGCCCACTACCGCGACAACATCCACCATTATGTCTAGCCATAGATATACTACTGAAATAATGAAAATAACACTTATGAATTTGAAATTAAATTACTTAAATATAATATATTAATATTATATTATTCACTATTTTGAAATAAGTTTAAAGGTTGTACGTCAATATCAAACCCGTTAGATTCATCGATATCATTATCGGATTCAATCTCTTCCTCATCATCATCATCGATATCAGTTTCGTCGTCGTTATCATCTTCAACAACAACATACTCATTCACGACTACGTCATCTTCGCCTTCCTCATCCTCGGGTACGTCAACTACATCATTTGTCATCACATCTTCATCATTTAGTAGTACCTGGTTGGGATTACTAACATCTTCTTGTAATGCTTCATCCTGTTAGGAATCACATGGTTAAATTTGATGTTGTAATATTAATCTATTTATGCTTGAGTAGTTGAAATGTAAAGTCCTTAAGGTTGATATGATGTACAAGGACTTAGATAGAAAAGATCAAAACTATTAGATTGATCTTAAAAGTGCCACAATAGCTGATCGTAGAATAGCCAGAGAATGATCGAAGAAACAGTCAGCTAAGGCAACATAGAGTCCTCTCTCGGCAGATTGTAGAGTCTACTCGGTAGAGCGTAGAGTTCTCTCGACGGATTGTAGAGTCCTCTCGGTAGAGCGCAGAGTTCTCTCGGTAGATCGTAGAGTCCTCTCGACAGAGCGTAGAGTTCTCTCGGCAGATCATAGAGTCTTCTCGGCAGATCGTAGAGTCTTCTCGGTAGATCGTAGAGTCCTCTTGGCAGATCGTAGAGTCCTATCTGCGAATCGCAGAATCCTCTCTCAATATCATAGAGTCATCTCTACCTGAGCTTTTAAGATAAAGTCAGCACAACTGAAGAAGATCATAAGACAGACATCAAGTCTTATCAAAGACCATAGAGCAGATCAGATAGTAACTCAATGATCCCTCTGATGACACTTTGACTAGCAAGAACGTAGAGTCATGACACAGTATCAGTCAAGCACTCTACGAACCTCATCTGACAAAAGGATCAAGAACTGAATAGAATACTTCTATGATGCCCATAATGGATTACAATATCCATGTCTGATGGGAAGTCTGCCCAAGACAGTTGCTGAATACTTAAATTGATCTAAATAAAGAAATCTGTGACAACGGGGAACAAACAACTATGATATGCAGAAAGTCAGAACATTATCTTGGAGCAAGTTAATGGATGCTGACTCACCCCACTACTCAGCACAATAAGAAATGAACTATTTCTAAAGTTCAGCAATAGATCTCAAATAAAAATATCAAATGCAACGATCTCATCACAACGGGAGGATTCAGAGGATCTATATATGGCAAACAGACTGAAGATTACGATCAAGCAAGTACAAACAATAAGATCCACACCAGTCTGAGCCTCACCTTACGACCAAAAGGAAAACATCTTGCTTCGCTACTAAGTTCATCAGAACTCATGCTTAAGGCAATTTAGTAGCACAACACACTCTCTTATTGAAGTGTAACGGTTCCAATGCTGCTGGTCTTGAAGAGTACTAAGTGTACTGAAAATTCTAAGACGGAAGGTCTTAGTTTGTAGTGTTCCAAGTCTGCTGGGCTTGAAGAGTTCTTAGTGAACTAGAGTTCTAAGGCTACTGGTCTTGAAAAGTACTTAGTGTACTAGGAGTTCCAAGGCTACGGGTCTTGAAAGAATCTCAATGATTCAAGTTGTAACGATATCCTTAGTGGATTTGCTACTCGAGGAGTAGAACAGTGGAGTAGGAGTCTTGAGTACTCTGAACCACTTAAAAGTCTTATTTTCTTCACATTCTGCTTCATAACTGCTATAACTGCTACATCATTGCTTTATCACTTCAACTATCTTTGGTCTATATTTCGAGGAGGGTTTAAACTATCATTAATTCCGCTATGCTTAATTACTTGTTAATTAATCAGATAAGTCACTCTCTTTAAAATAAGGAAAAAGTTTTTAAAGAATCTATTCAACCCCCCCCTCTAGATATCTTTTGTGCCTCCGGAAACTAACAATTGGTATCAGAGCAGGTTCTTACTTTTAAAGTTTAACACGCTTAAGTGGATCAATGGCACAAACCAGAAATGGTTCTGAGCTAGGTGGTGGAAATAAACCACCTCCTTGTAATAAAGAAAAGTTTGCTAACTGGAAAAGTTCGTATGCAGGCATACATGGATGCAATCGATGAAGATATACTTGATGTTATAATCAATAGGCCCTATTGATTACAACATCAAGTAAGAGACTGATCATGCACTACTGATCATGTATGAAGGGACTGAAGAAGTAAGAGAAAACAAACAGTCTTTGCTTACACAACAATATGAAATGTTCACCCACATCTCCGGTGAAAATATTACTTCCATATTTGAAAGATTCAACATGCTACTCAACTCTCTTCGAGTATACGGAAAGATCTATCCAAACAAGGATCTTATCATCAAGTTCATGAGATCCTTACCAAGCAAATGGATGCCAAGACCATTGCCATCAAAGAATCAAAGAACCTTCATGAGATGACTCTGCATATGCTATATAGAAATCTTCTCACCTTTGACCTGAAGCTACTCCAACGAGCAGAAACCTTGTCAGAAGTTAAGAAAAAAGAACGAGGAGTTGCACTCAAAGCATCTACATCAAAGACCCTTGCCAACAACGAATCTGACTCTGATGATGAAAAAATCAGTGATGAAGGAGCAACAATGCTAGTCAGACATTTCAAGAAGTTCATTAACAACCGGCAAAAAAGGTTCAATAATAGAAACAACAAAGAATAAACAAACGACTTATGGTACAACTACAAACAACCAGGACACTTCATTGCAAATTGTCCCAAACCTCCAAGGGAAGAACTGAAGAAGAAAAAGAGTGATTCCAAAAGCCATCACAAATTCAAGATGAAAGGCAGAGGCTTTGTAGCTGAAAGTTCATGGAGTGATTCAGACAAAGACTCAAATGCTAAATCAAGTGAAGATGATGAACCGCACAAAACAAATATGTGCTTAATGGCCAAAGAAGGAAAGAGCAAACAAACTAAAGAATTCAATATAGATGAGGTATTTGACTTTTACTTTCTTGATTTAACTATTGATGATCTTAGAGAAGGAATGCATGACTCCATGATAGAATTGTATAAATACATAAAAATGTTTAAAGTTCTATCAAAGGATCATTCCCTTCTTCAAGAGGAAAAAAAGAGAGCAATCAAATAGTTGGAAACTGCTCTACGAACTACTAACTCTTGCACCAATCTTGAAGTTGGACAACCTGAGACAGATAACTGAGCTGAGTACTCAAAAAGAACTAATTCTTGTGTCTAAAATTCAGGAACTTGAGAAAACTATTTCAATATGGAATAAGTCTTCTCTGTCTATGGACTCCCTGATTTCTAGTCAGAGATCAACAGCCAGTAAGTCAGGTCTGGGATTCTGTAAACCCTCTTCAGAATCTTCTGTGGATAAAACTGTGGAAATAAATGAAAACTCTCCTAATTTAAATAAGGGAATTGTATTTGTCAAAGTAGCATATGTTGAAGGGTTAAAACATAACCTTCTCAGTATTAGCCAGCTTTGTGATAAAGGTCATCAAGTCACCTTCCTCAACAATCAATGTTAAGTCAGAGATCTGAAGACTAGCTCATTAAAGCTAATAGGAACCAGAGAAGGAAATGTCTACATCATCAACCTTGCTGATCTAAGCTCTGATGAGGCAATATGTTTTCTTGCCAAAGCTTCTGAAGATCTTTGCGGGCTATGACATATGAGGTTATCTCATCTAAACTTCAAATGTATGTCCAAACTACCCTCTAAAGACCTTGTTGCAGGATTGCCAAAGTTCAACTTCATCAAAGAAAAACCCTACAAAGTATGTCAGTTTGGAAAGCAAATAAAAAGCTCATTCAAAGGCAAAGTAGTCAACTCAAACGACAAGCCCCTTCAATTGCTACACATGGATCTTTTTGGACCAATCCCAACTTCAAGCCTTGGAGGAAAAAGATATTCTTTAGTTGTAGTAGATGACTACACTAGATTCACATAAGTATTCTTCTTAAGATCTAAAGATGAAACCAGTTCTCAACTCATCAAGCTATTTAACTTGATCATGAATGAGAAAGAAGAGAAGATCAATGCTATTAAAAGTGATCATGGAAGAGAATTTGATTTCTTAATAGTTAACCAGTTTTGTGGAGAGAATGGCATAAGTCACAACTTCTCAGCTCTAAGAACTCCTCAACAAAATGGAGTGGTTGAAAGAAAAAACATGACACTCATTGAAGCAGGACGGACTTTACTTGCAGCTGCCCATCTTCCTGATTAATTTTGGGCTAAAGCTATCAACACTGCTTGCTACACTCAAAACAGGTCTCTTATTCACTCCACTCTCAAGAGAACTCCCTATGAATTATGGAAAGGAAGAAAGCCAAACATAAGCTCTTTTCATGCTTTTGGATGTCTCTGTTACATTCTCAATAATGGTAAAAAGTATCTGACCAAATTCCAACCTAAGTCAGATGAAGGAATCTTCCTTGGTTATGCTACTGATAGTAAGGCATACATAGTGTTCAACAAAGAATCACTAAGTGTTGAAGTCTCTATTCATGTCATATTTGGTGAATTAGAATCAAAGAAGAAAGTCATTTCACTCAATGATTCAGCAGAAAATAACTTTACGATCGTAAAGTCCAAAATCGTAGAGTTTGGCACTACGATCGTCGAGCCAGAAGTAGAAATCGTCGAGTAAGAAGAAGAAATTGTATAATACATTGTACCAAATAATGGGAATCTATGACCTGAAGCTAAAGTCAACCTAGAAGAACTAAGACAAGAAAGCACCAGAACTGATGTTCCAAGAAGGAGAAAATAGACAAAGGATCATTCTGAAGATCTCATCATTGGAGATCCCAATGTAAGAGTTAAAACAAGATCTGTAACTCAAAATGAATGCTTCTACCAAAGTTTCCTCTCTCAAATGGAGCCCAAGAAGATTGAAGAAGCCTTGGGAGATTCTAGCTGGATAAAAGCCATGCAACACGAACTCAATCAGTTTGAAAGGAGTAAAGTCTGGAGATTAGTTGAAAGACCAAAGCAGTATCCAGTCATTGGCACCAAATGGGTTTTCAAGAACAAAATGGATGAAGAAGGTGTGATCACGAGGAACAAAGCAAGACTAGTGGCCAAAGGTTACTCATAAGAAGAAGGAATTAACTATGACAAAACCTTTGCTCCAGTTGCAAGATTGGAAGCCATAAGAATATTTCTTGCTCATGCTGCTCACATGAAGTTCAAAGTTTTCCAAATAGATGTCAAGAGTGCTTTTCTGAATGGAGAACTTCAAGAAGAAGTCTATGTGGAACAACCTCCAGGTTTTATCATTCCAACCCTTTCTAATTATGTCTACAGACTAGATAAAGCTCTATATGGTTTAAAACAAGCACCTAGAGCATGGTATGAAACTTTCACAAATTTTCTTATTGAAAAAGGATTCACCAAAGATAGGGTAGACACCACTCTTTTCTTAAGGAAACACAAAGATAAAACATTACTAGTTCAAATCTATGTGGATGATATTATATATGGTTCTACTAATGAAAAGTTGTGTGAAAGGTTTGCCAAGCTAATGGAAAGCAAGTTTGAAATGAGCATGATGGGAGAATTGAACTTCTTCCTTGGGCTTCAAGTGAAGCAAACTGATGAAGGCATTTTCATCAACCAAGCCAAGTACATTAAAGACCTTTGAAGGAAGTATGGCATGGACTCAGCTACCATCATGAAAACTCCCATGGCACCTACAACTAAGCTTGATAAGGATGAGAAAGGTAAAAATATTAATATCACTCAATACAGAGGTATGATAGGCTCTCTCTTATACTTAACTGCTAGTAGACCAGATATTATGTTTGCCACCTGTATCTGCGCTAGATTCCAAGCTGACCCTAAAGAATCACATTTAGTTATTGTAAAGAGGATTCTTAGGTATCTTAAGGGCACTCCTAATTTAGGACTTTGGTATCCTAATGAGTCGCCCTTTAGTCTTATAGGATGCTCAGATAGAGATTATGCAGGCTGTAAAATTGACAGAAAGAGCACAAGTGGAACATGTCAAATGCTTGAAAGTAGCCTTGTATCTTGGTTAAGTAAAAAGCAAAACTCAGTATCAACCTTTACTGCAGAAGCTGAATACATTGCAGCAGGCAGTTGTTGTGCACAAATCTTGTGGATGAAAAATCAGCTAGCTGATTATGGGTTTGAATTTAAATCTATCCCTATTCATTGTGATAATACCAGTACTATTGCTATAACTCATAATCCTATCATGCATTCAAGAACCAAGCATATAGACATAGGATATCACTTCATTAGAGACCATGTGCAAAATGAAAATATTTCATTATGTTATATTCTTACTGAAAAAATAACTTGCTGATATCTTCATAAAACCTATGGATGTATCTAGATTTAATATGTTAATAAGTGAGTTAGGAATGTTAAATCTACACTCTTAAATATCATGTTTAGTTCCCACTAACTCTGCAGTAAGAAAGCTGTCCAATACGAAAGTCAAGCAGAGTTCGTAGAGTGGAACTTGGCTCACAGCAGTGTTCGTAAAGTGGAAGGGAAATCGTTGAGTGGTCATATGTTCGTAGAGCTCAAAGGAAGCTAAGGGCAAAAAGGTCCTAACCCTCAGAATAAAAGAACATGCCTCCCCTCAGAATTAAACACGTGCCCCACTCAGCAAGAAACCAGGGAAGTTTTCAAATTTACTCATAATTGTTCACTAATGGGCATTTAACTTCCAAAATTCAAACGATGTTCTTTCTCGCTCAAACCCTAGTTTTGAAGTTTCACAAACACTCAGTCAATCTCGTTTTTGTTCAATAAAATCTAAGCAATCCTCAAATGGCACCCACTCCAGTCATCCCTGACAATGAGCTAAACTTTAAAGATTTCTCCACCGTTGATAGGAAATTTCAATAGATCATCTCACTAATAAAGTGTGTTGGACTACAAGAGGCTCTTGAGATAAGTACGAGGGTCTATTCAAAATTGGTAAGAGAATTTTACAGTAATGGAGTCTATGTTGATGGAATCCTGACCACCAAAGCCAAAGACACCTCTATGTCACTTAGTCCGGCAGAGATAAACCTAGCACTATGTTTTAATTCAAAGGGTCTCACATCCCTAAGCTGTATCGATAAAGAAGTAGGGCTAGAACAAATGCATCACGAGGACAATCCGGTGCTAAAAGGCTTAAAGAAAAAGGAATTTCCTCAAAAATATGAATTTCTTGCCAACATTGTGGGCAAATGCATTTTGTGCAAAGACACGGCTCATAACTCAATCAGTGAGTTTCAACTAAAGATCATGATAGCAATCGTCTTCAAAATTAACCTCAATTTTGGAGCCTTGTTGTTAGAGTGGATTGGAAATCGAGTTCAAACTGCTGAGAAGTCCAAAGGGAGTGAGAAAATGCTTTATGGGAGATTCATTAGCATGCTTCTGCAACCAGCTCTGGGCGACAAAATTGGGGACAATGAAGTGAAATCCTCAATGCCAACAGAAAGATCACGAAGAAATTATTTAAAAATTGGAAGAGAAACCCAGTGGAGAACTTACGGATACTTCAATCTGAACTAAGTGCTTAGACAAGTGGAGCAAAAAGGCCCACGGTAAGAAACTAGTCTATTTTAGCAGACCCTGCAGAAGTAAATCAATAACCTCCAGCCCTCAGCAGGAAAAACAAAGGAAAGAAAAAGGTAGTAGAGGTGCTTTAAATGGCAGATGAACCTCAAAGATCAACAAATGAAGCCTTTCAAAGACCTGAACCTTCTGTTGCTCCACAACAGTCATCCTCACCTGCACCACAGAAAAGGGAGAGGCAGCAGCATGGAGAAATCTCTGATGAGACCACGCCAATTCTTAAGGTGTATCAAAAGAAGGGAAAACACAACTTAAAGAAAAGCCTACCTACGATCATTGAAGATCCTAACTCTATGATCGTAGAGTCAATCGCTAAAGATGCTGTTGATCAAGATGCTCAACATGACACTGTTAGTACTAATGAAGAGAAAATGGCTAGGAAGGTTGTTGAACCTGAGCCAAGGAAAATGAAGAAAAGATTGATAACTATAGCTCAAAAGGAGCTCAGAGAAGTAATGCAGAGGATCAAGGCAGAAGAAGGAAGATTGCTGACCTCAGATTAAGGTGCTGCTGATGCTGAGGGGGAGGATTAACTTCAACAAGTGGAAGAATATGAAGAGGAAATTGCTCCAACTGAAGTGGCAGTACAAGAACAAAAACTTAGTTCTCCTACTAAGATGAAAGCTACAACTATAGGGGAGCAACCAGAAGTTGATAAACCTAGAAGTGCTGATATTGAGGGGGAGAAATCTGATGCTCCTTAGCCATTTCATGCTCAGGATGAGGAAGATATATTGGGTAAAGACACAGAAGATGTCGATGCTATAGAAATCAGTGATGGAGGAAGTGATGATAGTGAAGAACAGAGTCTAAAAATCATTGTTATAGGCAGAAATGAAGAAAGGTGCATCAACTACAACTGGTTATTCTCATACTTACCAAGGATGTCCTTTCATCAAGCCCTAATCCTCAACTCTTGGGATCACATGTTCTAGGCATTCAAAGCTTATCCATCAATTTCAGTGCTTACCCAAGGTTTTCCTAGCAAGGTTATCTTTGCTCAAAAGTTGTTTACCAATAGACCATCACACTCCAACCAGCAAAAGGTATACTTTGTCTCTCCATCCTTCAAAATAAATCATTCTCCATCACCAAATTGCTACACATTTGATGAAAAACCAAAATGGATTGAGGTGGTCCCTGATCCAAGAAACCAGTTTCTAGTTATAGGGTCTCAACACTCTGTAACTAATGGACCTAATATACAACTATCTTCAGTCCAAGAGTTCCCACACTCTACGACAAATGACCAGGTCGGGCTTCCGAAACCAAACGTAGAGTTATCTCACCCTATGATTGACTCTACGATCGTAGAGTATGATGACACTACCATTGCCCCTCAAGTAGTCTCCTCTTCCACACAGCAAACCACTGCCCTAATCGCTCCCACTGATATTCCATCCTCTTCCAATCACGAGTACTTTGATATTATCATTGCTTTATCAAATCTTCAAAGTAACCAGAAGGAACCAGCTTTAATATAGGTCAAATAGATCCTTGAACGAGTCAACATTCTTCCCACTAAAGATCAGATGGCCGACCTCACAGCACATATGGCAACCGATATGGAGGAAAATCTTGAAGCAAATTCTCTAGACCTTCATCAAAAACTTGACAGGGTCATTAATGCTGCAAATAATCACTCCAACAGTCTGGGTACTGTACTAACCAACCGGCTGAGAGGAATACTTAGAGAATTGATGGCAGGAATTGAACAAAGGGATAACCTCTATCAGGCTAAAATTGCCAAACACAACGCCACGGTTATTTCCCTCTAGCAAGTTATTGAATAATCCAATAAGGCCACTAATGACCGAATTCTTGAGCTTCGCGACTCCATTCACAATTTTAAGGAAGCCTCCCTTCAACAAATTCAAAGAACAGATGTCACCCTAGCCTTAGTTCATCAACAGAGAATATAGACTGAAGCCATGGTCGACAAAAATAGAAGCGACATTTTTCAGTCTCGCTCCCAAATGCAAGAGTTGGTAAGCGGTCTGCAACAGTTATCCCAAGACGTTCGAACCCTGGATGCTAACATAAAGGGGGAGAATAGTCAACATCATAGTCGACATCACAAGGGAGAATCAAGCACTAGAAGCAAGCATGGGGAGGAACAACGTAGGAAACCAACAACTCCATCAAACCCCCATGATAAGCCCATCAATGCTATTCCAATAAGGAGTGAAATTCCCGGTTCCTCCAAAAGACAACCTGATGTAACCCCCACAGGAATAAGCATACCATCAGGCAATCCTACGCTTCTAAATTGCAATCTTCATGGGACTCACCCTTATGGAGAAAAAGGAAGTCATGTGCCATCTTTTGGGCTTCATTAAGAGCAAATTAAAGAATTTTAACTCATGACGGACGAACAAAGAGAAAGGCGAAGACAAAAAGTGGCATACGAATGAGCAAATCCCCTAAGAACCAAAAGGGGATCAAGAAGGAGTTAAGCTTTTGTATTCTGTATTTCTCATTATTTTTATAACTGCTATACATTGTAATACTCAACTAAAACATCAATAAAATTCATGCTTTTATCTAGAAATACAGTTGCTCACTGTACCTTAAGACATGTTTAAATTTTAGATAAGCAATTGCATTTGAATTGATGATATGATTCGAAACTACTGGTTTATGTCAACATCAAATAGGGGGAGATTGTTAGGAATCACATGGTTAAATTTGATGTTGTAATATTAATGTATTTATGCTTGAGTAGTTGAAATGTAAAGTCCTTAAGGTTGATATGTTGTACAAGGACTTAGATAGAAAAGATCAAAGCTACTAGGTTGATCTTAAAAGTGCCACAATAGCTGATCGTAGAACAGCCAGAGAATGATCGAAGAAACAATTAGCTAAGGCCGCGTAGAGACCTCTCTCGGTGGATTGTAGAGTCCTCTCGGCAGAGTATAAAGTTCTCTCGACGGATCGTAGAGTCCTCTCGGCAGAACGTAGAGTTCTCTCGGCAAATCGTAGAGTCCTCTCGGCAGATCGTAGAGTCCTCTCGGTAGATCGTAGAGTCCTCTCTACAAATCGTAGAATCTGTGACACCCCTAAATTCGGGTACTTCGTTTCCACAGGATTTGGTGTTCACTATCCAAATACATCACATCACATCTAACTACTCATTCAAATATGAATGAAAACTCTTAATTAAAATAGAAATCTCCCATTAAAAGGTTACAACATATTTAACAAATAAATCCTAGGTCATCTAACCTTAACAAAACATCAATGCGAAAACATAACTTAAGTCTATTACATAAACAACATCTAAACAAATATAACAAGTCTTCATCACTTGTTTGCTTTTCCTTTACCCTTACTAGTGGATGGCTCGTCAGTTCTTTCAACTTTAGCTGCAATGTTATTATGCAAGGGTGAGCAATGATTGCCCAGCAAGTAACACAATAAAATAATAAATAACATGCGAAATAATCAACGAATATCGAATAATCGAATTCTCGGCTTTTGAATCAAAGTTTGAATACAAGAATCAAAAGAACATCTGAGGGTCTTAAGACCACGAACTATGTCCTAGGTTATCAAGTATTTCTACTTTGAACCTTTAACAGTCGTAAGACTATATGGACCTTACTTCTCGTACTTAGGGGGATCATCCCTTTGTACCATGTATGTGCACAACATCTAAACGCTAACGCATAAAATAATCCCCTATAAAAGGGTTGTTCATCTCAGTTTGACATCAGAGTCCGCACCAAAGAAAGTTTCGTTTAGATTTACTTCAATAACGTTTCTAGAATTTAGAACGCTCATCAACTATGGACTAGTCGAATCAATAGGGGTTCGCTAGTCAATCAAGGCTCAATAAAATGTAATTGATATTTGAGAATCAAAGACTGAATCTCACAAAAGATACAATTGAATAAACTCTATATAATTGAAGTATTACAAAGACGAAATTAAAACGTCTCATTGAATCCATGAAATTGAATGGAATAGAAATAATAACTTGCTCAAGTAAGTAATAACATTATGAAGCTTGCATGATAAGAGAATGAAGTTCAGGAACTTGTGTAATTGAAATCAAGGTAGTATTAAGAAGCTTGCTTTCAACGAAATAAAAGATTAAGGGTAGAAAACTTGCATAAACGTAAAAAGTAAGGATAAAATACTTGCTTTCAACGAAATAAAAAGATTAGGAGTAGTAAACTTGCTCAATGTAAGAGTGAATTCAGAAAACTTGCCTCGTGCGTAGATTACAAATTAAAATTCATGTTCTTTAATCAACCTATACATTTTGTTTATAAAGCAGTAACAATAATTAGTTACAGTATTATAAACACTTCAGGATTCATTTTCATTCGATTTCATCTTAATATCTCAATTGTTGTCTGATAATCAATAGGTATTTGCTTATCATTCATCATAGTATCTTATTATTCATTTAATACATTAGTCTTGGCTTTAAACATGTATATGAGCACAAAGAAAAAAAAAATAAATTTTTGATTTTCTATTCCACCGCCGGGGCGATGAGTTTTCTTTACAAAAGGCCGTCGGGGTGCCTCTACCGTCAGGGCAACAATTATACTTCATTTTGGGCGCTGGGGCGAGGTCATCGTCGGGGCGACCAAATCAGTGCATTTCTACCGTCGGGGCAGTGACACCGCCAGGGCGCTAATTCTAGTATATTTCCACCGCCGGGGCGGTGGACCCAAATGTCAGTTCCTGCAGTTCACGAAGAACATAGAAAAAAGCCAAATTTGGCCAAAGTTTTTCACGATTCACTGATTTAATTACTACCCATACATCATATGTGCTATAAAACTAAAACCCATTATAAACACAATGATTTTAACATCACAGACAATCTAAACAACCAATTAAAGGCTAAAAATTTCACTGTTCATACTTTATTAACATGTTTTGATACAGTTAACGTAATTAACCACTATGAATTCGTTTCTTAACCAATTCAACCCGTTTAACTTTTGTTTTCTTCGTTTTTACATGCATAAACATAATTAGTCATCAATTTAACCAATTTACATGCAAAACAAGCATTAATTTTATACATATAGTTCATATTCATATATAACTACTCTGTAAGTTTCTAAATTCTAATATAAACGTAATTTCATGGATTTAATTACTCTAAATCACATATAAATCATATAAAATACATATATACATGCTTACAAACATCTAACATCAATTTATTAAAAATTTAGCCATAGAATTTACTTTACAAAAAACTTAAGATGTTCATGGAATAAAACTCATAAGAACATAATTTAAGGTTTGAATTCAAGGAATTACCTTGATTGGTGCTTAGATTATGCAACAATTGAAATAATTTCTTCTCAATTCTCCAATTCTTCTCAAAATTCTCTCTTTTTCTCTCTGAATTAGTTTTTATGAACTGATGAACAATGATGCGTATCAAATAAAATGGCAGAGTGTGGTCGTCAGTTAATCCCATAATGGGTTAACTGACTCCAATCCCCACTAAGGCTATGTTTGGCTAATCATTTATTCCTCCTTTCTAATTTATTATAATAATTTGTTTATAGTATACTTCATGTCACATATTTAATCAATTAAATAATCTCATTTAAATTGATTAAATAAAATAGAATAATTCTACATTAAATCACATAGTCACATAAATAAAATTCTCCTTTATTAATAATAAAAAATTATTAAATCTCTAATTAAATATTAAATTAATTAAAAATAACATTATGCTTATTTAAATAATGTATTTAATCAAATAAACTCAATTAAACACATAGTTTGAATATAAAAATTCTCCACATCAATTTAACTAATGTAACAGATATAATTAAATTAATCTACCACAAATTCATCAATTAATTATTTAATTCAATAAATAAATCTTCAAAAAATATTTATTTAATTCAAAAAATAGTTAAATTAAATTACAAAATTCTCGTTCGTCACAGAATCCTCTCATGACATCGTAGAGTCATCTCTGCCTGAGCTTTCAAGATTAAGTCAGCACAACTGAAGAAGATCATAAGACAGGTATTAAGTCTTATCAAAGACCATAAAGCAGATCAGACAATAACTCAATGATCCCTCTGATGACACTATGACTAGCAAGAACGTAGAGTCATGACACAGTATTAGTCAAGCACTCTACGAACCTCATCTGACAAAAGGATAAAGAACTGAATAGAATACTTCTATGATGCCCATAATGGATTACAATATCCATGTCTGATGGGAAGTCTGCCCAAGACAGTTGCTAAATACTTAAATTGATCTAAATAAAGAAATCCGTGATAGCGGGGAACAAACAACTATGATCTATAGAAAGTCAGAACATTATCTTGGAGCAAGTTAATGAATGCTGACTCACCCCACTACTCAGTACAACAAGAAATAAACTATTTCTAAAGTTCAGTAATAGATCTTAAACGGAAATATCAGATGCAATGATCTCATCACGACGGGAGGATTCAGAGGATCTATATATAGCAAACAGACTGGAGATTACGATCAAGCAAGTACAAATAATAAGATCTACACCAGTCTAAGCCTCACTCTACGACCAAAAGGAAAACATCTTGCTTCGCTACTAAGTTCATCAGAACTCATGCTTAAGGCAACTTAGTGGCACAACACTCTCTTATTGAAATGTAACAGTTCCACGGCTGCTGGTCTTGAAGAGTACTAAGTGTACTGAAAATTCTAAGACGGAAGGTCTTAGTTAGTAGTGTTCTAAGTCTGCTGGGCTTGAAGAGTTCTTAGTGAACTAGAGTTCCAAGGTTGCTGGTCTTGAAGAGTACTTCGTGTACTAAGAGTTCCAAGGTTGCGGGTCTTAAAGGAATCTCAGTGATTCAAGTTGTAACGATATCCTTAGAGGATTTGCTACTCAAGGAGTAGAACAATGGAATAGGAGTCTTGAGTACTCTGAACCACTTAAAAGTCTTGTATTCTTTACATTATGCTTCATAACTGTTATAGCTGCTACATCATTGCTTTATCAGTTCAGCTATCTTTGGTCTATCTGAAAGTAGTATGCACACAAGCCAAACATATTTGATATGATGTAGCATATACTGTGTAATCTTATTCGGTTATTAAAGGCATTTTACATTATCTACATGGTGTTGTTATATTAAATGTGATATACCCATAGTTTTGAGCAATGCTTTTAGAATCATGATGGGGATCATGCTAATGAGATCTAAATTCTAGATAGCTCACAAACTAAAATCATTCCTAATCGTTGGATTACTAAAAAGGGGATTAATGAATCCGGATAAATTAGTACATACACTCTTATGAAAAGGATGGTTGATCTCATAATCATTTGTATGGAGACACTAAAGCAAGTATGTAGGTGCTTATTAGAGAATAAGTTCACTAAACGTGGCTCGCTAAGGAATACCTAATGGAGTTTTACTCGCCTGTCAATAGGAATTCCTCTAGTGATAGTAGTACAAGTGATCCATGGACTTGAGATCATCATAGTATCTTGTGTATGATGAGTTATACTTTGACATGTCCCTTAAGACCTTTAAGGTATATCAAAGGGTGTGATTGAGTATAATAAGTTATACATGGAGATAGGTGAATGATCAACAAAGAATCTACCACTTCTAGTAAACGGAGACAATGTCCTATGTGATTCGATAAATGACAACTCAGAAGTCTTTGGCCAAAGCAGAATGAAATTAGAAAGGAGTTTCTAATTTGCATTAATCAGAGTTGTGCATTTGAGAATCGAAATACATATAATTAAATAAAATAATACTTGACAGTAATTCTATGTCTTATATTTAATTGCGATATTGTATGGTAGAAGGATTAAATTGTACGGTTACTATGCACTGAAAAGTTCTTTTGTGAATGTTGAAATCTATATTATCTGGAAAGTCGTTGATCGCTAAGGGGGCTTACCCTTATTGTAGAATAAATATTATTTATTTAAATAAGTTAAATAGTTTAATTTATTTATTTAAATAAGATTAGAATTGTTCTAATTAATTTATTCACAACCGGTTTAATATGGAGAACCTAAAGGGTCACACCGTAAAAAGAAAAATATTTGTTTAAGAAGTAAATGGTATAATTGTAATAATAAGTTAAGTGTATTTAATTTAATCTATGGAGATAGAATAAATTAAATAGCTTAATATTTATTATTTAATATTTTGGAAATATTAAATATAAATTAATAAAAGGAGTCTTATTATTATTATTACTGTTATTATTATTTAGTTCCTAAAAGGGTTTGGGAATTAATTAATAAAAGTACTCTCATAAATTTCTAATTGGATTAGGAGTTTAATTAATTAAAGGAGTTTAATTAAAATAAAAACCCTAATCCTAAATAGATTAGGAGGGTTCTCTATATCTATAAATAAGAGAAGTCTTATCATGATTTAGGATTAGACAATTACACTCTCTTCCATAAGAATTAGAGAGAGAGAGTACTTGCAATTTCTATAGAGATAGAAACTAGGGTTTTGCCAATACCCATCTTCTTGAACAACTATTATTCCTTGGTGGATCACCTCTAGAGGCCAAACACTTGGGTGGCTAATGTTGATCAAAGGAAGGAATTTAATCGGTGGAATTCAAGGAGAACGCGAAGGAATTGGAGGTGAAGTTGTACTTGAGGAAGCTTTGATTCACGAGGGTATAATTCTATATCTCTATCTCTTTCGTTTAATTGATAATTGATCACAAGGATGATCATGGTGATGGTTTGTATGAAAATTTTAAAATCCGTTTTATTGCGCTTCCGCACTATTTATGTAATTTGATTGCATGTTCGCGATATATACAAACCTAATAGTGGTATCAGAGCATAATCTTGTGCTAATTATCGATTTTGATGATTCCATGTGTGTATGGTATGCGATTGGATCGAAATTTTTGGGTAGAATCTGTTTTTCTGAATCTGCTACGCGGCACAGCTGCGCCGTTTCCAATTCATTCTGGAGCGTAGCTGGGTCCAAACCCAGAAAGTCATTTCTGGGGTTCAGCGCAGCTACACCGTTTCCCAGTTCATTCTGGGCGCAGCTGCGCCGGACAGCAGAATCCGAAAAAAAATATTTTTTCCTTCAATTAAAATAAATGGTTTATTTAATTGGTATAAGTTTAAAATAAAGATGTTTATTTTATCTGGAATAGGATTTCAGATTGCTAAAATTAAAGGAGTTTAATTTGGATTTGATTTTTGATTAAAATAAAAGAGTTTATTTTGTTTCAAAACTAAATATTAGCAAAACGTTTGCCCATTAATTGATATCAATGCATATATAGAATTGTTTTATTATTCATGAGATGAATGTTATTTATTGATACATATGGAGATATGTATGATAATAAATAGGGATTGATTATGGACTACTGACCAATGTGTGATTGGATTTATTTTAGTGGATGCTTGAATGAATGGGTTTTTATAAATAGGGTCTGTGTACCTCGTCTTCTCTAGTTTTTCTTGATGTAAATTCTATCTTCCTCCTATGTACCTCCCCTTGACTGCTGATCAAGATTTCTATTTATTGTAAATAGTTTATTGTGTAGGTTTAGTTAGAATTACTTGAAGAATGGGAGACCAAGGAGCAAGGAGCGCTTGAAGACCCGTTTGTAATGGAGTCTGGATTTAAATATAATAGTTATATTTAAATTTTGTTCTTACACCCTAGGTTTGACCTTTTGGTTCACTTGGTGGCTCTAGCGAACCAAACTAGAATAAAAGTCCATAATCAATCCGGGTAGAATATAGTATTTTATATGTGCATGCTTACTATGTATATATTATATATTATACAACATGTTTCACATGTTAAATAATATGACGCGTATTATATATATATATATATATATATATATATATGTGTGTGTGTGTGTGTGTGTGTGTGTGCATGCACGCTAAACAAGATGAGACAAATAATAACAATCCCCTCAAAGAAATTATATTAAGTTCTAAGCATTCAAAGATATTTGGAATATCGAACGTCGCCTTCTAGCATGGTAAAACAATAGAGTATTAAATATTTAATATGAGTTTGTTGTGTCACCACAAGGCAAGTATTAAATATTTAAGATGTTGCATTATCACATTTGATGCTTATTAAGGAATTAAACATTACTGTTTTGTTGTGTCACCATAAGGACGGTATTTTTCTCTTCACATATATGGAAGTGCTAGGTTGGACTTAACTTGGATAATTTTGATTCGGATGTGCCACCACTTGATCAAAATAATCTAAGAGGCAAAATACAAGGAGTTACATAGTGATGTAATTGACAATAGTTGTCTACCTATTTATTTATATATCGTTTGTTGTGTCAGCACAAGGATATATATATTTGAAATGGGATCCTTATTCTCACTATCAAATCTTTAATTAGAATTGTCGAACTATATATTGAGGGTAATATAGTTTGATGAAAATAGTGAGGTACCAATTTAAAATAAAGACCTAATTTATTTTGGTAATTAATTAAGAAATGAATATATACTAAAATGTTGTTAAATTACAAATTCATTTACAGAATTTTACAATGTCTAATTTTACTATCACTGCGGAGCATATTAGATGCTAATTAACCGGACCAAATTAAAAGGACTGGTTAAAGAATTTGAGAATAGTTCTCAAGGCTGAAAAGCTATCTTATGTTCTTAATATGCTTATCCCTGCAATGGTTGCAGACAATGCCTCAGAGGAAGAGATTGCTACTTTTAGAAAGTGGCAAGATGATGCACAGTTGGCTTAATGCATCATACTTGCATCCATGAGTAACGAGCTTCAGCGTCAACATGAAACTATGGATGCTCCTACTGTACTCCTGCACATTCAAGGAGTTGAAGGGTGAGGAAAGTAGGACTATTAGATATCAGATATCTAAGGAGCTTTTCCAATCTAGAATGACCGATGGCACTACAGTACATACATATGTCCTAAACTGATCAATCTGATTGAACAATTGGGACAACTGAGCTTTAATGGATGGAAGTTGATCCAAGATTTGATCTTGCAATCACTTCCGGACTCTTTCTCACAAATTGTTGTTAATTTTCACATGAACAAGCTATATGTCAGCTTGCCTGAGTTGCTTAAACATGTTGAAAACTGTAAAGAGTCACTTTCCAACTAAGAAAGACCAAGTCTTACTGGTAGATGATTCTTCCAGGAAGCGGAAGAGGGCCAAAGGATCTTCTTAAAAGAAGAAAAATTCAAAGAAGGTAAATGAAAAAGGCAAAAACAAAGGACAATAAGAACAAGACTGATGCAGATAGCAAATGAATTTGCTTCCACTGCAATAAGCCTAGATACTAGAAAGGAAACTGTAAGGAGAATCTTACAGAGGCTAACCAGAAGAAGCTTAGTGAAGCTTCGGTTACAAATATAGGTTTGTTTATGATTAAAATAAATCTTTCTGTAAGTCAAGGTTCTACTTGGGTATTGGATACCAGCTGTAGTTCTCACGTATGCAATCCAATGCAGAGACTAAGTAGAAGTAAAAAGCTAAACAAAGAGTAAGTAATCTTATGTGTGGGAATGGAGCAAAGGTTGCTGAATTAACTATAGGAACTTATAGTTTAGCATTCCCTACGGGCAAGTCTATTAAGTTAATAAGTTGTTATTATGTTCCAGTTCTCATTAGAAATATTAGAATTTTCGTTGTTGGACAAGGAAGGTTCTGGTATTATATTTAAGAACAAATGTTGTTCTATTTATAATGATAATATTTTGTTTGAAACTGGAAGATTACTTGATAGACTTTGTATACTTGACTTACATGAAAAACATTTTGCAAATTGAACAAACTAATAAATGAAAAAGAGATGGTCATTCAAAGAGTTGAATGTGTTTATTTGATAAAATACAAGTCTGAATCTTTTGAAATGATCAAAGAATTCAGAAGTGAAACATATTGACAAAGTATTAAGATTCTTTGATCAGATCGAGGAAGGAATACTTGTGCAACGAGTTTCTAGATCATCTCAAAATGGTAGTTTCTCATAATGGACACCTCCTGATATGCAATAATTGATTAGTGTATCTGAAAAGGAGAAATTGTACCTTGTTGGACATGGTGCAGTCCATAATGATTTTTACCGACATTCTAGTATCCATCTGGGGTTATGCCCTAGAAACGGCTGCATATCTACAGAAATAAGGTAACCTCAAAAATCCGAGCCCAAGACTTCATAAAGGTTATGGAAAGGGAGGATTCTTACTCTTAAGTATGTTAAGATAAGGGGTTGTCCAGCTTATGTGAAAAGGTTTCAAAGATAAGTTTGGGACAAAATCTGACAAGTGCAGACTTGTGGGATATCCTAAAGAAAGTTTAGGGTATTATTACTATAATCTTACACGCTGCCTTTTTAGATAAAGGTGTTTATCATTAAAGGAGCTAGTGGGAGGGTAATAGATCTTGAAGGAGAGTTCAAGAACCACAAAGCACTTTACGTCAAACCGAGGAACCTGTAGATAGACCTATTGTACCACAACCGAATCGTAAATCTGGAAGAGTACCGAAGATACCTAGGAGGTATGGATTCATTATAGAGGATGATGATCCAGTTATATACGATAAGGCTATGAGTAGAAGACACTAAGAGAAATGGTAGATGGGCATGAAATCCGAAATGGACTCCATGTATGAGAACCAAGTATAGACTTTGTTTACTCCACAAAAGGGCATAGTGCCTAGAGGGTGAATATGGGTCTTTAAGAGAAAGGCTGGGGCAAATGGCAAGGTGGAGACCTATAAGACCAGACTTGTTTAAAAGGTTTTTCAAGTGAATGAGTTGACTGTGATAAAACCATAATACCGGGTAATGCTCAAGTCCATTTGGATTTTGCTTGTGATTGAAGCTTATTACGAAATCTGGCAAAATGGATGTGGAGACACCCTTCCTCAATGAAGACTTGAGGAGAATGTACGTATGATACAGCCAGAGGAATTTGTTTCAAAGGTTGAAGCAAATCGTGTTTTAAGCTACAATGATCTATTGATGGATTGAAGCAAGCTTCTCAAAGATGGAACATTCGTTTTGATGAGACAATCAAAAGAGTTTGATTTTATCAAAAATGAGAATGAACCTTGTGTGTACAAAAGGGTCAGTGGGAGCGCTGTGACATTTTTGGTATTATATGTTGATATACTACTGATAAGGAATAACACACCAACGCTACAATCAGTAAAGATAAAATTGTCTAAACATTCCTCCATGAATGACTTGGGAGGAGCATCCTATAAATTGGAGATATAAATCTATATAGATAGATTTAAAAGGATGTTCGGCTTGACCCAAGGAACGTATATTTATTTGATGCTAAAAGCGTTTAGCATGGCAAACTCCAAGAAAGGTCTCATGATGATGAGTCATGAAGTGTATCTCTCTAAAATTGTCTCTAATTAAAAGAGAGATCGCATGAGTTACTATCATGCATGAAGTGAATATATAAGGTCTGATCTTGATCAGTCATATTCTGGAGAAGATCACTGTAAGACAGTGAAAAACATCTTTAAGTACCTAACCAGTATTGAGGATGTGATCATGATACATGGTGGATCTGAATTAAAACTAGAGGGCTAAACAGACTCAAGTTTTTCAGATTGACCAAGACGATAACAAATCCACTTTAGGGTAAATAGTTACCTCAAAAGGTGGTGCAGTGAATTGGAAAGGTTCCAAACAGCAAAGAGTTGCTGGTTTAGTGACAAAGATAAAGTATATAGCTGTAAATGAAGCTACAAGTTGATTATTTGGATGAAAAGTTCATTACAGAACTAGGAATAGTTCCTAAGTCTCATCTTGGATTCAAACAAATGTTGTGGCACTTTCATTTAATTAGTGGAATTATTGAAAGAGGAAAAGTCACTATAGAGATAGTGGACTCTCGAGAACAACATTGCATATCCATCTATTGAAGCTTTATCCAACAGTAGGATGATCGTCACTTAGAGAAGAAGGGTATTATATACCATGGCGATTGACTTTAGTGCAAGTGAGAGATTGAAAGTAGTATGCACACAAGCCAATCATATTTGATATGATGTAGCATATACTTTGTAATCTTATTCGGTTATTAAAAGCATTTTATATTATCTACATGGTGTTGTTATATTAAATGTGATATACGCATAGTTTTGAGCAATGCTTGTAGAATCATGATGGGGATCATGCTAATGAGATCTGAATTCTAGATAGCTCACAAACTAAAATCGTTCCTAATCGTTGGATTACTAAAAAGGGGATTAGTGAATCTGGATAGATTAGTACATACGTTGCTTGCTCTTATGAAGAGGATGGTTGATCTCATAATTATTTGTGTTGAGACACTAAAGCAAGTATGTAGGTGCTTATTAGAGAATAAGTTCACTAAACGTGGCTCGCTAAGGAATACCTAATGGAGTTTTACTCGTCTGTCAATAGGAATTCCTCTAGTGATAGTAGTACAAGTGATCCTTGGACTTGAGATCATCATAGTATCTTGTGTATGATGAGTTATACTTTGACATGTCCCTTAAGACCTTTAAGGTATATCAAAGGGTATGATTAGGTATAATAAGTTATACATGGAGATAGGTGAATGATCAACAAAGAATCTACCACTTCTAGTAAACGGAGACAATGTCCTATGTGATTCGATAAATGACAACTCAGAAGTCTTTGGTCAAAGCAGAACGAAATTAGAAAGGAGTTTCTAATTTGCATTAATCAGAGTTGTGCATTTGAGAATCGAAATACATATAATTAAATAAAATAAGACTTGACAGTAATTCCATGTCTTATATTTAATTGGGACATTATATGATAGAAGGATTAAATTGTACGGTAACTATGCACTGAAAGGTTCTTTTGTGATTAATGTAGAAATCTATATTATCTGGAAAGTCGTTGATCGCTAAGGTGGCTTACCCTTATTGTAGAATAAATATTATTTATTTAAATAAATTAAATATTTTAATTTATTTATTTAAATAAGATTAGAATTGTTCTAATTGATTTATTCACAACCGGTTTAATATGGAGAACCTAAAGGGTCACACCGCAAAAAGAAAAATATTTGTTTAAAAAGTAAATGGCATAATTATAATAATAAGTTAAGTGTATTTAATTTAATCTATGGAGATAGAATAAATTAAATAGCTTAATATTTATTATTTAATATTTTGGAAATATTAAATATAAATTAATAAGAAGAGTCTTATTATTATTATTACTATTATTATTATTTAGTTCCTAAAAGGGTTTGGGAATTAATTAATAAAACTACTCTCATAAATTTCTAATTGGATTAGGAGTTTAATTAAGGAGTTTAATTAAAATAAAAACCCTAATCCTAAATAGTTTAGGAGGGTTCCCTATATCTATAAATAAGAGGAGTCTTATCATGATTTAGGGTTAGACAGTTACACTCTCTTCCATAAGAATTGGAGAGAGAGAGTACTTGCAATTTCTATAGAGATAGAAACTAGGGTTTTGCCAACACCCATCTTCTTGAACAACTATTATTCCTTGGTGGATCACCTCTAGCGGCCAAACACTTGGGTGGCTAACGTTGATCAAAGGAAGGAATTTAATCGGTGGAATTCAAGGAGAACACGAAGGAATTGGAGGTGAACTTGTACTTGAGAAAGCTTTGATTCACGAGGGTATAATTCTATATCTCTATCTCTTTCATTTAATTGATAATTGATCACAAAGATGATCATGGTGATGGTTTGTATGAAAATTTTAAAATCCGTTTTATTGCGCTTCCGCACTATTTATGTAATTTGATTGCATGTTCGCGCTATATACAAACCTAACACAATCTTCCAAGGAGGGTTTAATCAATCATGAATTCCGCTGTGCTTAATTACTTGTTAATTAATCTGATAAGTCACTCTCTTTAAAATAAGGAAATTGTTTTTAATGAATCTATGCAACCCCCCTTCTAAATATCTTTTGTGCCTCCGGAAATTAACACATTCGTCCCAAACATATTAGCACCATCAAATGCACGTGTTTTCGTGGTGACAACTATATACCATGGGCTTTTACTATTTACGACACTAGTGTAACACACTTGAGTCGCTTAACTGGCTAACACGAAAACGTCATCAAATTTTAGCTTTGACTTGATATCTATTGTGACGGTTCGATTACGATCAACTTTAATACCCTTTTCAGATTAAACTAGCGACACTTAAATGTAACTACCTTTTTACCCCTAGGATAATTGAGCACAACCACATCCTATAAACGTCCAAAGTAATTGGACTCGGAATCATTATACACTACAAGAAATTATGGATGTAGTGAAGGAAATTTTGTGAAGGAATTCATTCCTTCACATGAGGAGTTTTTTAGCGAAGGAATTGTGAAGGAAAAAAATGTAGTCAGAATATAGTTATTAGCGAAAAAAATATCCTTCACAATTTAAATTTGTTCTTCGCAAAATTGAGGTGGTAGAAGGAAATTTGGCGCCAATTTATAATAAAATTTTGCGAGGGAAAAAATTATTAATTAATGAATTACTACTCACTATATATTATTGTTTAGAGGTTTTTTGCTAGAGATAAAATTGGTCACTATGTTATCCTAAATACTTTTTTTAGAATTAATTGTGGTGAATATAAATTGTATTATAAATTCATTTACTTTTTTATAGTAACAAATTTATTTTTAATAATTCTTTTTAAGTAACTCACAATATTGACTATTTTTTAATCAAAGTAAATAAATTTACAATAATTTAAACATTAAAATTTTGACAGTGAAAAGAAAAATGAAAAAAAGAAGAAGATAAGGCTCTTTTGTAGAATAGACCACAAATGTTAAAAAATTACATCTATATTACAGAAAGAGTTAAGTTTGAGTTTATTCTTAGCTAATTTATGGTATCCTACAACTCAAATTATAATGTAATTAATTTTTTAAAATAGAATTTTATTCTTAATAATACTTTTTAAATATTTTATTAATTAAAATATTGAGTTATAATAATTCAAATTTTAAAATATTGTAAATTGACAGTGAAAAAACTTATATTAATTAAGACTCTTCTTCTAGAACAGATCACATATGTGTTAAATTATTAATTTTTTATTCTACAAAAGAGTTATATTTCAATTTGTTATTAATTAATTTATGACATCCTAAAATTTAAATTTAAATTTAAATATATTTAAGTTTTTAAAATAATAATTTTATTTATAATATTACTTTTTAAAGAATTTATAATATTAGTTGTTTTTATAAATTAAAATCAAACTCTTTTTTTGAAACAGAGTCCCTAATCTAATTAAAGAGTTGTGTACTTGGTCCAGAAGGAGGGGGTAGATGTGAAACAGACCCATTTAGGTTTCTCCTCTCCACCTTGAGCCAAAATTCATATACGGATTTTCAATCAGAGAGGAGCATGCCAAATCATTCAGTTGATACTCCTAGTCTCACTCTCTGCAGTTTGCTCTAACCCAAAGGCTCGCGTCTCACTATATGTTTGCCCTAACCCAAAACCCCAAATCGCGTCTCCGCCTCCGCGCTACGGACTACTGGTATGTCAATTGTTTTGATTTTTGTTCTTCATTCCACGAATTAAGGCTATGGTTTGAACATATCTATGGGAAATTTTAAACTAGCTAAGCATGAATTGTACTGAAATAAGAATCTATGGCTCATGAATTGCCGAATTTAGTTTTCTTATATCATAATAATCACCAGTTTGTGGGGATTTCATGTTTATAGAGGTCAATTCATGTTTATGGTTTTGAGTATTTTGAAATAAAGTGTTTGTGTGTAATGCACATGAAGTGTTTGATAAAATGTCCCACTCTGTAGTCTGTACTAAGAACAGAATTCATAAATTTATGCTCATGAAATGTTCGATAAAATGTCCCTTTCATGTTTTAGCTATCAACTTTAAAGGGCTTAATGAGTCGAATAGGAATTGTACCTTCAGGATTGGCAAGTAAGGGGCTGGTTAGAAGATATATAACGCATATTAGTGACATTAGCTTTTGTGTATGTACTTTTCCATTCTGAGTTTGTCAAGGCCTGTCCAGGGCAGCAGTATGTTAGCATATACCTCCCTTCTAATTAGTCTAGGCTCGGAGCATCCCAGGTCCATAGGTCTTGCATCAGTTGATTCCTAGGACCTTTTATAACATCTTTAATACTAGCATAGCAGCATAGGAAAGGCACATGTGCACCAGCAAATTATTGATATCTTATATGATTAAAAAGATCAAAATATTTTTCTTTTTCTCGACTACAAGGAAGAATATATTATTACTTTTTAATGTATGCATTTGGAGACCCAGGGAAATGCTTCAAGAAGGAGACAGATGAAAGTTCTCTTTGTTTTTCTTGTAACAAAATGAAAGTTCTTATATGCTCATGACCGGGAAATCGAAACCTGTGTGTGAATGTTACATCTATTGAGCTTGTGTTATCATAAATAATACATGATTTTTGTTAGTGTAACATTTTACTTATGATTTTTACGAGCACTAATAATTTATAAGGATACCTTCAAAAAGTCTTAGGGTTCTCGGGCTGCAGCCTAAAATTTTCCATTTCAATTTGGGGGTCACAAGCATCACTTTGCCATTGGCCTTATAAGTTGTGGGGCTAACCCTACTAACTACCAACCTCTCCATTCTGGAATTGTGATATTCCAACTCCCTTTGGAAATTCTCATTAAACCCAGTGATAAAAAACTCTACGTTGAACAAACATGGAAAAATACTTAAGAACTGCGACTACATCGAGAATACAAGATAAAAAGTGAAAAACTCTTCTAAAATTGGACTTGCAAGCAAGTAAACTACTCTGTTGTTATTCTGTAGACACTCCCAAATTGCATTGGGAAGCCATTGTAAAACTTAGACCTGACAAATTAGGCCCGTGGGCCAGGCTGGCCCGTAAAAATTGGGCTACGGGCTTAAGCTTTTTAGCCCACGAAAACCTGGGGTGTTTTAGCCCGGCCCGCGGGTGGCCCGACCCGCCCGCATGTTATTTGTTTAAAAAATCTATTACCAATGCTTACATGAAGAATCGAACCCAAGACCTCTCCAACTTACTAAATAAGTGTTTTGACCAACTGAGCTACAACAATTATATATATATATATATATATATATATATAACAATATTTGTTATTATTTATTTTCCTCTCTCTAAATTACCTTTTCCTTTCCCAAGATTTCTAAAAGTTTTATAAAAATTGTTATATATATATATATATATTACTAACGTGTGTATATATATATATATATATATAATTATATATATATATATATATATATATTAACGTGTATATATTAATAAAATTTGTTATTATTTATTTTTCTCTCTAAGTTACTTTTTCCTTTCCTAAGATTTCCAAAAGTTTTACAAAAATTGTTATAAATATATTAATATATATATTGTTGTTATATATATATTTATATATATTAGTAATGTATATATATATATATAATTATATATATTATTAACGTTATATATATATATATATAACAATATATATATATTATTAAGGTGTATATATAATAATATTTGTTATTATTTATTTTTCTCTCTCTAAGTTACCTTTTCCTTTCCCAAGATTTTCAAAAGTTTTACAAAAATTGTTATATATATATACACACGTTAGTGTTATATATATATAACAATATTTGTTATTATTTATTTTTCTCTCTCTAAGTTACCTTTTCCTTTCCCAAAATTTTCAAAAGTTTTACAAAAATTATTATATATATATACACACGTTATTGTTATATATATATTTATATATTAGTAACGTGTGTATATATATAACAATATTTGTTATTATTTATTTTTCTCTCTCTAAGTTATCTTTTCCTTTCCTAAGATTTCCAAAAGTTTTACAAAATTTATTGCAAATATATGTTATTGTTATATATATATATATAACAATATTTGTTATTATTTAATTTTCTCTCTCTAAGTTACTTTTTCCTTTCCCAAGATTTTCAAAAGTTTTACAAAAATTGTTATATATATTATTAACGTTATATATATATATATATATATATATATATATATATATATATATGTATATTTTTAACGTGTATATATGTAACAATATTTATTATTTTTATTTTTCTCTCTCTAAGTTACCTGTTCGTTTCCCAAGATTTCTAAAAGTTTTACAAAAATTGTTATATATATATAATTATAAATATTATTAACGTTATATATATATATATATATATTTATATATTAGTAAAGTGTGTATGTATATATATATATATATATATATATATATATACACTTATATATATTATTAACGTATATAATGTAACAAAGTTCTTTTAGCATTCTTGGTAAGAGCTCTTGTTCAATTGCAGGAGGTTATGAGTTCAAATCTTAGCAAATGCATTATTTTTTTAAAAACAAAAACAAAAATCCCGCGGGCTGGCCCGGCCCAACTCGGGCCACGGGCCTATAAATTTCAGCCCATAGATAGCTGGGCCTTTTTGGCCCGGCCCGTTATTAGCCCGTCCCGTCTTTAGCCTGACTCGTTTGGGCTGGCCCGACTCGTTTGCCAGGTCTAATGTTGGGTTACTAAAATATGTCCCAGTGAACTTGAAAAGATATAGCAGCAGCAAGATTTCAAGATGGTGAAGAGGTGTCATTGAAATTGCTCAATCTTGATTTTCTTGAAGAAAATGATGATGAAGTGGACTTATCATGACACACTTTATTCCTTCTAGTTCATTATTATTTTTTCAGCTTTCTAACGTTAGTTAATAAATTTTGTAGGTACTATGGTCCTTGGCAAACCAAGATACAATTAAAAAAAATTGTAGTTATCGTGACTCGAGCATTATCTATTTATATGTGGAGTATTGATTTTATTAGCTCTTTATGCATTAGCATATCAATTAGTTTGAAACAAGTATGACAATATTTATATTTAGTTGAAATATTAAATTTAATATTTCTTATAGAGATTAATAATAATAATAATAAATATGAAATCACTTATTTGAAAAATTAACTATAATTTTCAATGAATTTTGATTATTTAGCAATTAAATTTTTATTTACAAATTTATAATTTGCGAAGGAATATTTCTCTCACTAAATTTAAAAAAGATTCTCAATTTATAATTAGTGAAGGAAAATATTCTCTCGTTAAATAAATTTGTTCTTCACAATATATTATTTGTGAGAGAATAAAGTTATTCACTAATTTCAAATAGTCCTTAAAATATTATTTGTGAAGGAAATCAATCTTTCACTAAATAACAATATTTCATTACCAAATATAATTTGTGAATAAAAAGTTATTCACAATATATCTTTCACAAAAAAATATTTAGTTACTACTTAGCGAAGGATACCCAATTGCGGTGAGGTCTTATGCGAGCACTCATGTGAAGGAAATATTTCTTCGTAATAAATCTCTTGTGAGTGATATATTATGTCTTGTGAAGGATTTGTCCTTCACTAGATGCCATTTTTGGTGTAGTGATAACAACTGCCCAACACTATAACCCTAGAGTTGACTGATGTGAGTTCATTCAAGTTATCGACCTTAAATCTGTACTCATTCATGATGCAGGCGGGAAAAGAACTAACAACTTTGTAAGGACCTCGAATGACATCTCTAAAATACTCAGAAATATTCTCTGAGTCAACCCTTCTCTTAAACCACTGTTAAAAATTAGCAGTAGTTAATGCTTCCAACTGGGCTGCAGTTAAAGCCGAGTTATAAGCATATACTTCCTCTTCGAATGAACTAAAATGATAATAAAATGGTTTGACATATAGTTGATTACGCTTATAAATTAAGTTAGATGAGACAAATAATAAATACTTGATGTATGATGATACTTCGGGCATATTTAGAAGCACGTATGTAGATACAATCTTCAACTCTTTGTCGCTTAAGTAAGTTATCGTCTCATGATCAAATGGTTTAGCTGGATATGTGAACACAACTAACTAATCATCTGCATGAGATTGGGGACAAACGACTTCATTCCTACTTAAACGGTTGTGCTTCGTTCAGACAATATCGTCAAAATACAATGAGCAAAAGTTGACAAGCTCTTCTTCTGTATAACGTTCAGCAATAGAACCCTCTACATGCGCTTTGTTTTTAACTTTCTACTTTAATCGACGCATATATCTACAATACATGCATTTAATGTGAGTATTATTAATATGAGTATTTAATATGCTTAGCAGAATGCAATTTGTAGATTATATTACCTCTCAAATGGATACATCCACTAATATTGCACCGGTCCGCCAAGTTTAAGTTCATATGGTAGATGAATAGGCAGATGTTCCATCGAGTCAAAGAACCATGGAGAGAATACCATTTTGAGCTTGCACATGGTCACCACAATATTATTTTCCATCTGCTCCACATCACCATACCTTACAACAGTTGAGCATAGATCCCGAAAGAAATTTGAAAGTTCGGTCAATGCATCCAACACTTTTCTGTGTAACATCTCACAAAATACAATTGGCATCAACTTCTACATGAATACATTACAATCGTTGTAACGAATGCAATTTTTGTGATTAAATAAAAATATTTATTGAGTTATATAAATATTTTTATTAATTTAATTATTGAGTAAAATAAATAATTTATAAAGTTATGGTGAAAGAATTTATGTTAAATGATATTTAAATTTTGATTTGATGCGATTATTCTAATTTAATTTAATAATTAAATTAGATGATTAAATGATTTATTTGAATAAATGATTTATTTGAATAAGATAATTTATTTGGTGTTATTGTTATTGGTTAAATGGAGTTAGTAAGATTTAATTGAATTTATTTAATAATAAGTTTAATTAAATTAAAAGTGTGACTATTAAAACTATATGTTATAATGAGTTATTAAAATAAATAGAAAGAGTTTTTATTTCCATCAAACCAAACAAGGCCTTATGACCTTTGGTTGGAAATAATGGGTTATTTCAATTTTGTTTTGCCAAACAAGCCTTAGAGGCTTTTGAATTATGTAACTGATAATTTTAAAATTAAAGTACGTGATTATATTTTATCAGTTTTTATTTGTAAGTTTCATCAGTTTATTTGCTAACTTAGAAAAGAAAGAAGAAAGAACAGAGCTTTTGAGAGAGAAAGAAAATTGAGAGTTCTTTGAATTGAGAAGGAGAAGGAAGAGAATTGCTAAGCTAGGAAATCATCTTGTTTAGCTCAAAGGTATAATCCTTTTTAAAAGTTCTTCACTATATTCTTATTTTTTTTATTTCTCTGTATATGATTTCTATTTTACTGTATGTGAATTCATATGCTAAATACATTAATTATTTGATTATAATTGATTCTAAGCATGTATTAGAGATTATGTGATGATTATAAATAAATTTGAATGAGTTTATCCATAAAATCATGCTTTAGAATGAAGTTTTTGGTTTTACAGAGTCTTATTTCATGTATGGCATATATATATATATATATATGAAAATTGATGTTTAATTTGATTATTAAATGGTAAATTGAGTTTTGATTATGATTAGATAATGAAAAATAAAAAGAATGCAAGTAGAATGGGTTAAAATGGTTGAAAGATGAATTCACAGTGTTTGATTTCATTAAAATGGCTAAAATATGAATATTTGTATAAACAGTGAATTTTTGGGTTCTAATTGGTTGATTATGTGTATTATAATGATTAGACTGGTTAGAAACATGTTGGGTGGTAATTGTTTTCTAGCATGTTGGATGTCTGGGTGTGTTTAATTTATGTGTTAGATGGTAGAATTCGGAAAATTTTGGCCAAATTTGGTCTAAGTTTTCACTGGTTCGCGAACTGTAGAAGGTGTCAGTCGCGTCTACCGCCCCGGCGGTAGAAATGAGCTAGCAATATCGCCCCGGCGGCCTTGTCGCCCCAGCGGCATATTTGAACTATGTTTGTCGCCCCGGCGACAGCCTCCCCCCGGCGACGGTTTCGTTAAGAATTTCACCGCCCCGGCGGTGGAATAGTAATTAAAAAAACATTAAAATTAAAATTTATTTATTTTGTGATATTGCTCTGTTGATATATGTAAGTTTAAAACCTATATTGAAGTAGTAAATGACCAATGAGTTACCACGAGGGTTGTTAGCAAATATTTGTGGATTATTGAATGTCAATCGAGATGGTATAATAAAATAGGAGAAGAACGAGACTTAAAATGTATATGAATTTGTAACTAATTATTGTTATCGTTTTGTAATTAAAAATGTATAGGGTGATTAAGGGACGTGCATTATTTAAATCTACGCGCGAGGCAAGTTCTTTATCTCAATTTATTACTTTTACGTTGAGCAAGTTTCCTTTCCTTAAACTTGTTATTTCATTTAAAGCAAGTTAATTTTCATTGAGCAAGATTATAAACCTTAGCTTATTGTTATTCAAGCGAGGTTGCTATCATGATTAAGAGCTAAAGCTTTATTCCAGTTATTTATTGTTCGATCATTGATCATTATTCAAACTTTGAACAGAATTTCTATTGTACAAACTTTATCGATGAATCAAATGCTTTAGTGACTAGCAAACCCTAGTTGATTCAGCTAGTCCTTAGTTGATGAGCGTTCTAAAGACTTAGAATATTTTAGAATCTTTCCAAACCAAGTTCCTTTTGGTACGGATTCTGATGCTAAACTGAGATGAACAACCATAATATAGGGGATTAATTACGCGACAGCGTTAAAATGTTTGTGCACAATACATTGTACAAAGGGCTGATCCCCCTGAGTACGAGATGGATGGTCCATAGTCTATAAGACTGTTAAAGGTTACGGTAGAAATACTTGATAACCTAGGACATAGTTCGAGGTCTTGTGACCCTCAGATACACTTTTAATCCTGAACCTATATTCAGTTCTTGAGCTAAGCTTTCTATTGAGTTTTCAGATCTTGACTAGTTATTGAATGAATTCAGAAAAACTATTATACCTCAGTTGAAAAGTACTTCATTGATTATTCAGTTGCTATTGTTATCACACTTGTGGGCAATTGTTTGCTCACTCTTGCATTAAACTTTGCAGTTAAGACAGAGAAATCGGACGAGTCGTCCACGAGTAAAGGCAAGGGCAAGATGCCGAAGTAGCAAGAGACATGTTACACGTTTGATGTTTATTTGTAATAAGACTTATTTTAAATTATGTTTTATTTCCGCACTGATGTAATAGAGGTTAGATAACCTGGGACTTGTTTCATTTAGAGATTGGTGATGTAACCCCATTTGAGGGAAGATATTTCTTTAAGTTTACTGTAATTGTTCTTATTATGGGTAAATAGTTATGAATGATTGAGATAGTGAACACCAAATCAGTGGGAATTAAGTACCCGGATTTGGGGGTGTCATAGGTTGGTATCAGAGCTGATAGGTTATGCACCTTTAGGTGGGGAAAACCTTAGGGTAGTAGCCTTTTAGAAGATAGAGAATATAATGGTGATCAACTCTTATCGAGTTCTAAGGAATGGATTATGGAAATTCATAAAAGATAATAAAATGATTATGTGCTATATATGTGCTTATTTGATAACAAACTTATGTGCTCGCGAGTATTATCGATTAGTAATTAAAACTTAAAATTTTGTTGTCAGGATGACTGATAGAGGAGAACCCAGCCAGGCTAGGGAGGAGGAGCCCCGAGATATTCATGTAGTTCAGGAGCAGCTAGTGCAGAGGGAGCCATCCCCATTGATCACAGTTGCAGGACCCGAGTATGAGCCTGAGACAGATCCTGAGGAGGAGGAGGAAGACCCTGAGGGGATATCATTATCTTCCTTAGGTATTCAGATGTACGAGCAGGTGTATGATCGCAACATAGAGTTACAAGATAGAGTTGAGGAGTTAGAGAGGCAGCTGGCGGAGCGACAGACTGTCTTAGAGCAGAAGAGCAGTGAGATTGAGGAGCTAGATATACGTCTTGGGGACGTGGAATGGAAGTTGGTTCATGTTGAGAGCGAAAAGGAGGAATTAAGAGAACAGGTTGTGGAACGTCAAGCCGCTCTAGAGCAGAAGGATGCTGAGATTCAAGACCTTTCATCACATCTTGCAGAGGTTGAGCAGAGGCTAGCACAGTCTGAGTATCGATGAGGACAGTTGATAGCCAGGAATGAAATTGTACGAGATGAGTTGAAAGAGGAGTCAGCTAAGCGGGCAAGAGCTGAAACTGCTTGGTTGAGGGAGGCTAACCGCGCAGATCGTGTTGAATGTGAGGTGCGGTCAAAGAAGGCCAAGATTGATGAGATGGAGTATATTTTTCACACCACAGTAGATAGAGCTCAGGATCGAGTTCATCGTCATCCAGATATGGTGGATCGACGGATGACGACTCGTATTATGGAGCAGGAACGCAAGGAAGCTGTGCGCCATGGGATGTCATCGTAGATAATGATTAGATATGCTAGCATGAAAATTTATGAAGTTAATAAGTTGTAAATCCCAGTTTTATATAATGGGATAGAATAATGATGTAATCCTGAAACTTTATGATGTCAGGATAGATGATGTAAATAACTACGATGCTATTTCTATTATGTTTTGAAGCAGTAAATGAATAAAAATGCGAAAGTTTATCAGATGTGCTATGTGTTAAGTGTTGTTTATAAATGTTTAAGTTAAGACTTAAATGTTTAAGTAATTGAGTAATAATCTAATAGCGTAAATTTTTAACAATAAGATGCCGCCAAGAAGACAAACCCGTCAACAGACCCCTGAGGGATCTACCAATAACAACGAAGACGTCAACGCTAATCCAATGCAGCAACTGGTAAATTTGTTATCGGGAGCCTTTGCGAATCAACCCCAAGCTCATGCTACGACTTTTAAAGACTTCAAGGCTATCGGACCTCCGGAATATCACGGCTCTATGAATCCAATTGAAGCCCAAACTTGGATCATGGAGATGGAGAAAGTGTTTGATGTCGCTAGGGTCAACGAGGACCAGAAGACTTCATTTGCAACATTTATGCTCAAGTCAGAAGCAAGCTACTGGTGGCAAGCTAATAAAACCCGAGGCGGGCAAGGGATAATACCGTGGGAGCGATTTAAGGAGATGTTTTTCGAGACCTACTTTCCGGTAAGCGCGCAAAATTAAATGGAGGTGCAATTTCTGGAATTGAAGCAAGGTACAATGACGGTACCCGAGTATGCTGCAAAATTCAATGAGTTGGCGAGGTTTGCGCCATACCAAGTCAACACGGATGAGCGAAAGGCTAGAAGGTTTGAGCAGGGACTGAAGCCCTGGCTGTATAGCCGAGTTTCGATGTTCCAATTAAACTCATTTGCGGCAGTTTTGGAAACGGCAATTATCGCTGAAGGAGGCAGTGATGCTCTGTCCAAGTATAATCAGGAGCAGAGGAAGAAGAAGAATGAAAGTGAAAACAAGGCAAGTGGTAGCCATGGGGGCAGCGGTCAGAAGAAGAAGTGGAGTGATAATAACTCTGCGTGAAGTCAGCAGGGTAATCAGAAAAAGAAGATAAAGGCATGCAGTAACTGCGGAAAGAGCCATGTGGGTGTTTGTTTGAAGGGTAAGAGGGTATGCTTTAACTGCGGTCAGGAGGGTTATATCGCACCGAATTGCTCTAATCCGAAGAAGGGCGCATGTTTCATCTGCGGGTCGAAGGAGCACTTTTCCCGAGATTGTCCTAAGAAAGCAACTACAGGTGGAGCCAGTGCAGGAAAAGGAAACAGTGGTGGTGGCAATCTGACTATCACAGGACCGACACAGCCCAATCGACCTACCGCTCGAACATTCAACATGACGGTGCAGGATGCTGTGCATTCAAAGGATGTAGTGTCAGGTATCATTCCGGTCAATAATGTTAATGCTTATGTATTGTTTGACTCGGGTGCTACTTGCTCATTTATATACGATGATTTTGCTAAGAAATTAAGGTTACCCCAGGAAGAATTAGATTACCCTATGAATATAGAAATTGCGAATAGGGAAGTAATTCCTGTTAGGTTTGTCCATAAGAACTGTCCGATAGATATTAATGGTCATGTAATGACAGTAAACTTAATCCCAATTCGTCTTGGGGAGTTTGACGTTATTTTGGGAATGGATTGGTTGTTCAATCATGGGGCAGTTATTGACTGTCAAAAGAAGTGTGTAAACCATATGACTCCGTCAAAGGTCGTGTTTTATGGTAGCAAGTCGCCTAGACAAACGAGTTGTCTGACGGTGATGCAGGTCAGAAAGATGTTGAGACAAGGATGTGTAGGATATCTAGCCTACATAGTCGATACCTGAAAGGTGGGTGCGAAGCTGGAGGAGATACCGGTAGTTAGGGATTTTGCGGACGTGTTTCCTGATGATTTGCCAGGATTACCGCCAGATAGGGAAATTGAGTTTGTAATTGATTTAGCACCGGGTACAGCCCCTATATCAAAAGCCTCATATAGAATGGCTCTGGTAGAAATGAAGGAGTTGATGGTGCAATTACAGGAGTTGCTGGATAAAAAGTATATCCAACCGAGCGTTTCGCCGTGGGGAGCGGCGGTGTTATTCGTCAAGAAGAAGGATGGATCAATGCGTCTTTGCATTGATTATATAGAGTTGAACAAGGTCACAATTAAAAACAAGTATCCGTTGCTAAGGATCGATGACCTGTTTGACCAGCTGAAGGGGGCGAGATATTTTTCAAAGATAGATCTGCGAAGTGGGTACCATCAGTTGAAGGTGAGAAAGGAAGAAATACCAAAGACGGCATTTCGAACTAGATATGGTCACTATGAGTTTTTGGTTATGTCATTTGGTTTAACAAACGCACCTGCAGCGTTTATGGACTTAATGAATAGAGTGTTCAAACCATTTCTGGATAAATTCGTAGTGGTATTCATAGACGACATTTTGGTTTACTCCAAAACTCAAGAAGAACACGTGGAGCATTTAAGGGTGACATTGGAGGCGTTAAGGAAAGAGAAATTGTATGCAAAATTTTCGAAGTGCGAATTTTGGTTGGAACGTGTTCAATTCCTTAGGCATGTTATCGATAAAGACGAGATTTCAGTGGATCCAGCTAAAGTGGAAGCTGTGATGAACTGGGATCAGCCAAAAACACCGTCAGAAGTGAGGAGTTTCCTAGGTTTGGTAGGCTATTACAGGCGTTTTATGCACGATTTCTCCAGGATCGCCACTCCGTTGACGAATTTAACAAGGAAATTAGTGAAGTTTGTTTGGATGGAGAAGTGCGAAGAGAGTTTCCAAGAACTAAAGAAGAGACTAAGTTCGACACTTGTGTTATCTTTGCCAGATGATACAGGAAATTTTGTGGTGTATAGTGACGCATCACATAAAGGACTTGGTTGTGTGCTTATGTAGAATGGTAAGGTTATTGCATATGCATCGCGCCAACTAAAAGACTATGAGAAAGGGTATCCGACCCATGATTTGGAGTTGGCAGCCGTGGTGTTTGCTTTGAAATTCTGGAGGCACTATCTCTATGGGGAGAAGTGTGAAATATATACAGACCATAAGAGTCTGAAGTATATTTTCACACAGAAGGATTTGAATATGCGGTAGAGGAGATGGATATAATTGATCAAAGACTATGATTGTGAAATTCTATACCATCCGGGAAAGGCTAATGTGGTTGCCGACGCTTTGAGTAGAAAAGGTCGGGAGAAACTATTTTTATTAACTGCTCAGGAGAAACTCGTAGCGAAAATGGCTAAATTAGAGTTAGAGATGAAGGGTCTGGCAGAGCCTAATGAACAACTATTTCAGATGGAAACCCAACTAACTTTGGTGGATAAGGTGAAGGAAGCGCAACTTCAGGATGAGGAATGTGTTAAGATACGGAAAAGAGTGCTTGAGGGAGAAGAGCTTAAATACAAAATCGACACCGAAGGGTTGCTGAGATTTGAAGGCAGAATCTGGGTACCGTCAGTATTGGCAATCAGAGAGGAGATTTTGAACGATGCTCACAGTTCAAGATTTTCGATTCACCCGGGGAGTACAAAGATGTACCAGGATCTTCGCCAACATTTTTGGTGGCCAAACATGAAAAGAGAGGTTGCTGAATGTGTTGCGAAGTGCTAAACTTGTCAGAGAGTTAAAGCGGAGCATCAACGACCAAGTGGTTTGTTACAGCCCTTGGAGATACCAGAATGGAAGTGGGAGCATATCACGATGGACTTCGTGGTGGGGCTTCCAACTACTCAGAAGGGTTATGACGCAATATGGGTCATAGTGGACAGACTGACGAAATCAGCACATTTCTTGCCTATCAAAATCAGATTCACTCTGGATCAACTGGCCAAATTATACGTCAAGGAAATTATTTCGAGGCATGGTGTTCCAGTATCAATTGTGTCAGACAGAGATCCACGTTTCACATCAAAATTTTGGAGGAGTCTGCAAGCTTGTTTGGGGACGCAGTTGAGAATGAGTACAACATACCATCCTCAAACAGATGGCCAGAGCGAAAGAACAATTCAGACGTTGGAGGATACGCTTCGGGCGTGCGTCATGGATTTTAAAGGCAACTGGGATGATCATTTACCGCTGGTTGAGTTTGCCTATAACAACAGTCATCACGCGAATATTGGAATGCCGCCATATGAAGCATTGTATGGGAGGAAGTGCAGAACTCCATTATGTTGGGACGAGGTTGGTGAACGTCGCCTATTGGGACCCGAACTAGTACAACAAACTGCTGAAATTGTCAAGGTGATAAGAGCCAGATTGTTAGCTGCTCAAGACAGGCAGAAGAAATATGCGGATCAGCATCGTCAAAATCGTGAATTTGAAGTTGGGAGTTTTGTGTTTCTCAAAGTATCTCCCTGGAAAGGAAAAATCAGATTTGGTAAAAAGGGTAAACTCAGTCCGCGATTTATTGGACCCTTCGAGGTGCTGAAACGAGTTGGCGAGGTGGCTTATGAGGTAGCTTTACCTCCCGAGTTAGACCATATTCATAATGTTTTTCACATATCGGTACTACGACCGTATAAGTCTGATTATAAACATGTCATAGAATATGAACCGATACAGTTTGAGAAAGATTTGTCCTATGAAGAGATACCTGTACAGATAGTAGACAGGAAAGAGCAAGTTCTCAGAAATAAAGTGATACCTTCTGTTAAGGTAATCTGGAGGAACCATAGTGCTGAAGAAGCTACGTGGGAACTCGAAGAGAAAATGATGCAGAGTTATCCTCAATTATTTGTTTAATTTTTGCGTTACGATTCTGGGGACAAAATCTTTGTAAGGAGGGGAGAATGTAACGGACGAATTAATTGCGTTGTGATTCTGGGGACATAATCCTTTTAAGGAGGGAAGGATGTAACGAATGCAATTTTTGTGATTAAATAAAAATATTTATTGAGTTATATAAATATTTTTATTAATTTAATTATTGAGTAAAATAAATAATTTATAAAGTTATGGTGAAAGAATTTATGTTAAATGATATTTAAATTTTGATTTGATGCGATTATTCTAATTTAATTTAATAATTAAATTAGATGATTAAATAGTTTATTTGAATAAATGGTTTATTTGAATAAATAATTTATTTGAATAAGATAATTTATTTGGTGTTATTGTTATTCGTTAAATGGAGTTAGTAAGATTTAATTGAATTTATTTAATAATAAGTTTAATTAAATTAAAAGTGTGACTATTAAAACTATATGTTATAATGAGTTATTAAAATAAATAGAAAGAGTTTTTATTTCCATCAAACCAAACAAGGCCTTATGACCTTTGGTTGGAAATAATGGGTTATTTCAATTTTGTTTTGCCAAACAAGCCTTAGAGGCTTTTGAATTATGTAACTGATGATTTTAAAATTAAAGTACGTGATTATATTTTATCAGTTTTTATTTGTAAGTTTCATTAGTTTATTTGCTAACTTAGAAAAGAAAGAAGAAAGAACAGAGCTTTTGAGAGAGAAAGAAAATTGAGAGTTCTTTGAATTGAGAAGGAGAAGGAAGAGAATTGCTAAGCTAGGAAATCATCTTGTTTAGCTCAAAGGTATAATCCTTTTTAAAAGTTCTTCACTGTATTCTTATTATTTTTTATTATTTCTGTGTATATGATTTCTATTTTACTATATGTGAATTCATATGCTAAATACATGAATTATTTGATTATAATTGATTCTAAGCATGTATTAGAGATTATGTGATGATTATAAATTAATTTGAATGAGTTTATCCATAAAATCATGCTTTAGAATGAAGTTTTTGGTTTTACAGAGTCTTATTTCATGTATGGCATATATATATATATATATATATATATATATATGAAAATTGATGTTTAATTTGATTATTAAATGGTAAATTGACTTTTGATTATGATTAGATAATGAAAAAAAAGAGAATGCAAGTAGAATGGGTTAAAATGGTTGAAAGATGAATTCACAATGTTTGATTTCATTAAAATGGCTAAAATATGAATATTTGTATAAACAGTGAATTTTTGGGTTCTAATTGGTTGATTATGTGTATTATAATGATTAGATTGGTTAGAAACATGTTGGGCAATTGTTTTCTAGCATGTTGGATGTCTGGGTGTGTTTAATTTATGTGTTAGATGGTAGAATTCGAAAAATTTTGGCCAAATTTGGTCTAAGTTTTCACTGGTTCGCGAACTGTAGAAGGTGTCAGTCGCGTCTATCGCCCCGGAAGTAGAAATGAGCTAACAATATCGCCCCGACGGCCTTGTCGCCCCGGCGGCATATTTGAACTATGTTTGTCGCCCCGGCGACAGCCTCGCCCCAGCGACGGTTTCGTTAAGAATTTCACCGCCTCGGCGGTGGAATAGTAATTAAAAAAAAATTAAAATTAAAATTTATTTATTTTGTGATATTGCTATGTTGATATATGTATGTTTAAAACCTATATTGAAGTAATAAATGACCAATGAGATACCACGAGGGTTGTTAGCAAATATTTGTGGATTATTGAATGTCAATCGAGATGGTATAATAAAATAGGAGAAGAACGAGACTTAAAATGTATATGAATTTGTAACTAATTATTGTTATCGTTTTGTAATTAAAAATGTATAGGGTGATTAAGGGACGTGCATTATTTAAATCTACGCACGAGACAAGTTCTTTATCTCAATTTATTATTTTTACGTTGAGCAAGTTTCCTTTCCTTAAACTTGTTATTTCATTTAAAGCAAGTTAATTTTCATTGAGCAAGATTATAAACCTTAGCTTATTGTTATTCAAGCGAGGTTGCTATCATGATTAAGAGCTAAAGCTTTATTCCAGTTATTTATTGTTCGATCATTGATCATTATTCAAACTTTGAACAGAATTTCTATTGTACAAACTTTATCGATGAATCAAATGCTTTAGTGACTAGCAAACCCTAGTTGATTCAGCTAGTCCTTAGTTGATGAGCGTTCTAAAGACTTAGAATATTTTAGAATCTTTCCAAACCAAGTTCCTTTTGGTACAGATTTTGATGCTAAACTGAGATGAACAACCCTAACATAGGGGATTAATTACGCGACAGCGTTAAAATGTTTGTGCACAATACATTGTACAAAGGGCTGATCCCCCTAAGTACGAGATGGATGGTCCATAGTCTATAAGACTGTTAAAGGTTACGGTAGAAATACTTGATAACCTAGGACATAGTTCGAGGTCTTGTGACCCTCAGATACACTTTTAATCCTGAACCTATATTCAGTTCTTGAGCTAAGCTTTCTATTGAGTTTTCAGATCTTGACTAGTTATTGAATGAATTCAGAAAAACTATTATACCTCAGTTGAAAACTACTTCATTGATTATTCAGTTGCTATTGTTATCACACTTGTGGGCAATTGTTTGCTCACTCTTGCATTAAACTTTGCAGTTAAGACAGAGAAATCGGACGAGTCGTCCACGAGTAAAGGCAAGGGCAAGATGCCGAAGTAGCAAGAGACATGTTACACGTTTGATGTTTATTTGTAATAAGACTTATTTTAAATTATGTTTTATTTCCGCACTGATGTAATAGAGGTTAGATAACCTGAGACTTGTTTCATTTAGAGATTGGTGATGTAACCCCATTTGAGGGAAGATATTTCTTTAAGTTTACTGTAATTGTTCTTATTATGGGTAAATAGTTGTGAATGATTGAGATAGTGAACACCAAATCAGTGGGAATTAAGTACCCGGATTTGGGGGTGTCACAATCGTGACTCTTGAACCTAGTCATCTTCAACCGTTCAACATTACTGCAGCGAGATATGTTAGAAGCATATCCATCTGGGAACTTCAACTCACTAACCCACTTACACACGTCTGCAACTTGTTTCTTGGTAAGATAAAATGGGGCTTGAGGTTTTGTATTGTTAGGGCGAAACCAAAATTTCGGCCTAATGTTTAGCGCCTCCAAATCTTTTCATGCATTGTCATTGTCTTTTGTTTTACTACTTGCATCTAACACGGTGTAAAACAAATTTTTGAAAATATTCTTTTCTGTATGCATGACATCTATACAATGACGGACTGAAAGTGTGACCCAGTACGACAACTCAAATCATATGGGCAAGTGTGTCCAATTTTGAGTCTTCCCGTACCCGAATGCCATAATTTTACTCTGTCCCTTTCTTGGCAGTGGAAATATCAAATCGTTCAACCAGGCCAAGATCTCATTACCCAACAGTCGACCAAGAACCTCCTCCTTCTCTGTCTTTTTGTTGAACTGTGTAGACATCTTTTTGTAATTATGGTCTACAGGCAAGAATCTACGAGATGTTCCAAAGAAACTACATTTTCGTCTATGGTGCAACTGAGTACATTGCACATCTCCCATACACACTAGACATGATAGTTTCCCGTAAGTCAACCAACCACTAATCATCCTAAGAGTCGGATAGTCAGTGATAGTCCACAACAAGGCTGCCTTCATCAAAAAATTATCGCCGATCGATTTTTCATACGTTTGGAACCCCATCTCCCACAACATCTTTAGTTCATCAACTAACGGCT
This sequence comes from Aralia elata, assembly GCA_034770075.1. Classification (NCBI taxonomy): domain Eukaryota; kingdom Viridiplantae; phylum Streptophyta; class Magnoliopsida; order Apiales; family Araliaceae; genus Aralia; species Aralia elata. The sequence continues at coordinate 72,217,757 of CM068384.1, forward strand.
TGATGTACACGTTAATGTCTTTTGTAAGACTCTTATCCCCAGTATGAGTAAAGTCAAGAACAAATACGGATCTCTTATACACATTGATGGTGGAAGATTATAAGCGACCATAATGACTGGCCAAATAGAGTAAGGCTGACTAAAATTATTAAAAGGGCAAAAGCCATCTGTAGCCATGCTAAGCCTCATATTTTTAACTTCCTTCGCAAACTGTGAATTTTTTTTAGCAAATCTCTTCCATTCATCTCCATCTACTTGGTGAGTCAGCTGACCAGGCACGACGTCCCTTTTTCTATGCCAACTCATATGCTCAGCTGTATGGGACAACATGTGTAGCTGTTGAAGCCTCGACGCAAGAGAAAAGTACCGTAAGATTTTCTTGGGCACATGTTTCTCCTTCCCCCCATGTTTTGTCACATGGTACCGAGGCAAGCTGCATAATACATCACACTGTCCCTTATCTCTATTTTCCCCATAGTATAACATGCAATCCTGCTCATAAGCATCGATCTTCTAATACCCCATATTTAACCCCTTGACCATCTTTTTCACTTCGTAATAATTCTCGGGTAGGTATGATCCTTGGGTAAGAACTCGCTCATAAGAGCAAGCAAATCATTGAAACCTCTCTCACTGCAGTCGTGCTCATTCTTGAAGTGTAAGAGCTTAGTCACTGTAGATAGCCTAGTGTGCTTAACATTTTCCGGATACAACGAGACCCCGATTCAGATAGTAACTTGTAAAAGGCAGCAGTTGTATCATTTGGATATTGCCGAGCACTATTTGACGAATGCTCATTTTCAGCTCAATCAATATTGGTAGGGCCATAGGCATCGACCAACATCTCCACGACATCATAGTATCGACGTATGAATCTCGTTGAATTGGTTGGTCTACACTGTCCATCACTTCTTTCAACTCAGCTGATTCCCCGTGATGAATCCATACGGAGTACTCATCCACAAAGTCATGAGAATATAAGTCGAATTTAATCTCGTAGGCTATCTTCCAGATTAGGTTTTTACACTTGATACACGGGCATCACATCGTTCCGTTAGGATCATTAACATCTTCTATTACTTTGTTCAAAAAGTTATAGACCCCGTCACGAAAAGCTGAGACTAATCCTGTCCCATCAATGGGTATCCTATGGTACATCCAACTCCAGTCACCTGACATTTTTAATTGAACAAATTATAGATACATTCAGAGTAGATATATTCATGTATGTGGTTCATGCATGAGTTATATTTTTCTAGTATGTCCACTCTACAGGGGTGAGGCTTCTATCCAATTCTAGGATGCGTCTCCTCACTAGTGATAATAGGTTGAGCACGTTTCTTTTTGTTTCAAGAAAATTTTGGCAGCATCTCCCTATGGTCTCTAAGTACACGAACTAGACTAAGATAACTTAATCTAAGTATGCAATCGAAGAACATGTGGATATAACAACCTAAAAATTCTCAAAACAAAACGAAAAACGCACTCAACCCATTGGCACCGGCCTAAGTGAGAGACATAACATCTAATCACGGTCCCAAACTGGGGACTAGTCGACATTCACTTATGAGTGAATGTCAAACTGGTTTCTAAACTCCAAACTATACTACATGCACATGTATATATATGCAGTTTATTGTAATTATGGAAAACTAATCAAATGCTACTTAGTTTATTTTTTCAATGATAAACTAAGTAAATGGTACTCAGTTTAATATTAGTACTATCATTTGAATATATTATACTATTTTTACTTTATTGTATGTATTAGTGGAACTAAGTAAATGTTGCTTAGTTTATTATATTATATTGTATAATGTATTATGATACATTGTTTTATTTCCTCATTTCATTTAATTTATTTATTTTTATTAATTTAAAATAATGTAATTTATATTAATTTAATATAATTTATCTTGATACTTTAATTTATCTTTTTTAGGTTTTAAAGGATATTTCTGACGAAATTCAAATTTAAATCCCTCGAAATTATGTTATCCTCGACGGATATTCCGTCGGAGATAAGCCTCATTCCCTCGAAAATAGGGTTGGCGCTGGCGGGAACATTGGCGCCAAAATGCTCCTTACATTTTCGACGAAATTCCATTTATTTCCGAGAGACGTAACGTCGACGAAATATTCTGTCAAAATTAAGTTATTTTCTACCGAAGCTGTTCCGTCAAAACTAATTCCGTGGGATTTAGTCAGTTTTCTTGTAGTGGCTTAAGTCTTGGCTTAACGCTAAGCCAAACCACCTTACACCCTAGCTCAACCCTAGGCTTCAACTCTAGCCAAGCAAAAACCTAGGCTTCCACTAAGTTTAGTTAAGTAAACTAATTTAGTTACTCATTTCCTTTATAGTTAGGTTTTTCTAACTAGTTTGGTTAGCCAAACCGAAAAATTTTCTTAAGAAATTTTTAATTAAAGATTATATCTCACATTTCCGAATGAACGCTATGCCGCAAACCGAAAATTCAAAAACATGAAAAATGTTTTTAGTGCGAATAGTATTTTTATGCCTTTTCTTTATAAAAATATTTTTCTTAGAGATTACATTCCCCTTTTCTATATAAACGTTATAATGTAATTTAAAATGTCGAAAAATAAAAAGAGCATTTTCCGCGTTTTATGAATAGTGATTTAACGTTTTTCTCAAAAAAAATTTACTTTGCCTATGAAATCGTAACACATATTCATAATCAGATATCACACATATTAGGTCAGAATCAACCTTTGAACACATAATACATAAGCATTTTCATCAAAATATTCAATTTATTTAATAAAGATTTAGTAACCCTAATTGCAAGGATAAGCTACATTCTTGATTGTTATATTAGTCCTAGAAGACGTTAGTCCCAGAGGATGTTAGTCTTAGAGGACGTTTAGTTCGGAAGATGTTAGTCTTGGAGGACGTTAATTCGAAAAACGTTAGACCCAGAAGATATTTAGTCCAGAAGACATTAGTTCTAGACAACATTAGTCTCAGAGGACGTTTAGTACAAAAGACGTTAGTCTCGGAGGATGCGCTAGCGAGATAAAATATTTCTTTGTGAGGCGATGGTCCAAGTCGACTCATGAACAGGCAAAAAGGCATAAAAATTATATGAATTAGAGAAATATTATAGTAAACTAAGTTTTACTATAAAAGCTATTTATTAGCTTTTTAAAATCCCGAATTTGCGAGTAAAAGCAAAAGATATTCCAAAATGGGAATATAACTGATTTAAGCTTCAAGGTATAAAATATTTACCCATTAAGAGAGACCTTTATTATGCATAAAGAGGTTAAACTGAATAAAGTCCTAAAGAAACTAGTATTGATTCTATAATGAGAATAAATGATTATAATTGTATTACGAATAATCATGAGTAGTATGTATGCATGCATGTTTTGTGACTGAATTAGTTACCTAATATGTGTGTATATATTAACACAATTGTGTAGGATTTGTGGGGATGAGTTAAATAAACTTTTAGCGATAATCTTCAATTGAGGCAAGTATCATAAACCTTTGCATTTACTTTATGCAATGGATCTTTGAGTAAGCAAATATCTGAACTATTCTCTTTTATTGAGGAAGTAACCTATCCTTGTTACGTTTCACAAGTGATTTGAAATTGTATATATACATTCAAAGTAATAAGACTTTTATTCCAATCAATATCGAAAAATGATGTGACACCCCCAAATTCAGGTACCAATACCTCGAATTTGGTGCTCACGATACAATACATTCATACACCTCTAAACAACATAAATCAACTAATGCGGAAATAAAATAAACATATGTTGTTCATTACAAAAGGTTCACTACGGTCCCAAGGTCTATAACCGTAAATAGGATACATCGCAGAATACAATATTATTACAAAATGATTCCACGATTACATAACGAGATAGTACATATAACTATTCCGTAAGCTTTCCTTTACCTTTGTCCGCTTTAGAACTTCTCGGCTTAACTGCAATAGGTTCATGATATAGCAAGAGTGAGCAACTACTTTGCTCAACAAGTTTAAGATGAATAAGGAAGATATATCATGAATGAATTAGAATAATAATTGCATGGTTCAACAATTTAAGAACATTGAAGAAATAGTTGACAATATAATCAAAGTTCAAATGAAATAATGAATATTGATTATTTACTGCTGAGTGGTCCAATAGACCATGAACTATTTGGCCAAAGGATCACTCATTCAACTAACCCTTTTAAACGCCTGGCCCGTCAGTAGTATTCGAGGGGATCAGCCTCTCATACCCTATGTATATGCATAACATTTAGCTCTGACTGCATCGAATAATCGACACATTAAAATCCCCTACATAAGGGTTGCTCTCTCAGTCTAAGAATCCGCACCAACAATCGGTTTGGATAGCTTTTAAAATAATAACTTGTACGTGTCTAGCCGAAACAAGTGGCGTAGACTATTTCCTTAGACAGTTCATGAATGAAGAACTTATGTTCCACAGTCCAACAACAGATAACGAATTCAAATGCACAAGGTGCGAACATCAATAATTTATCCTTGATGTGGAATAATTAACAATAATTAATCCACTAATATAACTTGAAAGAGATAACTCGTTTGAGTCATGAAACTTGCAACAATATACAACATTTGTATAAAATAGGAAACTTGCTCAATAAAAATAATTGAGTAAGGAACTTGCAATAATATAGAATGATTGCTCAATTAATAAACAACTCGCACAATAATAAAAGTTGTACGGGTTAGGAAACTTGCCCAACACAAGGGTTAGACAAGCGTTAGGAAACTTGCATTCAATATGTGGAAAGAATGAAGTTAGGGAACTTGCCTGAAGCGCTGCTACAATATTACAACACACGCTCCTTAATATCCTACACAATTAGGTACATATTCACATACAATTAGTCACATACCGGATATCAAATATTTGTTTATACAACTCTATACTATCTCATTCATATAAGAAACAAAATATTAAACAAGGTTATACCCACTAGTTACGGCGTTACGACGTTTGTAGGTCTATACGCCAAACTTGCCTATTCGAATGCCCAAGCGACACGCAATTGTGTACGCCTAACACGCCCATTCGAATTGTCTAATACCCAATGATTAATGTTAAGTATCATTATAAATCATAATAATCATGTTTTAGAACTTATAACATCATTTAACAATGTCGGGAGCATTATAATATGCACACACGCATGACCGACGCCTACCGTTTGCACAATAGCCCTAAAAACGGTTAATTTCAAAATTGTTCCGGGTAATAAATTTCAATTCTAATTAATGGATATTGTAGGTCTATCTCTAAGCTTTCCGGATCATCTTGAATCGCCTAAATCCGAGTCCGTATGAGAAAGTTATGGCCATTTTCCCAACGGGCGTCGAAGCTGAGTCGGGCAGCGCACACGCGGGCGGGCGGCACCAGGCGCGCGCGCGCGGGCGCGTGGGGCCTTGGTGCGGGCGCGCGGCTGGCCTGGTGGCCCTTGTCAGACATCGCGATTTTGACCCTCCTTCACTCCAATCCTCATAACTTCTTCTCTAGACCTTCAAATTGGTCAGTTTCGGACTCTATGGACTCCTAAGACATAGAGTTACAACATATCAAAAATTCAGAGTTACCCATTGAGATTAACATGGCCGAATCTTAGGCCAAAGTATCAATTCATGCTCTGTTTTGCATGTTCTAAGTGTTCTTCACTAAAATCATCACCAAATCTTCGTTTTTACATCTTTTTACTCGATTCCAGTTGGGTTAACTTTGTAACCCTTGGAACTACAATATGATAACAACAAATAAACATAACAAGCAAGGAATCATAGCTACAAAGTCCTCTAAATTCGTCCAATAGTTCATGTTCATGTCCAAAGTCCATTGTTCTTCAAGTTCTTCATCCTCCTTAAGCATAGGTACGGATTTATTGCATTTTTGTTCCACTTTGATGTTAGTAATAGCTTACAAGGTGTCTTGGTAACAATATAAACCAAACACAACCAACAATCATAGCAAAAATCTTAAGAAAACTCAAAACCCAACCAAGAAAGCTTCAAAGCTCAACAATGGAGGAAATGATCTTGGAGAAGATGGTTACCTCTTGATTCTTGTTCTTGTAGGTTGTGAGGGTTTACTAGAGCCCTTGTTCTTCTTCCTCTTACTCCCGTGCTCCTTCTTCTTCTTCTTCTCTTCTACCGTAGCTTCTTCCTCCTCTCTTTTTCCGGCGACTCTTCCCTTTTTCCGGCGACCTCTTCCTTCTTCCTTCAAGCTTTTGGCAGCTCTCTCTCTCTAAACTCTGCAGTCCTCTCTCTCTAGTTGCTGATGGAATGAGAAATAGAATGGGAGGGAATGAATTATTTGTGAGAAGTGGAGGATTTTTGGGAGAAAGTGGGAGTGAGGCTCAAGGTGGCCAAATTTCCTATTGGCTAACAATTGTTTATTTGTTCCCACTTATTCAACATGCAATTCCACTCATTTGGCCTCTCCCTTACCATGTTACCCGAATACTCCCTCATCTAAACACCAAAATGCTGATTTTTGTGCCCATATCCCACATGGGTCCTGGGTTGGGTTATGGGTTTGGGTCACCCTTAAAAATCACTTGGGCTTCTAATTTAATTCCCATTGGGCTCCCATAAATCCTACACTTGGATTATTATCTCATTGCCTAAATGGGTTGCCAATAATTAGGAAAAATTGAAGTCACCCGAGAAGACGTCTCTAGATGAATATTCCCCACGTGAATACTAACTCGTGAATAGAGATTTAACAATGCTACGCGAAATCAAATATTCACGTAAACAACACTATAACATGTAAAATTTCATGCATTCACATAATCCAGGTTGTCACACAACCTTTAAACATGTAACACAAATATAATATTAATAAAATATAAAATATTCATTAATATTCAGAAATTCGAATTACAAGGAAATTTCAGAATTCTCGGTCGTTACAAATGATAGTGGCGTGTTTATTTAATGAAATTCAATATACATGTACAGATTGATAATTGTCTAAGCCACTTGTTTCGGCTAGACATAAGAAGTGATTATTTCAATTCTTTTACATTAAGACTTAATATTATTGAATAGATAGAGGTGTACATCCATCTTGTTTTAGTTTGGACTCCAGACTAAGAATGAACATCTCATAATTGAGAAATTTTATATTGCGCTCTAGGAGCGGCGACGTTGAACACAAATGTTATTCTGGACTAGATAGTATTGATCATTACAGGGCATAATGGGTTGATCACCCACTGTGTCCGTAAGCTAGACGGTTCACAAATGAAGTTCTGTTAAAACCTTTTCATAAAAAGAAAATTAAAAGTTCATAGTAGTGTAACCTCTCAGCATTGAAAGTCAATATGTAGTTTCAAAAGATCAAATTTGTCAATTTCAGTTGCTTTACAATCTTGTTTTACTGCCAAAGCATGTTCTAAAGAAAACATATATTTCTTGCATAAACTTTTATTCAACTATTATTACTTGTTGAGCAATTGAATACTCATTCTTGCTTTGAATATAAATGTTCTAAGCTAAGTATGATCAAGTAGAAGGGTCCGGAAAGGACAAAGGCAAGGACAAGCTGAATGAATAGTCGGAGATGGCTATATGTAATAGATAGACTTTTATTGTATAATTACAATATCTATCATGTAATGTATCAGTTAAAGGGCTTCGTACCTAGGATAGATAACTTTGGTGTAATAACTTTAGTTATTTAATAGTTTTATGTGTTTGAATTGTTGACTCTGGTTGTATCGTGGAGCACCGAATACAAGTTTCTAGTACTCGAATTTGGGGGCGTCACATCCATTTTCACGTGTGGACGCTGTAACTCGTGACTCATGGAACCCAATATGATACAATGAGTCCATTGTGCATCATCTTGCCACTTTCTAAAAGTAGCAATCTCTTTCTCAGAGGCATTGTCTGCAACCGTTGTAGGTACAGGCGTAATAAGAACATAAGATATCTTTTCAGCCGTGAGAACTATTCTCAAATTCCTTAACTAATATGTATAATTTAGTTCGATTAACTTATTAACATCCAATATGCTCCGTAGTGATAGTGAATTAGACATGTAAAATTCTGTAAATGAAATTTTAATTTAACAACATTAGCATGCATTTATTTTATTAATCACCAGATTAGTTTAGGACTTTATTAAAATGGTGTCTCCCACTATTTTCTTCAAACTATATGACCCTCCCTATATAGTTCGGCATATCTTGTTTAAATGACTTAGTGAGAAAGAATCTTACTGCCATATATTTCTAGCCTTGTGTGTGCACAACAAACTATAGATTTATTCAATAGGTAGACAACTTTTGTCAGTTACATCTCTATGTAACTCCTTTTATGTTGCCTCTTAGATAATAATGGTCAAGTTTGTGCACATCCGAACAAAAATTATCTAAGTTAAGCTAGGCCTAGAATTTTCATATAAGTGAAGAGAAAAATACGGTCCTTGTGTGTGCACAACAAAACAAGTATTGTTTAATTCCTTATAAACATCTAATGTAATAATGCCAACATTTCAAATACTTAATATGAGCCTTGTGTGTACACAACAAACTATATTAAATATTTAATACCCTATTACTCTATCATATTAAAAGGCTACGTCTGAAATTCTAAATGTCTTTGAACGTAATCAACTTAATATTTTTCTTTGAGGGATTTGTTATTAATTATTTCATCCTTTTTAGCGCGCATGCAAATATATATATAAATACGTGTCATATAAAACATACATCACTATGTATAATAATATATTAATATATATAATATAACATGCGCATATAGAATACTATGTTCTATTTGAGATGATTATGAATTTAAGTTTAGTTTGATTCACTCGAGCCACCAAGTGAACCAAAAGGTCAAACCTATGGTGCAAGAATAAATTCGAATATAACTATTACATTCAACGAGGGTTCCAAAATGGGTCTTCAATACTCCTACTCTTCAGGTCCAATTTCCTAAATAATTCTACTAATCCTATTACAAACTATATTTAATGTGACACCCCCAAATTCGGGTCTCCAAATACCCGGATCTGGTCATCACGATCCAATACAAACATTCACCTCTAACAACATATGATATCTGAAAATGCGGAATATAATAAACATACGTTGTTCATTACAAGGTGTTACTAGTCCCAGAATACGAATAACCTTAAACGTTTACACAATCCATACCCTAAATAGCTAGCAGGGTTTAAATTACATTAACAGAAAATTAACTAACACATGAATCTAAAGTCAGCTACGAGACGTTTATCATTTCATCTTTTCTTTCCCTTTGTTCTTCCCTGACGTCTCGGGTTTAGCTGCAATGAAGTCATGATATAGCAAGAATGAGCAACGAGTTTGCCCAGCAAGTTTAGTGTGCAACAATAAAGATATATCATGATGAAGGAATATTAAAAGGATTTCAACAATAGAATAATCAGAAGCAAGAACATTAAATGCTTTTAGAACAATTGATAGTCAAATAGACTTTGAACAATAACTTCCAGAGGAGTCAATAGCTGGTTGACCCTCTGGTTACTGGCTACAGAATAACGTACTTGAGGGGATCAGCCTCGCGTACCCTATGTATATGCATAACATTTAATTCTGCTATTTGTACCTAATATACGGTACGTGGGGTACTCCCCTATAAATAAAGGGGTGTTCATACAGTCTAAGAATCCTCACCATTGATTGGTTCGGATAGCTTTTATAAATTTCACATACTTTGTCTGACCGAACAAGGGTTCAGACTTAACCATGAATGGTTTATAAATTCCTGAATTTAAATATACGAATTTCAAATGCACGAGTGCGAACGTCAATAAATATACAGATGTGGAATAATTTTGAAAGTAATTAGACCACTTAAGGCATGCTTGGAGATAAAAACTCAAGCTTAAAGAATAACTTGCAACAGTATATATATACCTTTTTGCACGAATTAGAAATAGTGCATAAGGCTTAGAAATTTGCTCAATGTAAAAGTTGAGTAAAGAAGAACTTGCGATAATGTAAGAAGTTTAGGGTTAGGAACTTGCCTGTTTGCTCAGCTACAATTTAAATCTTAGCTTTAATTAATTGTTCTCGAGTGACCTATCATCGGGTAAAGTCGATTTATCAATTATTATAACATGATTGTATCTTGGCACACTTGATTATACTATTTACTTAGCAAATAAAGAATTCACAATCTATAATTAATTACCATTTAACATTAGTTAAACGGAAATTTATTAATGACCCTTAGCTATAATAATAGATCATGGTCACTATCATTTGAATACTCAATTTATTTCCTTTAATAGTATCTAGGTATGGTTTAACAAACTTTATTTATTATTTATAAAAATAAATTTATTTTGGTTTAAAGATAACAGAAAACCATTGATCATTTATTTAGTTTACTCTTAATTACTATTTACCCTAGGGGTAATTTAGTAATTATTACTCTTGTTCCTTATTAATTAAATACTTACTGTATTGATTCTACCCACACTTAATATATTTAATTAATACATAAGTGTCTATTATCATTATTTATTAAGGGTCAGAATTAACCTGTTAATTTCCCTCATACTTAATCATTATTTCATTAATGATTAAGTAATTGTTATCCTTATTAGTTATATTCATAACTAATTAGTATTAACTAAATGGTTAGATATTTACCCCCTTTATTTATCATTTATTGGGAAAAGGATAACCAATTATTTATTAACTTTATATTTATTTATTATTTATTATTTATAAATAAATAATAAATAATTATTTTATTAACTTTATTCATATTAATAAATAATAATTATCTTATTAATTTTATTCATATTTTAATTATTATTTAAATTAAATATTTATTATCTTTATTTATTATTTATTAATAAATAATAAATAATTATCTTATTAATTTTATTCATATTTAATTATTATTTAAATTAAATATTTATTATCTTTATTTATTATTTATTAATAAATAATAAATAATTATCTTATTAATTTTATTCATATTTAATTATTATTTAAATCAAATAATAATTAAATATTTATTATCTTTATTTATTATTAAATAATAGATAATTATCTTATTAACTTTATTCATATTTAATTATTATTTAAGTCAAATAATAATTAAATATTTATTATCTTTATTATAATAAATAATTATTAACTCAATTACTAGTTGATCCTTAGTTTATTGTGTGATCATAGTAACAATTCAATTAAACTTCATTATGCATACCCCTTAGCCCAACCGTTATTACCCATAAAATTTTTGCTTTTGTTTTAAAACTCATGTTACTGGCAAGGGTATGCTGCCTAGTTGAAACAGTTGTAGCAAAATAGCACAAGTCTTATGCTCAAGGCTGCCGAACCTTATGGTTCTTAACATTCAAAGTCTCACCAACACAGCACAACCAAACAATTTTCTAAAAACCGTAAATCCAATACAGCAAAACAATTAACCCCACACAATACAGACTTCCCAATTCAAATCCAACCAATTTAACACAAACTGATACCAGATTTCTTAAACCCAAAATTATAATACAATACCAGAACTCTAAGTCCAGTAAACCAACACAACACCATCAAGCAATTTCCAGAAACCATAAACCCAATACAGAGACTAATTTACCAATACAGAGGACATTTTCCTCCAACATAAAGAGCAATTAAATTCAGTATGTAAAGACAAACATCCCAATACCGGGGAAAGTTTTAGTTTCAACACCATACTCAGAACCAAATTACCCAAGGTAGTGCAACCAATACAATACAATTACTACTATATTGTTTAAATCCACAATATTACAGTCCCAAAACAGGGGAACGACACAACCCTAATCGCAGAAGAAGAAAGTGAATGAACTGATTTATACCTTCCTGCCGATCGATTTGCTTGCCGCCTTCTCCTCCCAAAATAATTAACCCAAATGGACATTCACAGTGGCTTCCCGCTGGGTTTCTCTCCCTGAGGTTTCTAAATTTTCGAATTTCAAACCCTAAAGTTGCTAATTTGGAATCTCTAGACTTCTAATTGAGAACTTACAAAACCAAGGGATCGACAGTCTCAGGGTTTGGGGCTTGGAGTCTCAATTTATAGAAAAAAAATTACCCAGTTGGTTTGGACAATATCCTAAGGCTGGGTTATTAACCGACGGTAAGGAGAGAGTAACAACCGATCGTTCACATCAGCCCCATCAACACCCAGCTAGCTTCGATGGCACCCTCGAGCCGTGCGTTCCCATCAGTCAATCGCCGCGCCTCAACCCGTTGGTCCGATCAATTTACGCTCGGTCGTCGATACCTTTTCCCACTTCGACTGCTGGCTTCTTCGTGTCGCCGCCGGCGCACGCTGGGCGTCCCTCTTCCCCGTCACTCGCTCGCCTGACAGTTTGATTGAGGGTTTGGGGTTGCTAGGCTCGATTTTTGATTTGAGGTGTCTAGGGCTTAGGATTTCTTGGTTGCAACTGGTCTGAGAGTTTGGCTCGGCTGAAACCTCCTCCCCCAATTTGATTTGCTACTGATTCATTAACATGCCGGTTGTCCCAATATTGGAGGAAACGGGTCGACCCGTGGCCATGGCCCAACCCGGCTGGGTACAAAGATGGTTTAGGGCAATGGGCTCAGCCCAATTGATTTAATTAATGGGAAATTTTCCACTTGGTCGGCCCAACAAAGGAAATAAGCGGAATTGGGCTGGCTTAATGAATTTTGGGTCTATTGGAATAGAAGTAACTAGCCCAACTTGTTATTAAAATCCTCAACACTATGTTTTTAATATCAAATAATTAAATTAGTTAATACTTATTTCCACTATAATTCTTTATTTGAATTATTTAAATCCGATAATGATAAAATTATTTATTAATCTCCTTTCCAAATTTTCTTGCAATTAAAACTCTTAGGGTTAACCCACTAATTTAAATCGCACTATTAATGAGTCCCTTTGATGCAAGAAAATTATTGGGTCGTATATTTATATAATTAAATAATAATACCTACCTGGATCCAATTCAATTCGAAAAATTATGTATAAAATGGATTTTATTTATTAGAATAAATTTGATACAGTGTTTAAAATTTTCGGACATTACATCCTCTCCCCCTTATAAAAATTCCGTCCTCGGAATTTCAATCTAAGGTTACTCGAACAACTGAGGGTAGTTAGCTCTCATCTTCTCTTCGAGTTCCCACGTAGCTTCTTCCACCGCGTGGTTTCTCCAGAGAACTTTCACCGAATGAATTATTTTATTCCTCAGTCTCTGTTCCTTCCGATCAAGTATTTGAACAGGAATCTCCTCGTATGATAAGTCTCTCTCGACTTGAATTGGCTCATAGGAAATGACATGCTTGTAGTCTGGCTTATACGGACGCAACACTGATACGTGAAACACGTTGTGAATGTGCTCAAGTTCAGGAGGTAATGCTACCTCGTACGCCACTTCACCTATTCTCCTCAAGATCTCGAACGGTCCTATGAACCTAGGGCTCAATTTACCCTTCTTTCCAAAACGGATCTTTCCCTTCCAGGGAGATACCTTTAGAAACACAAAGCTACCAACTTCAAAGTCTCGTTTCTGGCGATGTAAGTCGGCGTACTTCTTTTGGCGATCCTGGGCTGCTACTAACCGTTGTCTTATTACTTTAATAATTTCCACGGTTTGTTGTACCAATTCTGGCCCCAACAATCTTCGTTCACCAACTTCATCCCAACACAACGGCGTTCGACACTTTCTCCCATATAGTGCTTCGTACGGTGGCATACCAATACTAGCATGGTAACTATTATTGTAGGCGAACTCGACTAGTGGTAAATGGTCGTCCCAACTGCCACTTAAGTCCATCACAACAGCCCGGAGCATATCCTCTAGAGTCTGAATTGTTCGCTCACTTTGACCATCAGTCTGAGGATGATATGCCGTACTCATTCTCAGCTGTGTTCCCAGTCTCTCCTGCAGACTTCTCCAAAAATTTGACGTGAAGCGCGGATCCCTGTCAGACACAATAGATACCGGCACTCCATGTCGTGATACTATTTCCTTCACATAAAGTTTTGCTAGCTGTTCCAATTTGTACCTGATCTTGATCGGTAGAAAATGGGCAGACTTGGTCAAACGATCTACGATCACCCAGATGGCGTCTAGACCTTTTTGCGTTGTTGGAAGTCCCACCACAAAATCCATTGTGATGTGCTCCCACTTCCACTCGGGAATCTCTAAGGGTTGTAACAATCCGCTCGGCCGTTGGTGCTCAGCCTTGATCCTCTGACAAGTTAAACACCGGCTGACGAATTCTGCAACTTCCCCCTTCAAATGCGGCCACCAATAATGCTGACGAAGATCTTGATACATCTTGGTGCTACCTGGATGTACCGAAAATCTTGTATTATGGGCCTCCTGCAAAATTTCTTCCCTTAGGTCCGGTACATAGGGTATCCAGATCCTTCCCTCGAATCTCAGCAATCCCGCGCTGTCAACCTTGTACTTCGATGCTTTTCCCTCCGATAATTGTTTCTTAATGTCAATGCATTCTTCATCAAATTCTTGAGCCTCCTGTATCTTATCCAGTAGAGTTGGACCTACCGTCACGGCGAACACCTTTTCGTCCCCCTCCATTGGATACCTAACTTCCAGCTCCAGACGTTCAAAAGTCCCTTATCAACTCCTCCTGGACTGTCAGCTGCATCAATTTCGCCTTGCCTTTCCTACTTAAGGCATCAGCCACTACATTTGCTTTGCCCGGATGGTACAGAATTTCACAGTCGTAGTCCTTGATCAATTCTAACCATCGGCGTTGCCTCATGTTCAGCTCCTTTTGAGTGAAGATATATTTCAGACTTTTGTGATCTGTATATATCTCACACTTCTCCCCGTATAGGTAGTGCCTCCAAATCTTCAGGGCGAAAACTACCGCTGCTAACTCCAAGTCATGAGTCGGATAACCCTTCTCATAATCCTTCAGCTGACGCGATGCGTACGCCACGACCTTGCCGTGTTGCATTAGTACACAGCCAAGACCCTTGTGTGATGCATCGCTATACACTACGAAACCCCCAGTGTTGTCTGGTAAGGTCAACACTGGTGCTTGGTTGAGTCTCTTCTTCAACTCCATGAAACTCTCCTCACACTTCTCCGACCAAACAAACTTGACTGTTTTCCTGGTGAGATTGGTCAACGGCGATGCTATCTTTGAAAAATCCTGGATGAATCTCCGATAGTATCCCGCTAACCCCAAGAAACTCCGGATCTCTGTCGGCGTCTTCGGCTGTTCCCAGTTGATAACCGCCTCTACTTTTGCTGGGTCCACCGAAACACCATTCTTGTCGATGACATGACCCAGAAACTGTACCCTCTGCAACCAAAACTCACACTTAGAAAACTTTGCATACAATTTCTCCTTCCTGAGAGCTTCTAATACGATCCTTAAGTGTTCAGCATGCTCCTCCTCTGTTTCTGAATACACCAAGATGTCATCGATGAATACAACTACGAACTTGTCCAAGTACTACTTGAACACTTTGTTCATCATATCCATGAATGCTGCTGGTGCATTTGTTAATCCAAAAGACATTACCAGAAACTCGAAGTGCCCGTAACGAGTTCTGAATGCAGTCTTCGGGATATCTTCTTGCCTCACCTTCAGCTGATGGTAGCCTGTTCTTAAGTCGATTTTTGAAAAGTACTTCGCTCCCTTGAGTTGATCGAACAGATCGTCAATTCTAGGAAGTGGATACCTATTCTTAATCGTAACTTTGTTCAACTCTCGATAGTCGATACAAAGCCTCATTGAACCGTCTTTCTTCTTTACAAACAGAACTGGCGCTCCCCACGGGGACACGCTCGGCCTGATATAACCCTTATCCAACAGTTCCTGCAGTTGCACCATCAACTCCTTCATCTCTACGGGTGCCATTCGATACGGCGGCTTCGATATTGGTGCGGTTCCCGGTGCCAAATCGATAACGAACTCGATTTCCCTGTCCGGCGGCAGTCCCAGAAGCTCTTCGGGAAAGACATCGGTGAATTCTCTCACGACTGGTATTTGACTCATCTCATCCCCTACTCGACGAGTATCAACCACATGGGCCAAATAACATTCGCAACCCTTCTTGAGTAATCTCCTTGTTTGCATCATAGTAAGACAACAAGATTGGCTTGGTGACTTACTGCCGTAAAATACCACCTTTGACTTATTAGGAGTCTTTAGGTGTATACATTTCTTCTTACAGTCAATAACTGCTCCGTGGGTTGATAGCCAATCCATTCCCAAGATTACATCGAACTCTCCCAGTCGAATTGGTATCAAATCCACTTTGAGCTTAAATCCTCGAAATTCAACACAACAGTTCCTATGAATGCATTTCTACGGGGACAATTTCTTTGTTTGCTACTTCTACGTTCATAGGGTGTTCTAACTTTTTCACAAGGTACATTTAACTGACTAGCAAATTCTTCGGAAACAAAAGAGCAAGTAGCACCCGAATCAAATAGCACATATGCATTTATATCATTGATTGGGATGATACCTGACACCACGTCCTTGGATTCCATGGCATCCTGCACCGTCATGTTGAACGTGCGGACTGTTGGCCTGTTGGCTTGACTGGATGGTGGCCCGTAGTTCAATCGGTTGCTGTTTCCACTGTTGTTGTTGTTTAGGTTGCCACTCCCGGCGTCGTTTTTCTTCTTCGGACAATCCCTCATTTGGTGGTCGGGTGCTCCACATGAAAAACATCCCCCCTTTGGCTTATTCTGACATTGGGGAGCCATGTACCCCGGTTGCCCACAACGGTAACACACACTCCTTCCCTTCAAACATTCCCCGGTGTGGTTCTTGCCGCAATTATTGCACCTGCCTGGTTTCTTTGCCTCCCCTCCAGACTGGTTTCCTCCGGGTTTATTGCTCCCGAAAGATTGGCTCTCACTCCATTTCCGTTTGTTGGGGTTACTGCCCCCACTGCTTCCTGCCTTAGGGCCCTCATGTCCCTTCTTCTTCTCGTGATTGTATTTGGCCAGGGCCTCACTGCCACCCTCTGCAATGATTGCCCTCTCCATTAATTCTGCGAATGTTCTGATTTTTAATACCGCCACAGAACGGTATAACCATGGTTTCAACCCCTGCTCAAACCTACGAGCTTTCCTTTCCTCTGTGCTGACTTGGTGAGCTGCAAACCGTGCCAACTCATTAAACTTAGTCGCGTACTCAGCCACAGACATGTTCCCTTGTTTTAGCTCTAGGAACTTGATCTCCATCTCCTGCTTCATGCTTTCTGGAAAGTAATTTTCCAAGAACATTTCCTTAAAACGATCCCAAGCGACAGTGCCTTCTTCCACTCGGCCTCTGTTGGCCTTCCACCAATAGTTGGCTTCTCCTTTTAGCATGAAAGTGGCAAAACTTGTTTTCTGTTCCTCTGCCACCCTTGCTACTTCAAAGACCTTCTCTATCTTTTCTATCCAGGTCTGCGCCTCGATTGGGTTAAGAGTTCCCTTGAACTCAGGTGGTCCGACCAATTTGAAATCTTTAAAGTTTGCCAGATGATGCGTTGGCTCAGCTGCAGCTTGGGTTCTCTCAGGTGGTGGTCTGGATTGCATAGCCTCGGCCAGCATTCTCATTGGGTTGGTTTGGTCTCCAACCTCACTTTCTGACTCTTCGACCTGTCGGTTACGTGGCCTTCCCCTTGGCATGATTTAGAATAAGGAAACTGATAACTTTTACCTATAGATTCACATTTTACAACATATGTTATTAAAATAGACAATTAAAGGTAAAATATTTATCAACACATTTGATTTAAGCGAAACATCTGCATTTATATTCATATACCACCGTTTTGTTACAATGACTAAACCTGTGGCATACTTCTATAAATGCGCCACTATCTGTCCTATCAACAAATCATCCCCTTAGACAAAAGTGGGGAATCCTAACCTTTCCTCCCTCAAGACCACAAAAGTTGGGGTTTAACTGCTACCCCAATCATAACAACAAACATAAAGTTTCACAAACAAACATGAATATGTCCCTAACATAAACAAAAGTGGGACTGACTGTACTAACAACTAAACAACCATCCTATCCCATCACTATACATCATGACGGATCCGAGCCTGCTGGCCAAAAGAGACTGCTCCGTCCCCGATCCTGCAGCGAACCGAGCGGCTGGACTCTCCTATCTCAGTCTGGGGTCTACGGTAGGCTGCGTCCAAGGCATGCCCCAGGGTCTCTATCCTCACTGCCCTGGCCTCTAGCTGGTCCTCCAGCTGATCAACCCTCCTGGCCTCCCTGGCCCAGGCCTCCCTGACGTGCATCCTCGCAGCCACCTCCAGTCCGGCCTCAAACCTCATGGCCTCCTGTTTCGCCCTCAGGTGGGCGATCTGCAGATCCCTCTGCTCCAACCTCTCTCTCAACTCAGCATTTCGGGCCACTAACTGATGTAGCAGTGGTCCGACCTGCTGCGCTGAGGACTCGTAGCCCTGCAGCTGTGTCTTGGCCACCCCTAAGTCGTGCTCGAGCTGGTAGGCCAGGTCTCTATACTGGTCCTCCATTATACTGATGGGTTTGGTTTTTGCTCCTCCAAATGAGCAATCCGAGCCTCCAGCTCCTCATTTCTGTCCGTCAATCCCTCAATAATATCATCAGCAGTGGATCCCATGCCGTCAATATCAGCAGGTGGCTCCTCCCCTCGGCCTCGGGATCCTCCTCCTCAGTATCAGGGTCCTGACTACCGGACCTCATCACCCCACCTACCACTGGCTCTGGTAGCTCTCTATGGTAGTCCTCCTCCGGCTCGGACTCCTCCTGTAGCAATCCCGGGGCAATAGGAGCATAACCCACCAGCTGCTCCGAAACTACTGGTATATCTGTATATGTCTCCTCCTCCTCACGGGCTCCACTAGTCTCCCCTATATCAGCCATCCTACAAACACACAAAAACTCACATTAGTACAACAATAAAATATATTCATTGAAGAAATGAAAGTATATTTCATTGGGTACTACTCGACTCGATGAATTCCCCAATTCATCAAAACCACATATAATAAATCTCCTCGATTTATCTCCTAACACTCAATACGAGTTTACTACGAAGGTTATAACCTAGGTTTCGCAATCCTAAAGTTTATAACCTACAGCTTTGATACCAACCTGTGACACCCCCAAATTCGGGTCTCCAAATACCCGGATCTGGTCATCACGATCCAATACAAACATTCACCTCTAACAACATATGATATCTGAAAATGCGGAATATAATAAACATACGTTGTTCATTACAAGGTGTTACTAGTCCCAGAATACGAATAACCTTAAACGTTTACACAATCCATACCCTAAATAGCTAGCAGGGTTTAAATTACATTAACAGAAAATTAACTAACACATGAATCTAAAGTCAGCTACGAGACGTTTATCATTTCATCTTTTCTTTCCCTTTGTTCTTCCCTGACGTCTCGGGTTTAGCTGCAATGAAGTCATGATATAGCAAGAATGAGCAACGAGTTTGCCCAGCAAGTTTAGTGTGCAACAATAAAGATATATCATGATGAAGGAATATTAAAAGGATTTCAACAATAGAATAATCAGAAGCAAGAACATTAAATGCTTTTAGAAACAATTGATAGTCAAATAGACTTTGAACAATAACTTCCAGAGGAGTCAATAGCTGGTTTGACCCTCTGGTTACTGGCTACAGAATAACGTACTTGAGGGGATCAGCCTCGCGTACCCTATGTATATGCATAACATTTAATTCTGCTATTTGTACCTTATATACGGTACGTGGGGTACTCCCCTATAAATAAAGGGGTGTTCATACAGTCTAAGAATCCTTACCATTGATTGGTTCGGATAGCTTTTATAAATTTCACATACTTTGTCTGACCGAACAAGGGTTCAGACTTAACCATGAATGGTTTATAAATTTCTGAATTTAAATAATTATACGAATTTCAAATGCACGAGTGCGAACGTCAATAAATATACAGATGTGGAAAAATTTTGAAAGTAATTAGACCACTTAAAGCATGCTTGGGAAATAAGATTCAAGCTTAAAGAATAACTTGCAACAGTATATATATACCTTTTTGCACGAATTAGAAATAGTGCATAAGGTTTAGAAATTTGCTCAATGTAAAAGTTGAGTAAAGAAGAACTTGCAATAATGTAAGAAGTTTAGGGTTAGGAACTTGCCTGTTTGCTCAGCTACAATTTAAATCTTAGCTTTAATTAATTGTTCTCGAGTGACCTATCATCGGGTAAAGTCGATTTATCAATTATTATAACATGATTGTATCTTGGCACACTTGATTATACTATTTACTTAGCAAATAAAGAATTCACAATCTATAATTAATTACCATTTAACATTAGTTAAACGGAAATTTATTAATGACCCTTAGCTATAATAATAGATCATGGTCACTATCATTTGAATACTCAATTTATTTCCTTTAATAGTATCTAGGTATGGTTTAACAAACTTTATTTATTATTTATAAAATAAATTTATTTTGGTTTAAAGATAACAGAAAACCATTGATCATTTATTTAGTTTACTCTTAATTACTATTTACCCTAGGGGTAATTTAGTAATTATTACTCTTGTTCCTTATTAATTAAATACTTACTGTATTGATTCTACCCACACTTAATATATTTAATTAATACATAAGTGTCTATTATCATTATTTATTAAGGGTCAGAATTAACCTGTTAATTTCCCTCATACTTAATCATTATTTCATTAATGATTAAGTAATTGTTATCCTTATTAGTTATATTCATAACTAATTAGTATTAACTAAATGGTTAGATATTTACCACCTTTATTTATCATTTATTGGGAAAAGGATAACCAATTATTTATTAACTTTATATTTATTTATTATTTATTATTTATAAATAAATAATAAATAATTATTTTATTAACTTTATTCATATTAATAAATAATAATTATCTTATTAATTTTATTCATATTTAATTATTATTTAAATTAAATATTTATTATCTTTATTTATTATTTATTAATAAATAATAAATAATTATCTTATTAATTTTATTCATATTTAATTATTATTTAAATTAAATATTTATTATCTTTATTTATTATCTTTATTTATTAATTAAATAATAAATAATTATCTTATTAACTTTATTCATATTTAATTATTATTTAAGTCAAATAATAATTAAATATTTATTATCTTTATTATAATAAATAATTATTAACTCAATTACTAGTTGATCCTTAGTTTTATTGTGTGATCATAGTAACAATTCAATTAAACTTCATTATGCATACCCCTTAGCCCAACCGTTATTACCCATAAAATTTTTGCTTTTGTTTTAAAACTCATGTTACTGGCAAGGGTATGCTGCCTAGTTGAAACAGTTGTAGCAAAATAGCACAAGTCTTATGCTCAAAGGCTGCCGAACCTTATGGTTCTTAACATTCAAAGTCTCACCAACACAGCACAACCAAACAATTTTCTAAAAACCGTAAATCCAATACAGCAAAACAATTAACCCCACACAATACAGACTTCCCAATTCAAATCCAACCAATTTAACACAAACTGATACCAGATTTCTTAAACCCAAAATTATAATACAATACCAGAACTCTAAGTCCAGTAAACCAACACAACACCATCAAGCAATTTCCAGAAACCATAAACCCAATACAGAGACTAATTTACCAATACAGAGGACATTTTCCTCCAACATAAAGAGCAATTAAATTCAGTATGTAAAGACAAACATCCCAATACCGGGGAAAGTTTTAGTTTCAACACCATACTCAGAACCAAATTACCCAAGGTAGTGCAACCAATACAATACAATACTACTATATTGTTTAAATCCACAATATTACAGTCCCAAAACAGGGGAACGACACAACCCTAATCGCAGAAGAAGAAAGTGAATGAACTGATTTATACCTTCCTGCCGATCGATTTGCTTGCCGCCTTCTCCTCCCAAAATAATTAACCCAAATGGACATTCACAGTGGCTTCCCGCTGGGTTTCTCTCCCTGAGGTTTCTAAATTTTCGAATTTCAAACCCTAAAGTTGCTAATTTGGAATCTCTAGACTTCTAATTGAGAACTTACAAAACCAAGGGATCGACAGTCTCAGGGTTTGGGGCTTGGAGTCTCAATTTATAGAAAAAAAATTACCCAGTTGGTTTGGACAATATCCTAAGGCTGGGTTATTAACCGACGGTAAGGAGAGAGTAACAACCGATCGTTCACATCAGCCCCATCAACACCCAGCTAGCTTCGATGGCACCCTCGAGCCGTGCGTTCCCATCAGTCAATCGCCGCGCCTCAACCCGTTGGTCCGATCAATTTACGCTCGGTCGTCGATACCTTTTCCCACTTCGACTGCTGGCTTCTTCGTGTCGCCGCCGGCGCACGCTGGGCGTCCCTCTTCCCCGTCACTCGCTCGCCTGACAGTTTGATTGAGGGTTTGGGGTTGCTAGGCTCGATTTTGATTTGAGGTGTCTAGGGCTTAGGATTTCTTGGTTGCAACTGGTCTGAGAGTTTGGCTCGGCTGAAACCTCCTCCCCCAATTTGATTTGCTACTGATTCATTAACATGCCGGTTGTCCCAATATTGGAGGAAAACGGGGTTCGACCCGTGGCCATGGCCCAACCCGGCTGGGTACAAAGATGGTTTAGGGCAATGGGCTCAGCCCAATTGATTTAATTAATGGGAAATTTTCCACTTGGTCGGCCCAACAAAGGAAATAAGCGGAATTGGGCTGGCTTAATGAATTTTGGGTCTATTGGAATAGAAGTAACTAGCCCAACTTGTTATTAAAATCCTCAACACTATGTTTTTAATATCAAATAATTAAATTAGTTAATACTTATTTCCACTATAATTCTTTATTTGAATTATTTAAATCCGATAATGATAAAATTATTTATTAATCTCCTTTCCAAATTTTCTTGCAATTAAAACTCTTAGGGTTAACCCACTAATTTAAATCGCACTATTAATGAGTCCCTTTGATGCAAGAAAATTATTGGGTCGTATATTTATATAATTAAATAATAATACCTACCTGGATCCAATTCAATTCGAAAAATTATGTATAAAATGGATTTTATTTATTAGAATAAATTTGATACAGTGTTTAAAATTTTCGGACATTACATCCTCTCCCCCTTATAAAAATTCCGTCCTCGGAATTTCAATCTAAGGTTACTCGAACAACTGAGGGTAGTTAGCTCTCATCTTCTCTTCGAGTTCCCACGTAGCTTCTTCCACCGCGTGGTTTTCTCCAGAGAACTTTCACCGAATGAATTATTTTATTCCTCAGTCTCTGTTCCTTCCTATCAAGTATTTGAACAGGAATCTCCTCGTATGATAAGTCTCTCTCGACTTGAATTGGCTCATAGGAAATGACATGCTTGTAGTCTGGCTTATACGGACGCAACACTGATACGTGAAACACGTTGTGAATGTGCTCAAGTTCAGGAGGTAATGCTACCTCGTACGCCACTTCACCTATTCTCCTCAAGATCTCGAACGGTCCTATGAACCTAGGGCTCAATTTACCCTTCTTTCCAAAACGGATCTTTCCCTTCCAGGGAGATACCTTTAGAAACACAAAGCTACCAACTTCAAAGTCTCGTTTCTGGCGATGTAAGTCGGCGTACTTCTTTTTGGCGATCCTGGGCTGGCTTTGCTACTAACCGTTGTCTTATTACTTTAATAATTTCCACGGTTTGTTGTACCAATTCTGGCCCCAACAATCTTCGTTCACCAACTTCATCCCAACACAACGGCGTTCGACACTTTCTCCCATATAGTGCTTCGTACGGTGGCATACCAATACTAGCATGGTAACTATTATTGTAGGCGAACTCGACTAGTGGTAAATGGTCGTCCCAACTGCCACTTAAGTCCATCACAACAGCCCGGAGCATATCCTCTAGAGTCTGAATTGTTCGCTCACTTTGACCATCAGTCTGAGGATGATATGCCGTACTCATTCTCAGCTGTGTTTCCCAGTCTCTCCTGCAGACTTCTCCAAAAATTTGACGTGAAGCGCGGATCCCTGTCAGACACAATAGATACCGGCACTCCATGTCGTGATACTATTTCCTTCACATAAAGTTTTGCTAGCTGTTCCAATTTGTACCTGATCTTGATCGGTAGAAAATGGGCAGACTTGGTCAAACGATCTACGATCACCCAGATGGCGTCTAGACCTTTTTGCGTTGTTGGAAGTCCCACCACAAAATCCATTGTGATGTGCTCCCACTTCCACTCGGGAATCTCTAAGGGTTGTAACAATCCGCTCGGCCGTTGGTGCTCAGCCTTGATCCTCTGACAAGTTAAACACCGGCTGACGAATTCTGCAACTTCCCCCTTCAAATGCGGCCACCAATAATGCTGACGAAGATCTTGATACATCTTGGTGCTACCTGGATGTACCGAAAATCTTGTATTATGGGCCTCCTGCAAAATATCTTCCCTTAGGTCCGGGTACATAGGGTATCCAGATCCTTCCCTCGAATCTCAGCAATCCTGCGCTGTCAACCTTGTACTTCGATGCTTTTCCCTCCGATAATTGTTTCTTAATGTCAATGCATTCTTCATCAAATTCTTGAGCCTCCTGTATCTTATCCAGTAGAGTTGGACCTACCGTCACGGCGAACACCTTTTCGTCCCCCTCCATTGGATACCTAACTTCCAGCTCCAGACGTTCAAAGTCCCTTATCAACTCCTCCTGGACTGTCAGCTGCATCAATTTCGCCTTGCCTTTCCTACTTAAGGCATCAGCCACTACATTTGCTTTGCCCGGATGGTACAGAATTTCACAGTCGTAGTCCTTGATCAATTCTAACCATCGGCGTTGCCTCATGTTCAGCTCCTTTTGAGTGAAGATATATTTCAGACTTTTGTGATCTGTATATATCTCACACTTCTCCCCGTATAGGTAGTGCCTCCAAATCTTCAGGGCGAAAACTACCGCTGCTAACTCCAAGTCATGAGTCGGATAACCCTTCTCATAATCCTTCAGCTGACGCGATGCGTACGCCACGACCTTGCCGTGTTGCATTAGTACACAGCCAAGACCCTTGTGTGATGCATCGCTATACACTACGAAACCCCCAGTGTTGTCTGGTAAGGTCAACACTGGTGCTTGGCTGAGTCTCTTCTTCAACTCCATGAAACTCTCCTCACACTTCTCCGACCAAACAAACTTGACTGTTTTCCTGGTGAGATTGGTCAACGGCGATGCTATCTTTGAAAAATCCTGGATGAATCTCCGATAGTATCCCGCTAATCCCAAGAAACTCCGGATCTCTGTCGGCGTCTTCGGCTGTTCCCAGTTGATAACCGCCTCTACTTTTGCTGGGTCCACCGAAACACCATTCTTGTCGATGACATGACCCCAGAAATTGTACCCTCTGCAACCAAAACTCACACTTAGAAAACTTTGCATACAATTTCTCCTTCCTGAGAGCTTCTAATACGATCCTTAAGTGTTCAGCATGCTCCTCCTCTGTTTCTGAATACACCAAGATGTCATCGATGAATACAACTTACGAACTTGTCCAAGTACTGCTTGAACACTCTGTTCATCATATCCATGAATGCTGCTGGTGCATTTGTCAATCCAAAAGACATTACCAGAAACTCGAAGTGCCCGTAACGAGTTCTGAATGCAGTCTTCGGGATATCTTCTTGCCTCACCTTCAGCTGATGGTAGCCTGTTCTTAAGTCGATTTTTTGAAAAAGTACTTCGCTCCCTTGAGTTGATCGAACAGATCGTCAATTCTAGGAAGTGGATACCTATTCTTAATCGTAACTTTGTTCAACTCTCGATAGTCGATACAAAGCCTCATTGAACCGTCTTTCTTCTTTACAAACAGAACTGGCGCTCCCCACGGGGACACGCTCGGCCTGATATAACCCTTATCCAACAGTTCCTGCAGTTGCACCATCAACTCCTTCATCTCTACGGGTGCCATTCGATACGGCAGGCTTCGATATTGGTGCGGTTCCCGGTGCCAAATCGATAACGAACTCGATTTCCCTGTCCGGCGGCAGTCCCGGAAGCTCTTCGGGAAAGACATCGGTGAATTCTCTCACGACTGGTATTTGACTCATCTCATCCCCTACTCGACGAGTATCAACCACATGGGCCAAATAACATTCGCAACCCTTCTTGGAGTAATCTCCTTGTTTGCATCATAGTAAGACAACAAGATTGGCTTGGTGACTTTACTGCCGTTAAAATACCACCTTTGACTTATTAGGAGTCTTTAGGTGTATACATTTCTTCTTACAGTCAATAAACTGCTCCGTGGGTTGATAACCAATCCATTCCCAAGATTACATCAAACTCTCCCAGTCGAATGGGTATCAAATCCACTTTGAGCTCAAATCCTCGCAACTCAGCACAACAATTCCTATGAATGCATTCTACGGGGACAATTTCTTTGTTTGCTACTTCTACGTTCATAGGGTGTTCTAACTTTTCACAAGGTACATTTAACTGACTAGCAAATTCTTCGGAAACAAAAGAGCAAGTAGCACCCGAATCAAATAGCACATATGCATTTATATCATTGATTGGGATGATACCTGACACCACGTCCTTGGATTCCATGGCATCCTGCACCGTCATGTTGAACGTGCGGGCTGTTGGCCTGTTGGCTTGACTGGATGGTGGCCCGTAGTTCAATCGGTTGCTGTTTCCACTGTTGTTGTTTCGGTTGCCACTCCCGGCGTCGTTTTTCTTCTTCGGACAATCCCTCATTTGGTGGTCGGGTGCTCCACATGAAAAACATCCCCCCCTTTGGCTTATTCTGACATTGGGGAGCCATGTGCCCCGGTTGCCCACAACGGTAACACACACTCCTTCCCTTCAAACATTCCCCGGTGTGGTTCTTGCCGCAATTATTGCACCTGCCTGGTTTCTTTGCCTCCCCTCCAGACTGGTTTCCTCCGGGTTTATTGCTCCCGAAAGATTGGCTCTCACTCCATTTGCGTTTATTGGGGTTACTGCCCCCGCTGCTCCCTGCCTTCGGGCCCTCATGTCCTTTCTTCTTCTCTTGGTTGTATTTGGCCAGGGCCTCACTGCCACCCTCTGCAATGATTGCCCTCTCCATTAATTCTGCGAATGTTTCTGATTTTTAATACCGCCACAGAACGGTATAACCATGGTTTCAACCCCTGCTCAAACCTGCGAGCTTTCCTTTCCTCTGTGCTGACTTGGTGAGCTGCAAACCGTGCCAACTCATTAAACTTAGCTGCGTACTCAGCCACAGACATGTTCCCTTGTTTTAGCTTCCAGGAACTTGATCTCCATCTCCTGCTTCATGCTTTCTGGAAAGTAATTTTCCAAGAACATTTCCTTAAAAACGATCCCAAGCGACAGTGCCTTCTTCCACTCGGCCTCTGTTGGCCTTCCACCAATAGTTGGCTTCTCCTTTTAGCATGAAAGTGGCAAAAACTTGTTTTCTGTTCCTCTGCCACCCTTGCTACTTCAAAGACCTTCTCTATCTCTTCTATCCAGGTCTGCGCCTCGATTGGGTTAAGAGTTCCCTTGAACTCAGGTGGTCCGACCAATTTGAAATCTTTAAAGTTTGCCAGATGATGCGTTGGCTCAGCTGCAGCTTGGGTTCTCTCAGGTGGGTGGTCTGGATTGCATAGCCTCGGCCAGCATTTCCGCGAACATTCTCATTGGGTTGGTTTGGTCTCCAACCTCACTTTCTGACTCTTCGACTTGTCGGTTACGTGGCCTTCCCCTTGGCATGGTTTAGAATAAGAAAACTGATAACTTTTACCTATAGATTCACATTTTACAACATATGTTATTAAAATAGACAATTAAAGGTAAAATATTTATCAACACATTTGATTTAAGCGAAACATCTGCATTTATATTCATATACCACCGTTTTGTTACAATGACTAAACCTGTGGCATACTATTATAAATGCGCCACTATCTGTCCTATCAACAAATCATCCCCTTAGACAAAAGTGGGGAATCCTAACCTTTCCTCCCTCAAGACCACAAAAGTTGGGGTTTAACTGCTTCCCCAATCATAACAACAAATATAAAGTTTCATAAACAAACATGACTATGTCCCTAACATAAACAAAAGTGGGACTGACTAGTAACTAATCAACCATCCTATCCCATCACTATACATCATGACGGATCCGAGCCTGCTGGCCAGAAGAGACTGCTCCGTCCCCGATCCTGCGGCGAACCGAGCGGCTGGACTCTCCTATCTCAGTCCGGGGTCTACGGTAGGCTGCATCCAAGGCATGCCCCAGGGTCTCTATCCTCACTGCCCTGGCCTCTAGCTGGTCCTCCAGCTGATCAACCCTCCTGGCCTCCCTGGCCCAGGCCTCCCTGACGTGCATCCTCGCAGCCACCTCCAGTCCGGCCTCAAACCTCATGGCCTCCTGTTTCGCCCTCAGGTGGGCGATCTGTAAATCCCTCTGCTCCAGTCTCTCCCTCAACTCAGCGTTTCGGGCCACTAACTGATGTAGCAGTGGTCCGACCTGCTGTGCTGAGGACTCATAGCCCTGCAGCAGTACCTTAGCCACCCCTAAATCATGCTCGAGCTGGTAGGCCAGGTCTCTGTACTGGTCCTCCATATACTGATGGGTCTGGTTTTGCTCCTCCAAATGAGCAATTCGAGCCTCCAGCTCCTCATTTCTGTCCGTCAACCCCTCGATGATATCATCAGCAGTGGACCCCATGCCGTCGATATCAGCAGGTGGCTCCTCTCCCTCGGCCTCGGGATCCTCCTCATCAACATCAGGGTCCTCACTACCGGACCTCATCACCCTACCTACCACTGGCTCTGGTAGCTCTCTATGGTAGTCCTCCTCCGGCTCGGACTCCTCCTGTAACAATCCCGGGGCAATAGGAGCATAGCCCACCAGCTGCTCTGAAACTACTTGTATGTCTGTATATGTCTCCTCCTCCTCACGGGCTCCACTAGTCTCCCCTACAGCAGCCATCCTACAAACACACAAAACTAACATTAGTACAACAATAAAATATATTCATTGAAGAAATGAAGTTATATTTCATTGGGTACTACTCGACTCGATGAATTCCCCAATTCATCAAAACCACATATGATAAATCTCCTCGATTTATCTCCTAACACTCGATACGAGTTTACTATGAAGGTTATAACCTAGGTTTCGCGATCCTAAAGTTTATAACCTACAGCTCTGATACCAACCTGTGACGCCCCCAAATTCGGGTCTCCAAATACCCGGATCTGGTCATCACGATCCAATACAAACATTCACCTTTAACAACATATGATATCTAAAAGTGCGGAATATAATAAACATACGTTGTTCATTACAAGGTGTTACTAGTCCCAGAATACGATTAACCTTAAACATTCACACAATACATACCTTAAATAGCTATCAAGGTTTAGATTTCATTGACAGAATTTAACTAACACATAAATCTAAAGTCTGCTACTAGAAATCTATCATTTCATCTTTTCTTTCCCTTTGTTCTTCCCTGACGTCTCGGGTTTAGCTGCAATGAAATCATGATATAGCAAGAATGAGCAACGAGTTTGCCCAGCAAGTTTAATGTGCAACAATAAAGATATATCATGATGAAGGAATATTAAAAGGATTTCAACAATAGAATAATCAGAAAGCAAGAACATTAAATGCTTTGCTTTAGAACAATTGATAGTCAAATAGACTTTGAACGATAACTTCCAGAGGAGTCAATAGCTGGTTGACCCTCTGGTTACTGGCTACAGAATAACGTACTTGAGGGGATCAGCCTCGCGTACCCTATGTATATGCATAACATTTAATTCTGCCATTTGTACCTTATATACGGTACGTGGGGTACTCCCCTATAATAAAGGGGTGTTCATACAGTTTAAGAATCCTTACCATTGATTGGTTCGGATAGCTTTTATAAATTTTCACAAAATTGTCTGACCGAACAAGGGTTCAGACTTAACCATGAATGGTTTATAGATTTCTGAATTTGAATATACGAATTCGAATGCACGAATGTCAATAAATGTACAGATGTGGAAAAATTCTGAAAGTAATTAGACCATTTAAAGCATGCTCGGAAATAAGATTCAAGCTTAAAGAATAACTTGCAACAATATATACCTTTTTGCACGAATTAAAACAATGCATAAGGTTTAAAAGCTTGCTCAATGCCAAAAATTGAGTGAGAAGAACTTGCAAAAATGAAAGAAGTTTAGGGTTAGGAACTTGCCTGTTTGCTCAGCTACAATTTAAATCTTAGCTTTAATTAATTGTTCTCGAGTGACCTATCATCGGGTAAAGTCGATTTATCAATTATTATAACATGATTGTATCTTGGCACACTTGATTATACTATTTACTTAGCAAATAAAGAATTCACAATCTATAATTAATTACCATTTAACATTAGTTAAACGGAAATTTATTAATGACCCTTAGCTATAATAATAGATCATGGTCACTATCATTTGAATACTCAATTTATTTCCTTTAATAGTATCTAGGTATGGTTTAACAAACTTTATTTATTATTTATAAAATAAATTTATTTTGGTTTAAAGATAACAGAAAACCATTGATCATTTATTTAGTTTACTCTTAATTACTATTTACCCTAGGGGTAATTTAGTAATTATTACTCTTGTTCCTTATTAATTAAATACTTACTGTATTGATTCTACCCACACTTAATATATTTAATTAATACATAAGTGTCTATTATCATTATTTATTAAGGGTCAGAATTAACCTGTTAATTTCCCTCATACTTAATCATTATTTCATTAATGATTAAGTAATTGTTATCCTTATTAGTTATATTCATAACTAATTAGTATTAACTAAATGGTTAGATATTTACCACCTTTATTTATCATTTATTGGGAAAAGGATAACCAATTATTTATTAACTTTATATTTATTTATTATTTATTATTTATAAATAAATAATAAATAATTATTTTATTAACTTTATTCATATTAATAAATAATAATTATCTTATTAATTTTATTCATATTTAATTATTATTTAAATTAAATATTTATTATCTTTATTTATTATTTATTAATAAATAATAAATAATTATCTTATTAATGTTATTCATATTTAATTATTATTTAAATTAAATATTTATTATCTTTATTTATTATTTATTAATAAAGAATAAATAATTATCTCATTAACTTTATTCATATTTAATTATTATTTAAGTCAAATAATAATTAAATATTTATTATCTTTATTATAATAAATAATTATTAACTCAATTACTAGTTGATCCTTAGTTTATTGTGTGATCATAGTAACAATTCAATTAAACTTCATTATGCATACCCCTTAGCCCAACCGTCATTACCCATAAAATTTTTGCTTTTGTTTTAAAACTCATGTTACTGGCAAGGGTATGCTGCCTAGTTGAAACAGTTGTAGCAAAATAGCACAAGTCTTATGCTCAAGGCTGCCGAACCTTATGGTTCTTAACATTCAAAGTCTCACCAACACAGCACAACCAAACAATTTTCTAAAAACCGTAAATCCAATACAGCAAAACAATTAACCCCACACAATACAGACTTCCCAATTCAAATCCAACCAATTTAACACAAACTGATACCAGATTTCTTAAACCCAAAATTATAATACAATACCAGAACTCTAAGTCCAGTAAACCAACACAACACCATCAAGCAATTTCCAGAAACCATAAACCCAATACAGAGACTAATTTACCAATACAGAGGACATTTTCCTCCAACATAAAGAGCAATTAAATTCAGTATGTAAAGACAAACATCCCAATACCGGGGAAAGTTTTAGTTTCAACACCATACTCAGAACCAAATTACCCAAGGTAGTGCAACCAATACAATACAATACTACTATATTGTTTAAATCCACAATATTACAGTCCCAAAACAGGGGAACGACACAACCCTAATCGCAGAAGAAGAAAGTGAATGAAACTGATTTATACCTTCCTGCCGATCGATTTGCTTGCCGCCTTCTCCTCCCAAAATAATTAACCCAAATGGACATTCACAGTGGCTTCCCGCTGGGTTTCTCTCCCTGAGGTTTCTAAATTTTCGAATTTCAAACCCTAAAGTTGCTAATTTGGAATCTCTAGACTTCTAATTGAGAACTTACAAAACCAAGGGATCGACAGTCTCAGGGTTTGGGGCTTGGAGTCTCAATTTATAGAAAAAAATTACCCAGTTGGTTTGGACAATATCCTAAGGCTGGGTTATTAACCGACGGTAAGGAGAGAGTAACAACCGATCGTTCACATCAGCCCCATCAACACCCAGCTAGCTTCGATGGCACCCTCGAGCCGTGCGTTCCCATCAGTCAATCGTCGCGCCTCAACCCGTTGGTCCGATCAATTTACGCTCGGTCGTCGATACCTTTTCCCACTTCGACTGCTGGCTTCTTCGTGTCGCCGCCGGCGCACGCTGGGCGTCCCTCTTCCCCGTCACTCGCTCGCCTGACAGTTTGATTGAGGGTTTGGGGTTGCTAGGCTCGATTTTGATTTGAGGTGTCTAGGGCTTAGGATTTCTTGGTTGCAACTGGTCTGAGAGTTTGGCTCGGCTGAAACCTCCTCCCCCAATTTGATTTGCTACTGATTCATTAACATGCCGGTTGTCCCAATATTGGAGGAAACGGGTCGACCCGTGGCCATGGCCCAACCCGGCTGGGTACAAAGATGGTTTAGGGCAATGGGCTCAGCCCAATTGATTTAATTAATGGGAAATTTTCCACTTGGTCGGCCCAACAAAGGAAATAAGCGGAATTGGGCTGGCTTAATGAATTTTGGGTCTATTGGAATAGAAGTAACTAGCCCAACTTGTTATTAAAATCCTCAACACTATGTTTTTAATATCAAATAATTAAATTAGTTAATACTTATTTCCACTATAATTCTTTATTTGAATTATTTAAATCCGATAA
Organism: Aralia elata; assembly: GCA_034770075.1. Lineage (NCBI taxonomy): Eukaryota > Viridiplantae > Streptophyta > Magnoliopsida > Apiales > Araliaceae > Aralia > Aralia elata. The sequence goes on from CM068384.1 coordinate 72,250,766, forward strand.
TGATAAAATTATTTATTAATCTCCTTTCCAAATTTTCTTGCAATTAAAACTCTTAGGGTTAACCCACTAATTTAAATCGCACTATTAATGAGTCCCTTTGATGCAAGAAAATTATTGGGTCGTATATTTATATAATTAAATAATAATACCTACCTGGATCCAATTCAATTCGAAAAATTATGTATAAAATGGATTTTATTTATTAGAATAAATTTGATACAGTGTTTAAAATTTTCGGACATTACAGAGTCCCTTTAATTAATCCTAGCAGTTACGCGCAATCACATAATCACATAACCAATTAATTACACAAGATTTTAAATAATCATACAAAACTAGCTCATAAAAAAATTAAATTTTATAGTTAACTAATAACGGAGTTTAAAAATTCGCGGTCATTACATCCTTCCCCCTCTTATAAAAATTCCGTCCTCGGAATTGCAACATAAGGTTACTCAAATAACTGCGGATAATTCGCTCTCATCTTTTCCTCTAGCTCCCACGTAGCCTCTTCAACTGCGTGGTTTCTCTAGAGTACCTTGACCGAATGAATGATCTTATTCCTCAACTTCTGCTCTTTCTTGTCTAGTATCTGGATGGGGATTTCTTCATACGATAGGTCTTTCTCTACTTGAATCGGTTCATAGGAGATGACGTGCTTGTAGTCTAGTTTGTATGGCCGCAACACTGACACATGAAACACATTGTGAATGTGCTCAAGTTCAACAGGTAACGCTACCTCGTACGCCACTTCACCGACTCGTCTCAAAATCTCGAATGGTCCTATGAACCTAGGGCTTAACTTTCCTTTCTTCCCAAAACGGATCTTCCCTTTCCAGGGAGATGCCTTCAAGAACACAAAACTACCCACTTTGAAGTCCCGTTCCTTACGATGTAAATCAGCGTACTTCTTTTGGCAGTCTTGGACTGCTACCAGGCGGTTCCTGATCAGCTTCACCGTATCTGTTGTCTGCTATACCATCTCAGGTCCCAGCAGTCTTCGTTCGCCTACCTCGTCCCAGCACAACGGTGTTCAACACCTTCTACCATATAGTGTTTCGTACGGTGGCATATCGATACTAGCGTGATAACTATTATTGTAAGCAAACTCCACCAGTGGCAAGTGATCGTCCCAGCTGCCCTTTAAGTCCATTACAATGGCTCAGAGCATATCCTCCAGAGTCTGAATCGTTCACTCGCTCTTGCCATCAGTTTGAGGATGATATGCTGTGCTCAACCTCAACTGCGTCCCCATTCTATCCTGTAAACTCCTCTAAAAATTCGACGTGAAGCGCAGATCTCTGTCGGACACAATAGATATCGGCACTCCATGCCGTGATACAATTTCTTTCACATGCAGCTTTGCTAACTGCTCCAGATTGTACCTGATCTTGATTGGTAGAAAATGAGCAGACTTAGTCAGGCAATCTACAATTACCCAGATTGCGTCTAGAACCTTTTATGTCGGTGGCAAACCCACTACAAAGTCCATGGTGATGTGCTCCCACTTCCACTTCGGAATCTCTAATGGTTGTAGCAATCCGCTCGGTCGCTGGTGTTCTGCTTTAACTCATTGGCATGTCAGACATCTGCTGACGCACTCTGCTACCTCCTTCTTCATATTCGGGCACCAAAAGTATGGTCGTAAATCCGGATACATCTTTGTGCTATCGGGATGTACTGAGTACCTCGTACTGTGAGCTTCTTGGAGAATCTCTTTTCTTAACTCCGGATCCAACGGTACCCAGATCCTCCCTTCAAATCTTAGCAGCCTTGTGTTATCAATCTTATACTTGAGCTCTTTCCCTTCGAAAATTCGCTTCCTTATGCCATCACATTCTTCATCCTTCTCCTGAGCCTCCTTTATTTTATCCAATAAGGTTGGACTCGCTGTTACTGTACATAATTTCTCATCTGACTCCCTCGGATACTTGATCTCCAATTCGAGTCACTCAAAATTCCTTACTAACTCCTCCTGAGTGGTTAGCTTCAACAGCTTTTCTCTGCCTTGTCTGCTCAAGGCATCGGCCACTACATTTGCTTTGCCCGGATGGTACAGAATCTCACAGTCATAATCCTTGATCAATTCTAACCATCGGCGCTGCCTCATGTTCAACTCCTTCTGAGTGAAGATATATTTTAGACTCTTGTGATCCGTATATATCTCGCACTTTTCTCCGTATAGGTAGTGCCTCCAAATCTTCAAGGCGAAAACTACCGCGACCAACTCTAGGTCATGAGTCAGGTAACCCTTCTCATAGTCCTTCAGCTGTCGTGATGCGTACGCAATGACCTTGTCGTGTTGTAGCAACACACAACTAAGACTTTGTGTGATGCATCGCTATACACTACAAAACCTCCAGTGTTGTCCGGTAAAGCCAACACCGATGCTTGACTAAGTCTCTTTTTCAGCTCCATAAAACTCCCTTCGCATTTCTCCGTCCAAACGAACTTAACTACTTTCCTGGTAAGATTGGTCAATGGCGAGGCTATCTTTGAGAAATCCTAGATGAATCTTCGATAGTATCCTGCTAATCCCAAGAAATTCCGGATCTTTGTTGGCGTCTTTGGTTGTTCCCAATTGATAATAGCTTCCACCTTTGTTGGGTCCACCGAAACACCATCTTTGTCGATCACATGCCCCATAAACTGCACCCTCTACAACCAAAACTCACACTTAGAAAACTTCGCGTATAGTTTCTCTCTTCTGAGAGCCTCCAATGAAATCCTTAAATGTTCAGCATGCTCCTCCTCTGTCTCCGAATACACCAGGATGTCTTCGATGAATACGACTACAAACTTGTCCAAGTACTGCTTGAACACCCTGTTCATCATATCCATGAATGTCGCTGGTGCATTCGTTAATCCAAATGACATTACCAGAAACTCGAAATGCCCATAACGAGTTCTGAATGCAGTCTTCGGGATATCTTCCTGCCTCACCTTCAGCTGATGATAACCCGTTCTCAAATAAACCTTTAAAAAGTATTTCGCTCCTTTGAGTTGATCAAACAGATCGTCAATCCTGGGCAGCGGATACCTATTCTTAATTGTAACTTTGTTTAACTCGCGATAATCGATACAAAGCCTCATCGAACCATCCTTCTTCTTTACGAACAGAACTGGCGCTCCCCACGGGGACACACTCGATCTGATATAACCCTTATCTAATAATTCCTATAGTTGAACCATTAGTTCTTTCATTTCTACTAGTGCCATTCAGTATGGTGCCTTGGATATTGGTGCCGTCCCTGGTACCAAGTCAATCACAAATTCTATCTCCCTATCTGGCGGCAGTCCGGGAATTTCATCTGGGAAGACGTCAACGAATTCCCTTACGACAGGTATCTGACTTAGTTCATTCATGAGTCGTCGAGTATCAACCATGTGAGCTAAATAACCTATGCAACCCTTTCTAAGCAACTTCCTTGCTTGCATCATCGTCAGACAACACGATTGTCTTGGCGATTTACTACCATAGAATACCACCATTGACTTATCTAGAGTCTGCAGGTGTACACACTTTTTCTTACAGTCGATGACTGCTCCGTTACTTGATAACCAATCCATCCCAAGGATTACGTTAAACTCCCCCAAACAAATTGGTATCAAGTCCACGCCGAGCTCAAATCCTCGCAATTTGACGTAATAATTCCTATGAATGTATTCTACGGGAATAATTTCTTTGTTTGCTACTTCTACGTTCATAGGGTGCTCTAACCTCTCGCGAGGTAAGTCTAACCTTCTAGCAAATTCTTCAGAAACAAAAGAGCAGGTAGCACCCGAATCAAATAACACATATGCATCTATTTTAATGATCGGGATGATACCTGACACTACGTCCTTGGACTCCACCGCATCCTTAACGGTCATGTTGAACGTACATTTCGTTAGTCTATTAGCTTGACTGGCTAGTCCTCCAATGCTCGACCTATTGTTGTGGTTATTGTTGTTGTTGTTGCGGTTGCCGCTAGCTGCATTGCCCTTTCTCTTTGGGCAGTCCTTGATCTGATGGTCTGGGGCTCCACACGAAAAACACCCTCTTTTCTGCCTATTCGGACACTAAGGAGCTAGGTGCCCCAGTTGTCTGCAGCGATAACAAACGCTTCTCCCTTTCATGCACTCCCTTGAGTGATTCTTTCCGCAGGTGCTGCACTTCCCACTTGACTTGGCCTCTCCCCCGGACTTGTTGCCTCCAGAGGATTGGGTTTCCATCCATTTACGCTTATTGGGGTTGCTGCCTCCGATGCTTCCCCCTTTTGGCCCTTCCTAACCGGCATTCTTTTCTTGTTTAAATCGTGTTATGGCTTCATTGCCTCCTTCCGCAATGATAGCCTTTTCCAGCAGTTCAGAGAAATTCTTAATCTTCAACACAACGACGGTTTTCTGCACCCACGGCTTCAATCCCAACTCGAACGTTCTTGCCTTCCTGGCCTCTGCGTCCATCTGATGTGGAGCGAATCGGGTCAACTCGTTAAATTTTGCCGCGTACTCTGCGACCGTCATACCACCCTGTTTCAGTTCCAGAAACTTAATCTCCATATCCTGTTACGTATTCTCTGGGAAGTAATTCTCGAAGAATAGCTCCTTGAATTTGTCCCATGGAATAACTCCATCGCCTGCTCTTCCCTTATTGGCTTTCCACCAATAATTAGCTTCGCCCTTCATCATGAAGGTGGCGAATCCAGTTTTTTGCTCCTCGGCCACTCATGCGACCTCAAAGACTTTCTCCATCTCTTCCACCCAAGTTTGTGCCTCTATTAGGTCGAGAGTTCCTTTAAACTCGAGGGGTCCAACCAGCTTGAAATCCTTAAAGTTGGCCAAGTGATGTACGAGCTGGGGTGCTGGTTGACCTGCTGCTGGCGGGGGTCTAGCCTGCATAGCCTCAGCCAGCAGTTCAGCGAATACTCTCATTGGGTCAGGTTGATCTCTAACCTCACTTTCTGACTCGGCGACACGTTGATTGCGGGGCCTAACTCTGGGCGGCATTATGATCTGCTAAAAAACAAATCTTAGGCTTTTGCTTATTATATTATGCTTTTCGTACGACGCCGGTTAAGTCAACATTCAATAGTAAAAGTATCTATCAAACACATTCGACTCAAAAGGAAACAACTGTATGTATATTCATATACCAATATTTTAATACAGACTGGCTCAACATTTGACATACCACTATAAATGCTCAATGCCATAAATTGCCTACTGCTAACTATCCTCTATTAAGCAAAAGGTGAGGATTCACTACTACGTGCCCCCTTATAAGAACAAAAGTTGGGGTTGACTACCATTTTAGGCATACGACAAGGCACCTGAATTTTCAACATAAATCTGTCCCTATTAAACAAAAGTGGGACTCACTACAACGACTAGGTAAACACAAGTGTACTGAACTAACAATCAATGCCTGCTACGGCGAACTGCCGGACGGAGTGCCTGTTAAGCTAACCAATCAACCACTCGGCGTCTGATCATGTGCTGACTACTGCCCTCCTCCCGAGGGTATCTCCTAACCCGGTCTTGCAATCTGGTCACTGTCATATATATGGCATACTCTAAGGTATCGATCCTGGCGGATCCATCTCGAACCTCTCCCTCTAGCACATCCACCCTTGTGGTTGCGCGAATCCAAAATTCCTGCACTCGAATCCTGTCTGCCTGCTCCAAGTCTCGCTCAGCCTTGACGGTTTGTAGAACTGTCCGCTGTTCCCCCTCCCTAGCATCCGACTGCTCTAATGCTTGCCTCAACTGACTATTTTCCAACATCAGCTGCTGCACTATGGGGCTCAACTGGGGTGTAGCATCCTCTAACTGCTGAATCTGAGCCTTCAACTCAACTACCTGGAACTGTAGTGAGTACGCCTCTGCCTTATACCGTTCTTCCATCTCTTGATGGACAAAATTCTCCTCCTCTAAGTGTGCAATACGAGTATTCTGCTGCTTGATAATCTACTCCTACTCTATTATACGATTGGCATAGTCTCTGAGCAAGTCATCCTGAAATGTGTGGAACACCGGAGATCCTTTCTCGGGTACATCTTCAGCAGCTCCTCTTATCTCTATATCAACTAGGTCCTCTTCGGACTCATCATCCCTGTCCTGACTACCGGATATCAACACTCCGCCCATGACAGGCTCTACCAAATCCATCAAGTAGTCCTCCTTTGACCCGGACCCACTCAATGGTACTACTGGGGCAATGGGTGCAAAGCCTACCAGTTGCTCCGTAACAACGGGTATTCAGTGAATACCTCCTCCTCCTTAACTCCACTGGTCCCTTCTACGGCAGTCATCCTACAAAGACACAAAACTAACATTAGTACATCAATAAAATATATTCATTGAAGGAATGAAGTTATATTTCATTGGGTACTTCGTGACTCGATGAATTCCCCAATTCATCAAAATACCAAATATGATAAATCTCCCCGATTCATCTCCTAATGCACTCAATACGAGTTTAATACTAAGTTTATAACCTAGGTTTCGCAATCCTAACGTTTATAACCTATAGCTTTAATACCAACCTATGACGTCCCCAAATTCTGATCTTAAACACCCGGATTTAGTCATCACGATCCAATACAACCATTCACCTCTAAACAACATACAATAACTAAATGCGGAATGAAATAAATGTATGTCGTTCATTCAAAAGGTGTTACTAGTCCCAAGATATGAAAACCTTAATACAGAAATACAAATATACCCTAGTACAGTACTTTAGGGTTTAAATAATAACAGAAATTCCTTAGCTATGCCTGGAACAAAATACAGACACTAGAAGACTAATACTTCATCTTTTCCTTGCCCTTGTCTTTTCCTGAGGTCTCGGGCTTAACTACAATAAGGTTCATGATATAACAACGGTGAGCAACTAGTTTGCCCAACAAGTTTAAATACCGGCAAAAAATGATATATAACATGAATGAAACAGATAATTGGAAATGATTCAACGGTGAGAAAAATGAAAGCAAGAATAATAACTGCTTTTAAAATAACGATAGTCAATATAGACCATGAATAATACACTTCCAATTGAATTAATAGCTGATTGATCCTTTGGTTACTGGCTCAGAAATACGTACTCGAGGGGATCAGCCTCTAATACACTATGTGTATGCATAACATTTAATTTCTGTTCTGGTATCTTACATTTAGATACGTGGGGTATTACCCTATATTTTGGGGTATTCATATTAGTCCAAGAATCCTCACCTTCAATGGTTTGGAAAACTTTAACAAAATTTCATACAATTATCTGACCGAACATGGGTTCAAACTCAAATCTGAAATAGTACATGAGTTATAGAACTTTAAATAATGTACAAGTCCAAGACTGTATGAACTTGAGTGCACCAAGTGCGAGTATCAATAATTACCATAGATGTGGAATAATTGTAAAGTAATTAAACCACTTAAAGCATGCTTGGAAATAAGGTTCAAGCTTAAACAAATAACTCAAAATATAATAATATCCTGCTCGAATATAATTTGAGTAGGGTTAAGGAACTTGCTTAACAAAATATGAAAAAGGATAGAGAACTTGCTCAATGTAAAAGTTGAGTAAGATAGAACTTGCCTGTTTGCTCAGCTACAAATAATCTAGCTTTATATGACTCTCGTCAATGGACCTAACATTAACAACGTTGGTCTATTAATTAGCAATGCGTATAATTGCATATGGATACGCTTACTCATGCTATCTATCTGACACATAAATCAACCACATAGCACACATAGTTTAATTAAACTATCATTAATTCTATAAGACATCAATGAACCTTAGGTACTCGATTAATAGTATTTTCTTAAGTGTTAAACACTGATTAAACCTTTGAACAATTTATTGTAATTGTTTAAACACATGCGTCATCTAAATTCTCTTTATTTTATTAACTCTATCTTCATTTAATTACTATTTAATCTTAAATCAATTAACTAACTCTAGTTATTAATAAATAATAACTAACTGTGTTTATTTATTATTCAAAATTTATACAATAATAAATAATCCACTATTAACCTCGTTTGTTTAATGATTATCTGATAGTAATCAAATGATAATCAACTAATTATCCTTATTCATTATTTAACATTAATTAAATAATATCTAATTATTTATCCTTACTTATTATTTAATATTAATTAAATAATAAACAATTAATTTATTTGTATTTGTATATCATTATTATTTAATATTGATTAAATAATAATTAACTAATTACTAATCCGTATTTATTATTTAAATTAAAATTGTTAATATTTAAATTGCACGACTCGACCCGAACCGACCCAGTCCGAGCCAACCCAGCCAAAACACGGCCTTAGCGCTGCAGCGCGACACCACGCATCAAGATTGACGATGCGACGTCATGGCCCTTAGGCGTGACGCTGCGGCGTGAGATCAGCAGCGTCACGTGTGTACTCAATATTATCCTGCGGCGTGAGGCTGCGGCGTGAAACTAACGCTGCGGCGTGACGATTCAGAGTCGTCTTCCCCGTTTCGTTTCAGTAGCTTTCTTCAAATTCTAAAGATTAAAATCATCCTACCTAACATGTGTACTCAATATTAACCACATATTACTATCAATGATAAGTTTTATATACCCAATTGGAGTAATTAATCACAAGCATGATACATAGCATTTGTATAAATAGACAATGGCTACTGATATGGCTATTGTGAGTTGTGGCTACTAGGAGAAGGGCTTACCTCCTAGACTTAAAAGCAGTCCTCCTCTTCTTTTTGCAGTACGCAACGAAGTTCAAAATCATCCGCGACCAATTTCCTTCATCAGCTCGCCCTTCCTCCTGAAGCTCTCAATTCCCCCCTCTTTAGTAAAATTTATAACTCGGCATCTCTAAAGGAGAAGTTGGGGGTTCTAATTTATATCCAATTCAATAACCATGCCAAGCTTTTGCCCAATTTGGTTAACCAGCGAGAATGAGAAGAAGATGATGGGTAATGCAGCTGATCACATCCACCCATATCTTTAGTCATGATTTGCATTTGTAGAAATCCAGCAAGAAATCCATACGCGGCTGAGGATGGGACACTGTTCATCTCAACTTAATTCAATTCTCTCTCTCCCTCTCAGACTATGGTTGAAAATAAATGGGATATGTCCTATAATTTGTGTTCCATTATATTTCTACCGGTTAATTTAATAAGCCATATAATTAAACCCAATTAATTTAGTATACCATATGTCGACGCCGGTTTTTCGCCTCTTCCGATTTTAGCCTTTGATTAGATGATTTTTGGAAAGGGTCGGCATTGATGTCGACGGGGTTTTGAAAGATCGTTTTTTATGATGAGCCAATTAACCAGAGTCGTCAGTTGGTATATTTGAAATGGATGTACCAACTCATCCGAGTTTTCGTTTTCGTAAATCGCTGGCTCATGTGTGACTCCGAATTAATTGGTCTGCGAACCGAGATTCATAGAGTTCGGGGGCTTGCTTAAGCGAGGGGAAGGTGTTACGCACCCCCCGACTTCCGTGAAACACGGTTACCGCAATCTCGATGCTTTCTTATCCTTTAATTCATTAAATGTGTGTGCATGCGTGTGTGTGTGTGTGCCTATGTGAATGTTGTGGTGAGTTTGTATGAAAGAATCATTTGGATTTTTAGGGAAAGTCGTGCTTTAATTTGAGAACGCTTCGGGATGTCTTTTCGGCATACACGAGAAAGTTTTAGGAGAAAGGTTTGATTTTAATTGTCAAAAACTATGAGATTTTCATTAGGTGTCGTTTTGGCAAAAACAAGAGTTTTCTAAACCTTCGTCAAAATAGGAATCGAGATCTATACGCTGCTTTCGTAAATAGCATGATGTGCAACTTCTAGGATCTCTTTAACCCCATGCACAAAGATTTAATAAAACATTACTTACTTTATGAAACCATTTTTTGTGATGTTTGAAAACGATTTTCTTTAGCTTTCTCGTTAAATAGGAATCGACGTTCGTTAGCACTTCTCATTTTAAGCCTCGTGATGCTAATAACCTAGTTTGATTGATTTTACGAAAATCTTAATCTTTTAGCTTTGAAATCAATTTCGTCTCATAAATCAAATCAAGCATTAAAATGCGTTGGGGCTATTCATGGGCATGTAAGCCATCAAAATAACCCCAAACGCCTACGATCACAAGTTTCACTATTTCGGGGCCTTAAACACGATTCTCGCCTTGGCGTCGTTTTAAGGCCCGACGATTACATATTTACAATGAAAGATACATCGAATTTATTACATATATCAATAGATGTCCATCATCGGATTTGGACTACGGGGTCGCGCTCCTAGGCTCACATCCAAAATTGCTACACACCCACAAGATCCTAAAAATAGCAATCTAAACAATCTATGCACAATACATCATTACAACGAGCTAAAAATTCACCAAATGGATATCATCGGGCCATTAGGAGGAATTTCGTTCCATTTGGAACCCTCACTAATAGCCCTCAATCCAAGGATTCACAATAATATACAAGAACAACTACATTTAATATAATTCGGATGACAAAAGCTTAACAAAAATGGTAAAACAAAAGGCTAAAACAAAGGATTTTTCACCTTGCAAATAATCCCCACAATATATATGAATTTGTGTATTGAATAGAGTAGAAATATATGATATGTAATCTCACAAAATGGGTACAATTTCTCACAATTTCTCACTCTTTTCTCTCTTAATTTCTCTCATTTTCTTGCTGTTTTCTCCTTCCTTTCCGAGCTGCTGCCGCGCTGCCTTCTTCCTCTCTCTCTTTTTTTCTGTATGCAAAATGGCCTGATAAGGGGCTGCCCTAGGCAGCCGCAGATTGATCTGCGGCTGGCCTCGATTTCCCCGTGCCCGCCGCGCACTTCAGCCGTCTCGCGCACTACCATTATTTTAATCGTTTGGTCGCAGATCAATCCGCGGCTGGGTGGGCTGATTTTCTCATTTTCTGAACCGCACCTCGATTCTCGTGTCGAATCATCGGTTTTTGCTGAAAGGCTTGCATTTTGTAGTTCCGGGAACCGCTGGAAAAAGCGCCACATCATTCATGGGTGTTTGCTTCGCCCGACGTCGTGTCAACCTTGATCACAAGTCGTCGTGGCAGTTCATTTGACGGATTTGCCCTCCTATCAGGGTTACTATACAAAGTGCAAAATTTGGGTGTCTACAGTTGCCCCTCTTTATCATGTTTATGAAATGTTAAATGTAATGAACATGATAAAGAAATAGACACCCGATGCATGAATGACAATGTTTAAGAATGACAGTGCATACATGATGCAACACATGTAGCTTATGATGCAACACAAGATGTAATGCATGTAAAACATTCGTAAGAGTGTCAACGCATCAACCCCTGGACCGTATTTGTTAGTCGTTGGGTTCACTCTTCCAGTCGATTGTCTTGTCGGAGCCGGTTTTCGTCGCCGAACATCCATCTCGTAATCGCCGGTTATCGTCGCCGGTCGATTGTCTCGTTGGGGCCGGGTATCGTCGCCGGTCACCCATCTCCTAACCCCCGGTTATCGTCACCGGTTGGTTATCTTGTCGGAGCCGGTTTTCGTCGCCGGACATCCATCTCGTAATCGCCGGTTATCGTCGCCGGTCTATTATCTCGTCGGGGTCGGGTATCGTCGCCGGTCACCCATCTCGTAACCCCCGGTTATCGTCGCCGGTTGGTTATCTTGTCGAAGCCGGTTTTCGTCGCCGGACATCCATCTCGTAATCGCCGGTTATTGTCGCCGGTCGATTGTCTTGTCGGGGCCGGGTTTCGTCGCCGGTCACCCATCTCGTAACCCCCGAGTATCGTCGCCGGTTTGTTTTCTTGTCGGAGCCGGTTTTCGTCGCCGGACATCCATCTCGTAATCGCCGGTTATCGTCGCCAGTCGATTGTCTTGTCAGGGCCGGCTTTCGTCGCCGGTCACCCATCTCGTAACCCCCGGGTATCGTCGCCGGTTGGTTTTCTTGTCGGAGCCGGTTTTCGTCGCCGATCATCCATCTCGTAATCGCCGGTTATTGTCGCCGGTCGATTGTCTGGATCTCAGCCCTTCCCAGGGGTGTTAGTTGTTTGGATATCAGCCCTTCCCAAGGTGTTAGTTGTTTGGATACCAACCCCTCCCAGGGTGTTAGTGTTTGGATATCAGCCCTTCCCAAGGTGTTAGTGTTTTGGATATCAGCCCTTCCCAAGGTGTTAGTGGTTTGGATACCAGCCCTTCCCAGGGTGCTCACCATCTTGTTGTGGTTTGTGTGGATCTCAGCCCTTCCCAGGGTTTGTTGTTTTTTGTCTTTTTTTGTGGATATCAGCCCTTCCTAGAGGTGCTCACCATCTTTGTCGTGGTTCGCTTGGATCTCAGCCCTTCCCAGGGTTTGTTGTTTTTTGTCTTTTTTCTTTTTGTGGATATCAGCCCTTCCTAGGGTTGCTCGCCATCTTGCCGTGGTTCGCTTGGATCTCAGCCCTTCCCAGGGTTTGTTGTTTTTTGTCTTTTTTCTTTTTGTGGATATCAGCCCTTCCCAGGGTTGCTCACCATCTTGTTGTGGTTCGCGTGGATCTCAGCCCTTCCCAGGGTTTGTTGTTTTTTGTCTTTTTTCTTTTTGTGGATATCAGCCCTTCCCAGGGTTGCTCACCATCTTGTTATGGTTCGCGTGGATCTCAGCCCTTCCCAGGGTTTTTTTTTTTTTGATTTGATTTTGAGGGATTTCTTGGAGTGGGATGTGTGATCGGCTTTTGTCCCGGATCTCCCACCAACATCGTCCACGTACCATGCCGCAAAAGCCATCACAGTCTGATTATTTGTGAGGTTGAAGGCGTCGTGCTTGTACCTTCCTGAAGATTTTCATTTTGATCGTACCTGCATGCATGAAAAAGATGTTACACATGATCTGGCAGATATGGTATGGACAGATGCATGTGCACAACATATGTTTTAGATAGAAATGACCCCTGTTCAGTCAAATAATACGATTCGACGGTCGTCGTTGCTTGCCAACATTTGATTGGATCACGCCTCGTCGTGAAGTGTAGTTTCTAGACTTCAACATTGGTTTTGTACTCTGCCTGTTCTTGGTCGTCTTCATTTCATCGAGTTGAGGCAGTCTGTTTCGCTCTCTGTGATGACCGACAGCTATGTTGGGCTCCTTGGCCTTTTGATCATTTCTGCTGGCCGATATGCTGCTGTCCCGCATTATATCATCCTTGTATATGCTCATGCATGTGGATCACTTGGATGTCGAGGCAGTGATAGTCAGGATTGGGGAGAGGCCCAATGACGAGAAGTTCTGTACAACCTCAGCTTCCTTCCATTTCATGATTCTTAACTGCTCTGCCTTGGCGCGTGTCGCTGCCAAGAATTTCTATCGAAAACTCGCGATGTTGACCATGCTGAGTTATCCACAGCTCTGCAAGATCCTGCATATCAGATGACCAACAAATGCCAAAACTTGAAAGCTCGGGTCGTTAGTGTTAGCTCAACACAAAGATATTATAATCTCGACAAAAATGCAGTTAAAGCACATGAAATTGAATATCTATTGATCGCACAATCTAGCAAGTTGTGAACTGTGAATGTATTTTTTTTTTTTTTATTATTATTATTTTTTTTCAATCCTTCGCGAGTTGATGATTTTTCTTTTGACGAGTTATGAAATCGTAAGAACACTTTCAAGCATTCATGGTCATTGTACGTGAGTAAGGTCGAATTCAAAAGAACTACCTTCCCTCGTCAAGGGTATCCTGTCTCCATTCTCGATAACGTTCTTAGCAGGATTGACGTCATATGACAAATGCACTGTGCGATGCAGCATTCAGTAGGGGTTTCTCTTTCATGACCTTTTGTTTAAGGCCGAGAGTTTTTTCATATTATCTTTTCTCTTTATTAGCCCACTTTACTTGTCTCGTTTTCTTAGGCTATTCAAAGTTACCCATTTAACGAGTCTTGGACCAATGACTCCCAAACTAGACGGTTTTGGGGCATTAAGTGTACAGACACCCCTTCGGGTTTATTTACTCGAGTAACAAAGGCCACGGTTCGAGACAAGCTGGTGGTCTGCCCCATTCATTCTTTGCTTGACCTTGCGCAAGATTCATTTTCTTAGGCTTGAGTTACCCATGTAGCGAGTGTTAGGCCAGTGACTCCCAAACCAGACGACTTTAGGGCACCAGATGCAGAGACACCCCTTAGGCTTAATTACTCAAGTAGCCCATGCCACGATTCGAATCTGCTCGGGCCTCCTCTACTGTAATGCTCGTTTTCTTAGGCTCTGAGTTACCCAGGTAACGAGTGTTGGGCCAGCGACTCCCAAACTAGATGGCTTTAGGGCACCAGGTGTAGAGACACCCCTCGGGCTTAATTACTCGAATAACACAGGCCACGATTCGAGACATTAGCTTGATAATCATTTATCATCTAACTTCTTGATATTAGCTTGATAATTATTGACTGTCTGACTATGTGTTAATTGCCATCAACATCGTCATAGTTTTATACCCCATAACTAAAAGTTTGTGCAAATGCAAAGTGAAGTCTGTCACATGAGGTCGATTCTGTCGCAAACGTTGCTTTGAATTAAGGCTTTGTACCCGATCAAAAGGTTGAATAGCCTTCTTCGTCTAATCATACTCACGATCATGCTCCACGGTTGCTTGTCAGAAATAATCCGATTCCTATCAAGCCAAATAAAAGCCCCCTTCACGCGGATCATCGTATCCCGAGAAAACTATGCTTGACAAATGCCAGATGATCGTACCGTTGAATATTGACATGAGGTAGCATTTGATGATGATGGTGCATGTTGATGGGATTGTTGCATGGGTGCCAATTTGCACGTCACCATTTCCTGGGTAGTTGATAAATGCCCCAGTGTTAAGTTGCTTTTTTGTGATCTCCCTCGTACTGGTTGCATCGGTATCTCGCTGGGCTGACAAAAGATCCGGTCCTTTGACTTGTTGAAAGGTTTGGGGGATTTTTGATTTTTTTTTGATTTTTTTTGATTTTTTTTTTTAGATCACAGAGTTGTTTCACAGAGCCAGAATTAACGGGCTGGGGAACGCCTTCCCGTCCATTCCTTATAAGATGAGGGCTCCCCCAGAGAGGATTTTTTTATCGTGACAGCTCCTTTTAATTTAGAGCGAAATTCCCCATAGCTTCGTCTTGGCAGGGTGCGAGCCTTTTGAGGACTAAATCGTTTATTTTGAATTTCCGGGATCGTACGCTCTTGTCGTATGCCCGGGAGATGCGTAAGGGGTTGCCCCTGCAAATGTGCGAACTGAGGTCCTATCAACAGGGTGAGCGACAACAAATCCGGCCATCCCGATGATTGGCGGACATTCTTCCCATGATCGTCTTTGTGTTTTATTTGCAGCCCCCACTGCCCCATTCATCTTGGGCCGGTAAATGACTGAATCAAAATGTTTGATCTTGAATTTGTCGCATATCTCCTCCTTGAGGGCATCATTCAGATTTCTATAGTCGACGCGGCCCCTTACTTCTCCTCCAGGTTGTGGTACTGGAATTCTGTCAGAAAGCCACTCAGGGTAAATAGACACCGTGATGATTCCTGCTTTAAACCGCTTGATAATCTCGTCCATTACTTTCAACCTCCATTCAAGCTTCAACGTTCTCAACTTTTGCTTAATTGGTCAGAACCCTCCTTCATGGGCAGTCGATGTCCTATAACGTCTGTGGATAATCCAATCACGTCGCCACGGGACCAAGCGAACATATCTCCATACAGGCTCAACAACTCAGCTATTTTTTGTTTTTTTGTTTTTGTTTGTTTTTGTTTTTTTTTTTGAGGTCGAATTTGCCCCTACTCCGGGTTCTTTGTGATCGTTAGGGGTTCTGATGTTTGATGGCGATGGTTTGGTCTAAGTCGGGTTTGGGTTTATCCTCGACCCCTCCTTTGATCTCGTCAGGCGTATTGTCGATATCTGTCTCGTCCTGCTCAATCCCCATCAGATCGAAATCTAGCTCTATACCAAAATCGTGATCCTCCTTCAAATTTGGCCTATCGCTTGTCAGGCTAGAATGCCTCAAACTGGGGTACCCATTGATCTTCTACTGGCCGGGATTCACTGCCATACTCCTGGGTTTACTCCTTCCTGGATATCACCTGCTGCACGGTGAGGTGCATGAATCGCATTGGCATGGATCTGGCATTGATGGCATTTTCTGACATGAGCATCGCAGTCAGTTTTCGTGGTTAGCCAGTAGTGACCCATTCACATGATTCTCTTTGTCAAAAATGTTCTGCTCATATGGGCTCCGCACACATCGCCATGTACTTCGTTCATTTGTCTGTGGGCTTCTTCGGCTTCCGGATATCTCAGCAGTCCCGTAGCTAGGTCCCATTTATGCCCTTTGGTGCTGTATATTCCCATGGCCTGCTGGATGACCAATTCGAGTCTCCAACTTCTATCATCCTTTTGATTCCCATTCCCAAGGCTAATCTCAGTCCTAGGATGAATCCCTCGTATTCGGCCGTACTGTTGGAGTGGCAGAACTGTAGTTTCATGGCTATCGGCCTCTGCCATTTGTATGGATGGAGTATGGACTTTACGGCCTCTTAGCTGGGTTGTAGGGGCAATTCCGGGTTCTTTGTGATCGTTAGGCCACGCTTTCACGGTTCTCTAATCTTATCCTGTAAAACAAGGTCAGTGTTTGATGACAGGATAGTACTTTTTAGAAAACCTTGGTACGTGGTATCGATTGCCTTCCTACAAAACCATGTCAGTATTCTCTTTATGTGTGCAGGTGATGTAATCACATGACATAGGACATATCTATTACAATGATGATGGTATGACAGTTGTATGCCATTTGCATGACATTTATTTATTTGACTGAACGATAAAAAGGGCATGAAGAAGCTTTCCTTTCGTTAAGTTTATCAGAGGCTGACCTACCCTAGGGTTACTCTCGCGGGCTTTTCGGCATGAAGGTCCCCAAATCTTCGCAATCTACTCGTCTGAATCCTTTCGATTGGAGCAGATTTGGGTGGTGCGTTTCCTGAGCCATCTCCGGGGAGCAGCCCCTTCGAGTCCAGTAATAAGCAACCGACAGGTTCGCCTCAAGAGGAGGTACTCTCTCAACATACATTCACATTCATCGTCCTCACCGTATGCAAATGATTACTTTAAAGTAAAGTCATTCCATTCAATCAATCATTCATTGGAAAAAAGCACATTCACACAACAATAAATAAAAAGTCAAAATGTCGCACACACATACACATTTATGAATTTTAAAGGATAGGATAGCATCAAGATTTGAATGCGGCTTAAGCCCTCTAATGTCCCCAACAGAGTCGCCAGCTGTCGATGCCGGTTTTTCGCCTCTTCCGATTTTAGCCTTTGATTAGATGATTTTTGGAAAGGGTCGACATTGATGTCGACGGGGTTTTGAAAGATCGTTTTTTATGATGAGCCAATTAACCAGAGTCGCCAGTTGGTATATTTGAAATGGATGTACCAACTCATCCGAGTTTTCGTTTTCGTAAATCGCTGGCTCATGTGTGACTCCGAATTAATTGGTCTGCGAACCGAGATTCATAGAGTTCGGGGGCTTGCTTAAGCGAGGGGAAGGTGTTAGGCACCCCCCGACTTCCGTGAAACACGGTTACCGCAATCTCGATGCTTTCCTATCCTTTAATTCATGAAATGTGTGTGCATGCGCGTGTGTGTATGTGTGTGCCTATGTGAATGTTGTGGTGAGTTTGTATGAAAGAATCATTTGGATTTTTAGGGAAAGTCGTGCTTTAATTTGAGAACGCTTCGGGATGTCTTTTCGGCATACACGAGAAAGTTTTAGGAGAAAGGTTTAATTTTAATTGTCAAAAACTATGAGATTTTCATTAGGTGTCGTTTTGGCAAAAACAAAAGTTTTCTAAACCTTCGTCAAAATAGGAATCGAGATCTATACGCTGCTTTCGTAAATAGCATGATGTGCAACTTCTAGGATCTCTTTAACCTTATGCACAAAGATTTAATAAAACATTACTTACTTTATGAAACCATTTTTTGTGATGTTTGAAAACGATTTTCTTTAGCTTTCTCGTTAAATAGGAATCGACGTTCGTTAGCACTTCTCATTTTAAGCCTCGTGATGCTAATAATCTAGTTTGATTGATTTTACGAAAATCTTAATCTTTTAGCTTTGAAATCAATTTCGTCTCATAAATCAAATCAAGCATTAAAATGCGTTGGGGCTATTCATGGGCATGTAAGCCATCAAAATAACCCCAAACGCCTACGATCACAAGTTTCACTATTTCGGGGCCTTAAACATGATTCTCGCCTTGGCGTCGTTTTAAGGCCCGACGATTACATATTTACAATGAAAGATACATCGAATTTATTACATATATCAATAGATGTCCATCATCGGATTTGGACCACGGGGTCGCGCTCCTAGGCTCACATCCAAAATTGCTACACACCCACAAGATCCTAAAAATAGCAATCTAAACAATCTATGCACCATACATCATTACAACGAGCTAAAAATTCACCAAATGGATATCATCGGGCCATTAAGAGGAATTTCGTTCCATTTAGAACCCTCACTAATAGCCCTCAATCCAAGGATTCACAATAATATACAAGAACAACTACATTTAATATAATTCGGATGACAAAAGCTTAACAAACATGGTAAAACAAAAGGCTAAAACAAAGGATTTTTCACCTTGCAAATAATCCCCACAATATATATGAATTTGTGTATTGAATAGAGTAGAAATATATGATATGTAATCTCACAAAATGGGTACAATTTCTCACTATTTCTCACTCTTTTCTCTCTTAATTTCTCTCATTTTCTTGCTGTTTTCTCCTTCCTTTCCGAGCTGCTGCCGCGCTGCCTTCTTCCTCTCTCTCTTTTTTTCTGTATGCAAAATGGCCTGATAAGGGGCTGCCCTAGGCAGCCGCAGAATGCTGGCCGCAGAATGATCTGCGGCTGGCCGCAGATCAATCTGCGGCTGGCCTCGGTTTCCCCGCGCCCGCCGCGCACTTCAGCCGTCTCGCGCACTACCATTATTTTAATCGTTTGGCCGCAGATCAATCCGCGGCTGGGTGGGCTGATTTTCTCATTTTCCGAACCGCACCTCGATTCTCGTGTCAGATCATCAGTTTCTGCTGAAAGGCTTGCATTTTGTAGTTTCGGGAACCGCTGGAAAAAGCGCCACATCATTCATTGGTGTTTGCTTCGCCCGACGTCGTGTCAACCTTGATCACAAGTCGTCGTGGCGGTTCATTTGACGGATTTGCCCTCCTATCAGGGTTAGTATACAAAGTGCAAAATTTGGGTGTCTACACCATAACTCCCCAATACGAGATTCAAGTAAATGGTTCAATTAGTTAATTAAATAATTAATCTAGTCCGTTAGTATTAAACTACCAAGTAGACTATGTTATGTTTGTATATAACGCAAGCATGCAATCAAATTACATAAAGAGGGCGGAATCGTGATAAAACGGATTTTAAAATTTTTCATACAAACCAACACCATGATCTTTCCTTGTGTTCCATTATCAATTAACGAAAGAGATAGAGATAGAGAATTATACCCTAGTGAATCAAAGCTTCCTCGGGTACAAGTTTACCTCCAATTCCTTTGCGTTCTCCTTGAATTCCATTGACTAAATTCTTTCGCTTGATCAACATTAGCCACCAAAGTGTTTGGCCTCTAGAGGTGATCCACCAAGGAAGAATAGTTATTCAAGAAGATAGGTGTTGGCAAAACCTTTGTTTCTATCTTTATAGAAATTGCAAATACTCTCCACAATCTAATGCAAGAGTGTGTAACCCCAATCAATGATAAGACTCCTCTTATTTATAGATGTAGGAATAACCCTTCCCTAAACTATTTATGATTATGTTTCTATTATAATTAAACTCCTTTAATTAATTATGCTCCTAATCCAATTAGGAATTCATGAGAGAGTACTTCTATTAATTAATTCTCAATCCTTATTAGGAATTAAATAATAGTAATAGTAATGATAATAATAAGACTCCTCTTATTAATTTATATTTAATATTTCAAAAATATTAAATAATAAATATTAAGCTGCTTAATTTATTCTATCTCCATAGACTAAATTAAATATACTTAACTTATTATTATAATTATGTCATTTACTTCTTAAATAAATATTTTTCCTTTTGCGGTGTGACCCTTTAGGTTCTCCATATATAAACCGGTTGTGAATAAATCAATTAGAACAATTTTAATCTTATTTAAATAAATAAATTAAACTATTTAATTTATTTAAATAAATAACATTTATTCTACAATAAGGATAAGCCCCCTTAGCGATCAACGACTTTCCAGATAATATAGATTTTAACATTGATCCTAAAAGAACCTTTCAATGCATACGCACCGTACAATTCAATCCTTCTACCATACAATGTACCAAGTTATATGTATTTCGATTCCCAAATGCACAACTCTAAATAATGCAAATTAGAAACTCCTTTCTAATTTCATTCAGCCTTGGCCAAGGACTACTGAGTTGTCATTTATCGAATCACACAGGACATTCACATCTTTTACTGGACGTGGTAGATTCTTTGTTGATCATTCACCTATCTCCATGTACAACTTATTATACCCAATCATACCCTTTGTTATACCCTAAAGGTCTTAAGGGACATGTCAAAGTATAACTTATTATACACAAGATACTATGATGATCTCAAGTCCAAGGATCACTTGTACTACTATCACTAGAGGAATTTATATTGACAGGCGACTAAAACTCCATTAGGTATTCCTTAGCGAGCCACGTTCAGTGTACTTATTCTCCAATAAGCACCTACATACTTGTTTTAGTGTCTCCACACAAATGATTATGAGATCAATCATCATCTTCCTAAGAGCAAGCAACGTATGTACTAATCTATTCGGATTCACTAATCCCCTTTTTAGTAATCCAACGATTAGGAACGATTTTAGTTTGTGACCTATCTTGAATTTAGATCTCATTAGCATGATCACCATCATGATTCTAAAAGCATTGCTCAAAACTATAGGTTTATCACATTTAATATAACAACACTATGTAGATAATGTAAAATGCCTTTTAAGAAGATCAATTCGTTTATTAATAAATGAATAAGATTACAAAGTATATGCTACATCATATCAAATATGATTGGCTTGTGTGCATACTACTTTCAATCTCCCACTTGCACTAAAGCCAATCGCCATGGTATCTAATACCTATCTTCTCTAAGTGACGATCAGACTTCTGTTGTGTTAAAACTTTAGTAAATGGATCCCCAATGTTGTCTTGAGAGTCCACACGTTCCAGGGTGACATCTCCTCTTTCAATGATCTCTCCAATCAAATGAAACCGCCACAACACGTGTTTAGATTTCTGATGAGACCTGGGTTCCTTAGCCTGTGCAACAGCTCCGGTGTTGTCACAGAATAAAGGTATAACTCCTCTAATGCTAGGAACCACTCCAAGTTTAGTTATGAACTTCTTCTTCCAAACAACTTCCTTTGCAGCTTCACTTGCACCTATGTCCTCTGCCTCTATCACTGAATTAGCAACTGTTTGCTACTTGGAACTTTTCCAACTCACTGCGCCACCGTTTAAGGTAAACACATACCCTGAAAAGGATTTACTGTCATCTTGGTCCGTTTGAAAACTTGAGTTTGTATAGCCCTCTACTTTCAATTCAGACCCACCGTAGATAAGAAATACATCCTTAGTTCTTCTCAAGTACTTTAGGATGTTTTTCACTGCCTTCCAGTGCTCTTCTCCTGGATTCGATTGATATCTGCTTGTTACACTAAGTGCATGAGCGACATCTGGTCTAGTACATATCATACCGTATATGATAGATCCTATTGTTGAAGCATAAGGAATCTTACTCAAACGGTCTCTCTCCTCATGTGTCTTTGGGGCCTGTTTCTTGGAGATATGTATTCCATGGCTCATCGGCATGAGACCTCTCTTGGAATCTTCCATGCTAAACTTCTTTAGCATCGAGTCAATGTACTTTCCTTGGGTCAAGCCAAGAATCCTTTTAGATCTATCTCTATAGATCTTTATCTCCAAAATATAGGATGCCTCACCCAAGTCGTTCATGGAGAAGTTTTTAGATAACCAAATTTTGATCGACTGTAGCATAGGAACATCATTCCCTATCAGTAATATATGCATCAACATATAATAGAAGGAATGAAACAGCGCTCCCACTAACCTTCTTGTACACATAAGGTTCATCCTCATTTTTGATAAAATCAAACCTTTTGATTATTTCATCAAAACGGATATACCATCTTCGAGAAGCTTGCTTCAATCCATAAATGGATCGTTCTAACTTACAGACTTAGTTTATTCCAACCGTTGAAACAAAACCCTCTGGTTGTATCATTTCTCCTCAAGCTCTCCATTGAGGAAGGCTGTTTTCATGTCCATTTGCCAGATTTCGTAGTCATGATAAGCTGTAATTACAAGCAAAATCCGAATGGACTTGAGCATAGCTACTGGGGAGATGGTTTCATCATAGTCAACTCTTTGTCTTTGTTTGAAACTTTTTACAACCAGTAGGGCCTTATAGGTCTCTACCTTGCCGTCCGTTCCAGTCTTCCTTTTAAAGACCCATTTGCACCCAATAAGCTTAATACCCTTAGGTGGTAAAACCAAAGTCCATACTTGGTTTTCATATATTGAGTCCATCTCGGATTTCATGGCTTCTAGCCATTTCTCTGAGTCTTTACTACTCATAGCCTCTTCGTAAGTCAATAGATCATCATCATCTATGATGTGTACCTTATCCTCATCCTCTATGATGAATCCATACATATCAGGTATCTTCGGTACTCTTCCAGATTTACGAATAGGTTGTGGTACAGTAGGTTCTTCTACTTGGTCAGGTACCTGACTTTGATCCGTAGTATTTTGTGGTTCTTGAATTTCTTCAAGATATATCTTACTCCCACTGACCCCTTCAAGGATAAACTCCTTTTCCAAGAAGGTAGCGTGTTTTGCAACAAACACCTTTTGATCAGTAGGATGATAGAAATAATACCCTGATGTTTTTTTAGGGTATCCCATGAATCTACATTTATCGGATCTAGTCTTCAGCTTATCATGCTCAAACCTTTTGACATAAGTTGGACAACCTCAAGTCTTAACATGCTTAAGATTTGGTTTCCTCCCTGTCCATAACTCATATGGAGTTTTTGGGACGAATTTAGTAGGTACCTTGTTAAGTAGGTATGCAGCCGATTCTATGGCATAACCCGAGAAGGATACTGGAAGGTCGGTAAAACTCATCATGGAACGAACCATGTCCAACAATGTTCAATTTCTCCTTTCAGATACACCATTCAACTGTGGCGTCCCTGGTGGAGTCCATTGTGAGATTATACCATTTTTTGAGACAATTGAGAAACTTATTAGTTAAGTATTCCCCTCCTCGATCCGATCGAAGAATCTTAATACTCTTACCAGTTTGCTTCTCTACTTTACTTCTGAATTCTTTAACCTTTTCGAACGATTCAGATTTGTATTTCATTAAATACACATATCCAAATCTAGAATGATCATCAGTGAAAGTAATAAAATAAGAATACCCTCCTCGTGCATTCGTTGTCATAGGTCCACATACATCTGTGTGTACCAACTCTGTAACTCTTTCTCCTTTTCCACTAAAAGGGGTTTTAGTCATCTTACCCATTAGACAAGATTCACAAGTTGGATATGATTCGTAATCAGATAACTCTAAAAGCCCATCTTTATGCAACTTGGTTAATCTTGTTTCATTGATGTGACCGAGTATATAGTGCCACATAAAGGTATAATTAATATCATCTCCTTTTCTTTTCTTAGTTTGTTCATTTTGAAGTATATTTTCATGCAAATCAAGTATGTAAAGTCCATTCAGTAAATTGCCAACACCATATAAAATATTTTTATTATAAATAGAATAACAATTGTTCTTTATTATAACATCAAAACCATCCATATCCAATACAGAAATTGAAATAATGTTTCTAATGAGTATTGGAACATAATAACAATTATTTAAACTAATGGACTTGCCCGTAGGCAGTGCTAAACAATAAGTTCCTACAGCTAATGCAGCAACCTTTGCTCCATTTCCCACTCGTACGACAACTTCATCCTTGTTCAGCTTTCTACTTCTGCTTAGTCCCTGCCTATTATTACATATGTGAGAACTACAACTGGTATCCAATACCCAAGTAGAATTTTGACTTTCAGAAAAATTAATTTCAATCATGAACAAACCTAGATCGGAAGTCGAAGCTTCTCCAAGCTTCTTTTGGTCTGCAAGATACTGCTTGCAGTTCCTCTTCTAGTGTCCCAGCTTATTGCAATGGTAGCAAATTCCTTTGCTATCTGGATCAAGTTTTTTTTATCCTTTCTCTTCGCCTTGCCCTTAGCCTTCTTGTTTTTCTTCTTTTCAGAAGATATCTTGCGCCTCTTCCTTTTCTTGGAAGAATCATCCACTAGTAAGACTTGGTTCGTCTTGGATGAGAAGTGACCTTCAGCAATTTTCAACATGTTAAGTAATTCAGGCAAGCTGGCATCCAACTTATTCATGTGAAAATTCACAACAAATTGTGAAGAGGTGTCCGGGAGTGACTGCAAGATCAAATCTTGACATAACTCCCCATCCATCACGAACCCAAGTTGTTCAAGTTGTTCGATCAAATTGATCATCTTGAGGACATTAGTCTTAACGGTAGTGCCCTCGGTCATACGAGATCGAAAGAGCTCCTTAGATATCTGATATCTAGCAGTCCTACTTTGTTCACCATACAACTCCTTGAGGTGCAACAATATAGTAGGAGCATCCATAGTTTCATGCTGACGCTGAAGCTCGTTACTCATGGATGCGAGCATGATGCATTGAGCCAGGATTACATCATCTTGCCACTTTCTAAAAGTAGCAATCTCTTCCTTATGTTAGAGTTTATGCCCTAGAGGCCAATTATTTAATGTAATTCCTTAACATTTCTTTTAATATTTAATTAAATAAATGAATTAATTTATTATGGTTTCATTTACTGTGTTATATAAATGTTAGCATAATAAAAGTCCTTAGAATAATGATACAAATTATATAGCTTCAAGTATGTGACTTGAACATGAGATTATATAATTACAATTAGTATCATTACTCTTAAATGTCTGATGGCCAGATCTCATTGGTCATTAATATATGAGATATTAAGTCAATGTATAGGTACATGTTAGAGAACAATGTACTGGATAGACCCATCATGAGAATTCTACGTGGAACATTATGCAAAGTGTCATAAGCAATTCTCATAGTGACAATGATGTAATGGTCCTCTGACCTGAAATCACTATATTACTATACGATAATTTATGTACCTTGATATCATCAAAGGTCACCTTTAATACGGTGGACAATAAAGGTGATTATTGGATACATCATGAATCGTGTGAGGAATATGAGTGATCTAGATGGAACTTAACCCTCCTATATATTAGGGGTGATATCCATAGGCCTCTTGATTGAGTAGGACTATGAAATTCATGGTCATGCTCAAATAGTGATTTGTTTCATATAGTCTACTCATTGATCAATAAAACTTAGATTAAATTATGAAGAGTATGCCACATTCCATGGCTCGAGTTTAATCTAGGATGCCAAGGTTAAAAGGATTAAATTACATTGAAACATTGGTCACGAAAAGGTTGCATCGAGTCACCGATCTTATTATTATTTGGGTAGCAGTGATGCATTACTAGATGCCACTCACTGTTTATAATTTTATAATATGATTTTAAAATTATTGCTAATATAATAATAACCTATAGGGTCACACACTTAGAACGTAATTAAAAGAGAATTAATTTAAATTGTAAGGATTTAAATATATCAATATGATTGATAGTATTTAAATTACGAATTTAAATTAGCAAGATAATTTGTATATATGTATATTAATTAAGTAAGACTTAATTAAAATATAATATATATAAATTTGGATTTTACTTTTCTAATAGGATTAGGGTTTTGTTTAATTACTTTTTGGACGCTATATATATCTGATATATCAGCAGTCTGAGATACGTGAAATTAAGAGAAAAACCCTAGCCGTTTTAGAAGGGAGAGTTGAGAGCAAAACTTGAGAAAATCCAGATCTTGGCGGCTAGTACCCGAGTTCTCTTTGCTTCAGATCGTGTGACGATTTGTGTGGGACATTCGTGTGGATACCGTAGAGACGCAGTTTCTTTGGATTGCGTTAGAGATTCGAAGTCGTTCTCAGTTTCATCCTTCCATTCAAGCTCGGATAATCGGTAAACAAATCTAAACCTCTGAATTAATTTGTTCTTTTTTGCATGGATCCTGTTTTAGGGTTTCGGAAAATTATTTTAAAATTTTAAATTCCGCTGCGTTTATGTGTCCAAAACCCAACAGTGGTATCAGAGCTACTTGCGAAAAGATTAATTCAGATTACGTGTTTTAATTGTATTCGATGTATATATGATATTTGATGATGCATGTTAATCGATCTGAAAATTGAATATACCCTATTCTGCATGTATGCAAGTTCTGGAAAAACAGTAATATATATGCATGTATAAGATGTTTTATTAATCGTATCCTAGAAGGTGGAATAACAATACAACTATTGTTCTAATTGGATTAGAAACATGATTCGGTTTAATATGATTAACTTAAACTGGACATATATGATATGTTCTGAATGTATTGTTATTATGTGTGTTTTGGGGTTTGTATACGAATCTGGAATTGTTTCATAAATTCATGTGAAAAAATTCTGCAATACAGATTGTAGTTCGAAAATTTTTTCCAGGGGCGCTGCCCCCGACCCCGCTCGCTGACCGATCAGCCGGACCACCACCTGGGGGGGAACCCCCCTTGGACCCCCCGTCGTAGCGCACGATGGTCGTAACCCTAATATTCGATATTTTTATTATATAAAATTGTGTTATGTGCTTATTGTGATATGCATGGTGCACAGTTATGGCCCTTTTGACCCATAGGTTAGTGGTTTTTGTTTTTGAAATACGGCTTGCATGTCGTGCCTCTCTATAAAGTCTAATGTAATATTTTTTTCTCATCTAAATCCCCTCGAATGTAACTCGAGGTTTCTTTATCACATGTAATGTACAAATGTAACCTATCAAGATGACAGGATGATGATGGAAAGGAGACACATACACGAGGAATGCCCGAGGAAGCTACTATTTTGAAGTTTTTTTTATCACCTTAGACTGACCTTCAATCTTATCATTAGCTTGAAAAGATTGACATAGGGTTGGGCCATAACTGTGACACATTTAATTTTGCACTTTATTTATGCTTGTATACGATATGATATGATAAATAATGTGCATGCTTAATGAGATTAAAAAATTGGTGAGATCTAAATTAATTAATAAAATCCCTCATAAAATTATTAAGTCTAAATCAGATGCCTTCTAATGAATAACACTCATCAAGACCTTGATCGATGGATGTAGGTTTGCCAAAGCAAAGTACCCTATTTATCTTGGTAAGATGCAATAGAATAATTGTGATATCTAAATTGTTAAAATCATTGGGCCTGACTTAACTAAGTTATCTCAATAAGATTGTGGACTTAGAGGCATAGAGTTTGGTAGGTACCATTAGATGGACTTAGAACAAATGTTGTTCACCAAACTATCTAAGAGTTATATACGATATAATTGACAAAGGGTTGTCTACCTAAATAATTATGTTTTGAGAGAATAGCCAAAGCTAACTTAAGACATAATGAAATATGGATCTTGGCTCACTAGAAAGATTTAAATAAAAATGCTTTCCGAATTAATGGTGAGGGCTATTAATTTGAATAAAATAGTGGGAGGTATATTTTGAATGTACTATTATCAATTTCATAATATCAAAAACTCTGCAATTTGACTTATTATTTTTGCACTTATAAATTGTAGATATCAATGGCAAAAAACAACACAAATAGTCTTTCACTACGATCAGTCCTTGAGAAGGAAAAACTGAGTGAAATTAATTTCCTAGACTGGCATAGGAACTTGAGGATTGTCCTCAAACAAGAGCGCAAGCTATATGTCCTTGATGGGCCCATTCCTGCAGCACCAGCTAACACTGCACCACGTGCAGAGCATAATGCTTACAAGAAGCATCAAGATGATGCTCTGGACGTGAGTTGTCTCATGCTAGCAACTATGAACTCTGAGCTTCAGAAGCAACATGAGTTAATGGATGCTTATGAGATGATCGAGCATCTCAAGAAATTGTTCGAAGGGCATGCTCGACAGGAGAGGTATGATACAAGCAAAGTGTTGTATCACTGCAAGATGGGTGATCGTGATCCAGTTGGTCCACATGTTCTGAAAATGATTGGGTATATTGAGTACCTTGATAGGTTGGGTTTTCCAATTACTCAGGAAGCCCAAACTGATCTTGTTTTGCAATCTTTGAACAACAGCTACTCTCAATTTGTTATGAATTATCTCATGAATGAAATTGAGAAACCACTTACTGAGTTGTTGAGCATGTCAAGAACTGCCGACAACAACATGAAAAAGGCAGGACTCGATCTCATAATCATGGTGCAAAAGGGAAATGCTAAGGGAAAAGGGAAAGGCAAGAAAAAGATAAGATCTAAATCTGGTGCCAAACCCAATTTCAAAAACAAACGGGCTTTAAAGCCTACATGTGGGGTGGCTAAAGAAGGTGATTGTCACTTCTGTGGAAAACCTAGACACTGGAAAAGGAATTGTCATGCTTATTTGGAAGAGCTGAAGAAAAAGAAAGGAAGTGTGACTTCTGATTCAGGTATATATGTTCTAGAAGTCAATTTGTCTACTTCTACATCATGGGTATTGGATACTGGATGTGGTTCTCACATTTGTGTTAATATGCAGGAACTCCGAAGAAGTAGGACTTTGGCGAAAGGAGAAGTTGACCTATGAGTTGGGAATGGAGCAAAAGTTGCTGCACTAGCCGTAGGAACTTATCATTTATCATTGCCCACTGGGCTAGTATTAGAATTAGAGGATTATTATGTGTCTGCTATGAGCAAAAACATTATTTCTATTTCTTATTTAGACAAGAAAGGTTTTTCATTTTTAATAAAGAACAACAGTTGTTCGTTTTACTTAAATGAAATATGTTATGGTGTTGCACAATTGTTTAATGGTCTTTATATTCTTGATTTAGAAATGCCTATCTATAACATAAATACAAAATGATTTAAATCAAATGATTCAAATCTGACATATCTCCGGCACTGTCGTTTAGGCCATATAAATGAGAAACGCATATCCAAACTCCATAAAGATGGGTTTTTGGATTCGTTTGATTTTGAATCATATGAGAAATGCGAGTCTTGTTTATTAGGCAAGATGACTAAAGCCCCTTTCACTGGTCATAGTGAACGGGCTAGCGATGTATTGGGACTTATACATAATGATGTATGTGGACCCATGAGTTCGTTAGCAAGAGGTAGGTTCTATTACTTCCTTACATTTACTTACGACTTCAGTAGATATGAATATGTGTATCTTATGAGACACAAATCCGAATCCTTTGAAAAGATCAAGGAATTCAAGAATGAAGTTCAAAACCAATTTGGCAAAAGCATAAAAGCCCTTCGATCCGATCAAGGAGGTGAATACTTAAACCAAGACTTTGATGACCTTCTAAAGGAGTGTGGTATTATATCACAGCTCACTCCACCTAGAACACCACAATGGAATGGTGTGTCTGAGAGGAGAAATTGCACCTTGTTGGACATGGTATGATCAATGATGAGTCATGCAGATCTTCCAATAAGCTTTTGGGGTCATGCCCTAGAGACAACTGCATTCACACTAAACCGTGTTCCTACAAAGACGGTTCAAAAGACACCATATGAGATGTGGACTGGAAAACGTCCTAGTTTGTCTTTCATGAAGATTTGGGGTTGTGAGGCGTTTGTGAAACGTCTGGCTTCTGACAAGCTCGGACCCAAATCTGAGAAATGTAATTTTGTGGGATACCCTAAGGAAACAAAAGGGTATTATTTCTACAAACCTTCTGAGAACAAAGTGGTTATTGCTCGAACTGGTATTTTTATAGAAAGAGAATTTGTCTCTAAAGGAAACAGTGGGAGGAAAGTAGAACTCGAAGAAATTCGAGAACCATTAAATATCATTGAACCTGAGTTGGAACATGAGCAGGGACCACAAGATGTTGTGGAAAGTGAACCTGCTCAAATTACACAAGGCATTTGTAGACTTGGTAGGACACGCCAAGAGCCCGAAAGATATTATGGATTTCTTGTGACTCAAAACGGCGATGTGATGCTCATAGATCAGGATGAGCCTGCTTCCTACCAAGAAGCTATGAATGGACCAAATTCTGAGAGATAGCTTGAAGCCATAAAATCTGAGATGGACTCCATGTATACAAACCAAGTATGGACTTTGGTTGATCCACCCGAAGGGGTAAAACCAATCGGGTGCAAATGGGTTTTCAAGAAGAAAACCGACATGGATGGTAATGTACAAACCTATATAGGCCGACTGGTAGCAAAAGGTTTCAAACAATTAAGGTGTTGACTATGATGAAACCTTCTCTCCAGTGGCAATGGTTAAATCCATCAGGATCTTACTAGCTATTGCAGCCTTTCATGATTACGAAATCTGGCAGATGGATGTCAAAACTGCTTTCCTTAACGGAAATCTCCTTGAGGATGTGTATATGACACAACCTGAGGGTTTTGTCACTCCAAAGGATGCTGGAAAGGTATGTAAGCTGCAGCGATCCATTTATGGATTGAAGCAAGCCTCTCGGAGTTGGAATCTTCGTTTTGATGAAGCAGTCAAAAAGTTTGGCTTTATAAAAAATGAAGATGAACCTGGTGTATATAAGAAGGTTAGTGGGAGTCACATTGTATTCCTGGTATTATATGTTGACGACATATTAATTATTGGGAATGACATTCCTTCCTTACAGGCTGTAAAAACATGGCTAGAAAAATGTTTCTCCATGAAAGATTTGGGTGGTGCAACCTACATTTTAGGTATCAAGATCAATCGTGATAGATCGAGAAAAATGCTTGGCCTAAGTCAAAGTACATATATTGATAAAGTGCTGAAATGGTTCAGCATGCAATGGGCAAAAAGAGGATACTTACCCATGTCTCATGGTGAAAGATCTCTAAGGCCCAATGTCTTAAATCACAAGACGATAAGGAGCGTATGAGAAAGATCCCTTATGCTTCGGCAATTGGATCTATCATGTATGCAATGATATGTACTCGTCCGGATGTCTAGTATGCATTGAGCATGACGAGCAGATACCAGTCGAATTCAGGTGAAGGTCACTGGACAACAGTCAAGAATATCCTCAAGTACCTGAAAAGGACTAAGGATTCATTCTTGGTATATGGAGGTGAAGACGAACTGGCAGTAAAAGGTTACACAGATGCTAGTTTCCAGACTGATATGGATGACTATAAGTCTCAATCAGGTTTTGTGTTTTGTCTTAACGGTGGTGCTGTTAGCTGGAAAAGTTCGAAGCAAGAGACAGTAGCTGATTCTACAACAGAGGCTGAGTATATTACTGCTTCTAGTGCGGCCAAAGAGGCTGTATGGATTAAAAAGTTCGTCATTGAACTTGGTGTTGTTCCAACCATTGTTGATCCAGTTGAGCTATACTGTGATAATGATGGAGCCATTGCACAGGCTAAGGAACCTAGATCTCACCAACGATCCAAGCATATACTTAGGCGGTACCATCTCATCCGTGAAATCATTGGTAGAGGAGATGTACACATATGCAGAGTGCCAACAAATGATAATATTGCAGATCCACCGACTAAGGCTTTGTCACAGCAGAAGCATGAATGTCACACTAGTTCCATGGGTATTAGATATATGAGTGATTGGCTCTAGTGCAAGTGGGAGATTGTTAGAGTTTATGCCCTAGAGGCCAATTATTTAATGTAATTGCTTAACATTTCTTTTGATATTTGATTGAATAAATGAATTATTTTAATATGGTTTCATTTACTGTGTTATATAAATGTTAGCATAATAAAAGTCCTTAGAATAATGATACAAATTATATAGCTTCAAGTATGTGATTTGAACATGAGATTATATAATTACAATTAGTATCATTACTCATAAATGTCCCTAGTCGATATCATTGAGAATGGGACAACAATGATACATTGAGACTAGTATGTGGATTGACTGATGGCCAGATCTCATTGGTCATTAATATATGAGATATTAAGTCAATGCATAGGTACATGTTAGAGAACAATGTACTGGATAGACCCATCATGAGAATTTTACGTGGAGCATTATGTAAAGTGTTATAAGCAATTCTCATAGTGACAATGATGTAATGGTCCTCCGACCTGAAATCACTATATTACTATACGATAATTTATGTACCTTGATATCATCAAAGGTCACCTTTAATACGGTGGACAATAAAGGTGATTATTGGGTACATCATGAATCGTGTGAGGAATATGAGTGATCTAGATAGAATTTAACCCTCCTATATATTAGGGGTGATATCCATAGGCCTCTTGATTGAGTAGGACTATGAAATGCATGGCCATGCTCAAATAGTGATTTGTTTCATATAGTCTACTCATTGATCAAGAAAACTTAGATTAAATTATGAAGAGTATGACACATTCCATGGCTCGAGTTTAATCTAGGATGTCAAGGTTAAGAGGATTAAATTACATTGAAACATTGGTCACGAAAAGGTTGCATCGAGTCACCGATCTTATTATTATTTGGGTAGCAGTGATGCATTACTAGATGCCACTCACTGTTTATAATTTTATAATATGATTTTAAAATTATTGCCAATATAATAATAACCTATAGGGTCACACACTTAGAACGTAATTAAAAGAGAATTAATTTAAATTGTAAGGATTTAAATATATCAATATGATTGATAGTATTTAAATTACGAATTTAAATTAGCAGGATAATTTGTATATATGTATATTAATTAAGTAAGACTTAATTAAAATATAATATATATAAATTTGGATTTTACTTTTCTAATAGGATTAGGGTTTTGTTTAATTACTTTTTGGACGCTATATATATCTGATATATCAGCAGCCTGAGATACGTGAAATTAAGAGAAAAACCCTAGCCGTTTTAGAAGGGAGAGTTGAGAGCAAAACTTGAGAAAATCCAGATCTTGGCGGCTAGTACCGGAGTTCTCTTTGCTTCAGATCGTGTGACGATTTGTGTGGGACATTCGTGTGGATACCGTAGAGACGCAGTTTCTTTGGATTGCGTTAGAGATTCGAAGTCGTTCTCAGTTTCATCGTTCCATTCAAGCTCGGATAATCGGTAAACAAATCTAAACCTCTGAATTAATTTGTTCTTTTCGCATGGATCATGTTTTAGAGTTTCAGAAGATTGTTTTAAAATTTTAAATTCCGCTGCGTTTATGTGTCCAAAACCCAACACTTTAGAGGCTGTTTCTGCAACATTTGCAGGGACTAGCGAATTTATGACATAAGAAATATTTTCAGCAGTGAGAACAATTCTTAGATTCCTTAACCAGTCCGTGTAATTTGGTCCGGTCAATTTGTTAGCATCA
Source organism: Aralia elata (assembly GCA_034770075.1). Taxonomy (NCBI): domain Eukaryota; kingdom Viridiplantae; phylum Streptophyta; class Magnoliopsida; order Apiales; family Araliaceae; genus Aralia; species Aralia elata. Next base: position 72,284,390 of record CM068384.1, read on the forward strand.
AGTATGCTATGCAGTGATAGTGAGTTTGACATTTTTAAATTCTGCATGTGAAATAGACAACATTTTAGCATACATTCATTTAATTAATTACCAAAACAAATTAGGTCTTTATTTTAAATTGGTATCGCTCACTTTTTCATCAAACTATATTACCCTCATTATATAGTTCGACAATTCTAATTAAAGATTTGCTAGTGAGATTAAGGATCTCATTTCAAATGTATATAGTCTTGTGGTGACACAACAAGCGATATATAAATAAATAGGTAGAGAACTATTGTCAATTACATCACTATGTAACTCCTTGTATTTTGTCTCTTACATTATTTAGATCAAGTGGTGACACATCCGAATCAAAATTATCCAAGTTAAATCCATCCTAGCACTTCCATATATGTGAAGAGAAAAATACCGTCCTTGTGGTGACACAACAAAACAGTAATGTTCAATTCCTTAATAAGCATCAAATGTGATAAGGCAACATCTTAAATATTTAATACTTGCCTTGTGGTGACACAACAAACTCATATTAAACATTTAATACTCTATTATTTTACTATGCTAGAAGGCGACGTTCGATATTCCGAATATCTTTGAACGCTTAGAACTTAATATGATTTCTTTGAGGGGTTTATTATTATTAGTCTCATCTTGTTTAGCGCGCATGCACACATATATATAAAATACGCGTTATATTATTTGACATGCGAAGCATATTGGATAATATATAATATATATATATATATAGTAATCATGCACATATAGAATATACTATATTTCACCCGGATTGATTATGGACTTTTATTCTAGTTTGGTTCACTAGAGCCACCAAGTGAACCAAAAGGTCAAACCTAGGGTGCAAGAATTAAATTTAAATATAACTATTACATTTAAAACCTGAGCTTCATTACAAACGAGTCTTCATGCGCTCCTTGCTCCTTTGTCTGCAATTCTTCAAAATAATTCTAACTAGTCTTATTAGATATACTATTTACAATAAAATAGAAACCTTGATCAGCAGTCAAGGGGAAGTACATAGGAGGGAGATAGAATTTACATTAAGAAAAATTAGACAAGACGAGATTCGCAGACCCCATTTATAAAAACTCATTCATTCAAGCATCCTCTAAAATAATTTCAATCACAAATTGGTCAATAGTCCATAATCAATCCCTATTTATTATCATACATATCTATATATGCATCAATAAATAACATCCATCTCATTAATAATAAAGTCATTCCATATATGCATTGATATCAATTAATCGGTAAAGGTTTTGCTAATATTTAATTTTTGAAACACAATAAACTCTTTTATTTTAATCAAAAAACCAAATCCAAATTAAACTCCTTTAATTTTAGCAATCTGAAATCATATTTCAGATAAAATAAACATCTTTATTTTAAACTTTTATCAATTAAATAAATCATTTATGTTAATTGAGAATAATAAAAAAATTCAAACTCTGCATACCGGTGCGACCGCGCTCCAAATTGAACTAGGAGCGGCGCGGCCGCATGCACCTCTAGAAACGTTTTCTGGGTTCAGGTGCGGCCGCGCTCCAGAATGAACTGAAAGCGGCGCGGCCGCGCCGCGATGCAGAATTAGAAAATTTTTTCTACCCAAAAAATTAGATCGTATCGCATATCAATTCATACATGGAATCATTAAAATCAATAATTAACACAAGGATTGACTTTGATACCACTGTTAGGTTTGTATATAACGCAAGTATACAATCAAATTACATAAAGAGGGCGGAAGCGTGATAAAACGAATTTTAAAATTTTTCATACAAACCAACACCATGATCTTTCCTTGTGTTCAATTATCAATTAACGAAAGAGAGAGAGAGATAGAGAATTATACCCTAGTGAATCAAAGCTTCCTCGGGTACAAGTTCACCTCCAATTGTTTTGCGTTCTCCTTGAATTCCACCGACTAAATTCCTTCGCCTGATCAATGTTAGCCACCCAAGTGTTTGGCCTCTAGAGGTGATCCACCAAGGAATAGTCATTCAAGAAGATGGGTGTTGGCAAAACCCTAGTTTCTATCTCTATAAAAATTACAAGTACTCTCCACAATCTAATGCAAGAGTGTGTAACCCCAATCAATGATAAGACTCCTCTTATTTATAGATGTAGGAATAACCCTTCCCTAAACTATTTAAGATTAGGGTTTCTATTATAATTAAACTCCTTTAATTAATTATGCTCCTAATCTAATTAGGAATTCATGAGAGAGTACTTCTATTAATTAATTCTCAATCTCTATTAGGAATTAAATAATAGTAATAGTAATAATAATAATAATAATAAGACTCCTCTTATTAATTTATATTTAATATTTCCAAAATAATAAATAATAAATATTAAGCTATTTAATTTATTCTATCTCCATAAACTAAATTAAATACACTTAACTTATTATTACAATTATGCAATTTACTTCTTAAATAAATATTTTTCCTTTTGCGGTGTGACCATTTAGGTTCTCCATATTAAACCGGTTGTGAATAAATCAATTAGAACAATTTTAATCTTATTTAAATAAATAAATTAATTAATTATTCTATAATAAGGGTAAGCCCCCTTAGCGATTAACGACTTTTCAAAACATTAATCACAAAAGAACCTTTCAGTGCATAGTTACCGTACAATTCAATCCTTCTACCATACAATGTCCCAAGTTATATGTATTTCAATTCCCAAATGCACAACTCTAAATAATGAAAATTAAAAACTCCTTTCTAATTTCATTCTGCCTTGGCCAAGGACTACTAAGTTGTCATTTATCGAATCACATAGGATATTCACATCTTTTACTAGACGTGGTAGATTCTTTGTTAATCATTCACATATCTCCATGTACAACTTATTATACCCAATCATACCCTTTGTTATACCCTAAAGGTGTTAAGGGACATGTCAAAGTATAACTCATCATACACAAGATACTATGATGATCTCAAGTCCAAGGATCACTTGTATTACTATCACTAAAGGAATTCCTATTGACAGGCGAGTAAAACTCCATTCGGTATTGTCACGTCCCCGAAATCCACCTGCTAGCTTCTTTTAGCTCGGTCGGACTTTGTGCTGACTTATATAACCTTATTCAAAATATTCATTAACTTAAAGGTAATGTACACGATAAGTTTCTATAAAAACTCGTAATATAATTCATTTGAATCGTATATAGAAATCTTGACTTCTAATAATCAGAGTATAATGCGAAAAAATGATAATATTATAATATCATTCTTTCGTGTTACATCATTCCCAGGTTACTTGTTCTTATTACAAATAAGTCCTAAAAGACTTAACAACAAATTTCCATTTATCTATCCGAGACTTGCAGTATTAGCAACCAGGCAGTTCCCAGGAAAGAGGGGGCTTTCCGTTAAAATGGCGCGCAATTAGATGACCTAACCATTTTCTTCGTCAGAACTTTTTAGTCATTGCCAATAATGTTAATCTAGCATAGTTTAAATCTTCTACATCTTCAACTTTCTTTGTACTGCCAGAATCGTCTGGTAATTCTTCCTTAGTTGTAATTTGTTTTAAGATAATTGCAAGAATGAGCATAAGAATGTCCAACAAGTCTGATACGATATTGTGACGCCCCCAAATTCGGGTCTCCAAATACCCGGATCCGGTCATCACGATCCAATACATCATTCACCTCCAACAACACACATTGACTAAAATGCGGAAATAAACATATGTTGTTCATCAGGAAGTTGTTACTAGTCCCAGAATACAATAACCTTAAACACATACACAAATCCATACCCTAAATAACAAACAGGGTTTAAATTACATTAACAGTGATTAACTACACATAAATTTAAAATCTGCTACATGAAGTCTATCACTTCATCTTTTCTTTCCCTTTGTTCTTCCTTGACGTCTCGAGTTTAGCTGCAATGAAGTCATGATATAGCAAGGATGAGCAACGAGTTTGCTCAGCAAGTTTAAAGTGCAATAATAAGGATATATCATGATGAAAGGGATATAGAAAGAGATTTCAACAATAGAATTATCAGAAGCAATAACAATAAATGCTTTTAGAACAATTGATAGTCAAGTAGACTTTGAACAATAACTTCCAAAGGAGTCAATAGCTAGTTGACCCTCTGGTTACTGGCTACAGAATAAGTACTTGAGGGGATCAGCCTCGCGTACGCTATGTGTATGCATAACATTTAATTCCGCAAGTTGTACCTTATATACGGTACCTGGGGTACTCCCCTATAATAAAAGGGGTGTTCATTCAGTCTAAGAATCCTTACCATTGATTGGTTCAGATAGCTTTTATAAATTCTCACATACGTGCCTGACCGAGACAAGGGTTCAGACTTAATCATGAATAGTTCATAAATTTCGAAACTTTAAATAGATATACGAATTCAAATGCACGAGTGCGAATGTCAATGAATACATAGACGTGGAATAATTTTTAAAAATAATTAGACCACTTAAGGCATGCTTGGAGATAAGATTCCAGCTTAAAGAATAACTTGCAATAATATATACCTTTTTGCATGAATAAAAAAATAATGCATAAGGTTTAGAAACTTGCTCAATGTAAAAGTTGAGTAAGATAGAACTTACCTGTTTGCTCAGCTACAGATAAATTTAGCTTTAATTAATTTGATCTTGGATAACCTATCAGTTGATAAAGTCGGTTTATCCATTAGCATCGCATAACTGTATATCGATACACTCACTTATGCTATTTATTTAGCAGGTAAACAATTTACCATATACAGTTAACTACTATCTAATCATTAGCTAAACGGAAATTAGTTAATGACCTTTATTTGCCTCTAAGTATGGGTTAATAATCTCTAGTTATTATTTATAATATAAATAATAAATTTATTATGGTTTAATAGCAACCAAATAACAATTGATCACTTATTAGTTTTACTTGCGCTTAATTACTATTCAACTTTAAGGATAATTAAGTAATTATCACCCCTCATTCTTTATTTAAATAATTAATGCATTAACTTTACCCACACTTAATTAATAATAATTAAGTAACTATTATCTTTATTTATAATAATACTCATACTTTATTATTATTATTTAACGTTAATTAAATAATAATTAAATATTCATTATCTTTATTTATTATTTAATGATAAATAATAAATAATCATCTTGTTAACTTATTCATACTTAATTATTATTCAATATTAATTAAATAATAATTAAATATTTATTATCTTTATTTATTATTTATAAATAATAAATAATTATTTCATTATCTTATTCATACGTAATTATTATTTATTATCTTTATTTATTATTTAAGGATAAATAATAAATAATTACTTTATTAACTTTATTCATACTTAATTATTATTTAATATTAATTAAATAATAATTAAATATTTATTATCTTTATTCATTATTAATTGATAAATAATAAATAATTATTAACTTTACTTTTACCTAATTATTATTTAGGATTTAAATAATAATTAAATATTTATTACCTTTATTTATTATTTATGGGTAAATAATAAATAATTATTAAGTCAACTTGTTCCTACTTAATTATTGTTTGATATTAATTAAACAATGGTTAAATATTCATTATTCCTTGATAAATAATAAATAATTATTATATTACCCTTATTCATACTTAATGTAGACACCCAATTTTTGCGTTCCCTATGCTAACCGTGACAGGAGGGCAAAATCGTCAATTGAACCGGCTTGCGGGAGCGAAGGAACGGGCACAAGTGCGAACGCTCAACACCACCGCGACGATTGGCGACCAAAGCTGACGTGACAATAAGGTTGTCCGAAACGAGCATTCTCGAATGAGGTGGCACGTCTCTCGGTAATTCCCGGACTGCAAAATACAAGCCTGTCAGCGGAAGCCGACGTTACAGCACGAAAGTCGAGGCATGGCACGAAAATCGAGAAAGTCAAACCGTCTAGCCGCGGATTGATCTGCGGCCAATAAGTGCGCCTTTTGAAAACACGGATCTCGAAACACGGAACTCGAAACCGGGTGAGTGGAAGGTAGGCGGCCAGCCAGCCGCAGATTGATCTGCGGCTTCAACTCATTCCCTCTTCAGCATACAGGAGGTTGAGCAGATTGGAAGAAGAGGAGAATTCAGCAGCAGCAAAGCACGGAAATAGAAGGGAAAATAGCAAATTTTGCAACCAATTAGGAAGAAAAGAGAGAAAAAAGAGAGGATTTATACTCTTTTGATTTTGATTGTATCAAATATACTTCTTATCCTATTCAAATACACAAGTCTACATCCATTTGAGATCATTTGCAAGGTGAAAAGTCCCTTTGTTATAGCAATTCATATCATATTATTTGGTTAAATTAAATGTAGTTTTCATGTAATTTATGGTGGGATAATGGATTAGGGATTATTAGTGAGGGTTCCATCGGAACAAAATTCTTCCTAATAACCCGAGGATATCCAATTGGTGAAATTTCTAGCTTGTTTATGGTGATTTATTGGATGTAATCTATTTAGATTATCATTTTCGGATATCATGGTGTATTAGGCAAATCCGTGTTGGTTAGTTTCGTAGTATTCATTTTGTGGGCATGTAGTGATCTCGGGTGTGAGCCTAGGAACGCGACCCCGTGGTCCAAATCTGATGATGGACGTTTTGATGTATGTAATAGATTCAAGGTGCTCGTTTTTGTAACATATAATCGTCGGGCCTTAAAACGACGCTAAGGCGAGAATCGGATTTAAGGCCCCGTAGTAGTGAAATATGTGATTGTTGGCGTTCGGGGATATTTTGATGGCTTACATGCCCGTGAATAGCCCCCTACGCGTTTTGATGTTTAACTTGATTTGTAACACCAAACAAAAGATTTCAAAGCCAAAACAATAAAGATTTTTCTAAAATCAATCAAAGTAGGATATGAGCGTCACGAGGCTAAGAATTGGGAATGTTAATGAAAGTCGATTCCTGTTTTACGAGAAAGCTAAAGAGAAGTTGTTTCCAAATGTCACGAAAAATGGTTTTGTAAAAAGAAATAAACGTTTTACTAAACCTTGATACATAGGGCGAAAGAGATCCTAGAAATTGCCCATCATTTATGAAAGCAACGTATAAATCTCGATTCCTATTTTGGCTAAGGTTTAGCAAATTCCTGTTTTGCCAATTAAAATCAAATCTTTCATCATAAAGAAATAAAGCTTTCTCGAATAGGCCAAAAGACATTCTAAAGCATTCTCAAAATAAAACACGTCTCTTTCATAAAACACCAAAAAGAATCCTTTTTTATACAAAACTCACCACAACATTCATTAGGCAAACACACACACACGCACACATACACATTTCATGAATTATAGGATAGGAAAAGCATTAAGATTGCGGTAACCGTGTTTCGCGGAAGTCGGGGGGTGCCTAACACCTTCCCCTCGCTTAAGCAAGCCCCCGAACTCTATGAATCTCGGTTCGCAGACCAATTAATTCGGAGTCACATATGAGCCATCGATTTATAAAAAAACGAAAACTCGGATGAGTTGGTACATCCATTTCAAATATACCAACTGGCGACTCTGGTTAATTGGCTCATCATAAAAAATGATCTTTCAAAACCCCGTCGACATCAATGCCGACCTTTTCCAAAAAATCATTTAATCAAAAGACTAAAATCGAAAGACAAAAAACCGGCGTGACAGCTAGCGACTCTGCTGGGGATAATCAGAGGGCTTAAGCCGCTTTCGAATCTTGATGTTATCCTATCCTTTAAAAAATTCATGAATATGTGTGTGCATGCGATATTTTGATCTTTTGTACTTTTGTTGTGCGAATGTGTGTTTTGTCCAAATAAATGAATAATTGAATGGAATTGCTTTACTTTAAAGTATTCATTTGCATACGGTAAGGACGATGAATGTGAATGTATGTTGAGATTGTACCTCCTCCTGAGGCGAACCTGTCGGTTGCTTATTATTGGACTCGAAGGGGCTGCTCCCCGGAGATGGCTCAGGAAACGCACCACCCATATCCGCTCCAATCGAAAGGATTCAGACGAGTAGATTGCGAAGATATGGGAACCTTCATGCCGAAAAGCCCGTGAGAGTAACCCTAGGGTAGGTCAGCCTCAGATTAACCCAACGCAGGAAAAGTCTCTTCATGCCCTTTTACGTTCACGCGTACAAAATGTCATGATCCCATTCATATATGCCTCCCCTGTTGTCAAAAGAAAGTACTGACCTCCATATTTTGCAGGGAATAGATGGGAAGGCATAATAAGTCATGTCTATCAATTATTATTGCAATAAGGGACTACTAACATGTTGTTTTGCAGAGAAAGATTAAAAAACCTAAATCACAAAAAATTACAGCTTTAGCATGCATCCATATCCTTTCATTACCCCGGACTAAACTTCGAACCGTTGTTTCTGTAGGATTGCTCCTCAAACGCGTTCGCAATCTAAACGGGCTCAAAAATCTACATCTGAAATGGCTGATCTCCCACCTACTAATCCTGGTTCCATATCTAGGGAGGAATTTGATGACTTTAAAAAACAGATGTTGGAGATGGCCATAATGCTGAAAGAACAATTGACACCTCGACAGGATCCACCTAAAGAGGATCCACCCCAACCTAAGGGTGAGCCAGTCGTCCCAAAGGCCATTCCCAGACCTAACAAGACAGTGATTACCATCCCATAAGAGGGAGATATGGATAACCTGCGAAAGAAAATGAAACAAATGGAGGAAACTATCCAATCTATGAAGGGCATAGGGTCCCTAGGCAGGGTGAACTATTCAGATCTATGTGTCTTCCCCAGAACCAGATATCCAGAGAAATTTAAAATTCCCGAATTTGAGAAATACAATGGTAAGGGGGATCCTTATACCCATCTGAAAATCTATATTGGGGAGCTGGGATCTTATGCAGAAGACGAGGGTCTAAGGATGCAACGTTTCCAAAAGAGTTTGACGGGAGAAGCGAGAATCTGGTATGCCCGACTTGACAATGCCCAGATCCATAATTGGGAGGAATTGGCCCACACCTTTTTAACACAGTATAGCTTCCAAGCACAAATGGCCCCTGATAGATACCAAATGACAAAAGTTAAGAAGCAACCCAGGGAATCCTTCAGGGATTATGCACAACGATGGAGGGGTATGGCCGCACAGGTGAATCCCCCCATGAGCGAGTCAGAAATGGTGATGACCTTCGTAGATATTCAGGAGGCCCCTTATTATGAGCGGATTATATCAGGGATTGGTAGGCCTTTTGCCGAGATGATTAAACACGGAGAAATGGTGGATATGGGTTTGAAGTCTGGTAAGATTCGGGATTTCACGGCTTTGGAAACGGCTGCAGAACAAATACAGAATGGAAATTATGGCAGCACTTCCCGTAGGGTGCAAAAGAAGAAGGAGGAGGATGTTTCCCTCATCCTTCAGGGGTCATCTAGAAAGACAGAAAACAATCCTCCAGTACAGGTGCAGAGGGTGGGACCATCCCGACAGCCTAACTTCGCTGATCAGAGGGCGGAAGGGCGAAGGAGATTCGAGGCCTCATAAAATCGAGTATTCACCCCACTCGGGGATCCTCTTGAGCGGATTCTAGCGGTATTGATAGCTCAAAAGAAGATAGTCGATTTGGCACCCCCAAGTGACCCGAAGGGAAGAAGGTTTGACCCAAGCAAGCGATGTGCATACCACTCAGGTTCTCCTGGTCATGATACGCAGGACTGTTAGACGTTGAAGCACAGAATCCAGAACTTAATTGATAGTGGGGAAATTGTGGTGGAACAGCCAGACTCCCCAAATGTTAAGGTCAATCCCCTGCCTAGACATGATGGAGGGGGGGTCAATGTGGCAGAAGCCAGTGAAGCCGAGGGGCCGTCAAGGTTGAACTATGTGAAGAAAGTTGATGAAATGATCAACATGATAAGTAATCACGGGAGTGCACGGGGAGCGCCCATTAGGTTGATGGGTGTAAGTGGAAATACCACGGAGGGACCTGTCAAGTTGGCGGCTCCGAAACCCCTCATCCTTACAGCGAGACCGCAAATCCCTGTCAGCAGTCTAAAGACGGTACCATGGAATTATTGGGGGGTGTCAGAGGAAACGGCCAGTTGTGCTTCTGTGACAACAAGGGGGAATCCTTTGTATCTGCCTGGGCGAGTCCTTGAGAACAAAACGAGGAAAAATGAAGAGATCTCTGACGAGAAAGCCATAGAATTCTTGAAGAAAATGGATCATCCTGAAGCAAGAGGGATCCAGGTCTTAAGCGAGGAGTCGACCCTGACATCAATCATGGACTTGGTGTTATCGTTCGATGATCATTGCAAAACCCTGACGAAAGTCCTGGAGGAGGCATACGTTCCCAAAGAAATTAGCAAAGAAAGTTTCGGCCATCTGGTGGACCACCTGTTGGAGAGTGATGCAATATCATTTACAGATGATGATATCCCCAAGGAGGGAAGGGGGCATCGAAAACCGCTACATATTGCGGTAATCTCCTCAGGTTATATCATGAATGGGGTGCTGATTGATGGGAGATCGGCGTTGAATATCTGTCCCCTCAGTACATTGCAGAAGATGAACATCAATCCCAAACGCCTACGGGCCAGTCATGTAGTGGTGCGAGCCTTCGATGGTTCCCGGAGGGATACAATTGGAGAAATAGAACTGCCGGTGGAAATAGGACCTTGTACTTTTGATATCTCTTTCCAAGTCCTAGACATTGCGGCCAGTTATAACTTGTTATTGGGGAGGCCGTGGATACACATGGCCGGGGCAGTTCCTTCCACGCTACACCAACAAATCAAACTAATCATCGACGGGAACCTGGTAACGATCTCGGCAGAATGTGATAACCCTTCTCCTCCCAGGAATGGCCTGCCAGTGATCAATGTGGACGAGTCGGCGGCACCTGCTAGTTTTCAGGCGCTGGAAATCAGCACTCCCCACTACAGATACCTGGGAGCCCCAGCCGTGAAACCTAAGGTCTCTCTAGAACTTACCTTCGTTGCAAAAGAAATGATGAAAATGAAATTTCAGCCTGGACAGGGGTTAGGAAAGAGTAGCCAAGGAATCACCGAGCCCATTCAACTACCCCATCAGATAGGTAAAGCAGGGTTGGGATATCATGAAGGCATAACGCGGAGACACCGGCAGGGCGTGGCCTCGATTTGATTGGCTGGCAGTCCGGTGACCAAGGTCAACAATGAACAGGAGACTAGCGAGCCTGTGATTGAGTCAGGGGATGAAGAATTAACCCCCGCAAGTGATGGGTCGACCAAGAGGGAAAGTTTCCTACAGGAGGTCGCGCAAAAGTTTGAAACCAGTTGCTATATCCCCGGACAATTAACAAGCAATGGAGAGGGGACAGATGTTGGCACGCCACTGGGAGCCCAATAGGGTGTGCCTGTCATCGACTGGGCAGGGCTAATTATTCTTAAGGAAGGTAGAAAGGAGGACTCAGGCGACGTAGCCGTAATCATCGAGGAAGTGTCCGAGGTGAAGCCACCTTTCATCCAGCGCATTTCATCTGATCTGACCGTCGACAACTGGACCATGAGGCCAGTGATATCCAAACAAGGGTAAAACCCGACATCAGGGTGGTAGACCCCAGAGGATGGGAGGATGAAGAAGTTTATTTTTTGTTGTTATTTTATATTTGCATAATTATGTCGTTTCTTCATGTTATCTGAAAATGTGATCATTGTGGAAAATAACTTATATATGACAAATATTTTGTTTCATGTCAGGTGTACCAATTTGAGTAATCCTTGCCTAACAAACGATCTTTCAAATTTGAATGATGATTATGATTTTGACATTGAGCTGGATTTCGATTTAATGGGCATTGAGCAAGACGAGACAGATTACGACGACGCGCCTGACGAGATCAAAGGATGGGTCGAGGATAAACCCAAACCCAACTTGGACCGAACCATCACTATAGATATCGGAAACCCTGACAAGCCAAAAGAGCTCAAGATAGGGACAGACCTTACCCCCAGCCAAAAAGCAGAAATAACTGAGTTGCTAAGCCAATATGAGGATGTCTTTGCCTGGTCTCATGAGGACATGATCGGATTGTCCACCGACATTGTGGTACACCGATTGCCCATCAAGGAGGGTTTCAGGCCTGTCAAGCAGAAACTCAGGAAGTTAAAACCTGAGTGGAGCTTAAAAGTGAAGGAAGAAATCATCAAGCAGTTCAGGGCGGGAATCATTATGGTGTCCACTTACCCAGAATGGCTGTCCAATGTGGTCCCAGTGGCTAAGCCTGGAGGGAAGGTGAGGGTATGTGTAGACTACAAAGATCTAAACAAGGCCAGTCTCAAGGATAACTTCCCGGTGCCTTTCATACACATCCTGGTGGATAACACAGCCCAGTACGAGATATACTCCTTTGTTGATTGCTTCGCGGGGTATCATCAGATAATGGTGGCGGAAGAAGATCGGGAAAAGACCGCGTTCATCACCCCTTGGGGCACCTTCTGCTATAGACGGTTGGCCTTCGGTCTCACAAACGCGGGGGCTACTTATCAGAGAGCCATGATGGCCCTGTTCCACGACATGATGCATAAGGAGATAGAGGTCTACGTGGATGACATTATCGTGAAGTCAAGGGTAGAATCTGACCATATAACCCATCTCAAAAAGCTATTCGACCGACTCAGAAAATATAATCTGAAACACAATCCAGCCAAGTGTGCTTTCGGAGTGCAGTCGGGCAAGCTCTTGGGATTCCTGGTTAGTGATCGAGGCATTGAGTTGGATCCGACAAAGATTAAGGCCATTGTGGATATGCCGGCACCTCACACAGAGAAGGAGATAAGAGGATTCCTTGGAAGAATAAACTTCATCAGCCGTTTTATATCCCACTTGACGACTACATGCGAGCCAATTTTCAAACTGTTAAGGAAAGCTGCTTCCCAAGAATGGAATGAGCAATGTCAGAGGGCTTTTCAGACCAACAAAAAGCAGCTGACAGAGGCACCAGTGCTGGTACCCCCGAAGGACGGGATCCCTCTGTTTATGTATATATCGGTCAATGCCATCACGATGGGATGTATGCTAGGACAGAAATATGAAGTAGGAAAAGAGCAGGCCATCTATTACCTCAACAAGAGATTTAGCCAATGTGAGCAGAATTACACTCCCATCGAGAAGACCTGTTGTGCTCTGGCCTGGGCTGCAGGGAGATTATAGCACTACCTCCATGGGCATACCACGTACCTGATATCGAGGATGGATCCCTTGAAATATATCTTTGAAAGGACCATGCTGAACTGTCGACTGTCAAGATGGCAATTAATCTTACAACAGTTCGACATGGTATACGTAACTCAGAAAGCCATGAAAGGGCAGGGAATTGCAGATCAGTTGGCAGAAACCCCATCAGGAGGGATGGAACTGTTAGAAACTCCTCTGCCAGGCAAAGACATATTTTGGGTATTACACACGAAATGTGATGACGAGGGGCAGTTTTGGAAGCTGTATTTTGATGGTGCCATGAATGCTGAGGGGGCAGGAGCTGGAGCGGTCCTGGTCTCTATCACCGGAGAGCAATACCCTGTGGCTACTAAATTGCAGTTCAGAAATTCAAACAACACAGCTGAATACGAAGGATGTATATTGGGACTCCGTTTTGCCCGTGATATGGGAGTGAAGAGACTGGCGGTGTTTGGGGATTCGGAACTGGTAATCAGACAAGCGATCAGGGTGTACAACACAAAGGAGCTTCGGTTACTTCCATACCATCGTTGTGTTACCCAGTTGATGCAAGAGTTCGAAGATATCGCTTTCCGCCATATTCCCCGGGGACAGAATGATTTTGCGGATGCGTTGGCAACCCTAGCTTCCTTAATCCATATAATCAAAAGAAAGGATGTTCCACAAATTAAGATAGCAGTACAGAGTACCCCGGCATACGAGGAACATATTGCAGTATTATCAGACGAGGTGGTTCTGCCAAAGCAGCCTTGGTATCACGACATAAGGGAATACCTGAGGGATAGATCCATTCCTGACCAGGCGAGCCGAGCTGAGAGGATGAGAATTCAAAAGATGGCAATGAAGTTTTACCTGAGTGGGGATTCACTCTACAAGAGGGATGCTGGTTTGGGACTGTTACAATGCGTAGATGAGACACAGGCCCAAAAGATTATGAACGAAGTACATGGTGGAGTGTGTGGGCCACACATGAGTGGACCGATGCTGGCCAAAAAGATCTTGAGAACGGGGCATTATTGGTTAACACTAAAAGCCGACTGCGACGATCATGTCAAACGGTGTTACCAATGTCAGGCGCACGGTAATGTGATCCATACGCCTCCCAATGAACTGCATTGTATGACTTCCCCGTGGCCATTTGCAATGTGGGGAATGGATGTAATCGGACCAATAGAGCCCAAAGCAAGCAACGGGCACCGATTTATTTTTGTCATGATCGATTACTTCACCAAATGGGTAGAAGCAGCTTCTTTCCCCAAAGTGACTCAGGAGGTCATCGTCGGTTTCATTAGGAATAATGTCATTTGTCGATACGGGCAGCCTGAGGTCTTGGTCTCCGACAATGCCAAGAATTTGAACAATGCCCTTATGAGGGGATTGTGCGACCAGTTTAAGATCAAACATCTCAATTTCGTCATTTACCGTCCTAAGATGAATGGGGCAGTGGAGGCTGCAAATAAGAACGTCAAGAAGATCATGGCAAAAATGTCTGCTAATCATCGGGGATGGCCGGATCTACTACCCCTCACCCTGCTGGCATACCGAACGTCAACGCTTACTTCCACAGGGGCAACCCCTTACACTTTGGTGTATGGAATGGAGGCCGTTCTGCCAATTGAGGTTGAGATGGCGTCCCTCAGAATAATGATCGGTGCTCAGATAAGTGAGGAGGATTGGATGCAAAGTCGATACGACCAATTGGCCCTAATTGATGAAAGGAGGGTGGCTGCTGTTTGGCACGGTCAGTTATATCAACAAAGGATCTCTCGATCATATGACAAAAGGATAAGACCTCGGAAGTTCAAGGAAAATGATTTGGTGCTAAAAAGAGTCATGCCTTGTCAAGACGAAGCCAAGGGGAAGCCCGAACTGGGAAGGACCATTTGTGATTAAGAAAGTGCTATCCGGAGGAGCCCTCATATTGCAAGAAATGGATGGTGAGGTATTTCCACAACCCCTCAATTCCGATTCGGTGAAGCGGTTCTACGCTTGAATCATCGATTTCTCCTTTTTCTTTGAGAAGCGAATTACGTAGGACCTGATCTCCCAACTTGTGGGGGTACGTAGGCAGCCATCACGGCACGGTCCGATCCCTTAAGAATAATCCTTTCCCTAAACAAAACCAATTTCCAACAGCCAGATAAACCTTCCTACACCCTCAAAACCTTCCCGAAACCAGCCGCCTAACCAGCTTCATCCCAAATGACATGACCCTGATCCAACCAAACACTTATCCAAAATCTAAGACCCAATCCGATGAAATCGACAGGGGTACGGCAATATCTTACAGATCTCCATCAAGACTTGAGAAGAGAAAGAAAGCAAAATGTCAAAATCGTGGTCAACTGGATAAAATGAGGATCAATGAAAGGCAATGATACGACGAAAAGGGAAAATGACTAAATTTAAATGCATGTCTGTATATATAAGTCATTTTATTACAAGATTTCTCTTTCGATAACCGATGAAACTAACATAGTTTATGCAGGAATTAAAATAATCTACAAATCTGAAACTAGCTGAAGCAGGATGGATAAAGTGGTGGATAGGACTGAAGCATCAACATCCCCTGCAGTCTGCTGCCCCATCATGTTGATGCGGTCCAATAAAGTAGTGGCTCGGCTTACAGTCCCAGAATGAGCATCTATAACTGCCCTGGTCTGAAATACGATGGCATCTCTGTCAGCAATGGCAGCGTCTCTAGCCAGAATGGCATCATCTCTCTCAACAAGAGCAACATCCCTCTCAGCTTCAGTAGTAATCAAGGCCAGGCGGAGTCGGGTATCCTCAGTAGCCCGACTTGGGGCAGAATCAGCTGAGATGGAATGATCTGTGGTATCATCTAGGAAAATCACTCCAGAGTCATAAAAGGCCCCGGTCTGACTCAAACCAACCGGGTCCGAGTCTCCGCGCAACCACTGCACGTAAGCAAATGTCTGGATGTGGCAGCTCTCACTATATTCGGCAAAGATCCTGCGAGACCAAAGATCGTATACCCGCAGTAGATCCCTTTATATCTGGGATGATATAAGGAATCGGTAGGCGGCTGCACCCGTGAAAGGATGAAAATCCTGTGTCTGATCAAATTGCCCTGTAACCGCCAAAGGATGATAAGTCGTCACGCCCCTCAAGCCAGCAATAGGGATGAAATCCAGGTTGGGCACGTGAGTCAAGAAGCTCATAAAGGAGCAATAATTCGAGTAGATCAGGAGATGAAAAGGATCCTCAATAACCGACAAGAATTCTACCCAGGAAGCCGCATCAGTACAGCTCACGAGGCAAAATGAAAACTGCGTGGCCATGTCATGGCTGAAGCAAAACCCTTGGCGACGGAAATGGCCGATGGGACTGAGATGACTCATGAACCACACGTACAACAAAGTCGAGCTCCCTCTGAATACTCTGCCTCGAAAAGACTGGTAATATGAGGCTGACATGTAAGTATCTGCCAATATCATGGGAAGAATGGTGTGATCCTCCTGAAGGGCTCTAACGGCCGCGATAATTCGCATGTCCAACTGATCGGGTCCGGCTGGCAAGTACAAAACTGAAATGACACAGGCCATCAAAACGGCTACTCTCAAAGCACCCCAGCGCTCCTCAGACACGGAAAAATCACCAGAAAATAGGTGAAAACTGTCGGGTGAGCCGAAGCGGTCAATCAGGAAATGTAGGGGAACTAGATGGTCTGAGGTGATCACCGATAACAAGACTGTCTTCCGCAAACCGGTGAAAGTCAAGAATTGACGGCACATGGAACCAGCTGTGACCCTGGCACAAGGACCGTCCAAAGGCAGGCCGATAAAGCGAGCATACTCCTCGAGAGTGGGGGTCAGCTCTACTGTCCCTAATCTGAACACCTAACGGGCGGGGGCCCAATAGCTCAGAATACCCTCCACAAAGCCAGCGGACACCTGAAAGGATAACAAGGACCAAGAGTGTCCCAAGAGACCATCTGCGACAACCCTGTCAGCCGGCGACAAACTGTCCAACCAACGGAGGAGACTGCCGACCAACCCTGTGGGAGGAATGGAATCCAAACGTACCACGACATCTGAGGACGACATCTGTGAAAAAATAGTATCAAAAAGACTGTACAGGGGTCATTCTCTATCCATAAATAAAAAAGCATGCATCATACAGTTAATCATAAAGCAAATGAATTTCATAGAGATAAAAGATAAAAAACGGTGCATAAATAAAACAAATGAGTTCATTACATAGTGCATGTAATAATGATAAAAAAGAAAAAAATAAATCTAAACAGGTGCAGGTACAAAAACCCTATCCTATCATGATCTAAACAAAGTCAATGTCATCTATGAAAGCGGAATCCTCGAACTGATCCCCTGGGGTCGTCGAAGTCGGGGGACCAAAATTCATGTCAGGAATGTATGGTTGCGCTATGGCATCAGATGAGCTTGGGCCTGCATCATAACCCGTACTGTCAGGATCGTAGGCGTAAGCATCCTCTGGGGTCCGGCCTAACACCCGAAGATACAGCGACAGCTGCTCCACCTGGCGGGTCAAAGTGGCAATCTGCTCGACATGAGTGGGAGTCCGAACGCAGGTATCCCAATCAGTCATCATCACCGAGCCGGGAACTATGTCTCCAAGAAAGAAAGTGGCCCGGGTCTGAGGACCGATGGTGCGAGGCACCCACCAGGTCTGGAAAGCCTCGCTCGTACTAGGACCCGTAGACAACATCCGACCGTCCTCCCCGGCTAGCATGATCTCTGAAGGCTGAAAATCCAACGACCAGGAGGTAGTGAAGGGAAGGGAGTGTGGGATGCGGATCTCTCCAGTAACGCATCTGAATGCGCGCTCTCCCAGGTACATCACCCATCCTCCAACACTCTGCAAGGTGAGGCAACGGGTGGAAAACTCGAACTCCGGGCCAGAAGGATGCCCATCGGCAAACCCCACAGTCAGATGCTCGGAGAGGTAGGGAACCCAGACGACATCAGCGGCCGTGATCAGCTCCAGCTGAATACGACAATGTGCAAAGCTGCCCGACACCGGGACCTCCTCCAGAGTGCTGTGATGCCACCGCCGACCCCGGGGATAAGTGTCCAGGCCAAGAGTAGTGACGGGCCTCAGGCATGGAAGACGCTCATAGGCCCAGAACTGCGAACAGAAACAGTGAAAAGCATGAGTAACCGACAAATGCAGAAAAGAGAAATAAATGAAGGAAAGTCCAGTAAGAAGAGAGGAAGAGAAACCTCACCAGCAAAAAGTGATAGAATCCGAGCCAAGCGTCTGTCTGTCCCTTCGAACGTAGACACAGACCGTGGAGGAAATAGGCAAAGGTGAACGACCCCCAATCGTAGTCACCGATCCGATCTACGTCTCTAACAGCTCCTACGACACTGAAATGAATGGTAGAGGAGTTGTTCCCTAGGAAACAACCCCTCATAATGGTCAGGAACAAGCGCCGTAGCAGAATGTCACGAGTGCCCTGATCCGCTGGAATAGGTAGTGCGTATATACCCCCGACAGCATCGACAGCCAAAGCACCAGACCGAATACTACGGGCCTTAAAGACCCGGTCCTCAGCAGCGAAACCCAGTAAAGCCCGGACCTCCGCTGGAGTAATGTCAAGATCCAGAGAGACACGGGACCCGGCAAACTCTATACCCGTGATGTACCTCCAATCCCAGGGGGTCAGCACCACCTCGCAGTCAAGAAGATGAAGAGACTGCGTCTGGTGGAACCATCGCTCGGATAAGGCCCTCATGTAACCCCAGGGGCACTGACGGGGGATGATAGTGAAAAAGTGACGGAAGCCCCAGGAATCAACCACCGCCCGGTAGTCGCTATGCAAAGCGGTATAGAGGGAGTAAATGTTGAACCAGTTACCCCTCGCCTGGGTAAACTCGGGCACCTGTGACAAAAAATGAATGGATCAGTCCAGATCTAAACAGAATTTGGGAATAAGTTCAGAGGAGTACTTTAACCATACGTCATTAGCTACAAGAGATGCCGAGGGGTGACGACTGAGATCCCGACCCAATAGATCGGGTATCTGCACAGAGGCACCAGAAAGGGCGCGGTGAGGAGATGGGGCCGGTGTGCTGGAGGATGGCCCCTCTGCCGCAACCTCTGGAGGAACAACCTCCTCAACATCAGGGTGATCAGGCCGAATGATAGCCTCTGCGAATCGGCGAGCCTGGCGGGTCCGAGGCAAGGCAGGGGCAGGTGCAGCCCTACGGCGGCGAACGCCCGAGGTCCGAGACGCAGAAGAGCTACTAGGAGCGTCGGGATCCATAGCTGGAATAGAACAGGCAAGGAGGAAGGTAAGTTCCCTTTTTTTTGAATTATGTCACAAATATTCCAATACTCGTCTTAGAATTAATGCAACATGATGCATGTTTATTATATATACAAAAAAAAAATCGGCAGAGTTCCGTCTGTAAAATGGACATCCCATGCATAGCCAAGCATGTTTTTTTTAAAACCCAAGCCACAACAGATTCAAAATTGCATGTTATATGGATAATTGCTACATGAAAGGACCCTAATGCATGATTTTCTTCAAAAAAGAAACAACAAGTATGTGGGACCGCATCACGAGCATAAGATAGGACTCACACAGTCGATACATAGCATGTATATACAATAATACATAACATAGAATTATAAAGCAAACATTTTTATCTCTAAGCATGTAAATAGCCAAATGTATAGCAAAATATTGACAGAATTAAAAAACGATCGGTCAAAGTGTTACCTGTAACGCGTAGATCGATCTGACCGGAGCGGTTTTTGTAAAAAAGGTTGGAAAACTCAGCAAAAGGGAGTGCAAAGGTTTGAAAATTGCGTGGGGTACGAATGAAAGTGACAGATCTGGGAGGCGGCTGGCCGCCTATATGCCCGATCTTAGCCGCAGATCAATCTGTGGCTGGCCGCAGATCCATCTGCGGCTGGCCACAGATCCATCTGCGGCTGGGCCCAGTGCTCCTCCATTGGTCCATTGCAAGCTTAATCGATTCTAAAGCCCATTTGACTCATAATGTGATAATAAAAGACAAGATTTTGATGAAGTAGGGGTCGAACACGGCTTCTCAATTCAACCGAGTGACCGGATACGAGACTCGTCATTCATGAGACAATCGACCGGCGACGATACCCGGCGGTTACAAGATGGGTGACCGGCGACGATACCCGGCCCCGACGAGACGATCGACCGGCGACGATACCCGGCGATCACGAGATGGGTGACCGGCGACGAAACCCGGCCCCGACCAGACGATCGACCGGCGACGATACCCGGCGATCACGAGATGGGTGACCGGCGACGATACCCGGCCCCGACAAGACAACCGACCGGCGATGATACCCGGGGGTTACAAGATGGGTGACCGGCGACGAAACCCGGCCCCGACAAGACAATCGACCGGCGACGATACCCGGCGATCACGAGATGGGTGACCGGCGACGATACCCGGCCCCGACAAGACGATCGACCGGCGACGATACCCGGCCCCGACAAGACAACCGACCGGCGACGATACCCGGGGGTTACAAGATGGGTGACCGGCGATGAAACCCGGCCCCGACAAGACGATCGACCGGTGACGATACCCGGCGATCACGAGATGGGTGACCGACGACAGTACCCGGCCCCGACAAGACGATCGACCAGTGACGATACCCGGCGATCACGAGATGGGTGACCGGCGATGATACCCGGCCCCGACAAGACAATCGATCGGCGATGATACCCGGCGGTTACGAGATGGGTGACCGGCGACGATACCCGGCCCCGACAAGACAATCGACCGGCGACGATACCCGGCGGTTACGAGATGGGCGACCGGCGACGATACCCGGCCTCGACGAGACGATCGACCGGCGACGATACCCGGCGATCACGAGATGGGTGACCGGCGACGAAACCCGGCCCCGACAAGACGATTGACCGGCAACGATACCCGGCGATCACGAGATGGGTGACCGGCGACGATACCCAGCCCCGACAAGACAATCAACCGGCGACGATACCCAGCGGTTACGAGATGGGTGACCGGCGACGAAACCCGGCCCCGACAAGACGATCGACCGGCGACGATACCCGGCGATCACGAGATGGGTGACCGGCGATGAAAACCGGCCCCGATAAGACAACCAACCGGCGACGATACCCGGGGGTTACAAGATGGGTGCCCGTCGACGGTATCCGACGATTGCGAGATGGGTGACCGGCCACGATACCCGGCCCCGACGAGACGATCGACCGGCGACGATAACCGGCGATTACGAGATGGGGGACCGGCGACGAAATCCGGCCCCGACGAGATGATCATCCGCATTGACACCCTTTTGCGAATATTTTGCATCCATTGCATCTTACGTTGCATCATAAGTCATATGTGTTGCATCACGTATGTATTGTCATCCTTGTACACTGTCGTTCATGCATCAAATGTCTATTCTTTATCCTGTTCATTTCATTTAAACATTGCATAAAATGATAAAGAGGGGCAGCTGTAGACACCCAATTTTTGCGTTCCCTATGCTAACCGTGACAGGAGGGCAAAATCGTCAATTGAACCGGCTTGCGGGAGCGAAGGAACAGGCACAAGTGCGAACGCTCAACACCACCGCGACGATTGGCGACCAAAGCTGACGTGACAGTAAGGCCGTCCAAAACGAGCATTCCCGAATGAGGTGGCACGTCTCCCGGTAATTCCCGGACTACAAAATACAAGCCTGTCAGCGGAAGCCGACGTTACGGTACGAAAGTCGAGGCGTGGCACGAAAATCAAGAAAGTCAAACCGTCCAGCCGCGGATTGATCTACGGCCAATAAGTGCGCCTTTTGAAAACACGAATCTCGAAACACGGAACTCGAAACCGGGTGAGTGGAAGGCAGGCGGCCAGCCTATTTCAGCTCATTCCCTCTTCAGCATACAGGAGGTTGAGCAGATTGGAAGAAGAGGAGAATTCAGCAGCAGCAAAGCACGGAAATAGAAGGGAAAATAGCAAATTTTGCAACCAAATAGAAAGAAAAGAGAGAAAAAAGAGAGGATTTATACTCTTTTGATTTTGATTGTATCAAATATATTTCTTATCCTATTCAAATACACAAGTCTACATCCATTTGAGATCATTTACAAGGTGAAAAGTCCCTTTGTTATAGCAATTCATATCATATTATTTGGTTAAATTAAATGTAGTTTTCATGTAATTTATGGTGGGATAATGGATTAGGGATTATTAGTGAGGGTTCCATCGGAACAAAATTCTTCCTAATAACCCGAGGATATCCAATTGGTGAAATTTCTAGCTTGTTTATGGTGATTTATTGGATGTAATCTATTTAGATTATCATTTTCGGATATCATGGTGTATTAGGCAAATCCGTGTTGGTTAGTTTCGTAGTATTCATTTTGTGGGCATGTAGTGATCTCGGGTTTGAGCCTAGGAACGCGACCCCGTGGTCCAAATCTGATGATGGACGTTTTGATGTATGTAATAGATTCAAGGTGCTCGTTGTTGTAACATGTAATCGTCGGGCCTTAAAACGACGCTAAGGCGAGAATCGGATTTAAGGCCCCGTAGTAGTGAAATATGTGATTGTTGGCGTTCGGGGATATTTTGATGGCTTACATGCCCGTGAATAGCCCCCTACGCGTTTTGATGTTTAACTTGATTTATAACACCAAACAAAAGATTTCAAAGCCAAAACAATAAAGATTTTTCTAAAATCAATCAAAGTAGGATATGAGCGTCACGAGGCTAAGAATTGGGAATGTTAATGAAAGTCGATTCCTATTTTACGAGAAAGCTAAAGAGAAGTTGTTTCCAAATGTCACGAAAAATGGTTTTGTAAAAAGAAATAAACGTTTTACTAAACCTTGATACATAGGGCGAAAGAGATCCTAGAAATTGCCCATCATTTATGAAAGTAACGTATAAATCTCGATTCCTATTTTGGCTAAGGTTTAGCAATTCCTGTTTTGCCAAACCAACACTTAATGAAAAATCTCATAGCTTTTGCCAATCAAAATCAAATCTTTCATCATAAAGAAATAAAGCTTTCTCGAATAGGCCAAAAGACATTCTAAAGCATTCTCAAAATAAAACACGTCTCTTTCATAAAACACCAAAAAGAATCCTTTTTTTATACAAAACTCACCACAACATTCATTAGGCAAACACACACACACGCACACATACACATTTCATGAATTATAGGATAGGAAAAGCATTAAGATTGCGGTAACCGTGTTTCGCGGAAGTCAGGGGGTGCCTAACACCTTCCCCTCGCTTAAGCAAGCCCCCGAACTCTATGAATCTCGGTTCGCAGACCAATTAATTCGGAGTCACATATGAGCCATCGATTTATAAAAAAACGAAAACTCGGATGAGTTGGTACATCCATTTCAAATATACCAACTGGCGACTCTGGTTAATTGGCTCATCATAAAAAACGATCTTCCAAAACCCCGTCGACATCAATGCCGACCTTTTCCAAAAAATCATTTAATCAAAAGACTAAAATCGAAAGACAAAAAACCGGCGTCGACACTTAATTATTATTTAATATTAAATATTAATTAAATATTTATTATCTTTATTTATTATTTATGGATAAATAATTATTATTAACCTCGTTCATACTTAATTATTATTTAATATTAATCAAATAATAATTAAATATTTATTATCTTTATTTATTATTTATGGATAAATAATAAATAATTATTATTAACCTCGTTCATACTTAATTATTATTTAATATTAATCAAATAATAATTAAATATTTATTATCTTTATTGGTAAATAATTATTATTTTATTACTTATATTTATACTTGATTATTATTAATTAATAATAATTTAAATATTTACTATCTTTATTTATTGGCTATTGGTAAATAATAAATAATTATCTCATTAATCCTTATTAACTTCACTCATATTTAATTACACACTAGTTAAGCAATTAAACACTTGATTAACTAGGCTTCAATGTTCTAGTTTACCATAATTGAGTAAGCTAATAACTTAAGCAACTTGTTTAGAAAACAATTCAATTCGCATAACACTATCAAGGGGTGTAATCCTATTTATTCCTTTACAGGCATATTTATTCAATGTATCCCTAGTTATACTGTCATCAGCAGCCATTGAACAAGGAACTAAATTTATTCAACCCATGAATGTATATTAATCCCTGCAGTTTCACCTCAGGGTTTTGTGGCTAGCCTAACATCAACACATATTAGTAACAAATGTTGTAAATCCATGTTGCTGGTAGGACGTCAATACCAAGAAGAGGATTCATAATCTGGGTTCTTCATTATGCAAGGTTTTAACACAACCCAAAACAATTCAACACAATACCAGATTCCCCAAATCAAACCAAACAAAAATTAACACAGTTCACTACCAGGTCTTTAAACCCAAAAAATTTTTATGATACAACGTCAGAAGGTACAGACTACTACCTTCGACTACTAGAACTTTTGAGGTTCATCAACAATAGTTTTCCCAAAACAAACCTAACACGGTACAAGCAATACAATCCAAGTACACCGTATAACCCATTCAATCACAGAAGGAAAATAAAATAACACAACTCAGTTGCTCACTAAGATACCTTACAATCGATCGATTGGCCTGCCTCCTTCTTCTCCCAAAATAAACGACCCAGTCGGACATTCACAGTGGCTTCCCGCTGTAATTTCTCTCTTTGAGATTTCGAGCCCTAATTTATCTATATACTTTTCTAATTTGGGACTCACAGAACTCGGTAGCTTGGCTAGGATTTGGACTTAATATATAGAGAGAATTTTACACTAATTATTTGGGCAATACCCTAAATGACTAGTCAATGACCGACGGTAGGGAGAGGGGCAACGACCGGTCGTCCCCATCAATCACCCAGCTAGCACCGGTCGGCACCCTCGAGCCGTGCGTCTCCACCGGTCGCGTCACCGGATTTCCGGAACCTTTGGTCCAAGCCGTGCTTGCTCGGTCGTCGACACCTTTCCCCGCTCCGACCGCTGGTCGCTCACGCTGTCGCCGGCTTCAACCCTCGTCGGTCCGACTTGATTGATGCCTATATCGCTTCTTGCTCGGCTGTTTGATTTGAGGTGTTAGGGTTTGCTTTCTTCTGATTTGTGAAGCTTGGCTTTGGATTCCCTTCTTGCCCAATTATTTCCCCAAATCAATTTTGCTGCTTTGAAACCCTTCCCAAATGAATTGCCGGTTATTCCCTTAACCCCACTAGTCGCCCAAATGGATCTAACCCGACTGAAAGGAAATAAGGAATGGGCTCGAATTGGGCTGGAAAGGATTTGGACTCAACCCCATAGGGTTGGGCCGGTTGAAGTAAATGGAAAAATGGCCCCACCGAGATTTAAAATGAAATTGGGCTCAGCCCTGTTAATTTGGGTCAAATGAAATAAAAAGAAGATAGTCCAACTTATTTATTAAAATTATTAACACTATGCTCCTAATATTTAAATTGAATTAAACAATCCAATTAATTAATTATAGCATTTATTTCCACAATAATTCCTCATGCGATTTATTTATAAATTTTCTTCCAAATTTTCTTGCAATTAAATTCTTAGGGTTAACTCATTAATTTATTCAAACTATTAATGAGCCCCTTTAATGCAAAGAAAATTTATCGGACCATATATCTATATAATTAAATAATAATACCTATATGGACCCAACTAAATTCGTAAAATTTATTAAAACGAATTTCATATATTAAAATAAATTAGTACAATATTTAAAAAAAATTCCTGGACATTACATCCTCTCCCCGTTATAAGAATTCCGTCCTCGGAATTTCAATCTAAGGTTACTCAAATAACTGAGGGTAATTTGCTCTCATCTTTTCTTCGAGTTCCCACGTGGCTTCTTCCACCGCGTGATTCCTCTAGAGTATTTTAACCGAATAAATGATTTTATTTCTTAGCTTCTGTTCCTTCCTATCAAGTATTTGGACAGGAATCTCCTCGTACGATAAGTCCTTCTCGACTTGAATTGGCTCATAGGAAATAACATGCTTGTAATCGGGCTTATACGGACGCAACACAGATACATGAAACACGTTGTGAATGTGCTCAAGTTCGGGAGGTAATGCTACCTCGTACGCCACTTCGCCTATTCTCCTTAATATTTCAAAAGGTCCTATGAACCTAGGGCTTAATTTGCCCTTCTTCCCACAACGGATCTTCCCTTTCCAAGGAGATACCTTCAAAAACACAAAGCTTCCGACTTCAAAGTCTCGTTTCTGACGATGTAAGTCAGCATACCTCTTCTGGCGATCCTGGGCTGCTACTAACCGCTGTCTTATTACTTTAATAACTTCCACGGTTTGTTGTACCAATTCTGGTCCCAACAATCTCCGTTCACCAACTTTATCCCAACACAACGGTGTTCGACACTTCCTTCCATACAACGCTTCGTACGGTGGCATACCAATGCTAGCATGGTAACTATTGTTGTAGGCGAACTCTACTAGTGGCAAGTGATCGTCCCAGCTGCCACTTAAGTCCATCACAACTGCCCGGAGCATATCCTCTAGAGTCTGAATTGTTCGCTCACTCTGACCATCAGTCTGAGGATGATACGCCGTACTCATTCTCAACTGTGTTCCCAGTCTCTCCTGTAGACTTCTCCAAAAATTTGACGTGAAGCGCGGATCTCTGTCAGATACAATAGACACCGGCACTCCATGTCGCGATACTATCTCCTTCACGTAAAGTTTCGCCAACTGCTCCAATTTGTACCTGATCTTGATCGGTAGAAAATGGGCAGACTTGGTCAAACGATCTACGATCACCCAGATGGCGTCTAGACCCTTTTGTGTCGCCGGGAGTCCTACTACAAAATCCATAGTGATATGCTCCCACTTCCACTCGGGAATCTCTAAGGGTTGCAATAATCCGCTCGGCCGTTGGTGCTCTGCCTTGATCCTTTGACAAGTTAAACACCGGCTGAAGAATTCTGCAACTTCTCCTTTCAAATGCGACCACCAATAATGTTGTCGAAGATCTTGATACATCTTGGTGCTACCCGGATGTACCGAAAATCTCGTATTATGGGCCTCCTGCAATATCTCTTCCCTTAAATCTGGTACGTAAGGTATCCAGATCCTTCCCTTGAATCTTAGCAGCCCTGTGCTGTCAACCTTGAACTTCAACGTTTTTCCCTCCGATAGTTGTTTCTTAATAACAAGGCACTCTCCATCAAATTCTTGAGCCTCCTTTATCTTATCCAGCAGAGTTGGACCTGCTGTTACGGTAAATAGTACTTCGTCCGTCTCCATCGGATACTTAACCTCCAATTCCAGACGTTCAAAGTCCCTTACCAATTCCTCTTGAACTGTCAGCTGCATCAATTTCACCTTGCCCTTCCTGCTTAAGGCATCAGCCACTACATTTGCTTTGCCCGGATGGTACAGAATTTCACAGTCGTAGTCTTTGATCAATTCCAACCATCGGCGCTGCCTCATGTTTAGTTCCTTCTATGTGAAGATATATTTTAGAATTTTGTGATCTGTATATATCTCGCACTTCTCCCCGTATAGGTAGTGCCTCCAAATCTTCAAGGCGAAAACTACCGCTGCTAATTCCAGGTCATGAGTCGGGTACCCCTTCTCATAGTCCTTCAGCTGACGTGATGCGTACGCCACGACCTTGCCGTACTGCATTAGCACACAACCAAGACCTTTGTGTGATACATCGCTATACACTACGAAACCTTCAGTGTTGTCGGGTAAGGTCAACACCGGTGCTTGGCTAAGTCTCTTCTTCAACTCCATGAAACTTTCCTCACATTTCTCCGACCAAACGAACTTAACTGTTTTCCTGGTGAGGTTGGTCAACGGCGATGCTATCTTTGAAAAATCCTGTATGAACCTTCGATAGTATCCCGCTAATCCAAGAAACACCGGATCTCTGTTGGTGTCTTCAGTTGCTCCCAATTGATAACCGCTTCTACTTTTGCTGGGTCCACCGAAACACCATTTTTGTCGATGACGTGACCCAGAAACTGTACCCTCTGCAACCAAAATTCACACTTAGAAAACTTCGCGTACAACTTCTCCCTCCTGAAAGCTTCTAATACAATCCTTAAATGTTCAGCATGTTCCTCCTCTGTCTCTGAATACACTAAGATGTCATCGATGAATATGACTACGAACTTGTCCAAGTACTGCTTGAACACTCTGTTCATCATATCCATGAATGCTGCTGGTGCATTCGTTAATCCAAATGACATTACCAGAAACTCGAAGTGCCCATAACGAGTCCTGAATGCAGTCTTCGGGATATCCTCCTACCTCACCTTCAGCTGATGATAGCCTGTTCTTAGGTCGAATTTTGAAAAGTACTTTGCTCCCTTAAGTTGATCAAATAGATCATCAATCCTAGGAAGCGGATACCTATTCTTAATCGTAACTTTGTTCAACTCCCGGTAGTCGATACAAAGTCGCATAGAACCGTCTTTCTTCTTTACAAACAGAACTGGCGCGACACGCTCGGTCTAATATAACCCTTGTCTAGCAGTTCCTGCAGTTGCACCATCAACTCTTTCATTTCTACAGGTGCCATCCGATACGGCGGCTTCGATATTGGTGCGGTTCCAGGTACCAAATCGATTACGAACTCAATTTCCCTGTCCGGCGGCAGTCCCGGAAGCTCTTCGGGGAAGACATCGGTGAAATCCTTCACGATTGGTATTTGACTTATCTCACCCCCGACCTGGCGAGTATCAATCACATGGCCCAAATAGCACACGCAACCTTTCTTAAGCAATCTCCTTGTTTGCATCATAGTAGGACAACAAGATTGTCTTGGTGACTTACTGCCATAGAATACCACTTTCGACTTATTAGGAGTCTTTAGGTGTACACATTTCTTCTTACAATCAATAACTGCTCCGTGAATTGATAGCCAATCCATTCCCAGGATTACATCAAACTCTCCCAGCCGAATCGGTATCAAATCCACATTAAGCTTAAATCCTCGAATTCTGCACAACAGTTCCTATGAATGTATTCTACGGGGATAATTTCCTTGTTTGCTACTTCTACGTTCATAGGGTGTTCTAATTTTTCACGAGGTAAATTTAACTGACTAGCAAATTCTTCGGAAACAAAAGAGCAAGTAGCACCCGAATCAAATAACACATATGCATTTATATCATTGATTGGGATGATACCTGACACCACGTCTTTGGATTCCATTGCATCCTGAACAGTCATGTTGAACGTGCGGGCTGTTGGTCTTTTGGCTTGACTGGCTGGTGCCTCGTAACTCAGTCGGTTGCTGTTTCCGCTGTTGTTGTTGCTCCTGTTGCCACTCCCGACATCACCCTTCCTCTTCGGGTAATCCTTAATCTGGTGCTCGGGTGATCCACAAGAGAAACATCCTCCTTTCGACTTGTTCGGACACTGGGGAGCCATGTGCCCTGGTTGTCCACACCGATAACAAACACTTTTCCCCTTCATGCACTCCCCCGAGTGACTCTTCCCGCAGTTGTTGCACTTGCCACCTTTCTTAGCCTCTCCTCCGGGTTTATTGCTCCCGAACGATTGGCTTTCATTCCATTTACGCTTATTGGGGTTGCTGCCTCCGCTGCTCCCCGCCCTGGCTACTTCCTGACTCTTCTTTCTGTCCTGATTGAATCGTGCCACTGCTTCATTGCCCCCTTCCGCAATGATAGCCCTTTCCAACAACTCCGAGAAGTTCTTAATCTTCAATATTGCGACTGACTTCTGTACCCATGGTTTTAGTCCCAACTCAAACCTTCTTGCCTTCCTGGCCTCGGTGTCCACCTGGTGTGGGGTAAATCGGGCCAACTCATTGAATTTTGCCGCGTACCCTGCGATAGTCATATTCCCCTGTTTCAGTTCTAGGAACTTAACTTCCATGTCTTGCTGTGTGTTCTCCGGAAAGTAATTTTCGAAGAACAACTCTTTAAATCTTTCCCATGGAATGACTCCCTCACATGCTCGACCCTTATTGGCCTTCCACCAATAGTTAGCCTCGCCCTTCAGCATGAACGTGGCAAATCCTGTCTTTTGTTCCTCGGCCACCCGTGTGACCTCGAAGACCTTTTCTATCTCTTCGATCCAGGTCTGTGCTTCGATTGGGTTAAGAGTTCCCTTGAACTCGGGTGGTCTGACCAGTTTAAAATCTTTAAAATTTGCCAAATGATGTGTTGGCCCGGGGGCTACTTGGGTTCCTACAGGTGGCGGTCTTGATTGCATGGCTTCTGCCAGCATTTCTGCGAACATTCTCATTAGATTGGATTGATTTCCAACCTCACTTTCTGACTCTTCAACCTGCTGGTTACGTGGTCTTCTTCTCGGCGGCATGATTTGATAAGGAAAACCGCTGACTTTTACCTATAATTTTATATTTTACATAATATGTCATTAACATCAGCGATCAAGAGTAGAAACATTTATCAAACACGTTTGATTTAAGGGAAACATCTGCATTTATATTTATATACCACTGTTTGTTACATTCAGACTAAACATGTGGCATACTTCTATAAATGCGCCACTACATGCCCTATCCATCATTAAACATTCCCCTTAAACAAAAGTGGGGAATCCGAACTTTCCATCCCTCAAGACAACAAAAGTTGGGGTTTAATCTGGTACCCCAAACATGAAAACAAATATAGAGTTTCACAAGACAAACATGAATACGTCCCTAATATAACAAAAAAAAGTGGGACTGACTGTACTAAAGACAAAACAACCATCATATCACGTCACTGCACGTCGTGACGAATCCGTGCCTGCTGACTAGAAGAGAATGCTCCACCCCCGACCCTGCGACGAATAGAGCGACTAGACTCCCCTACCTTAGTCCGGGGCCTCCTATAGGCTACATCTAAAGCATATCCTAGGGTCTATATCCTCACTGCTCTGGCCTCCAACTGGTCCTCTAACTGATCAACCCTTCTGGCCTCCCTGACCCAGGCCTCTCTGACATGCATCCTCTTAGACACCTCCAGCCCAAACTCAAACCTCATGGCCTCCTACTTGGCCTTCAGATGGGCGATCTGCAGATCCTTCTGCTCCAGCCTCTCTCTCAACTCAGCGTTTCGAGCCACCAGCTGATGTAGCAGTGGTCCGATCTGCTGCGCTGAGGACTCGTAACCCTGCAGTTGTACCTTCGCCACTCCCAACTCATGCTCGAGCTGATAGGCCAGGTCTCTATACTGGTCCTCTCTGATCTGGTGGGTCTGATTTGGCTCCTCCAGATGAGCTATCCGATCCTCCAGCTCCTCATTCCTGTTGGTCAGTCCCTCAATGATATTGTCGGCAGTGGACCCCATGCCATCAACATAAGCAGGTGGCTCCTCTCCCTCGGTCTCGTGGTCCTCCTCCTTAGCATCTGGGTCCTGACTGCCGGACCTCATGACTCGGCCTACGACCGGCTCTACCCGATCCTCCGGATAGTCCTCCTCTGGCTCGGACTCCACCAGTGGTACCCCTGGGGCAATAGGAGCATACCCCACCAACTGCTCAGCAACTACTGGTATATCTATGAACGTCTCCTCCTCCTGGACTCCACTGGTCCCTCCTATGTTAGTCATCCTACAATCACACCGAAAATCAACAGTAGTACGACAATAAAATATATTCATTGAAGAAATGAAATTATATTTCATTGGGTACTACCCGACTCGATCAATTCCCCAATTCATCAAAACCACATATAATAAATCTCCTCGATTTATCTCCTAACACTCAATACGAGTTTACTATGAAGGTTATAACCTAGGTTTCGCGATCCTAAAGTTTATAACCTACGGCTCTGATACCAACCTGTGACGCCCCCAATTTCGGGTCTCCAAATACCCGGATCCGGTCATCACGATCCAATACATCATTCACCTCCAACAGCACACATTGATTAAAATGCAGAAATAAACATATGTTGTTCATCAGAAAGGTGTTACTAGTCCCAGAATACAATAACCTTAAACACATACACAAATCCATACCCTAAATAACAAACAGGGTTTAAATTACATTAACAGTGATTAACTACACATAAATTTAAAATCTGCTATATGAAGTCTATCACTTCATCTTTTCTTTCCCTTTGTTCTTCCCTGACGTCTCGGGTTTAGCTGCAATGAAGTCATGATATAGCAAGGATGAGCAACGAGTTTGCTCAGCAAGTTTAAAGTGTAATAATAAGGATATATCATGATGAAAGGGATATAGAAAGAGATTTCAACAATAGAATTATCAGAACCAATAACAATAAATGCTTTTAGAACAATTGATAGTCAAGTAGACTTTGAATAATAACTTCCAAAGGAGTCAATAGCTAGTTGACCCTCTGTTTACTGGCTACAGAATAAGTACTTGAGGGGATCA
Source organism: Aralia elata (assembly GCA_034770075.1). Classification (NCBI taxonomy): domain Eukaryota; kingdom Viridiplantae; phylum Streptophyta; class Magnoliopsida; order Apiales; family Araliaceae; genus Aralia; species Aralia elata. The sequence continues at coordinate 72,316,999 of CM068384.1, forward strand.
GCCTCGCGTACGCTATGTGTATGCATAACATTTAATTCCGCTAGTTGTACCTTATATACGGTACCTGGGGTACTCCCCTATAATAAAAGGGGTGTTCATTCAGTCTAAGAATCCTTACCATTGATTGGTTTGGATAGATTTTATAAATTCTCACATACGTGCCTGACCGAGACAAGGGTTCAGACTTAATCATGAATAGTTCATAAATTTCGGAACTTTAAATAGATATACGAATTCAAATGCACGAGTGCGAATGTCAATGAATACATAGACGTGGAATAATTTTTAAAAATAATTAGACCACTTAAGGCATGCTTGGAGATAAGATTCCAGCTTAAAAAATAATTTGCAATAATATATACCTTTTTGCATGAATAAAAAAATAATGCATAAGGTTTAGAAACTTGCTCAATGTAAAAGTTGAGTAAGATAGAATTTGCCTGTTTGCTCAGCTACAGATAAATTTAGCTTTAATTAATTTGATCTTGGATAACCTATCAGTTGATAAAGTCAGTTTATCCATTAGCATTGCATAACTGTATATCGATACACTCACTTATGCTATTTATTTAGCAGGTAAACAATTCACCATATACAGTTAACTACTATCTAATCATTAGCTAAACGGAAATTAGTTAATGACCTTTATTTGCCTCTAAGTATGGGTTAATGATCTCTAGTTATTATTTATAATATAAATAATAAATTTATTATGGTTTAATAGCAACCAAATAACAATTGATCACTTATTAGTTTTACTTGCGCTTAATTACTATTCAACTTTAAGGATAATTAAGTAATTATCACCCCTCATTCTTTATTTAAATAATTAATGCATTAACTCTACCCACACTTAATTAATAATAATTAAGTAACCATTATCTTTATTTATAATAATACTCATACTTTATTATTATTATTTAACGTTAATTAAATAATAATTAAATATTCATTATCTTTATTTATTATTTATTGATAAATAATAAATAATCATCTTGTTAACTTATTCATACTTAATTATTATTCAATATTAATTAAATAATAATTAAATATTTATTATCTTTATTTATTATTTATAAATAATAAATAATTATTTCATTATCTTATTCATACGTAATTATTATTTATTATCTTTATTTATTATTTAAGGATAAATAATAAATAATTACTTTATTAACTTTATTCATACTTAATTATTATTTAATATTAATTAAAAAATAATTAAATATTTATTATCTTTATTCATTATTAATTGATAAATAATAAATAATTATTAACTTTACTTATACTTAATTATTATTTAGGATTTAAATAATAATTAAATATTTATTACCTTTATTTATTATTTATGGGTAAATAATAAATAATTATTAAGTCAACTTGTTCCTACTTAATTATTGTTTGATATTAATTAAACAATGGTTAAATATTCATTATTCCTTGATAAATAATAAATAATTATTATATTACCCTTATTCATACTTAATTATTATTTAATATTAAATAGTAATTAAATATTTATTATCTTTATTTATTATTTATGGATAAATAATTATTATTAACCTCGTTCATACTTAATTATTATTTAATATTAATCAAATAATAATTAAAATATTTATTATCTTTATTTATTATTTATGGATAAATAATAAATAATTATTATTAACCTCGTTCATACTTAATTATTATTTAATATTAATCAAATAATAATTAAATATTTATTATCTTTATTGGTAAATAATTATTATCTTATTACTTATATTTATACTTGATTATTATTAATTAATAATAATTTAAATATTTACTATCTTTATTTATTGGCTATTGGTAAATAATAAATAATTATCTTATTAATCCTTATTAACTTCACTCATATTTAATTACACACTAGTTAAGCAATTAAACACTTGATTAACTAGGCTTTAATGTTCTAGTTTACCATAATTGAGTAAGCTAATAACTTAAGCAACTTGTTTAGAAAACAGTTCAATTCGCATAACACTATCAAGGGTTGTAATCCTATTTATTCCTTTACAGGCATATCTATTCAATGTATCCCCAGTTATACTGTCATCAGCAGCCATTGAACAAGGAACTAAATTTATTCAACCCATGAATGTATATTAGTCCCTGCAGTTTCACCTCAGGGTTTTGTGGCTAGCCTAACATCAACACATATTATAACAAATGTTGTAAATCCATGTTGCTGGCAGGACGTCAATACCAAGAAGAGGATTCAGAATCTGGGTTCTTCATTATGCAAGGTTTTAACACAACCCAAAACAATTCAACACAATACCAGATTCCCCAAATCAAACTAAACAAAAATTAACACAGTTCACTACCAGGTCTTTAAACCCAAAAAAAGTTTATGATACAACGTCAGAACAATTGTATAGTACAGACTACTACCTTCGACTACTAGAACTTTTGAGGTTCATCAACAATAGTTTTCCCAAAACAAACCTAACACGGTACAAGCAATACAATCCAAGTACACTGTATAACCCATTCAATCACAGAAGGAAAATAAAATAACACAACTTAGTTGCTCACTAAGATACCTTACAATCGATCGATTGGCCTGCCTCCTTCTTCTCCCAAAATAAACGACCCAGTCAGACATTCATAGTGGCTTCCCGCTGTAATTTCTCTCTTTGAGATTTCGAGCCCTAATTTATCTATACACTTTTCTAATTTGGGACTCACAGAACTCGGTAGCTTGGCTAGGATTTGGACTCAATTTATAGAGAGAATTTTACACTAATTATTTGGGCAATACCCTAAATGACTAGTCAATGACCGACGGTAGGGAGAGGGGCAGCGACCGGTCGTCCCCATCAATCACCCAGCTAGCACCGGTCGGCACCCTCGAGCCGTGCGTCTCCACCGGTCGCGTCGCCGGATTTCCGGAACCTTTGGTCCAAGCCGTGCTTGCTCGGTCGTCGACACCTTTCCCCGCTCCGACTGTTGGTCGCTCACGCTGTCGCCGGCTTCAACCCTCGTCCGTCCGACTAGATTGAGGCCTATATCGCTTCTTGCTCGGCTGTTTGATTTGAGGTGTTAGGGTTTTCTTTCATCTGATTTGTGAAGCTTGGCTTTGGATTTCCTTCTTGCCCGATTATTTCCCCAAATCAATTTTGCTGCTTTGAAACCCTTCCCAAATGAATTACCGGTTATTCCCTTAACCCCACCAGTCGCCCAAATGGATCTAACCCGACTGAAAGGAAATAAGGAATGGGCTCGAATTGGGCTGGAATGGATTTGGGCTCAACCCCATAGGGTTGGGCTGGTTGAAGTAAATGGAAAAATGGCCCCACCGAGATTTAAAATGAAATTGGGCTCAGCCCTGTTAATTTGGGTCGATTGAAATAAAAAGAAGATAGTCCAACTTATTTATTAAAATTATTAACACTATGCTCCTAATATTTAAATTGAATTAAACAATCCAATTAATTAATTAATTATAGCATTTATTTCCACAATAATTCCTCATGCGATTTATTTATAAATTTTCTTCCAAATTTTCTTGTAATTAAATTCTTAGGGTTAACTCATTAATTTATTCAAACTATTAATGAGCCCCTTTAATGCAAAGAAAATTTATCGGACCATATATCTATATAATTAAATAATAATACTTATATGGACCCAATTAAATTCGTAAAATTTATTAAAACGAATTTCATATATTAAAATAAATTAGTATAATATTTAAAAAAAATTCCTGGACATTACAGATATATATATGAGAAGAGAATCACCTTTTCAAGATATATATACAGAATAAGCTGATACAAGATTTCAACGATTATCAATATAGTAAATGAGTTGTTCCCCACCCACGAACTAATGAATTAGTTCCCCGTCTCATCAACACTGCTACAATTGTATCAACAGTGTATATCGCTTCTACGATACCTCTACACTACGACAAATGTTACCTCATTGAGTTAGATCGGTTTCCTAACACATCTTAAACTCCTGCCCATAAAAGAGAGTTGTTCAACTCAGATACCAACATGGTTTTCAATTGAAATTCAACAATCACTATCATGTTGCGCATATCAGATAACAAGCATGTTAATGCACGGGGTGCAAAAGAAACAATACTTGCATAACAATAAATTTCATAAATAAGACACGTTATTGCACGGAGTGCATTTCAACAAATAAGTAGACTTACCTGAATATGGATAATATGTTAACGCTAATTTTTCATTCCCCGCTCAATCTTCTGAAGTGTAAGCTCTAGAACTTTTATCCTCCAAGCTTTTCCTTTCCTTGGATTATGCTAGGCTAATTAAGCATTTTAACGATTAAATCTTTTAAGTTTTATTTCGGGTATTATAACCGCTTATAAATAAGACTCATTCTAATATACATGAAATAATTTCAGCATTATAACTGCATATAAAATGAATATTCATCAACTATATTTAAAATAAATTGAGCATTAGAACTACTTATAAAATGAATATTCGGATATTATATTTGAAATAATTTCGGCATTATAACGGCTTATAAAATGAATATTCTTACTAAATAGTTAAAGAAAATCAGACATAGTAACTGCTTATAAAAGTATATTTTCTAATATATAAGAGAAATAAATCGGACATTATAACTGCTTGTAAATAGGACTTTTGTACTATATACTTAAAATAATTTGGGTATTATAACTGCTTGTAAATAGGACTTTTGTACTATATACTTAAAATAATTTGGGCATTATAACTGCTTATAAAAGTATATTTTTACTAAATATATCAAGAAGAATGAAAATAATAACCACTAGAGTAATACCTCTTGTAGTTGCTAGCTTTACTTCCAATCGTGTAGCGCTTCGATACTTCGAAAGTAATTTTTATCTCACAATATCTCCCAGAATATAAATATAGAGTGTTTTTGCTCTTGAACTGCTCTTGAAAAATAGTAAGGAATGAATGAACTGAGCTTGCTATTTATAGAAAAACCAAGTTTCACTAATTGCACGTTAGGGGCTCGGCTTATTACACTTTGGTACCTAGGTTAATTACACTTTAGTACTTAGCGTGTGCCAGGCGTAAGCACGACAAAGCAGCTTGTCAGCGTAAGCACGACAAAGCGTAAGCACGACAAAGCACTATATCAGTTTAAGCACGACACAACAACTTACTAAAAATAATTTGTCAGGATGCTTTTTGGTGAAATTATGGAAAACACGACAAATCATTTTGTCAATGTAAGCACGACTAAGCAGCTTGACCAAAAAATTTTATTTGACCAAATTTATTGTTTACACTATAAAATCACAAAACACCAGGTTCGAAATATCATTTGGATCTTTATTTAAGCACATATGATACAAAATTTGAATCTCATTGGGGTTTAAGATTTTAAACTTCTCGATACCTAGTTTTAGGTCACTAAATTAACCTCTAACCATATACGATCGTATTTATAAGCCTCATAAATATTCAGGATATTACAGGTATTCCTTAGTGAGCCACGTTCAATGTACTTATTCTCTAATAAGCACCTACATACTTGCTTTAGTGTCTCCACACAAATGATTATGAGATCAATCATCCTCTTCCTAAGAGCAAGCAACGTATGTACTAATCTATCCAAATTCACTAATCCCCTTTTTAGTAATCCAACGATTAGGAACGATTTTAGTTTGTGAGCTATCTTGAATTTAGATCTCATTAGCATGATCACCATCATGATTTTAAAAGCATTGCTCAAAACTATGGGTTTATCACATTTAATATAACAACACCATGTTAATAATGTAAAATGTCTTTTAAGAAAATCAATTCTTTTATTAATAAATGAATAAGATTACAAAGTATATGCTACATCATATCAAATATGATTGGCTTGTGTGCATACTACTTTCAGATTATTAATCATTAATGTTAATATTGCTCACATTAATTAATACTTATATTAATTAACTTATGCGATTTAATTCCCACACTATATTCAATTAAATTGAATATTTAATTAATCGGCACTTTATCAATTCTTTTAATATTAAAACCGTAGGGCTAGTCCACTAATTTAATTAAACTATTAGTGACTCCCTTTAAATAATCATAGCAGTTACGCGCAATCATATAATCACATAACCAATTAATTACACAAGATTTTAAATAATCATACAAAACTAGCTCATAAAAAAATTAAATTTTATAGTTAACTAATAACGGAGTTTAAAAATTCGCGGTCATTACAATAATGGTCAAGTGTGTGCACATCCGAACTAAAATAATCTAAGTTAAGTCAGTACTAGCATTTTCATATAAGTGAAGAGAAAAATACGGTCCTTGTTTGTGCACAACAAAATGTGTATTGTTCAATTCCTTATAAACATCCAATGTATAAAGCAACATCTCAAATACTTAATATGAGCCTTGTGTGTGCACAACAAACTATATTAAATATTTGATACTCTATTACTTTATCATGCTAGAAGGCTACATCCGACATTCTAAATGTCTTTGAACGTAATCAACTTAATATTTTTTATTTTTTTAAGGGTTTTGTTATTAATTATCTCATCTTGTTTAGCGCGCATGCAAATATATATAGAAATACACATCATATTAAACATACATCATCATGTATAACAATATATTTATACATATATATATATATATAATCTAGCGTGCACATATAGAATATTATATTCTACTTGGGATGATTATGGACTTAATTCTAGTTTGGTTCGCTCGAGCCATTGAGTGAACCAAAGGGTTAAACCTAGGGTGCAAGAATAAAACATTGAATATAACTATTGCATTTAACCCGAGCTCCTTTACAAATGGTTCTTTAATGTTCTTGCTCTTCAGCTCTAATTTCTTGAGTAATTCTATAAAACCTACTACAATCTATTTTTAATAAAACAGAAACCTTGATCAGCATTCAAGGGGAAGTACAAAGGAGGAAGATATAATTTACATCAGAAAATTAGATAAGCGAGGTACGCAGGCCCCATTTATAAAACCTCATTCATTCAAGCATCCACCAAAATTAAATCCAAATATATTGGTTAATAGTCCATAATCATCCCCTTTATTATCATACATGTCATCACACATATCATAATATATTCATCCAATGAAAATAAAACATTCAGTATATATATATATATATATATATATATATATATATATATATATATATATATTGATAACATTTAATGGGCAATATTAGTTAATATGAAATCCAATACCAAATCAAATTAGTTTGCATGAAATCCAATTTCAACTCCAATTTGTTTAGCACAAAATCCAATTTTAACTCCAATTAGTTATCATGAAATCTAATTCTAACTCTAATTAGTTATCATGAAATCCAATTTTAAATCAAAATAAACTCCTTTATTTTAATCCAATTCTAAATCAAAATAAACTGTTTTATTTTAATTTATCCAATTTTGATTAAAAATAAACTTTTTTTATTTTTAATTAAATTCTTTTATTTTTAATCAAATTCCAAATCAAAATAAACTCCTCTATTTTTAATTAACATGGAATCCAATTCCAAGTCAAAATAAACTACTTTATTTTAACTTAAAAAAAATTCAAAAAAAACGGACATTATGACCATCAAGCATTGCGGCGCATGAAGGGCTTGCGTTGCTGCGCATAAGAGCCTTGCGCTACTGTGCGTGAGGCAGGTGCGCTGCTGCGCTTGAGACGGATGTGCTGCTGCACTTGAGACGGATGTGCTGCTGCACTGCTAGGGCAGACGCCCAGTGCTGTGCGTTTCCAGATCGCGATTTTTCTTGTTTTTCTCTAAAAACATAATTTTATACTAACAAACATGCCCATAATTTGTTCTAAACACATATCAACGTATACATCGAACCAAAAAAATTAATAATTCGCATAAGGATGGCTCTGATGCCACTGATGGTTTGCATAAATAAGAACATACATACAATCATATTGTAAAGTAGTGGAAATATGGTATAAACGGAATTTAAAATTTTTCTGCAATCCCAGGAATCACCTTATGCAATATTATTAATCGAAGAAGGATAAAAGATATACCATTGAAGATGATCAACTCCTTGATGAAATCTTCAGGTTCCAATCCTTTGTTCCTTCACGTCTCTCCAATCCAACGGATCAAACGTTCGCTACAATAGTGTGCAATGCCCAAGAGGTGATCCACCATGAGAATATGATTGAAGATATGAATTTAGATTTTACTAGATCTTGGGTGGCTAGCCCTAATTCTCTCTATCCCAACTCCTTCAGAATACTTGCAAGAGAGATGCAAATAACATTAGATGTATTAGTCTATCTCACAATAAGACTCCTCTTATTTATAAACTAACCCTCTCTCCTAAACCTTTTAGGAGTTGGGGTTTTAATTTAATTCCCTACGAACTAAATATTAATAATAATAAATAATAAGACCCCTCTTATTAATTCATAATTTAGTATTTCTCCAAATACTTAATTATAAATATTAAGCTATTTAATTTATTCCACTAATAAATTAAATACACTTAATTTATTATTATTAAGTCAATCACTTCTAAAATTATATTTTTCTTTTTTATAGTGTGACCCTCTAGGTTCAATATTAAGCCGGTAAGTAGAGTAAATAAATTAGAATCATTCTAATATTATTTATAATGAATTAAACTCCTTTAATTCAAATATAAATAAATAATATTTATTCTACATCATGAGTGACACCTTATAAATAATGTAGCATGACTATCCGGATAATATGAATTCAACGTTAAATCACAAAGATTATTACAAAGAATACAAAGAACATATTTTGTGAATAGTTACCGTACAATTCAATCTTTCTATCATACAATGTCCCGATTAAACATAAGACATGGAATTACAGACAAATCTTATTTATTTAACCATATGTATTTCGATTCTAAAATGCACAACTCTGATTAATGTAAATTAGAAACTCCTTTCTAATTTCCATTCCACCTTGGCCAAGGATTTTTGAGTTGTCACTTATCGAATAGCATATGACATTCTCTCCCTTTACTGGAAGTCGTAGATCCTTTGTTGATCATTCACCTACCTCCATGTACACTTTATTATACCCGAACATACCCTATGACATACTCTAAAGTATTAAGAAATATGTCAAAGTATAATTCATAATACACAAGGTAATATGATGATCTCAAGTCCAAGGATCACTTGTACAACTATCACTATAGGAATTCCCAATGTCAAACAAGTAAAAACTCCATTAGGGTTCCTTTAAGCGAATCACGTTCAATGAACTTATTCTCCAATAAGCACCTACATACTTGCTTTAGTGTCTCAACACAAATGATTATGAGATCAATCATCCTCTTCAACAGAGCAAGCATAGTATGTTCCAATCTCTCCGGAATCAGTAACCCCACATTAGTGATCCAACGATTGAGAATATTTTAGTTTTGAGCTATCTTAAATTTAGATCTCATTAGCATGATCATCATCATGATTCTAAAAACATTGCTCTAAAACTATAAGTTTATCACATTTATTTAATTCAACCAATTAAATATGGATAAAGTATGTCTTTTAATTAATTAAATTCTTTTTATTAATAAATGAACAGGATTACAAAGTAAATGCTTATCACATCCTATGTGATTGGCTTGAGGGCATACTACTTTCTAGTAGAAGATCATATACGAGTACAAGTGCAATACTGATAACACAAGGGCGCATCTAGTACGACTTATCAAAGATGGAGATAGAGTTAAAGATACTAGGGACCCATATGAAGATTGCACATACATGAGTAGAACCAGCTTTAATCGACAAAATTAAAGCTGCTAAAGCTATTGACCCAGAACTGGTGAATATAATGAAGAAAGTACAAGAAAGTGTTGCTCTAGAAGCAAGAATTGACGAAGAAGTGATACTTCAAGTTAACTCTTGACTCTTTGTCCCTAATGACCCTGAATTAAAAAATAAAATCATGATGGAGGCACATAATACACCATTTATAATCCACGTTGAAAGTACCAAAATGCATTTTGGTGGAATAGGAAGATCACAGATTTTATCTCAAGGTGTTTAACATGTCAATGTGTCAAAGCAGAGTATCAAGTACCTAAAGGTCCATTGTAACCACTTGAGGTTCTAGAATGGAAGTGGGAATACATCAATATGGATTTCATGCCAGGCCTTCCTAAGGCTTGGACACAATTTGGGTCATTGTAGATAGATTGACCAAGTACGCTTATTTCTTGCCCATACAAGATAACTATTCACTTGAACGTCTTGTCAATATATACATAAGCGAGATCGTGAGATTGCATGGCAAGCCAGTATCCATAGTTTCTGACGGGGATCCTGAAAGTAATATGCACGCAAGCTAATCATATTTGATATGATGTAGCATATACTTTTTAATCTTATTCGGTTATTAATGGCATTTTACTTTATATTCATTGTGCTGTTATATTAAATGTGATAAACCCATAGTTTTGAGCAATGCTTCATGATGGTGATCATGCTAATGAGATCTAAATTCTAGATAGCTCACAAACTAAAATCATTCCTAATCATTGGATTACTGAAAAAGGGATTAATGAATCTGGATAGATTAGTACATACATTGCTTGCTCTTAGGAAGAGGATGATTGATGTCATAATCATTTGTGTGGAGACATTAAAGCAAGTATGTAGGTGTTTATTACAAAATAAGTTCACTGAACGTGGCTCGCTAAAGAATACCTAATGGAGTTTTACTCGCCTATCAATAGGAATTCTTCTAGTGATAGTAGTACAAGTGATCCTTGGACTTGAGATCATCATAGTATCTTGTGTATGATGAGTTATACTTTGACATATCTCTTAAGACCTTTAGGGTATATCAAAGGGTATGATTGGGTATAATAAATTATACATGGAGATAAGTGAATGATCAACAAAGAATCTACCTCGTGTAGTAAAAGATGTGAATGTCCTATGTGATTCGATAAATGATAACTCAGTAGTCCTTGGCCAAGGCAGAATGAAATTAGAAAGAAGTCTCTAATTTGCATTATTTAGAGTTGTGCATTTGGAAATAGAAATACATATAATTAAATAAAATAAGACTTGACAGTAAATCCATGTCTTATATTTAATTGGGACATTGTATGGTAGAAGGATTGAATTGTATGGTAACTATGCACTGAAAGGTTCTTTTGTGATTAATGTTGAAATCTATATTATCTGGAAAGTCGTTGATCGCTAAGGGGCTTACCCTTATTGTAGAATAAATATTATTTATTTAAATAAATTAAATAGTTTAATTTATTTATTTAAATATAATTAGAATTGTTCTAATTGATTTATTCACAACCGATTTAATATGGAGAACCTAAAGGGTCACACCACAAAAGGAAAATATTTATTTAAGAAGTAAATGACATAATTGTAATAATAAGTTAAGTGTATTTAATTTAGTCTATGGAGATAGAATAAATTAAATAGCTTAATATTTATTATTTAATATTTTGGAAATATTAAATATAAATTAATAAGAGGAGTCTTATTATTATTACTATTACTATTATTTAATTCCTAATAGGGATTGAGAATTAATTAATAGAAGTACTCTCTCATGAATTCCTAATTGGATTAGGAGCATAATTAATTAAAGGGGTTTAATTATAATAGAAACTCTAATCCTAAATAGTTTAGGGAAGGATTTTTCTATATCTATAAATAAGAGAAGTCTTATCATAGATTAGGGTTACACACTCTTGGATTAGATTGTGGAGAGTACTTGCAATTTTTATAGAGATAGAAACTAGGGTTTTGCCAATACCCATCTTCTTGAACAACTATTCTTCCTTGGTGGATCACCTCTAGAGGCTAAACACTTGGGTGGCTAACGTTGATCAAGCGAAGGAATTTAGTCGGTTGAATTCAAGGAGAACGCGAAGGAATTGGAGGTGAACTTGTACCCGAAGAAGCTTTGATTCACGAGGGTATAATTCTCTATCTCTATCTCTATCTGTTTTGCTAATTGATAATTGAACACAAGGAAAGATCGTGGTGATGGTTTGTATGAAAAAATTTAAAATCCGTTTTATCACATTTCCGCCCTATTTATGTAATTTGATTGCATGCTTGCGTTATATACAAACCTAATAGCTAATACTGCAAGTCTCGGATAGATAAATGGATATTTGTTTTCAAGTCTTTTATGACTTATATGTAATAAGAACAAGTAACCTGGGAATGATGCAACAATGAACGAATGATATTGTAAATATTATCACTTTTCTGCATTATACTCTGATTAGTAGAGGTCAAGATTTCTATACTAGTATGTAAAGGTTGTACAAGTCAGCACGAAATCCGACCAAACAAGCAGGTGGATTTCGGGGCGTGACACCTAACGCTTGACCATTCAGGGAAGTCCTCGGTTCTCAGTTCTTTATTTTCTAATCAATGAGGACATTGCTTATTCTGAGTTTGGGGGTGTTGTTTGTTATTAGTTCATATAGTTGCATTGCATTTATGTTATTAGTTGGGTTAATTTTATGTCCTTAGTTGCTTTAATTGTTTAAAAAAAACACAAAAATATTTTCTTTTGTAGAATAGGATCATATAGAATTGCATTTAGGATTATTCTAGCAATGAATTAATGTAGAGTATTTATGGAAGGTCGATGATAAAAAATTGACCAGTTATTAATTAGTTTACCGAGATGGATAGGGAATGCTAAGTCAGGAGTTTTGACTGTGCCTGGTTGTGTCTACTTGAGACCCTTGGTTTTTAATTGCGCATGTCAATGTGTTGAATTGGTTAGGATTTGGTTCAATTTGGTGTATTAAGTGCTCATTAAGAATATACAGACTTTTATCACTTGTTGGATTTAAATTTTAAAAAAAATGCAAGAAAAAGAAGAAATATATATATATATATATATATATATATAAAGTATATAGGCAGATAAGAGCAGATTTTGACTAGTTTGTCTTTGTGACCTTTGTCATTCGAATAAGTAAGCCCTTAGGACGTGTCTTTACACTAAGCGCCCTAAAATCATCTGGTTTGGGAGTCGTTGGTTGAAAGTTCGCTACATGGGTGACATTGAAAACCCTAATAAAGATGAACACTGCACAAGTCAAGAATAAAAGGAAAAAAATTATATCAACGAGATGGAGCGTAAAACTTACTCGTTGTTAAAAAAATAATAAATAGAAAAAAAATGAAGAGAAGTGGATAAGAGGGGACTTAAAAGTTATATATCTAAAGTTATCTTTTATTTGAGCACTGTGATACCAAGGATTGAATTCAAATTTTAACTGGTTTGATATGTTGAACACACACACATAAGGGTTGAAAATAAGATATAATTGGTGATAAGTTGGATTGCTAATGGTGCATGAATTTGAAGTCTTCTTGAATTATTAGGTACTGGTTTCTGAGGCCTGATTTTTATAATTTATGTTGATTGATTGCTTGAGTTTAGAAAATCATGCATGTGCATTCATGTAGTTAGTTTAGTTGATTGTTTTTGTTTGTCTTGTGTTTTTGCTTGAGGACAAGCAAAGTTTTGAGTTTGGGGGTATTTGATGAATGGGTTTTTACCTACAAATTAGATATTTCTTTGGCTTAAATCTTTACTGTCCTTACGAGTTTTTAGAGTCTTTTTACTTATTTTTGTGTTTATTTTGTAGGAACCGGTTTCAGATTGGCAAATTGGAAAACCTGAAGTTTAGTGACAATTTGGTAGTTTATGATCAAATTCCTTGTCAGGGGAGCTTTTCAAAGCTTAAGTTCTCGCCGGGGAGAGACTTCGCTGGGGCGCGATTCATAAGGTAAAATTCCTCGCCGGGGCAAGGTTGCGCGCAAAGGAAAATTAATAGAAAGAGTCAGGTATTTCAGGAAGTTGACAAAGAGGAGGATTCTTTTTAGTAATCTGATAAGAGGAATATAAAATAGAAAAGAAGACAGGAAATTAGGGTTACACACTGACAATAGAAAATACGCAGAGATTGACTTACAGAGCTGAACGTAGAGATTGGAGATTGGAGAAGCTTCGTGAAGAATTCAGATTTGTGACTTGAAGATTGAAGAAACTTATTGAGTTTTTCCTAATCTTTTATCTCAGATTTGTAATTAATTATGATGGCTTTTTTTAGGATTCTGGTTTGTTTTCCAGCATGAACTAAACTTTTAATTAAGGATATAATTGAACCTTTTATGTTTATGGATTAAATATCTATTTGATTCCAATTATTATTTCACATTGAGCTGTCTATCATATTTTGTGTTTATTGAGTAATTGTCTGATAAACAATTAGTAGGATACTTTAGATAAATTTGGGAGATGAAATTTAGGGTTAGATCTGAATGTGATAACATGTATTGTTAATTATTTGAATGAGATGAATAATTAGGGTTGTGAAGTGAATAGGGATATCTCTTCGCTGCATATAACTATTGGGAATTGGTGCTTAATGAATTTGATTCTTTAGTTTTGCATATGAATATCGCAGAATTAATTGAGTTAGATACTTTTATTTGATCACTTGGGAAATGGCTTATAAATAACTTGAATTCATGTTAACAACTCTGTTGGATTTAATAGTTGGATGAGTCAGATAGTTAATTATATGACATAATTGGGAATATTGTAGTCTTAAGCTTTAATAATCTGAATTTCAATCTTTGTGTTAGTTTTTCATCTTGGTTTTAATTTAATTAGTTTTAATCAAAATTCAAAGTGAGATTGTTAATAAAATAGAGTTAAAATTAAATTGGTAGTTGAGAGTGTAGATTGCAGTATTTCTCCGTGGTAACGATACTCTACTTATCATTATATTACTTGTTGACCGTGTATACTTGCACGTAATTGTTGATTGTGAAATCGGACAACAAGTTTTTGGCGTCGTTGCCGGGGACTTATTTGTCTTTATAGTTTTCAATATTAATTCAATTAATTTTGTTTTAATTAAGCATTTTTATTTTTTTCTTTTATTTCTTGTTTCAGGTGACCTTTGGTTCGTTTATCCAAACGCGGTCAAAACAGCCGAAACTTGTGCAGTGCAAGGACAATCTTGAGAACAAGTTACGTCAGTTGAGAAAGTTCTATCAAGAGATGCTCGAAAAAGAGAAAATGGCAAATAAAGAGCAGAAATCATTGAGGGACTATGCCATGCCTTAAATTGATGAGATCAAGTCAAGTATCACAAGGCCAACTATCACTGCTAATTCTATTAAAATTAAGCCGAGTACAATCCAGATTGTCGACGCCGGTTTTTCCGTCTCCTTCGCGATATTCGTCCTTTTCCGATTTTAGCCTTTTTATTATGTGATTTTGGGGAAAAGGGTCGGCTTGAGTGTCGACGGGGTTTTGAAAGATCGTTTTTATGATGAGCCAATTAACCAGAGTCGCCAGTTGGTATATTTGAAATGGATGTACCAACTCATCCGAGTTTCGTTTTCGTAAATCGCTGGCTCATATGTGACTCCGAATTAATTGGTCTGCGAACCGAGATTCATAGAGTTCGGGGGCTTACTTAAGCGAGGGCAAGGTGTTAGGCACCCCCCGACTTCCGTGAAACACGGTTACCGCAATCTTGATGCTTTCCTATCCTTTAATCCTCGAATGTTTGTGTGTGCATGTGTGTGTGTGTGTTTGTGCTTATGTGAATGTTGTGGTGAGTTTGTATGAAAGAATCATTTGGATTTTAGGGAAAGTCGTGCTTTAATTTGAGAACACTTTGGAATGTCTTTCGATTTATACGAGAAAGCTTGAGTCTTTATGAGAAAGATTTGATCTTAATTGTCAAAAGCCATGGGATTTTTCTTTAGGTGTCGTTTTGGCAAAACGAGAGTTTTAAACCTTCGTCAAAATAGGAATCGAGATCTATACGTTGCTTTCATAAAATGATGGGCAATTTCTAGGATCTCTTTAACCCTATGCACAACGGTTTAATAAAACGTCATTTATTTATAAAATCATTTTGTGATGTTTGAAAACGATTTTCTTTAGCTTTCTCGTTAAATAGGAATCGACATTCGTTAGCACTTCTCATTTTAAGCCTCGTGATGCTAACAACCTAATTTGATTGATTTTACGAAAATCTTAATCTTTTAGTTTTGAAATCAATTTCGTGTCATAAATCAAATCAAGCATAAACACGCGTCGGAGCTATTCATGGGCATGTAAGCCATCAAAATAACCCCAAACGCCTACAATCACAAGTTTCACTATTTCGGGGCCTTAAACACGATTCTCGCCTTGGCGTCGTTTTAAGGCCCGACGATTACATATTTACAATGAAAGGTACATCGAATTTATTACATATATCAAAAGATGTCCATCATCGGATTTGGACCACGGGGTCGCGCTCCTAGGCTCACATCCAAAATCGCTACACACCCACAAGATCCTAAAAATAACAATCTAAATAAACTATGCATAATACATCATTACAACGAGCTAAAATTCACCAAATGGATATCATCGGGCCATTAGGAGGAATTTCGTTCCATTTGGGAACCCTCACTAATAGCCCTCAATCCACGGATTCACAACAACATACAAGAACAACTACATTTAATATAATTTGGATGACAAAAAGCTTAACAAAAATGGTAAAACAAAATGCTAAAACAAAGGATTTTTCACCTTGCAAATAATGCCCACAATATGTATGAATTTGTGTATTGAATAGAGTATAAAATATGAGATGTAATCTCACAAAATGGGTACAATTGCTCACTATTTCTCACCTTTTTCTCTCTTAATTTCTCTTAATTTCTTGTTGTTTTCTCCTTCTCCCCGAGCTGCTGCCGCCGCTGCCTTCTTTCTCTTGCACTCTCTCTTTGTTCCTGTATGCTGGATGAGCTGAAATAGGCTGCATTAGGGCAGCCGCAGATTGATCTGCGGCTGGCTGGCCACCTCCCATCGCACTCAGCCGTCTCGCGCACTACCATTATTTTAATCTTTTGGCCGCAGATTGATCCGCGGCTGGGTGGGCTGATTTTCTCATTTTTCGAACCGCACCTCGTTTCTCGTGTCGGATCATCGATTTCTGCTGAAAGGCCTGCATCTTGTAGTCCGGGAACCGCTGGGAAAAGTGCCACATCATTCATGGGTGTTTGCTTCGCCCGTCGTCGTGTCATCCTTGATCGCAAGTCGTCGTGGTGGCTCTGAGTGTTCGCACTTATGTCCACCCTCCGTCTCGCAGGCCGGTTCATTTGACGGATTTGCCCTCCTGTCATGGTTAGTATACAAAGTGCAAAATTTGGGTGTCTACAGCTGCCCCTCTTTATCATGTTTATGAAATGTTAAATGAAATGAACATGATAAAGAAATAGACACCCGATGCATGAATGACAGTGTCTAAGAATGACAGTATACACATGATGCAACACATGTAGCTTATGATGCAACACAAGATGTAATGCATGCAAAACATTCGTAAGAGTGTCGATGCATCAACCCCCTGACCGTATTTGTTAGACGTTGGGTTCACTCTTCCAATCTATCGTCTCGTTTGGGGCCGGGTTTCATCGCCGATCACCCATCTCGTAACCACCGGGTATCGTCGCCGGTTAGTTGTCTTGTCGGGGCCGGGTATCGTCGCCGGTCACCCCTCTCGTAACCCCCGGTTATCGTCGCCGGTTGGTTATCTTGTCGGAGCCGGTTTTCGTCGCCGGACATCCATCCCGTAATCGCCGGTTATCGTCGCCGGTCTATTGTCTTGTCGGGGCCGGGTATCATCGCCGGTCACCCATCTCCGTAACCCCCGGTTATCGTCGCCGGTTGGTTATCTTGTCGGAGCCGGTTTTCGTCGCCGGACATCCATCTCATAATCGCCGGTTATCGTCGCCGGTCGATTGTCTTGTCGGGGCCGGTTTTCGTCGCCGGACACCCATCTCGTAACCCCCGGTTATCGTCGCCGGTTGGTTATCTTGTCGGAGCCGGTTTTCGTCGCCAGACATCCATCTCGTAATCGCCGGTTATCGTCGTCGGTCGATTGTCTTGTCGGGGCCGGTTTTCGTCGCCGGACACCCATCTCGTAACCCCCGGTTATCGTCGCCGGTTGGTTATCTTTTCGGAGCCGGTTTTCGTCGCCGGACATCCACCTCGTAATCGCCGGTTATCGTCGCCGGTCGATTGTCTTGTCGGGGCCGGTTTTCGTTGCCGGACACCCATCTCGTAACCCCCGGTTATCGTCGCCGGTTGGTTATCTTGTCGGAGCCGGTTTTCGTCACCGGACATCCACCTCGTAATCGCCGGTTATCATCGCCGGTCGATTGTCTTGTCGGGGCCGGGTATCGTCGTCGGTCACCTATCTCGTAACCCCCGGTTATCGTCGCCGGTTGGTTATCTTGGATCTCAGCCCTTCCCAGGGTTTGCTGTTTTTGTCTTTTTTTTCTTTTTGTGGATATCAGCCCTTCCCAGGGTTGCTCACCATCTTGTTGTGGTTCGCGTGGATCTCAGCCCTTCCTAGGGTTTGTTGTTTTTTGTCTTTTATCTTTTTGTGGATATCAGCCCTTCCCAAGGTTGCTCACCATCTTGTTGTGGTTCGCGTGGATCTCAGCCCTTCCCAAGGTTTGTTGTTTTTTGTCTTTTTTCTTTTTGTGGATATCAGCCCTTCCCAGGGTTGCTCACCATCTTGTTGTGGTTCACGTGGATCTCAGCCCTTCCCAGGGTTTGTTGTTTTTTGTCTTTTTTCTTTTTGTGGATATCAGCCCTTCCCAGGGTTGCTCACCATCTTGTTGTGGTTCGCGTGGATCTCAGCCCTTCCCAGGGTTTGTTGTTTTTTGTCTTTTTTCTTTTTGTGGATATCAGCCCTTCCCAGGGTTGCTCACCATCTTGTTGTGGTTCGCGTGGATCTCAGCCCTTCTCAGGGTTTGTTGTTTTTTGTCTTTTTTCTTTTTGTGGATATCAGCCCTTCCCAGGGTTGCTCACCATCTTGTTGTGGTTCGCGTGGATCTCAGCCCTTCTCAGGGTTTGTTGTTTTTTGTCTTTTTTCTTTTTGTGGATATCAGCCCTTCCCAGGGTTGCTCACCATCTTGTTGTGGTTCGCGTGGATCTCAGCCCTTCCCAGGGTTTGTTTTTTTTGTCTTTTTTTCTTTTTATGGATATCAGCCCTTCCCAGGGTTGCTTACCATCTTGTTGTGGTTCGCGTGGATCTCAGCCCTTCCAAGGGTTTGTTGTTTTTTGTCTTTTTTTATTTTTGTAGATATCAGCCCTTCCCAGGGTTGCTCACCATCTTGTTGTGGTTCGCGTGGATCTCAGCCCTTCCCAGGGTTTGTTATTTTTTGTCTTTTTTTCTTTTTGTGGATATCAGCCCTTCCCAGGGTTGCTCACCATCTTGTTGTGGTTCGCTGGGATGCCTTCCCAAGTTCACTCACCACCTTGTCGTGTTTGCTTGGATGCCTTCCCAGGTTCACTTCTTGTTTGGATACCAGCCCTTCCCAGGGATCATTGATTGTTTGGATACCAGCCCTTCCCAGGGGTCTTTGATTGGTTGGATACCAGCCCTTCCCAGGGATCGTTGATTGCTTGGATACCAGCCCTTCCCAGGGGTCATTGATTTGATTGGATACCAGCCCTTCCCAGGGGTCATTGATTTGACTGAGTGATTTTTTTATTTTTTTTTGAGGTGGGATGTGTGATCGGCTTTTGTTCTGGATCTCCCACCAACATCGTCCACGTACCATGCCGCAAAAACCATCACTCTGATCATTTGTGAGGTTGAAAGCGACGTGCTTGTACTTTCCTGAAGGTTTTTCATTTTGATCGTACCTGCATGCATAAAAAGATGTTAAGCATGATCTGGCAGATATGTTATGTGCACAACATATGTTTAGATAGAAATGACCCCTGTTCAGTCAAATGATACGATTCGACAGTCGTTGCTTTTTGCCAACATTTGACTGGATCACGCCTCGTCGTGAAGTGTAGCTTCTAGACTTCAACATGGTTTGATACTCTGCCTGCTCTTGGTCGTCTTCGTTTGAGGCAGTCTCACTCTGATCATTTGTGAGGTTGAACGCGACGTGCTTTTTCTTTCATTTTGATCGTACCTGTATGCATGCAAAAGATGTTAAGCATGATCTGGCAGATGTGTTATGGACAGATGCATGTGCACACATATGTTTAGATAGAAATGACCCCCCGTTCAGTCAAATGATACGATTCGACCGTCGTCATTGTTTGCCAACATTTGATTGGATCACGTCTTGTCGTGAAGTGTATTTTCTAGACTTCAACATGGTTTGATATTCTGCCTGATCTTGGTCGTCTTCATTTGAGGCAGTCTGTTTTGCTCTTTGTGATGATTGACAACTATGTTGGGCTCTTTGGCTTTTTGATCATTTCTGCTGGTCGATATGCTGTTATCCCGCATTATATCATCCTTGTATATGCTCATGCATGTGGATCATTCGGATGTCGAGGCAGTGATAGTCAGGATTGGGGAGAGGCCCAATGCCGAAGAGTTCTGTGCAGCCTCAGTTTCCTTCCATTTCACGATTCTTAACTGCTCTAGCCTTGGCGCGTGTCGCTACCAAGAATTTCTATTGAAAACTCGCGATGTTGATCGTGCTGAGTTATCCACAGCTCTGCAAGATCCTGCATATCAGATGACTAACAAATGCCAAAACTTGAAAGCTTGGGCCGTTGGTGTTAGTTCAACACAAAGATATTATAATCTCGACAAAAATGCAGTTAAAGCACATGAAATTGAATATCTTTTGATCGCACAATCTAGCAAGAGGTGAACCGTGAATGTACTAGATTGGAAGTTTTTTTTTTTTCCTCGTGAGTTGATGATTTTCTATTTGACGAGTTACGAAATCGTAAGAACACCTTCAAGCATTCATGGTCATTGTATGTGAGTAAGGTCGAATTCAAAAGAACTACCTTCCCTCGTCAAAGGCACTCTGTCTCCATTCTCGACAACGTCCTTAGCAGGATTGACGTCATGTGACAAATGCACTATGCGATGCAGCATTCAGTAGGGGTTTCTCTTCCATGACTCATTGTTTAAGGCCGAGAGTTTTTTGCATTATCCTTTCTCTTTATTAGTCCACTTCACTTGTCTCGTTTTCTTAGGCTTTTCAAAGTTACCCATTTAACGAGTTTTGGACCAATGACTCCCGAACCAGACGGTTTTGGGGCATTAGGTGTACAAACACCCCTTCGGGTTTATTTACTCGAGTAACAAAGGCCACGGTTCGAGACAAGCTGGTGGTCTGCCCCACTCATTCTTTGCTTGACCTTGCGCAAGATTCGTTTTCTTAGGCTTGAGTTACCCATGTAGCGAGTGTTAGGCCGGTGACTCCCAAACCAGACGGCTTTAGGGCACCAGATGTAGAGACACCCCTTAGGCTTAATTACTCGAGTAGCCCATGCCACGATTCGAATCTGCTCGGGCTTCCTCTACTGTAATGCTCGTTTTCTTAGGCTCTGAGTTACCCATGTAACGAGTGTTGGGCCAGCGACTCCCAAACCAGACGACTTTAGGGCACCAGGTGTAGAGACACCCCTTGGGCTTAATTACTCGAATAACCCAGGCCACGATTCGAGACATTAGCTTGATGATCATTTATCGTCTGACTTCTTGATATTAGCTTGATAATTATTGACTGTCTGACTACGTGTTAATCGCCATCAACATCGTCATAGTTTTATACCCCACAACTGAAAGTTCGTGCAAATGCAAAGTGAAGTCTGTCACATGAGGTCGATTCTATCGCAAACGTTGCTTTGAATTAAGGCTTTGTACCCGATCAAAAGGTTGAATAGCCCTTTTCGTCTAACCATACTCACGATCGTGCTCCACGGTTGCTTGTCAGAATTAATCCGATTCCTATCAAGTCAAATAGAACCCCCCTTTCACGCGGATCATCGTATCCCGGGAAAACTATGCTTGACAAATGCCAGATGATTGTACCGTTGAAGATTGAATTGACATGAGGTAGCATTTGATGATGATGGTGCATGTTGATGAGATGGTTGCATGGGTGCCAATTTGCACGTCATCATTTTCTGTGTAGTTGATAAATGCCCTAATGTTAAGTTGTTTTTCTTGTGATCTCCCTCGTACTGGTTACATCGGTACCTCGCTGTGCTGACAACAGATCCGGTCCTTTGACTTGTTGAAAGGTTTGGGGGATTTTTGCTTTTTTTGATTTTTGATTTTTTATTTTTTGATTTTTTTTGATTTTTTTGATTATTTTTTTTTGATTTTTTTTTTGATTTTTTTTTTTGATTTTTTTTTTTGATTTTTTTTGTTTCACAGAGTCAGAATTAACGGGCTGGGGAACGCCTTCCCGTCCATTCCTTGTAAGATGAGGGCTCCCCAGAGAGGATTTTTTATCGTGACGACTCCTTTTGATTTAGAGCGAAACCCCATAGCTTCGTCTTGGCAGGGCGCGATCCTTTTGAGGATTAAATCGTTTATTTTGAATTTCCGGGATCGTACCCTCTTGTCGTATGCCCGGGAGATGCGTAAGGGGCTGCCCCTGCAAATGTGCGAACTGAGGTTCGATAGGCAAACAGGGTGAGCGACAATAAATTCGGCCATCCCCGATGATTGGCGGACATTCTTCCCATGATCGTCTTTGTGTTTTATTTGCAGCCCCCACTGCCCCATTCATTTTGGGCCGGTAAATGACTGAATCAAAATGTTTGATCTTGAATTTGTCGTATATCTCCTCCTTGAGGGCATCGTTCAGATTTCTATAGTCGATGCGGCCCCGTACTTCTCCTCCAGGCTGTGGTAACGGGATTCTGTTGGAAAGCCATTCAGGGTAAATAGACACCGTGATGATTCCTGCTTTAAACCGCTTGATAATCTCGTCCCCTACTTTCAACCTCCATTCAGGCTTCAACGTTCTCAACTTTTGCTTAACTGGTCGGAAACCCTCCTTGATGGGCAGTCGATGTCCTACAATATTTGTGGACAATCCAATTACGTCGCCACGGGACCAAGCGAATATATCTCCATACAGGCTCAACAACTCGGCCCTTTTTTTTCTTTCTTTTTTTTTTTGTGGTCGAATATGCCCCTACTCCGGGTTCTTTGTGATCGTTATGGGTTCTGATGTTTGATGGCGATGGTTAGGTCTAAGTCGGTTTTGGGTTTATCTTCGACCCATCCTTTGATCTCGTCAGGCGCATTGTCGATATCTGTCTCGTCCTGCTCAATCCCCATCAGATCGAAACCTAGCTCTATACCAAAATCGTGATCCTCCTTCAAATTTGGCCTATCGCTTGTCAGGCTAGAATGCCTCAAATCGGGGTACCTGACATAAAACAACAATGCTTGTCATATATATAAAACATTTCAGCACATGATCCTCTTTTTTGATAACATGACAAAATGACATGAACGTGCAAGGATTTGAAATAAAACTCAGAATTTTAAAACCCATTGATCTTCTACTGGCCGGGATTCACTGCCATACTCCGGGATTTTTCCCTTCCTGGATATCACCTGCTGCACGGTCCAACTGGCCACGGTGAGGTCAAGCAATGGAGCTCATTAGGAGGGGCATGGATCGCATTGGTATGAGTATCGCAATCAGTTTTCATGGTTAGCCAGTAGTGACCCGTTCACATGATTTTCTTCGTCAAAATGTTCTGCTCTTATGGGCTCCGCACACATCGCCATGTACTTCGTTCATTAATCTGTGGGCTTCTTCGGCTTCCAGATATCTCAGCAGTCCCGTAGCTAGGTCCTATTCATGCAAATCGTCTCCGCTTAGGAAGAATTTCACTGCCCATCTTTGGATTCTCTTTCCTTGGTCAGTTCTGCCTTTTCGGGAGGGGAGTCGTCTCGAAGGAACTCCTTAATGTTTTGACCAAGCCCATTTAGAGGGGCGTCACTATGGGAGATCTCTCCGATCTGATCCTCATAGGCCGGACAAGTCTGTACCGCAGTTTCCCCCTTAAAGCTCATCTCGTACCGTGATGTGTGAATCAGGGAAGCCAGTGTATTTCATGGCTACCAGCTTCTGCCATTTGGATGGATGGAGTATGGATTTTACGGCCTCTTAGTTGGGTCTTAGGGGCAGTCTCGCAAAACCAACCAGGGCCGTAGTTTAGTACTGTGCCAGTTGCAAGTTGGCAGATGCATGTCACCACTGATGTATGATTATCATTTTTTCTTTTTCTTTTTCTTTTTCCCTTTTTTTTTGTGGTCGAATATGCCCTACTCCGGGTTCTTTGTGATCGCTATGCCACGCTTTCACGGTTCTCTTAATCTTATCCTGCAAAACAAGGTCAGTGTTTGATGACAGGATAGTATTTAGAAGTTTTAGAAAACCCTGGTACGTAGCACGGATTGCCTTCCTGCAAAACCATGTCAGTATTCTCTTTATATGTGCAGGTGATGTAATCATATGATATAGGACATATTTATTACGATGATGCCGGTATGACAGTTGTATGCCATTTACATGACATTTATTTATTCGACTGAATGATAAAAGGGCATGAAGAAGCTTCCCTTTCGTTAGGTTTATCAGAGGCTGACCTACCCTAGGGTTACTCTCGCGGGCTTTTCGGCATGAAGGTCCCCAAATCTTCGCAATCTACTCGTCTGAAACCTTTCGATTGGAGCGGATTTGGGTGGTGCGTTTCCTGAGCCATCTCCGGGGAGCAGCCCCTTCGAGTCCAGTAATAAGCAACCGACAGGTTTGCCTCAGGAGGAGGTACACTCTCAACATACATTCACATTCATCGCCCTCACCGAATGCATATGATTACTTTGAAGTAAAGCAATTCCATTCAATCATTCATTCGTTGGACAAAAATACACATTCACACAACAAGTAGAACAGGTCAAAATGTCGCACGCACATACACATTCATAAATTTTAAAGGAGAGGACAGCATCAAGATTTGAATGCGGCTTAAGCCCTCTAATGTCCCAAGCAGAGTCGCCAGCTGTCGACGCCAGTTTTTCCGTCTCCTTCGCGATATTCGTCCTTTTCCGATTTTAGCCTTTTTATTATGTGATTTTGGGGAAAAGGGTCGGCTTGAGTGTCGACGGGGTTTTGAAAGATCGTTTTTATGATGAGCCAATTAACCAGAGTCGCCAGTTGGTATATTTGAAATAGATGTACCAACTCATCCGAGTTTCGTTTTCGTAAATCGCTGGCTCATATGTGACTCCGAATTAATTGGTCTGCGAACCGAGATTCATAGAGTTAGGGGGCTTGCTTAAGCGAGGGGAAGGTGTTAGGCACCCCCCGACTTCCGTGAAACACGGTTACCGCAATCTTGATGCTTTCCTATCCTTTAATCCTCGAATGTATGTGTGTGCGTGTGCGTGTGTGTGTTTGTGCTTATGTGAATGTTGTGGTGAGTTTGTATGAAAGAATCATTTGGATTTTAGGGAAAGTCGTGCTTTAATTTGAGAACACTTCGGAATGTCTTTCGATTTATACGAGAAAGCTTGAGTCTTTATGAGAAAGATTTGATCTTAATTGTCAAAAGCCATGGGATTTTTCTTTAGGTGTCGTTTTGGCAAAACGAGAGTTTTAAACCTTCGTCAAAATAGGAATCGAGATCTATACGTTGCTTTCATAAAATGATGGGCAATTTCTAGGATCTCTTTAACCCTATGCACAACGGTTTAATAAAACGTCATTTATTTATAAAATCATTTTGTGATGTTTGAAAACGATTTTCTTTAGCTTTCTCGTTAAATAGAAATCGACATTCGTTAGCACTTCTCATTTTAAGCCTCGTGATGCTAACAACCTAATTTGATTGATTTTACGAAAATCTTATTCTTTTAGCTTTGAAATCAATTTCGTGTCATAAATCAAATCAAGCATAAACACGCGTCGGAGCTATTCATGGGCATGTAAGCCATCAAAATAACCCCAAACGCCTACAATCACAAGTTTCACTATTTCGGGGCCTTAAACACGATTCTCGCCTTGGCGTCGTTTTAAGGCCCGACGATTACATATTTACAATGAAAGGTACATCGAATTTATTACATATATCAAAAGATGTCCATCATCGAATTTGGACCACGGGGTCGCGCTCCTAGGCTCACATCCAAAATCGCTACACACTCACAAGATCCTAAAAATAACAATCTAAATAAACTATGCATAATACATCATTACAACGAGCTAAAATTCACCAAATGGATATCATCGGGCCATTAGGAGGAATTTCGTTCCATTTGGGAACCCTCACTAATAGCCCTCAATCCACGGATTCACAACAACATACAAGAACAACTACATTTAATATAATTTGGATGACAAAAAGCTTAACAAAAATGGTAAAACAAAATGCTAAAACAAAGGATTTTTCACCTTGCAAATAATCCCCACAATATGTATGAATTTGTGTATTGAATAGAGTAGAAAATATGAGATGTAATCTCACAAAATGGGTACAATTGCTCACTATTTCTCACCCTTTTCTCTCTTAATTTCTCTTATTTTCTTGTTGTTTTCTCCTTCTCCCCGAGCTGCTGTCGCCGCTGCCTTCTTTCTCTTGCACTCTCTCTTTGTTCCTGTATGCTGGATGAGCTGAAATAGGCTGCATTAGGGCAGCCGCAGATTGATCTGCGGCTGGCTGGCCACCCCCCATTGCACTCAGCCATCTCGCGCACTACCATTATTTTAATCTTTTGGCCGCAGATTGATCCGCGGCTGGGTGGGCTGATTTTCTCATTTTTCGAACCGCACCTCGTTTCTCATGTCGGATCATCGGTTTCTGCTGAAAGGCCTGCATCTTGCAGTCTGGGAACCGCTGGGAAAAGTGCCACATCATTCATGGGTGTTTGCATCGCCCGTCGTCGTGTCAGCCTTGATCGCAAGTCGTCGTGGTGGCTCTGAGTGTTCGCACTTATGTCCACCCTCCGTTTCGCAGGCCGGTTCATTTGACGGATTTTCCCTCCTGTCAGGGTTAGTATACAAAGTGCAAAATTCGGGTGTCTACACAGATGATTCAAAATTTAATATAGTTTGGGGGTTTGGCTAATGATGATCCGAATGAGCATTTGGTAAGTTTCCTGGAGATTTGCGATACATTCAAATAGCACAATGTTACGGATGATGCGGTGAGACTACGGTTGTTCCCCTTCATATTACGGGATAAAGCAAAAAGTTGGATGCATTCGCTTCCACCGGGATCAATCACTACTTGGGATGACTTGGCCCAGAAATTTCTAGCAAAATTCTTTTTGCCGCAAAGACTGCAAAAATGAGAAATGACATCACTACTTTTGAGCAGCAACATGGAGAATCTCTGTATGAAGCTTGAGAGAGGTTTAAGGAATTATTGAGAAGATGTCCACATCATGGATTACCCAAGTGGTTAAAGGTTCAGATGTTTTATAACGGGTTAAGTAGTAGCACTCGGACGAGCATAGACGTAGCTGTAGGAGGGGCACTTATGGCCAAGAATTTGGACGAGGCATTTGATCTATTAGAAACCATGGCTGCCAACAATTACCAATGGCCTACAGCAAAGGGAAATGCACCGAAAGTAGCTGGAAAATTTGAAGTAGATGTAGTAACAGCCTTATCAGCACAATTGGTGGTACTAACGAAAAAAATTGAAACATAGGGACCACAAGCAACTCCGCAAGTGGTGATGATTTGTGAATTATGTGCAAAAAATCATGTTATGTGCCATAAGTGCATAATCGATACAGTTTCTAGGGAGTTACCGCAACAGTCATATCATAATGCTTATAATCCGGGGTGGAGAAATCAGCCGGGTTTTTCTTGGAGTAATCACCAGGCTCAAAATCAAGTATCAAGGCCACAAAATCCACCAGGTTTTCAAAATCAATTCTCACAACAGATAGAGAGAAAGCCAAGTTTAGAGGAATCATTGGCAAAATTCATTACAGCGTTAGAGAAGAGAATGAATGATCAGGATTGAAAGTAGTATGCACACAAGCCAATCATATTTGATATGATGTAGCATATACTTTGTAATCTTATTCGTTTGTTAAAGGCATTTTACTTTATCTACATGGTGCTGTTATATTAAATGTGATAAACCCATAGTTTTGAGCAATGCTTTTAGAATCATGATGGTGATCATGCTAATGAGATCTAAATTCAAGATAGCTCATAAACTAAAATCGTTCCTAATCGTTGGATTACTAAAAAGGGGATTAGTGAATCCGGATAGATTAGTACATACGTTGCTTGCTCTTATGAAGAGAATGATTGATCTCATAATCATTTGTGTGGAGACACTAAAGCAAGTATGTAGGTGCTTATTAGAGAATAAGTTCACTGAACGTGGCTCGCTAAGGAATACCTAATGGAGTTTTACTCGCCTGTCAATAGGAATTCCTCTAGTGATAGTAGTACAAGTGATCCTTGGACTTGAGATCATCATAGTATCTTGTGTATGATGAGTTATACTTTGACATGTCCCTTAAGACCTTTATGGTATATCAAAGGGTATGATTGGGTATAATAAGTTGTACATGGAAATAGGTGAATGATCAACAAAGAATCTACCACTTCTAGTAAAAGGTGAGAATGTCCTATGTGATTCGATAAATGACGACTCAGAAGTCTTTGGCCAAAGCAGAATGAAATTAGAAAAGAGTTTCTAATTTGCATTAATCAGAGTTGTGCATTTTAGAATCGAAATACATATAATTAAATAAAATAAGACTTGACAGTAATTTCATGTCTAATATTTAATTGGGACATTGTATGGTAGAAGGATTGAATTGTACGGTAACTATGCACTGAAAGGTTGTTTTATGATTAATGTTGAAATCTATATTATCTGGAAAGTCGTTGATCGCTAAGGGGGCTTACCCTTATTGTAGAATAAATATTATTTATTTAAATAAATTAAATAGTTTAATTTATTTATTTAAATAAGATTAGAATTGTTCTAATTGATTTATTCACAACCGGTTTAATATGGAGAACCTAAAGGGTCACACCGCAAAAGGAAAATATTTATTTAAGAAGTAAATGACATAATTGTAATAATAAGTTAAGTGTATTTAATTTAGTCTATGGAGATAGAATAAATTAAATAGCTTAATATTTATTATTTAATATTTTAGAAATATTAAATATAAATTAATAAGAGGAGTCTTATTATTATTATTACTATTACTATTATTTAATTCCTAATAGGGATTGGGAATTAATTAATAGAAGTACTCTCACATGAATTCCTAATTGGATTAGGAGTTTAATTTAATTAAAGGAGTTTAATTAGAATAGAAACCCTAATCCTAAATAGTTTAGGGAAGGGTTTTCCTACATATATAAATAAGAGAAGTCTTATCATAGATTAGGGTTACACACTCTTGCATAAGAATTGTAGAAAGTACTTACAATTTCTATAGAGATAGGAACTAGGGTTTTGCCAACACCCATCTTCTTGAACAAGTATTATTCCTTGGTGGATCACCTCTAGAGACCAAACACTTGGGTGGCTAACGTTGATCAATGGAAGGAATTTAATCGGTGGAATTCAAGGAGAACGCGAAGGAATTGGAGGTGAACTTGTACCTGAGGAAGCTAGAATTCTACAAGGGTATAATTCTTATTATCCATCTCTTTCGTTTAATTAATAATTATGCATAAAGAAAGATCATGGTGATGGTTTGTATAAAATTTTAAAATCTGATTTTATCGCGCTTCCGCACTATTTATGTAATTTGATTGCATATTCGCGCTATGTACAAACCTAACAAGGATAAGCTGTTAACTCAAGTAGATTTGAATGTGAAAAACCAAGCAGTGTCGATTAGAAATTTAGAAAATCAGCTGGGACAGTTAGTTCATATTTTGAATAGTCGGCCACAAGGAGCACTACCGAGCGACACAAAGGTTAATCCGAGGACTGATGGAAAAGAACACTGTAAGGCCGTAACTTTAAGGAGTGGAAAAGAGCTTTCTGATATGGTCAGAGGAAATTCTAAGCCAAAAACAGTTGTGGTGAATGAAGAAGAGGTAACCCTGGAGAAAAGTGAGGTGGATTGAACACAAAAGGTGAAGGATACAGGTTTGGAGTGCCAAATGAACTCAAGCAAGACAGTGTAGTGCATCTCGTTCCATTTTGTAATGACCGGGAATTCTGAAATTGCCTTGTAATTCGAATTTTTGAATATTAATGAATATATTATATTTTATTAATATTATTTTTGTGTTGCATGTTTAAGGGCTGTGTGACAACCTAGATTATGTGAATGCATGAAATTTTACGTATTATAGTTTTGTTTAAGTGAATAATTGATTTCACGTAGCGTCACTAAATCACTATTCACGGGGCACATTTTTCGAAGCACTATTTATGCCAAATATTTTTGTGTCTTTTTTGACTTTAATAAATTTCATAAATACGTGTATATGTATGAATAATTTTTTCAAGTGTCGGAAATTTTATTTGAGTTGATACGTGATTTTACCCGTATCCGAAATGTATTATATGGGTGTTCCGAATAATTGGACAAATCCCACAATAACTATTTTTATGCGTCCCAATAATTTATGGGAGTACCCATTTTAATTTTTGGTAGAGTTATTTACCAGTTTTGGTACAAAAGTGGGAGTTTTCGGATATATTTTTGTATATTTGGGTATTTATTTTGGCTTGTTACTCCAAGGAGGAACCAACCAAAACCCAAGAACCAATCAAATTGCTAGGAAATGAGGAGAGAAAAGGGAGGTTGCCGGCAAGTTTGAATTTTTGGCCACCTTGAGCCACTCCCATTTTTCTCCCAAATTTACTCCACTCCTCCCAAATAATTCATTCCCTCCCATTCCATTCCTTGGCCAAGCTCAGCAGATAGAGAGAGAGAGAGAGCTGCAGAAAAGAAGGGAGGAAGAAGTTGCCGGAAGTCGCCGGAAAAAGAGAAGAAGGTCGCCGGAAAAAGGAAGGAGGAAGAAGAAGAAGGCACGGGTGGAAGAAGAAAAGAATCCAAGCAAGGAGAACCCTCAAAATCAAGCCTAACAAGCTTCTTAATCACCTAGGAAGGATTTACAGAGGTAAACAATGAATCAAATCCATTCCATTGGATTTTTTGTTGAGTTTTCAAGTTTTCTTAATTTTTGAGCTCTTGCACTTGTGGATTGATTTTCTAGCGATTCTGGATGTTTTTGCTTGTTCTAGATGTTTATATATGTTGTTAAGAGACTATGTAAGCCATTAATAACATCAAAGTGGAACAAAAACGCAAGAAATTTTTACCTTGGCTTAATGGAACAAGAACAATGGACTTTGGACATGAACTTGGACATTCGGACTTTTTAGAGGACTATAAAGCTATGATTTCGTGTTTGTTAATTTTGCTTGTTGTTATGGTATTGTAGTTCCATGGGTTATGAAGCTAATCCAGTTGGAATGGAGTAAAAAGGAGTTAAAACGAGTTCGTAGTAATGATTTTTGTAAATCTTGTCAAGAACTCGAAAAATAGAGTATGAACTTTACACTTTGGCTTAAGATTTGGCCATAAGTTAAGAGTCCATAGAGTCCGGAATGAACCAATTTGCTTGTGTATTGAAGGAGTTATGGAGGTTAGAGTGGCCGGAGGTCGGAGTCGCGAACTGGGAACAAACCCAGAATCTAGCTGCTGCAGAATAGCGCTGCAGCGCCACTCATAAGCCCTGCAGCTCACGCTGCAGCGAGGGGCAAGTTGGGAATGACCGGGACTCACGCCACAGCGTAAGACCCAAGCTCTAAGGCTCATGCCGCAGCGTGAAGCCCTGTCATGGAGAAGACACGAGACTCACGCCGCAGCATGAGGTCCAGTGTTAAGGCCTGGCGCTGCAACGCCAGTGCCGTGTCCAGCCTGGGTCGGGTCGGTCAGACCGGATCGGGTCGGGTCGAACCTAATGAATCCTTTTAGCAGGTCAAATACTTATATATTTCTTTGTACTAAATGATTAGACAGGTTAGGTAAGCATATTTTGTTAAGCCCTAAATGCTTAATTGTTTTCCAAATGTAAATTGAGTAACTTGGATGCAACTCACATTTGGTTTCCCTGACTGGGTAGTCGTAGGGCAATCAATGTGTTTTAATGATGCAATGTTTGTTTTGAACCTAGACTTTATGTGACTAATTATTATGTGAATATGTATTTACATGTGTAGGATATTAAGGATCGTGTTTTATAATACTGTAGCAGCGCATCAGGCAAGTTCTTTCTTAACCCTTGTCTAACCCTTGTGTTGGGCAAGTTTCTAAACCTTATGCACTATTCTTTTTATTTCATGCAAATAGATGTATATATGCAAGTTTCCTTACCCTAACTCAATTCAATATTGAGCAGGTTTTCTCAATCGCACAGCTTTCATTTAATGTGCGAGTTTATTTATTAATTGAGCAATCATTCTATATTATTGCAAGTTTCCTAACTCAACTCGAGTTATCATATTTCAATTATGGTTAGTGGTTTAATTATTGTTAATTACTCCACATCAAGGATATTTATTGATATTCGCACATTATGAATTTGAATTCGAAATCTGTTGTTGGACTGTGAAATATAAGTTCTTCATTCATGAACTGTTTAAGGTAATAGTCCACGCCATTTGTTTCGGCTAGACACGTACATGTTATTATTTTAAAAGCTATCCAAACCAATTGTTGGGGCGGATTCTTGGACTGGGAGAGCAACCCTTATGTAGGGGATTTTAATGTGTCAGTTATCCGATGCAGTCAGAGCTAAATGTTATGCATATACATAGGGTACGAGAGGCTGATCCCCTTGAGTACTACTGACGGGCCAGGCGTTTAAAAGGGTTAGTTAAATGACTGATCCTTTGGCCAAATAGTTCATGGTCTATTGGACCACTCAACAGTAAATAATCAATATTCATCATTTCTTTTGAACTTTTATTATATTGTCAGCTATTTCTTCAATGTTATTAAATTGTTGAACTATGCGATTATTGTTCTCATTCATTCATGATATATCCTCTTTATTCATTTTAAACTTGCTGAGCAAAGTAGTTGCTCACCCTTGCTATATCATGAACCTATTGCAGTTAAGCCGGGGAGTTCCAAAGCGGACAAAGGCAAAGGAAAGCTTAAGGAATAGTTATATGTACTATCCCGTTATGTAATCGCGGAATCGTTTTGTATTATTATTGTATTCTGCGATGTATTTATTTAAGGTTATAGACTTTGGGACCGTAGTAAACCTTTTGTAATGAAAAACATATGTTTATTTATTCCGCATTAGTTGATTTATGTTGTTTAGAGGTGTATGGATGTATTTTATCGTGAGCACCCGATTCGAGGTATTGGTACCTGAATTTGGGGGTGTCACAAGTTGGTATCAGAGCTTTAGGTTATAAACTTTAGGAATGCGAAACTTAAGTTATAACCTTAGTATTAAACTCGTATTGAGTACGTTAGGAGGTGAATCAAGGAGATTCATTTGGTGATCATGTCTGGAGGTGGATTGTGGAAATCCATCGAGCCAAGTTGTGCATGATAAAATATCACTTCATTTTATCAATGAATATATTTTATTATGGCACTAACATCTTGCTATCTATTTGTTTTTGTCTATGGTTGTAGGATGTCTGAGATGGGAGAGTCCAGTCCTGTGGGAGAGGTAGAGTTCACAGACATTCATGTGGACGCAGGGCATTTAGTGGAGGTGCAGCCGAGTGAGCCAAAGATGATGAACACTAGGGATGAGTCTGAGACCGAGTATGGTTCTGAGGAGGAGCCAGTTATCGGTGGAGTGCTGAGGCAGTTAAGAGATGAGGCCGAGGATGAGGATCCCGAGGAGGATCCAATGACGGAGGATGATGAGCCACCTGAGTATGCAGATGGCATGGGCACTACTGCTAGTGATATCATCGAAGAGCTGAAAAGTAGGAACGAGGAGCTCAAGAATCGAGTAACTCACTTAGAGGAGCAGAACCAGGATCACCAGGATCGAGAGGAGCAGCACAGGTCTTTAGCGTATCAGACTTTGGGAGAAAAGGCTGAGTTGACCCAGAAGCTGCAAGAAAAGGACTAGAGGATTGCCGAGCTAGAGGCAGAGGTTCACGGTCGCCATGGGGCTTCTGTTCAGCTTGGTGTGATGGTTTATGACCTCTTAGAGAGGAATGTGGTATTGGTAGGACAGATAGAGCGGGTAGAGGATCAGCTACAGACTACTCGTCTGGAGCGAGATGAGGCTATGGAGCAGTTGGCAGCCCTAACTGCAGAGATTGATTCCCTCCATTTAGGCTTGACCACTTCTATTGGTAGGCTGAGGGACAGGGTGAGGAGGTAACCCAGGGATGAGGGGAGCAGCAGGCGCGTGATTAGGCGCCGAGTGGTCGACGGGAGCTCAGGATTTCAATGCGCCGCAGCAGGCGGTGATGTGTTATTTTTACCATTTTGTTTGCAGTAGGTCTCAATTTTGTTGTATTAGGGGCTTACTTATGTTGTAAATCCCTATGCTTGTAGCATGCATGGGATAGTAGATGAACCCCAATTTTGTTTCCAGCCTGCGCAACATTTGGCTAGTTTCAAAGATTTTAAGCTAGTAGGACCTCCTTGTTAGGTTTGTACATAGCGCGAACATGCAAACAAATTACATATATATAGTGCGGAAACGCGATAAAACGGATTTTAAAATTTTTCATACAAACCATCACCATGATCATCCATGTGCTCAATTATCAATTAAACGAAAGAGATAAAGTATGAGAATCATACCCTTGTAGAACCATGCTTCCACAGGTACGAGTTCACCTCCAAATCCTTCGCGCTCTCCTTGAATTTCACCAATGAGATTCCTTCCTTTGATCAACGTTAGCCACCAAAGTGTTTGGCCTCTAGAGGTGATCCACCAAGGAATAATAGTTATTCAAGAATATGGGTGTTGGCAAAACCCAAGTTTCTATCTCTATAGAAATTGCAAGTACTCTCTCTCCAATTCTCATGGAAGAGTGTGTAAATTGTCTAACCCCAAATCATTATAAGACTCCTCTTATTTATAGATATAGGGAACCCTCCTAAACTATTTAGGATTAGGTTTTTTATTTTAATTAAACTCCTTTAATTAATTGAACTCCTAATCCAATTAGGAATTAATGAGAGAGTACTTCTATTAATTAATTCTCAATCCCTATTAGGAATTAAATAATAGTAATTGTAATAATAATAATAAGACTCTTCTTATTAATTTATATTTAATATTTCCAAAATATTAAATAATACATATTAAGCTATTTAATTTATTCCATCTCCATAGATTAAATTAAATACACTTAACTTATTATCACAATTATGTCATTTACTTCTTAAATAAATATTTTTCTTTTGCGGTGTGACCCTTTAGGTTCTCCATATTAAACCGATTGTGAATAAATCAATTAGAACAATTCTAATCTTATTTAAATAAATAAATTAAACTATTTAATTCATTTAAATAAATAATATTTATTCTACAATAAGGGTAAGCCCCCTTAGCGATCAACGACTTCCCAGATAATATAGATTTTAACATTAATCACAAAAGAACCTTTCAGTGAATAGTTACCGTACAATTCAATCCTTCTACCATACAATGTCCCAATTAAATATAAGACATGAAATTACTGTCAAGTCTTATTTTATTTAATTATATGTATTTCGATTCTAAAATGCACAACTCTGATAATGCAAATTAGAAACTCCTTTCTAATTTCATTCTGCTTTGGCCAAAGACTTCTGAGTCGTCATTTATCGAATCACATAGGACATTCTCTCCTTTTACTAGAAGTGGTAGATTCTTTATTGATCATTCACCTATCTCTATGTATAACTTATTATACCCAATCATACCCTTTGATATACCCTCAGGGTCTTAAGGGACATGTCAAAGTATAACTCATCATACACAATATACTATGATGATCTCAAGTCCAAGGATCAGTTGTACTACTATCACTAGAGGAATTCCTATTGACAGGCGAGTAAAACTCCATTAGGTATTCCTTAGCGAGCCACGTTCAGTGAACTTATTCTCTAATAAGCACCTACATACTTGTTTTAGTGTCTCTACACAAATGATTATGAGATCAATCATCCTCTTCATAAGAGCAAACGTGTGTACTAATCTATCCGGATTCACTAATCCCCTTTTTAGTAATCCATCGATTAGGAACGATTTTAGTTTGTGATCTATCTTGAATTTAGATCTCATTAGCATGATCACCATCATGATTCTAAAAGCATTGCTCAAAACTATGGGTTTATCACATTTTATATAACAACACCATATAGATAAAGTAAAATGCCTTTAACAAACGAATAAGATTACAAAGTATATGCTACATCATATCAAATATGATTGGCTTGTGTCCATACTACTTTTAATCTCCCACTTGCACTAAAGCCAATCGTCATGGTATCTAATACCCTTCTTCTCTAAGTGACGATCATCCTGCTGTTTGGATAAAGCTTCAGTAAATGGATATGCAATATTGTTCTTGAGAGTCCACTATCTCTATAGTGACTTCTTCTCTTTCAATGATTCCACTAATCAAATGAAAGTGCCACAACACATGTTTGAATCCAAGATGAGACTTAGGAACTATTCCTAGTTCTGTGATGAACTTTTCATCCAAACAATCAACTTGCAGCTTTATTTACAGATATATACTTTATCTTTGTCACTAAACCAACAACACTTTGCTGTTTGGAACCTTTCCAATTCACTACACCACCTTTCAAGGTAATGATTTACCTTAAAGTGGATTTGTTATCGTCTTGGTCAGTCTGAAAAACTTGAGTCTGTTTAGCCCTCTAGTTTTAATTCAGACCTACCATGAATCATGATCACATCTTCAGTACCGGTTAAGTACCTAAAGATGTTTATCACTGTCTTACAGTGATCTTCTCCAGAATATGACTGATCAACATCAGGCCTTGTATATTCATTGCATACATGATAGTAACTCATGTGATCTCTCTTTCAATTGGGGATAATTTTAGAGAGATTCTCTCCATGGCTCATCATCGTGAGACCTCTCTTGGAGTTTGCCATGCTAAACGCCTTTAACATTAAATGAATATACGTTCCTTGGGTCAAGCCGAACATCCTTTTAAATCTATCTATATAGACTTATATCCCTAATTTATAGGATGCTCCTCCCAAGTCATTCATGGAGGAATGTTTAGACAATTTTATCTTTACTGATTGTAGCATTGGTGTGTTATTCCTTATCAGTAGTATATCAACATATAATACCAAGAATGTCACAGTGCTCCCACTGACCCGTTTGTACACACTAGGTTCATTCTCGTTTTTGATAAAATCAAACTCTTTTGATTGTCTCATCAAAACGAATGTTCCATCTTTGAGAAGCTTGCTTCAATCCATAAATGGATCATTGTAGCTTACATACACGATTTGCTTCAACCTTTGAAACAAATTCCTCTAGTTGTATTATACATACATTCTCCTCAAGTCTTTATTGAGGAAGGACGTCTTCACATCCATTTTGCCAGATTTCGTAATAAGCTGCAATCACAAGCAAAATCCAAATGGACTTGAGCATTACCTGTGACACCCCCAAATCCAGGTACTTAATTCCCACTGATTTGGTGTTCACTATAACA
The DNA here is from genome assembly GCA_034770075.1 of Aralia elata. Taxonomy (NCBI): domain Eukaryota; kingdom Viridiplantae; phylum Streptophyta; class Magnoliopsida; order Apiales; family Araliaceae; genus Aralia; species Aralia elata. Next base: position 72,354,533 of record CM068384.1, read on the forward strand.
TACATTCACATCTATCTACCCATAATTAAGAGCAATTAAATAAACTTAGAGAAACATCTTCCCAAAATGGGTTACATCTCCAAACTCTTAAACAAACAAATCCCAGGTTATCTTAACCTTAATACATCAATGCGGAATAAAACATAATTTAAAACAAGTCTTGTTACAAATAATCATCAAGTAAATAGCAGGTCATTAGCTATTTATGCATCTTGCCCTTTCCTTTGCTCGTGGACGGCTCGTCCGACTTCTCAGCCTTAGCTGCAATGATTAGTGCAAGAGTGAGCAAACAATTGCTCACAAGTACGATAACAATAATATTTAAATGAAATGGATTTCAACTGAGGAATAATAATTTTCTGAATCTCAGTCAATAAATGATCAAAGTTTAAAAGCTCGTTAAAATGCTTGATTCCAAAAATATAAAATTCAAGATTTAGAAATTATATCTGAGGGTCACAAGACCTCAAACTATGTCCTAGGTTGACAAGTATTTCTACTGTAACCTTTAACAGTCATATAGACTATGGACCAACATCTCGTACTTAGGGGGATCAGCCCTTTGTACAATATATTGTGCACAAACATTTTAACGTTGTCGCGTAAGTAATCCCCTATATTAGGGTTGTTCATCTCAGTTTATCGTCTGAATCCGTACCAAAAGAAACTTGGCTTGGAACAAGAATAGAAAATATTCTAAGTCTTTGAAATCGTTCATCAACTAAGGACTAGCTGAATCAATAAGGGTTTGCTAGTCTAATTCAACAATAGAGTTTGTTCAATAGAAACTACACTCGAAGTTTGAATGACAAACAATGATTGGAATAAAACTTAAGTATATAATCTTGATAGTAACCTTGCTTGAATATCAATAAGCTAAGGTCGATAAGCTCGCTCAATATAAATAAACTTGCATTGAATAATTTAACAAGTTAAAGGAAAGAACAACTTGCTCAATATAAAAGTAATAAGTTGAGATAAGGAACTTGCCTCAAGTGTAGATTACAAATTTAAGTAATTCACGATCCTTAAACAACCTAAACATTTTATTGTAAAATGATAACATAATTAGTTACAAGACTAAAAGCATTTTAGGTTTGCTCTTTCATCATAACATCTCATTTAGCATACCATAGTCAACAAGTACTAGTTTAGCAACCATCTTGGTAATACATTAGTCACATTAATATAAGTTTAATTATGCATCATAACTTCCAAGAAAAGAAAACAAAATAATAATTAATTTTTTTTAATAGCAGTGATTCTCGTCGGGGCGAGAAAAAGCTTAAGAAAATCGTCGCCGGGGCGAAGTTATGCTTAACAAATTTGTCGCCGGGGCGACACTGTCGCCGGGGCGAAGAAATCAGTTCATTTCTCTCGCCGGGGCGAGAGACTTGACTGTCGTCTTCCCCAGCTCGCGAACCAGTGAAAACTTAGGCCAAATTTGGCCAAATATTCCGAATTTTATCATCCAGTACACAAACTAAATATACCCAGACATCAAATATGCTAGAAAACAAATAACCAACATGTTTCTAACTAATTTAACTATTATAAAACACATAATCAACCAATTTAAAACCAAAAATTCACTGTTAAATAATTTATTCATGCTTTAACCATTTTCGTGAAATCAAACTCTGTAAATTCATTTTTCAACGAATTAAAACCATTCTTCTTGCATTATTCATGTTTTTCATCATACAATCATAAACAATTATTAATTCACCGATTAATAACCAAGTTGAATAATCAATTTTCATACAAATATGCCATACATGAAATTAAGCTCTGTAAAACTAAGAACTCAATTCTAAAACATGTTTTCATGAATTAATTCTTCAAACTAGTTTATAATCATCACATAATCTCTAATACATGTTTACTAACAATTATAACCAAGTAATTCATGTATTTGGTATATAAATTTATATACAGTGAAATAAAAAATCATATTCAGAGAAGTAAAATATTAAGGATATAATGAAGAACAAAACTAAAAGAATTATACCTTCAAGCTATATGATTCTTAGTTAAGCACTTCTTTTCCTTTTCACTCACAATTCTCAAAGCTCTCAAACTCTCAATTTTTTCTCTCTATTTCTCTCTTCTTCTCTACATATTCTTCCTTCTCTGTTCTTTCTCTTCTTTCTTTTCTTTTTACAACTGATGTGACGCCCCCAAATTCGGGTCTCCAAATACCCGGATCCGGTCATCACGATCCAATATAAACATCCACCTATAACAACATATGGTATCTAAAATGCGGAATAAAATAAACATACGTTGTTCATTACAAGGTGTTACTAGTCCCAGAATACGATTAACCTTAAACATTTACACAATCCATACCCTAAACAGCTATCAGGGTTTAAATTACATTAACAGTAATTAACTAACACATGAATCTAAAGTCTGCTACGAGAAGTCTATCATTTCATCTTTTCTTTCCCTTTGTTCTTCCCTGACGTCTCGGGTTTAGCTGCAATGAAGTCATGATATAGCAAGAATGAGCAACGAATTTGCCCAGCAAGTTTAAAGTGCAACAATAAAGATATATCATGATGAAGGGATATTAAAGGGATTTCAACAATAGGATAATCAGAAGCAAGAACATTAAATGCTTTTAGAACAATTGATAGTCAAATAGACTTTGAACGATAACTTCCAGAGGAGTCAATAGCTGGTTGACCCTCTGGTTACTGGCTACAGAATAACGTACTTGAGGGGATCAGCCTCGCGTACCCTATGTATATGCATAACATTTAATTCTGCTGTTTGTACCTTATATACGGTACGTGGGGTACTCCCCTATAAATAAAGGGGTGTTCATACAGTCTAAGAATCCTTACCATTGATTGATACGGATAGCTTTTATAAATTCATACTTGCCTGACCGAACAAGGGTTCAGACTTAACCATGAGTAGTTCAAAATTTTTGAACTTAATTATACGAATTCAAATGCGCGAGTGCGAATGTCAATAAATATACAGATGTGGAATAATTTTAAAAGTAATTAGACCACTTAAAGCGTGCTCGGAAATAAGATTCAAGCTTAAAGAATATCTTGCAACAATATATACCTTTTTGCACGAATTAAAAATAGTGCATAAGGCTTAAAAATTTGCTCAATGTAAAAGTTGAGTAAAAAGAACTTGTAATAATGTAGGAAGTTTAGGGTTAGGAACTTTCCTGCTTGCTCAGCTACAAATAAATTCTAGCTTTAATTAATTGATCTCGAGTGACCTATCATTGGATAAAGTCGGCTTATCAATTATTATAACATGATTGTATCTTGGCACGCTTTACTAAACCATTTACTTAGCAAATAAATAATTCATCATTTAACATTAGTTAAACAGAATTTAAGTTAACGGACTCTAGCTATTATTTCAACAGATAATAATTAATCATCGTAACTATCATTTGTATACTCAATTTATTACCTTTAATTGTATCTAGGTATGGTTCAACAATACTTATTTATTCTTTATAAAATAATTTATTTTGGTTTAAAGATAACAGAAAACCCCTGACCATTTATTTAGTTTACTCTTAATTACTATTTACCTTAAGGTAATTTAGTAATTATTACTCTTGTTCCTTATGCAACATTAATTAAATACCTCTTGTATAAATCCTACCCACACTTAATATTATTAAGAAATCCTTGAGTGTTTATTTAAGGACGGAAATAAATAACTATCTTATTTATCACACTCATACTTAATCATTATTTCATTAATGATTAAGTAACTATTATCCTTATTATTTCGTCACTTCATTCATATTTAATTATTATTATCATTCGAATAACAATTAAATATTTATTATCTTTATTTATTATTTATTGGTAAATATTTTATTTCATTGAATATTTGTTATCTTTATTTATCACTTATTGACAAATAATTCAAATTATTAACTTAATTCATACTTGTTTATTAATTAATAGTAATTAAGCAATAATCAAATATTTATTAGCTTTATTTATTATTACTCAATAATAATAGAAATTAATTACTTTATTAACTTTAATAATAATTAATTAATTATTCTCTTTATTTATTGTTTATTAACTTTACTCCTATTTAGTACCTTTATTAATTATTTATTGTTAAATAATAAATAATTAATTTATTAACTATATTCATATTTAATTATTATTAATAATAATAATTAAATATTTATTTATTGAAAATAAATAATTACTTGTTAATTTTATTTATTAGTTATAAAGACCAGTTAATTTACAAGGGTGTTATCAACTAATAATTTAGCCGAATGTTACCACCACGTATCAGTCATCGTTTGAACAACTCAAATGAATTACACAACCATTACTTAATTGGTTTAATTTTTGTATCACCATAAAAGATTTTACAGGATACACCTGCTCAAGCTTATCACCATATGTGTACCAACACTATTATGCAAACAGACAGCACTATCATAGCAACAGAAAACCAAGACTTGATTTATCAAAAACTTCCAATTCCAGAACAGTTCCATATAGCCCAACATTATAACACAATACCTATATTATAACAGCACAGAAGGGAAATTAAGATCAATCAGTTCACAACTAAGTCACCAGAACCACTAAGGTTCATCAATATGCCGAGCTACAAACAGTGCAACCCAATTCAGAGCAACAAATAATAAAAAAAAATCCAGTACAATGTATAATGTAAACCAACACTTCCAACGAACCATTTTAATTTAATTCAGAGAAGTAAAACTCCTCAATACAGGGGAACAACCTAATTCAATACACACCCAGAAACAATTACCCCATACAGAGTTTATGCTACCCAGCCCAGGTATCTAAATCAACCCCCCAAAGCAATTCCCACAAAATTAGCACAATCCGATACCTAGATTTTGAAACCTAAAATTATACTGCAACTTCCAATTTCACATCAAAGCAATACAAGTATAATACACTGTGTAACCTAAATCAAACCAACTAATACAGTCGCTCTATACCTTGGTGCTGACCGATTTGCCGTTCTTCTCCTTCTACCAAAGTAATTTACGAACTCGGACATATACCTCCCAGCGGCTGATTTTCTCCGTTCTCTCCCCTCTGCGATTTTTCTCTCTTTAATTGAAAACTCTAGCAGCTAGGTTTAGGGTTGGGAGGGTTACAATTTATAGAGGACATTTTACCCAATTGTTTGGGCAATATCCTAATGAGTGGGTTAATGACCGACGGTAGGAAGGAGTAGGCGGTCAGTTGTCGATGTTAAGCCCTATCCGAGTCACTCACGATTCACCGGCAGGTCTTTGGGTCGCGTGCTCCGTCGGTCATATTGCCGGATTTCTGGGACCCTTGGTCCATGCGACGCTCGCTTGGTTGCTTCGATTAACTGCCTTGAACCTTGAACCGTCCGCTGGTTGCCTCACACTACCGCCGGCGATTGACAGCCCATTTCTTCCTCTCGTCTCTCGTTCGTCCGGTTTGATTGAGAGGCTGGTCATCTCACGTTTTCTCCTCTCTCTTCGACTGAACTGACTTGAGGGTTTGGGTATCTGATTTTTCTTCTGGTTCGCTTTTCCCCAAATAAATCCCACCGTTGTCCCAATTTTTCCTGCTCGGTTGTGACTCAGATCAATTAACCGGTTGGAAGGGTTTTTGGGCTCAACCCAATGGGGTTGAGCCGGCTAATGGAAAAATACAATGGGCTCGGCCCAATTTGGAAATAGAAAAGGGATTTGGGTCCAATTCAAAATAAGAAAAAACCAATGGCCAATCCAAATGAAGGTGACCCAAATATAAATTAACAATATTATATTCTAATATTTAACTTGAATAACTAATTCAATAAATTAATTATTTGAACATTTGTTTCAGCAAAAATTTCTCTTTCGAATTATTTAAATCCGATAATGGTAGAATGAAATTATTTATTAATTTTCTTCCCAATTTTCTTGCAATTTAATTCTTAGGGTTTAATCACCAATTTACTCAGGCTATTAGTGAACCCCTTTAATGCAAGGGAATTTATTGAACCGTATATTTATATAATTAAATAATAATACCTACATGGATCCAATTTAATTCGAAAAAATTATGCATAAAATGGATTTTATTTATTAGAATAAATTTGGTACAATGTTTAAAATTTCTCGGACATTACATCCTCTCCCCCTTATAAAAATTCCGTCCTCGGAATTTCAATCTAAGGTTACTCGAACAACTGAGGGTAATTTGCTCTCATCTTTTCTTCGAGTTCCCACGTGGCCTCTTCCACCGCGTGATTTCTCCAGAGAACTTTCACCGAGTGAATGATTTTATTCCTCAGCTTCTGCTCTTTTCTATCCAGTATTTGAACAGGAATCTCCTCGTACGATAAATCCCTTTCGACTTGAATTGGTTCATAGGAAATGACATGTTTGTAGTCTGGCTTATACGGACGCAACACTGATACATGAAACACGTTGTGAATGTGCTCAAGCTCAGGGGGTAAGGCTACCTCGTACGCCACTTCGCCGATCCGCCTCAAAATTTTGAACGGTCCTATGAACCTAGGGCTCAATTTACCTTTCTTCCCAAAACGGATCTTCCCTTTCCAGGGTGATACCTTCAGAAACACAAAGCTACCAACTTCAAAGTCTCGTTTCTGGCGATGTAAGTCGGCGTACTTCTTTTGGCGATCCTGGGCTGCTACTAACCGTTGTCTTATTACTTTAACGATTTCCACGGTTTGCTGTACCAATTCCGGTCCCAACAATCTCCGTTCACCACCTTCATCCCAACACAACGGCGTTCGACACTTTCTTCCATACAATGCTTCGTACGGTGGCATACCAATGCTAGCATGGTAACTATTATTGTAGGCGAACTCTACCAGTGGCAAATGATCGTCCCAGCTGCCACTTAAGTCCATCACCACTGCTCGGAGCATATCCTCTAGAGTCTGAATTGTTCGCTCACTCTGACCATCAGTCTGAGGGTGATACGCCGTACTCATCCTCAACTGTGTTCCCATTCTCTCCTGTAGACTTCTCCAAAAATTTGACGTGAAGCGCGGATCTCTGTCGGATACAATAGATACTGGCACTCCATGTCGTGACACTATTTCCTTCACGTAAAGTTTCGCCAGCTGTTCCAATTTGTACCTGATCTTGATCGGTAGGAAATGGGCAGACTTGGTCAACCGATCTACGATCACCCAGATGGCATCTAGACCCTTTTGTGTTGTTGGAAGTCCCACCACAAAATCCATTGTGATGTGCTCCCACTTCCACTCGGGAATCTCTAAGGGTTGCAACAATCCGCTCGGCCGTTGGTGTTCTGCCTTGATCCTTTGACAAGTTAAACACCGGCTGACGAATTCTGCAACTTCTCCTTTCAAGTGCGGCCACCAATAATGCTGACGAAGATCTTGATACATCTTGGTGCTACCTGGATGTACCGAAAATCTCGTATTATGGGTCTCCTACAATATCTCTTCCCTTAGGTCCGGTACGTAGGGTATCCAGATCCTTCCCTCGAATCTCAGCAACCCTGCGCTGTCAACCTTGTACTTCAATGTTTTTCCCTCTGATAGTTGCTTCTTAATGTCAATGCATTCCTCGTCAAATTCTTGAGCCTCCTTTATCTTATCCAGTAGAGTTGGACCTGCTGTTACGGTACACAGTTTTTCGTCCGTCTCCATCGGATACTTAACCTCCAGTTCCAGGCGTTCAAAGTCCCGTATCAATTCCTCCTGGACTGTCAGCTGCATCAATTTCACCTTGCCTTTTCTACTCAAGGCGTCAGCCACTACATTTGCTTTGCCCGGATGGTACAGAATTTCACACTCATAGTCTTTGATCAATTCCAACCATCGGCGCTGCCTCATGTTCAGCTCCTTTTGAGTGAAGATATATTTTAGACTTTTGTGATCTGTATATATCTCGCACTTCTCCCCGTATAGGTAGTGCCTCCAAATCTTCAAGCCAAACACCACCGCGGCTAACTCCAGGTCGTGAGTCGGATAACCCTTCTCATAATCCTTCAGCTGACGCGATGCGTACGCCACGACCTTGCCGTGTTGCATCAGTACACAGCCAAGACCCTTGTGTGATGCATCGCTATACACTACGAAACCCCCAGTGTTGTCCGGTAAGGTTAACACTGGTGCTTGGCTAAGTCTCTTTTTCAACTCCATGAAACTTTCCTCACATTTCTCCGACCAAACAAATTTAACTGTTTTCCTGGTGAGATTGGTCAATGACGATGCTATCTTGGAAAAATCCTGTATGAACCTTCGATAGTATCCCGCTAATCCCAAGAAACTCCGGATCTCTGTTGGCGTCTTCGGCTGTTCCCAATTGATAACTGCTTCCACTTTTGCTGGGTCCACCGAAACACCATTCTTGTCTATGACATGACCCAGAAACTGCACTCTCTGCAACCAAAACTCACACTTAGAAAACTTTGCATACAATTTCTCCCTCCTGAGAGCTTCTAATACAATCTTTAAATGTTCAGCATGCTCCTCCTCTGTTTCTGAATACACCAAGATGTCATCGATGAATACAACTACGAACTTGTCCAAGTACTGCTTGAACACTCTGTTCATCATATCCATGAATGCTGCTGGTGCATTCGTCAATCCAAAAGACATTACCAGAAACTCGAAGTGCCCGTAACGAGTTCTGAATGCAGTCTTCGGGATATCTTCTTGCCTCACCTTCAGCTGATGATAGCCTGTTCCTAAGTCGATTTTTGAAAAGTATTTCGCTCCCTTAAGTTGATCAAATAGATCGTCAATCCTAGGAAGCGGATACCTATTCTTAATCGTAACTTTGTTCAACTCTCGGTAGTCGATACAAAGTCGCATAGAACCATCTTTCTTCTTTACAAACAGAACTGGCGCTCCCCAGGGGGACACACTTGGTCTGATATAACCTTTATCTAACAGTTCCTGCAGTTGCACCATCAACTCTTTTATTTCTACCGGTGCCATTCGATACGGCGGCTTCGATATTGGTGCGGTTCCTGGTGCCAAATCGATAACGAACTCGGTTTCCCTATCCGGCGGCAGTCCCAGAAGTTCATCGGGAAAGACATCGGTGAAATCTCTCACGACTGGTATTTGACTCATCTCATCCCCGACCTGACGAGTATCGACCACATGGGCCAAATAACACTCGCATCCTTTTTTCAGTAATCTCCTTGTTTGCATCATAGTAAGACAACAAGATGGTTTTGGTGATTTGCTGCCATAGAATACCACCTTAGACTTATTAGAAGTCTTTAGGTGTACACATTTCTTCTTACAATCAATGACTGCTCCGTGAATTGATAGCCAATCCATTCCCAGGATTACGTCAAACTCTCCCAGTCGAATTGGTATCAAATCCACATTGAGCTTAAATCCTCGCACTTCAGCACAACAATTCCTATGAATGTATTCTACGGGGATAATTTCCTTGTTTGCTACTTCTACGTTCATAGGGTGTTCTAACTTTTCACAAGGTACATTTAATTGACTAGCAAATTCTTCGGAAACAAAAGAGCAAGTAGCACCCGAATCAAATAGCACATATGCATTTATATCATTGATTGGGATGATACCTGACACCACGTCTTTGGATTCCATGGCATCCTGCACAGTCATGTTGAACGTGCGGGCTGTTGGCCTGTTGGCTTGACTGGATGGTGGCCCGTAGTTCAACCGGTTGCTGTTTCCACTGTTGTTGTTGTTCCTGTTGCCACTCCCGGCGTCACCCTTCTTCTTCGGACAATCCCTCATTTGGTGGTCGGGTGCTCCACATGAAAAACATCCCCCCTTTGGCTTATTCTGACATTGGGGAGCCATGTGCCCCGGCTGTCCGCAACGGTAACACACACTCCTTCCCTTCATACATTCCCCGGTGTGGTTCTTGCCGCAATTATTGCACCTGCCTGGTTTCTTTGCCTCCCCTCCAAACTGGTTTCCTCCGGGTTTATTGCTCCCGAAAGATTGGCTCTCACTCTATTTGCGCTTATTGGGGTTACTGCCCCCGCTGCTCCCTGCCTTTGGGCCCTCATGTCCTTTCTTCTTCTCTTGGTTGTATTTGGCCAGGGCCTCACTGTCACCCTCTGCAATGATTGCCCTCTCCATCAATTCTGCAAATGTTCTGATTTTTAGTACCGCAACCGAACGGTATAACCATGGTTTCAACCCTTGCTCAAACCTACGAGCTTTTCTTTCCTCTGTGCTGACCTGGTGAGTTGCAAACCGTGCCAACTCATTGAACTAAGCTGCGTACTCCGCCACAAACATGTTCCCTTGTTTTAGTTCCAGGAACTTGATCTCCATCTCTTGCTTCATGCTCTCTGGAAAGTAATTTTCCAAGAACATTTCTTTAAAACGATCCCAAGCGACAGTGCCTTCTTCCACTCGGCCTCTGTTGGCCTTCCACCAGTAGTTTGCCTCGCCTTTTAACATGAAGGTAGCAAAACTTGTTTTCTGTTCCTCTGCCACCCGTGCTACCTCAAAGACCTTCTCTATCTCTTCTATCCAGGTCTGCGCTTCGATTGGGTTAAGAGTTCCCTTGAACTCAGGTGGTCCGACCAATTTGAAATCCTTGAAATTCGCCAGATGATGCACTGGCTCGGCCGCTGCTTGGGCCCCTCCTTGTGGCGGCCTTGATTGCATGGCTTCTGCCAGCATTTCGGCGAACATCCTCATTGGGTTGGATTGATTTCCAACTTCGCTCTCTGATTCCTCAACTCATTGGTTACGTGGCCTCCCTCTCGGCATGATCTGAATAAGGAATTTGATGACTTTTACCTATAGATTTACATTTTACACGTCATGTTATTAAAATAAGCAATCAAAGGTAAAATATCTATCAACACATTTGATTCAAATGAAACCATTGCATTTATATTCATATACCACTGTTTGTTACAAAACTAAACCAGTGGCATACTGCTATAAATGCGCCACTGTGTGCCCTACCCATCAATCATCTTTCCCCCTAGACAAAAGTGGGGAATCCTAACTTTTCATCCCTAAAATCCACAGAAGTTGGGGTTTAACTACCACCCCAAGCATAAACACAAATATAAAGCTTCACAAGTCAATCATAACTACGTCCCTAATATAACAAAAGTGGGACTGACTGTACTAAAAACAAATCAACTGCTCCAACAAGTCACTGCACATCGTGACGGATCCGTGCCTGCTGACCAGATGAGAATGCTCCATCCCCTACCCTGTGACGAACAGAGCGGCTAGACTCACCTGTCTCAACCCGGGGCCTCCTGTAGGCTGCGTCTAGGGCATGTCCTAGGGTCTCTATCCTCACTGTGCTGGCCTCCAGCCGATCTTCTAATTGATCAACCCTCCTGGCCTCCCTGGCCCAGGCCTCCCTGACGCGCATCCTCGCAGACACCTCCAGCCCTGCCTCGAACCTCATAGCCTCCTGTTTCGCCCTCAGGTGGGCGATCTGTAAATCCCTCTGCTCCAGCCTCTCTCTCAGCTCAGCGTTCCGGGCCACTAACTGATGTAGCAGTGGTCCGACCTGCTGTGCTGAGGACTCGTAGCCCTGTAGCTGTGACCTTGCCACTCCCAAGTCGTGCTCGAGCTGGTAGGCCAGGTCTCTGTACTGGTCCTCCATGAACTGATGGGTCTGATTTTGCTCTTCCAGGTGAGCTACCCGATCCTCCAGCTCCTCATTCCTACTAGTCAACCCCTCGATGATATCATCGGCAGTGGACCCCATGCCATCAACATCAGCAGGTGGCTCCTCCCCCTCGGTCTCGGGGTCCTCCTCAGCCTCTGGATCCTGACTGCCCGACCTCATGACTCTACCTACCACCGGCTCTGGTAGCTCCCTCTGGTAGTCCTCCTCCGACTCGGACTCCTCCTGTAACCATCCCGGGGCAATAGGGGCATATCCCACCAGCTGCTCCGAAACTACTGGTATGTCTGTAAATATCTCCTCCTCCTCACGGGCTCCACTGGTCTCCCCTACAGCAGCCATCCTACAAACACATAAAAACTATCATTAGTACAGCAATAAAATATATTCATTGAAGAAATGAAGTTATATTTCATTGGGTACTACTCGACTCGATGAATTCCCCAATTCATCAAAACCACATAAATAAATCTCCTCGATTTATCTCCTATCACTCAATACGAGTTTACTATGAAGGTTATAACCTTGGTTTCGCGATCCTAAAGTTTATAACCTACAGCTCTGATACCAACCTGTGACGCCCCCAAATTCGGGTCTCCAAATACCCGGATCCGGTCATCACGATCCAATATAAACATCCACCTATAACAACATATGGTATCTAAAATGCGGAATAAAATAAACATACGTTGTTCATTACAAGGTGTTACTAGTCCCAGAATACGATTAACCTTAAACATTTACACAATCCATACCCTAAATAGCTATCAGGGTTTAAATTACATTAACAGTAATTAACTAACACATGAATCTAAAGTCTGCTACGAGAAGTCTATCATTTCATCTTTTCTTTCCCTTTGTTCTTCCCTGACGTCTCGGGTTTAGCTGCAATGAAGTCATGATATAGCAAGAATGAGCAACGAATTTGCCCAACAAGTTTAAAGTGCAACAATAGAGATATATCATGATGAAGGGATATTAAAGGGATTTCAACAATAGGATAATCAGAAGTAAGAACATTAAATGCTTTTAGAACAATTGATAGTCAAATAGACTTTGTACGATAACTTCCAGAGGAGTCAATAGCTGGTTGACCCTCTGGTTACTGGCTACAGAATAACGTACTTGAGGGGATCAGCCTCGCGTACCCTATGTATATGCATAACATTTAATTCTGCTGTTTGTACCTTATATACGGTACGTGGGGTACTCCCCTATAAATAAAGGGGTGTTCATACAGTCTAAGAATCCTTACCATTGATTGATACAGATAGCTTTTATAAATTCATACTTGCCTGACCGAACAAGGGTTCAGACTTAACCATGAGTAGTTCAAAATTTCTGAACTTAATTATACGAATTCAAATGCGCGAGTGCGAATGTCAATAAATATACAGATGTGGAATAATTTTAAAAGTAATTAGACCACTTAAAGCGTGCTCGGAAATAAGATTCAAGCTTAAAGAAATATCTTGCAACAATATATACCTTTTTGCACGAATTAAAAATAGTGCATAAGGCTTAGAAATTTGCTCAATGTAAAAGTTGAGTAAAAAGAACTTGCAATAATGTAGGAAGTTTAGGGTTAGGAACTTGCCTGCTTGCTCAGCTACAAATAAATTCTAGCTTTAATTAATTGATCTCGAGTGACCTATCATTGGATAAAGTCGGCTTATCAATTATTATAACATGATTGTATCTTGGCACGCTTTACTAAACCATTTACTTAGCAAATAAATAATTCATCATTTAACATTAGTTAAACAGAATTTAAGTTAACGGACTCTAGCTATTATTTCAACAGATAATAATTAATCATGGTAACTATCATTTGTATACTCAATTTATTACCTTTAATTGTATCTAGGTATGGTTCAACAATACTTATTTATTCTTTATAAAATAATTTATTTTGGTTTAAAGATAACAGAAAACCCCTGACCATTTATTTAGTTTACTCTTAATTACTATTTACCTTAAGATAATTTAGTAATTATTACTCTTGTTCCTTATGCAACATTAATTAAATACCTCTTGTATAAATCCTACCCACACTTAATATTATTAAGAAATCCTTGAGTGTTTATTTAAGGACGGAAATAAATAACTATCTTATTTATCACACTCACACTTAATCATTATTTCATTAATGATTAAGTAACTATTATCCTTATTATTTCGTCACTTCATTCATATTTAATTATTATTATCATTCGAATAACAATTAAATATTTATTATCTTTATTTATTATTTATTGGTAAATATTTTATTTCATTGAATATTTGTTATCTTTATTTATCACTTATTGACAAATAATTCAAATTATTAACTTAATTCATACTTGTTTATTAATTAATAGTAATTAAGCAATAATCAAATATTTATTAGCTTTATTTATTATTACTCAATAATAATAGAAATTAATTACTTTATTAACTTTAATAATAATTAATTAATTATTCTCTTTATTTATTGTTTATTAACTTTACTCCTATTTAGTACCTTTATTAATTATTTATTGTTAAATAATAAATAATTAATTTATTAACTATATTCATATTTAATTATTATTAATAATAATAATTAAATATTTATTTATTGAAAATAAATAATTACTTGTTAATTTTATTTATTAGTTATAAAGACCAGTTAATTTACAAGGGTGTTATCAACTAATAATTTAGCCGAATGTTACCACCACGTATCAGTCATCGTTTGAACAACTCAAATGAATTACACAACCATTACTTAATTGGTTTAATTTTTGTATCACCATAAAAGATTTTACAGGATACACCTGCTCAAGCTTATCACCATATGTGTACCAACACTATTATGCCAACAGACAGCACTATCATAGCAACAGAAAACCAAGACTTGATTTATCAAAAACTTCCAATTCCAGAACAGTTCCATATAGCCCAACATTATAACACAATACCTATATTATAACAGCACAGAAGGGAAATTAAGATCAATCAGTTCACAACTAAGTCACCAGAACCACTAGGGTTCATCAATATGCCGAGCTACAAACAGTGCAACCCAATTCAGAGCAACAAATAATAAAAAAAAATCCAGTACAATGTATAATGTAAACCAACACTTCCAACGAACCATTTTAATTTAATTCAGAGAAGTAAAACTCCTCAATACAGGGGAACAACCTAATTCAATACACACCCAGAAACAATTACCCCATACAGAGTTTATGCTACCCAACCCAGGTATCTAAATCAACCCCCCAAAGCAATTCCCACAAAATTAGCACAATCCGATACCTAGATTTTGAAACCTAAAATTATACTGCAACTTCCAATTTCACATCAAAGCAATACAAGTATAATACACTGTGTAACCTAAATCAAACCAACTAATACAGTCGCTCTATACCTTGGTGCTGACCGATTTGCCGTTCTTCTCCTTCTACCGAAGTAATTTACGAACTCGGACATATACCTCCCAGCGGCTGATTTTCTCCGTTCTCTCCCCTCTGCGATTTTTCTCTCTTTAATTGAAAACTCTAGCAGCTAGGTTTAGGGTTAGGAGGGTTGCAATTTATAGAGGACATTTTACCCAATTGTTTGGGCAATATCCTAATGAGTGGGTTAATGACCGACGGTAGGAAGGAGTAGGCGGTCAGTTGTCGATGTCAAGCCCTATCCGAGCCACTCACGATTCGCCGGCAGGTCTTTGGGTCGCGTGCTCTGTCGGTCATATTGCCGGATTTCTGGGACCCTTGGTCCATGCGACGCTCGCTTGGTTGCTTCGATTAACCGCCTTGAACCTTGAACCGTCCGCTGGTTGCCTCACACTACCGCCGGCGATTGACAGCCCATTTCTTCCTCTCGTCTCTCGTTCGTCCGGTTTGATTGAGAGGCTGGTCATCTCACGTTTTCTCCTCTCTCTTCGACTGAACTGACTTGAGGGTTTGGGTATCTGATTTTTCTTCTGGTTCGCTTTTCCCCAAATAAATCCCACCGTTGTCCCAATTTTTCCTGCTCGGTTGTGACTCAGATCAATTAACCGGTTGGAAGGGTTTTTGGGCTCAACCCAATGGGGTTGAGCCGGCTAATGGAAAAATACAATGGGCTCGGCCCAATTTGGAAATAGAAAAGGGATTTGGGTCCAATTCAAAATAAGTAAAAACCAATGGCCAATCCAAATGAAGGTGACCCAAATATAAATTAACAATATTATATTCTAATATTTAACTTGAATAACTAATTCAATAAATTAATTATTTGAACATTTGTTTCAGCAAAAATTTCTCTTTCGAATTATTTAAATCCGATAATGGTAGAATGAAATTATTTATTAATTTTCTTCCCAATTTTTTTGCAATTTAATTCTTAGGGTTTAATCACCAATTTACTCAGGCTATTAGTGAACCCCTTTAATGCAAGGGAATTTATTGAACCGTATATTTATATAATTAAATAATAATACCTACATGGATCCAATTTAATTCGAAAAAATTATGCATAAAATGGATTTTATTTATTAGAATAAATTTGGTACAATGTTTAAAATTTCTCGGACATTACAACTGACGTAGTATAAAATATAAAATATAAAACTGATGAATAAAATAAAAACTGTTAATTAATATAATAACGTATAATCTAAATTTAATCCATCAGTTATAAAATTTCAAAAGCCATAAGGCTTGTTTGGCAAACTAATTTAAAAATAACCCATTATTCTAACTAAAGGTCTTAAGGCCTTGTTTGGTAAAACACAAATAAAATAACCCATTATTCCCAAACAAAGATCATAGGGCCTTGTTCGGTGAAACTAAATTAAACACTTTCTCATTTATTCTAATAAATCATTCTAACATATAGTTTTAAATGTCACACTTCTAATTTAATTGAACTTATTATTAAATAAATTCAATTAAATCTTACTAACTTAAATAATAATTTCATTTAACAAATAACAATAATACCAAATAAATTCTCTTATTCAAATAAATCGCTTATTCAAATAAACCTTTCATCATCTAATTTAATTATTAAACTAAATTAGAACAAACATAACAAATCACATTCAAATAACATTTAACATTATTAAACTTAACATATACCCACTTCACAAAAACTTAATAAATTATTTATTTAACTCAATAAATTAATAAAAATATTTATATAACTTAATAAATATTTTTATTCAATCATAAAAATTGCATTCGTTACATTACCCGGTAATAAGGTTTTATCACAGTCAAGTCTTTGACTTGAAAAACCTTTTAAACAAGTCTGGTCTTATAGGTCTCCACCTTGCCATTTGCCCCAGTCTTTCTCTTAAAGACCCATATACACCAGAGTCTATACTTGGTTCTCATACATGGAGTCCATTTTGGATTTCATGATCATCTGCCATTTCTCTGAGTGTCTTCTACTCATAGCCTCATCGTATATAACTGGATCATCATCCTCTATGATGCGTACCTCATCATCATCCTCTATGATGAATCCATACCTCCCAGGTATCTTCGGTACTCTTCCAGATTTACGATTCGGTTATGGTATAATAGGTCTATCTACAGGTTCCTCGGTTCGACTTAAAGTGCTTTGTGGTTCTTGAACTCCTTCAAGATCTATTACCCTCCCACTAGCTCATTCAATTATAAACACCTTTATCTAAGAAGGCAGCGTGTAGGATTATAGTAATAATACCCTAAACTTTCTTTAGGATATCTCATAAATCTGCACTTGTCAGATTTTGTCCCAAACTTATCTTTGAAACCTTTTCACATAAGCTGGACAACCCCTTATCTTAACATACTTAAGAGTAGGAATCCTTCCTATCCATAACCTTTATGGAGTCTTGGGCTCGGATTTTTGAGGTTACCTTATTTTTGTAGATATGCAGCCGTTTCTAGGGTATAACCCCAGATGGGTACTAGAATGTAGGTAAAATCATTATGGACTGCACCATATCCAACAAGGTACAATTTCTCCTTTTTAGATGCACCAATCAATTATTGCGTATTAGGAGGTGTCCATTATGAGAAAATACCATTTTGAGATGATCTAGAGACTTATTGCACAAGTATTCCTTCCTCGATCTGATCAAAGAATCTTAATACTTTGTCAATTTGTTTCACTTCTGAATTCTTTGAACATTTCAAATGATTCAGACTTGTATTTCATCAAATACACATATTCAACTCTTTAAATGATCATCTCCTTTTCTTTTACTAGTTTGTTTAATTTGCAAAATTATTTTTCATGTAAGTCAAGTTTACAAAGTCTATCAAGTAATCTTCCAGTTTCAAACAAAACATTATCATTATAAATAGAACAACAATTGTTCTTAAATATAATATCAGAACCTATCTTATCCAACAACGAAAGTTCTAATGTTTCTAATGAGAACTGAAACATAATAACAACTTATTAACTTAATAGACTTGCCCGTAGGCAATGCTAAACTATAAGTTCCTATGGTTAATGCAGCAACCTTTGCTCCATTCCCACACATAAGATTACTTACTCTTTGTTTAGCTTTCTACTTCTGCTTAATCTCTGCATTGGATTGCATACGTGAGAACTACAGCCGGTATCCAATACCCAAGTAGAACCTTGACTTACAGAAAGATTTATTTTTAATCATGAACAAACCTGTATTTGTAACCGAAGCTTCACTAGGCTTCTTTTGGTTAGCCTCTGTAAGATTCTCCTTACAGTTTCCTTTCTAGTATCCAGGCTTATTGCAGTGGAAGCAAACTCCTTTGCTATCTGCATCAGTCTTGTTCTTATTGTCCTTTGTTTTTGCCTTTCCATTTACCTTCTTTGAATTGTTCTTCTTTTAAGAAGATCCTTTGGCCCTCTTCCGTTTCCTAGAAGAATCATCTACCAGTAAGACTTGGTTTTTCTTGGTTGGAAAGTGACTCTTTACTTTTTCAACATGTTTAAGCAACTCAGGCAGGCTGATGTAACGAATGCAATTTTTATGATTGAATAAAAATATTTATTGAGTTATATAAATATTTTTATTAATTTATTGAGTTAAATAAATAATTTATTAAGTTTTGGTGAAGTGGGTATATGTTGAGTTTAATAATGTTAAATATTATTTGAATGTGATTTGTTATGTTTATTCTAATTTAATTTAATGATTAAATTAGATGATGAAAAGATTTATTTGAATAAATGATTTATTTGAATAAGAGAATTTATTTGGTATTATTGTTATTTGTTAAATGGAATTATTATTTGAGTTGGTAAGGTTTAATTGAATTTATAGGTTTAATTGAATTTATAGGTTTAATTGAATTTATTTAATAATAAGTTCAATTAAATTAGAAGTGTTACATTTTAAACTATATTGGTTTATTAAAATAAATGAGAAAGTGTTTAATTCAGTCTTACCAAACAAGGCCCTATGATCTTTGTTTGAGAATAATGGGTTATTTTATTTGTATTTTACCAAACAAGGCCTTAAGACCTTTACTTAAAATAATGGATTAATTTATTTAGTATTTGCCAAACAAGCCTTAGAGGCTTTTGAAATTTTTAACTGATAGATGTTATATCATACGTTATTATTATATTAAGTGTCAATTTTTATTTTGTTTTTATTTCATCAGTTTTTATTTTTAAGAGAACGTCAGTTAAGAAAGAAAGAAAGAAAAACAAAGAAGAAGAAACACAGAGCTTGAGAGAAAGAAAAGAACTCTGTGAATTTGAGACTTGAGAGTTGAGAGAAAAGAGAGAAATTGTGTGAGAAGATTGGTGATTGGAGTAAGAATTCAAGCAAGGAAGTTTAATCAAATTTTCTTACAACAATTGAAGGTATAATTCTTTTTTTTCCTCTTGGTTTATTCTACTATATATAATTTTAGTTACTGTATGTAAATTCAATTGCTAGAGTATATGAATTATTTGATTATAGTTGTTGTAATTGGTAGTAATCATGTGTTAGATGATTATATGTTGATCAATAATCAATTTAGAAGTGTTAATTCATGAAAACATGATTTAGAGTGAAGTCTTTGTTTTTACAGAGTCTTATTTCATGTATGGTATATATATTTGATAATTGATGTTCAATTAGATTATTAATTGTTAAATTGACTTTTGATTGTGCTAATACGATGAAAAATGAAAAGAATGTAATTTGAATGGATTAAAATGATTGAAAGATGAGTTTACAGTGGTTGATTTTATTAAAATAGCTAAAACATGAATATTTGGTTTTAACAGAGGATTTTTGGTTTTAAATTGGTTGATTATGTGTTTTATAATGGTTAAATTAGTTAGAAACATGTTGGGTATTTGTTTTTTTAGCATATTTGATGTCTGGGTATGTTTAATTTGTGTACTGGATGATAGAATTCGGAAAATTTGGCCAAATTTGGCCTAAGTTTTCACTGGTTCGCGAGCTGGGGAAGACGACAGTCGAGTCTCTCGCCCCGGCGAGAGAAATGAACTAATTTCTTCGCCCCGGCGGCAGCGTCGCCCCGGCGATAAATTTGTTAAGCATAACGTCGCCCCGGCGAGCCTCTCGGCCCGGCGACGATTTTGTTAAGCTTTTTCTCGCCCCGGCGAGAATCACTGCTGTTAAAAAAAAAATTAAAATTATTTTGTTTTCTTTTCTTGGAAGTTATGATGCATAATTAAACTTATATTAATAAATGACTAAAGAATTTCCAAGATGGTTGCTAACTAGTACTTGTTGACTATGGTATGCTAAATGAGATGTTATGATAAAAGAGCAAGCTTAGAATGCTTTTAATCTTGTGACTAATTATATTACCATTTTACAATTAAATGTTTAGGTTATTTAAGGATCGTGAATTACTTAAATTTGTAATCTACGTTTGAGGCAAGTTCCTTATCTCAATTTAATACTTTTACATTGAGCAAGTTGTTCTTTCCTTTTAACTTGTTAATTTATTCAATGCAAGTTTATTTATATTGAGCGAGCTTATGGACCTTAGCTTATTGATATTTAAGCAAGGTTACTATCATGATTATAAACTTAAGCTTTATTCCAATCATTGTTTGTTATTCAAACTTCGAGTATAGTTTCTATTGAACAAACTCTATCGATGAATTAGACTAGCAAACCCTTATTGATTCAGCTAGTCCTTAGTTGATGAGCGATTTCAAAGACTTAGAATATTTTCTATTCTTGTTCCAAGCCAAGTTTCTTTTGGTACGGATTAAGGCGATAAACTGAGATGAACAACCCTAATATAGGGGATTACTTACGCGACAGCGTTAAAATGTTTGTGCACAATACATTGTACAAAGGGCTGATCCCCCTGAGTACGAGATGTTGGTCCATAGTCTATATGACTGTTAAAGGTTACAGTAAAAATACTTGTTAATCTAGGACACAGTTCGAGGTCTTGTGACCCTCAGATGTGAATTTCTAAATCTTGAATTCTATTTTCTTTGGAATCAAGCATTCTAACGAGCTTTCAGACTTTGACCATCTATTGACTGAGATTCAGAAACTAGTTATTCCCCAGTTGAAATCCATTTCATTTAAAAATTATTGTTATTGTACTTGTGAGCAATTGTTTGCTCACTCTTACATTAATCATTGCAGCTAAGCCAGAAAAGCAGGACGAACCGTCCACGAGTAAAGGCAAGGGCAAGATGTTAAAGTAGCAAGAGATTTATCCACTTGATATTTATCTGTAATCAAAGACTTGTTTAAATTATGTTTTATTCCGCATTTGATGTACTAAGGTTAAGATAACCTGGGATTTGAATGTTTAATAGTTTGGTGATGAAACCCATTTTGGGAAGATGGTTTCATTAAGATTATTTAATTGTCATTTTATTGGGTAGTTAGTTTTGTATGTATGTTATAGTGAACACCAAATCAGTGGGAATTAAGTACCTGGATTTGGGGGTGTCACAGCTGACATATATCTTGTTCATGTGGAAATTCACAACAATTTGTGAGAAAGAGTCCGGAAGTGATTGCAAGATCAAATCTTGGATCAACTCTCTATCCATTAAAACCCAGTTGTCCCAATTGTTCAATCAGATTAATCATTTTGAGGACATTTGTCTATACTGTAGTGCCATCGATTATTCTAGATCGGAAGAGCTCCTTAGATATCTTATATCTAATAGTCCTACTTTCCTCACCCTTCAACTCCTTGAAGGTGCAGGAGTATAGTAGGAGCATCCATAGTTTCATGCTGACGTTGAAGCTCGTTACTCATGGATGCGAGCATGATGCATTGAGCCAACTGTGCATCATCTTGCCACTTTCTAAAAGTAGCAATCTCTTCCTCTGAGGCATTGTCTGCAACCATTGCAGGGATAGGCATATTAAGGACATAAGATAGCTTTTCAGCCTTGAGAACTATTCTCAAATTCTTTAACTAGTCCTTTGTTTTCGTCCGGTTAATTAGCATCTAATATGCTCCGCAGTGATAGTGAATTAGACATTGTAAAATTCTATAAATGAACAACATTTTAGCATACATTCATTTTAATTAATTACCAAAATAAATTAGGTCTTTATTTTAAATTGGTATATCCCACTATTTTCATCAAACTATATTACCCTCAATATACAGTTTGGCAAATCTAATTAAAGATTTGCTAGTGAGAATAAGGATCTCATTTCAAATGTATATAGCATTGTGTGTGCACAACAAACTATATATAAATAAATAGGTAGACAACTATTGTCAATTACATCACTGTGTAACTCCTTGTATTTTGCCTCTTAGATTATAATGGTCAAGTGTGTGCACATCCGAACTAAAATAATCTAAGTTAAGTCCAACCTAGCACTTCCATATATTCGAAAGAAAAACACTGTCCTTGTGTGTGCACAACAAAACAGCATCGTTCAGTCTATGTATAAGCATCAAATGTGATAAAACAACATCTTAAATATTTAATACTCGCCTTGTGTGTGCACAACAAACTCATATTAAATATTTAATACTCTATCGCTTTACCATGCTAGAAGGCGACGTTCGATATTCCTAATATCTTTGAACGCTTAGGACTTAATATAATTTCTTTGAGGGGTTTGTTATTATTTGTCTCATCTTGTTAAGCGCGCATGCACATATATATATAAAATACGCGTCATATTATTTAACATGCGAAGCATGTTGGATAATATATAATATACATATATTAAGCATGCACATATAGAATACTATATTCTACCCGGATTGATTATGGACTTTTATTCTAGTTTGGTTCACTAGAGCCACCAAGTGAACCAAAAGGTCAAACTTAGGGTGCAAGAACAAAATTTAAATATAACTATTACATTTAAACCCGGGCTCCATTACAAACGGCTCTTCAAGCGCTCCTTGCTCCTTTGTCTCCAATTCTTCAAGTAATTCTAACTAAACCTATTACATAAACTATTTACAATAAATAGAAACCTTGATCAGCAGTCAAGGGGAGGTACATAGGAGGAAGATAGAATTTACATCAAGAAAAACTAGAGAAGACGAGGTACGCAGACCCCATTTATAAAAACCCATTCATTCAAGCATCCACTAAAATAAATCCAATCACACATTGGTCAGTAGTCCATAATCAATCCCTATTTATTATCATACATATCTCCATATGTATCAATAAATAACATTGATCTCATGAATAATAAAACCATTCCATATATGTATTGATATCATTTAATGGGCAATTAAAAGTTTACTAGAAATCCAATTTTGAAACAAAAATAAACTCCTTTATTTTAATCAAAATTTAAATCATAATAAACTTATTTATTTTATTTTATCCAATTTTGAATAAAAATAAACCCTTTATTTTTAATCAAATTCCAAATCAAAATAAACTCTTTTATTTCAATTAACATGGAATCCAATTTCAAGTTCAAAACAAACTCTTTTATTTTAACTTAAAATTGTTAGAAAATAAAATATGTTGAATCTTATTCCTTATCAAAATAAACATCTTTATTTTTTTAAGAAAACATGGAATCCTATTCCATATGTGAATAAACTCCTTTATTCTAGGAAACATGGAATCCTATTCCATATATGAATAAACTCCTTTATTCTTAATTTATATCAATTAAATAAACCATTTATTTTAAATGAAGGAAAATTCTATTTTTCGGATTCTGCTGGTCGGCGCAGATGCGCCCCGAATGAACTAGGAAACGGCGCAGCTGCACCCCAGCGTAGTTGCGCTCTAGAGTGAACTGGAGCCGACGCAGCTGCGCCGCGTCGCTGATCCAGAAAAATTGATTCCGCCCAAAAATTTCGATCCAATCACATACCATATACATATGGATTCATCATAATCGATAATTAGCACAAGGTTAGGCTCTGATACCACTGTTAGGTTTGTACATAGCGCGAACATGCAATCAAATTACATATATATAGTGCGGAAGCGCGATAAAACGGATTTTAAAATTTTTCATACAAACCATCACCATGATCATCCATGTGCTCAATTATCAATTAAACGAAAGAGATAAAGTATGAGAATCATACCCTTGTAGAACCATGCTTCCACAGGTACGAGTTCACCTCCAAATCCTTCGCGCTCTCCTTGAATTTCACCAATGAGATTCCTTCCTTTGATCAACGTTAGCTACCCAAGTGTTTGGCCTCTAGAGGTGATCCACCAAGGAATAATAGTTATTCAAGAAGATGGGTGTTGGCAAAACCCTAGTTTCTATCTCTATAGAAATTGCAAGTACTCTCTCTCTCCAATTCTCATGGAAGAGTGTGTAAATTGTCTAACCCCAAATCATGATAAGACTCCTCTTATTTATAGATATAGGGAACCCTCCTAAACTATTTAGGATTAGGTTTTTTATTTTAATTAAACTCCTTTAATTAATTGAACTCCTAATCCAAATAGGAATTCATGAGAGAGTACTTCTATTAATTAATTCACAATCCCTATTAGGAATTAAATAATAGTAATTGTAATAATAATAATAAGACTCTTCTTATTAATTTATATTTAATATTTCCAAAATATTAAATAATAAATATTAAGCTATTTAATTTATTCTATCTCCATAGATTAAATTAAATACACTTAACTTATTATCACAATTATGCCAATTACTTCTTAAATAAATATTTTCCTTTTGCGGTGTGACCCTTTAGGTTCTCCATATTAAACCGGTTGTGAATAAATCAATTAGAACAATTCTAATCTTATTTAAATAAATAAATTAAACTATTTAATTCATTTAAATAAATAATATTTATTCTACAATAAGGGTAAGCCCCCTTAGCGATCAACGACTTTCCAGATAATATAGATTTCAACATTAATCACCAAAGAATCTTTCAGTGAATAGTTACCGTACAATTCAATCCTTCTACCATACAATGTCCCAATTAAATATAAGACATGGAATTACTGTCAAGTCTTATTTTATTTAATTATATGTATTTCGATTCTCAAATGCACAACTCTGATAATGCAAATTAGAAACTCATTTCTAATTTCATTCTGCTTTGGCCAAAGACTTCTGAGTCGTCATTTATCGAATCACATAGGATATTCTCTCCTTTTACTAGAAGTGGTAGATTCTTTGTTGATCATTCACCTATCTCTATGTATAACTTATTATACCCAATCATACCCTTTGATATACCCTCAGGGTCTTAAGAGACATGTCAAAGTATAACTCATCATACACAAGATACTATGATGATCTCAAGTCCAAGGATCACTTGTACTACTATCACTAGAGGAATTCCTATTGACAGGCGAGTAAAACTCCATTAGGTATTCCTTAGCGAGACACGTTCAGTGAACTTATTCTCTAATAAGCACCTACATACTTGTTTTAGTGTCTCTACACAAATGATTATGAGATCAATCATCCTCTTCATAAGAGCAAGCAATGTGTGTACTAATCTATCCGGATTCACTAATCCCCTTTTTAGTAATCCATCGATTAGGAACGATTTTAGTTTGTGAGCTATCTTGAATTTAGATCTCATTAGCATAATCATCATCATGATTCTAAAAGCATTGCTCAAAACTATGGGTTTATCACATTTTATATAACAACACCATGTAGATAAAGTAAAATGCCTTTAACAAACGAATAAGATTACAAAGTATATGCTACATCATATCAAATATGATTGGCTTGTGTGCATACTACTTTCACTCCTGAGTTCAAGGGAACACTAGACCCGATTGAAGCCCAAACCTAGATTGAAGAAATAGAAAAAGTGTTCGAGGTTGCAAGGGTGGCCGAAGAACAGAAGACAGGGTTCGCCACTTTTATGATGAAAGGTGAAGCGAACTATTGGTGGAAGGCCAACAAAAGTCGTCCTGGAGATGGTGTGATACCATGGGAACGTTTCAAGGAGCTATTCTTTGAGAACTATTTCCCGGCGAGTATGCAGCAAAATATGGAGGTGAAGTTTCTGGAGCTGAAGCAGGAGAACATGTCAGTCGCGGAGTACGCAGCAAAATTTAATGAGTTAGCCCGATTTGTACCCCACCAAGTAGACACTGAAGCCAGAAAGACAAAGAGATTTGAATTAGGCCTGAAATCGTGGGTGTATAGTAGGGTGGCAGTTTTAAGGATTGACGTGTTTTCTACGCTGTTACAAAGGGCCATCATCGCCGAAGGAGGCAACGAGGCTCTAGCAAAGTTCAATCAAGACAAAAAGAAGGGTCAAGAAGGAAGCAAGGGAGGAAGCAGTGGGGGAAGTAACCCGAATAAAAGAAAATAGAATGATAGCCAATCTTTCGGGGGCAACAAGTCTGGAGGAGAGATTAAGAAGGGTAATAAGTGAAATAATTGTGGAAAGAATCAATCTGGAGAGTGAATGAAAGGAAAAGGAGTTTGTTTCAACTTTGGGCAACAGGGGCACTTTGCTCCTTAATGCCCAAAAGTAAAGAAAGCGGGATACTTCTCATGTGGAACATCAGATCATCAAATCAAGGATTGCCCGAAAAGGAAGGGGGATGCAACAAGTGGCAACAAGGATAACAACAATAGGGAGCGAGTTGGGTCAGATACCTGTAGTAAGGAAATTTCCAGATGTTTACCCAGATGAGTTACCGGGTTTACCACCTGACAAAGAAGTCGAGTTCGTAATCGATTTAGTACTGGGGACAACACCGATATGGAAGGCACCCTACAGGATGGCACCAGTGGAGATGAAGGAACTGATGGTTCAACTGCAGGAGCTGCTAGATAAAGGGGTATATTCGTCCAAGTGTATCTCCATGGGGAGCACCAGTGCTGTTTGTAAAGAAGAAAGATGGATCGCTGAGGCTTTGTATTGACTATCGGGAGTTGAACAAAGTCACGATTAAGAACAAGTACCCGTTGCCCAGAATTGATTATTTGTTCGATCAATTGAAGGGAACGAAATTTTTTTCGAAGATTGACTTGAGGACGGGATATCACCAGCTGAAGGTGAGGTAGGAGGACATAACGAAGACAGCATTCAGAATTCGATATGGACACTTTGAGTTTTTGGTGATGTCATTTGGGCTGACGAACGCACCAACATCATTTATGGACATGATGAACAGAGTGTTTAAGCAATAATTAGATAAATTTATTGTCGTTTTCATAGATGACATTCTAGTCTACTCAAAAACGGAGGAGGAACATGTCGAGCATTTGAGGATAGCCCTAGAAACGCTGAGAAGGGAGAAGCTATATGCAAAGTTTTCTAATTGTGAATTTTGGCTACAAAGGGTACAGTTATCAGTGGATCATGCCAAGGTAGAAGCAGTAATAAACTAGGAGCAGCCAAGGACTGTGACGCCCCCAAATTTGGGTCTCAAACACCCGGATTTGGTCATCACGATCCAATACAATCATCCACCTCCAAACAACATACAATAACTAAATGCGGAATATAATAAATATATGTTGTTCATTTCAAAGGTGTTACTAGTCCCAAGATTCGATAACCTTAATACAAAAATACAAATATACCCTAATACAGCACTTTAGGGTTTAAATAACAATAAAAGTTTCTTAACTATGCCTGGATCAAACTACAGACATTAGAAGAGTAATACTTCATCTTTTCCTTGCCCTTGTCTTTTCCTGAAGTCTCGAGCTTAACTGCAATAAGGTTCATGATATAGCAAGGGTGAGCAACTAGTTTGCTCAGCAAGTTTAAATAACAGCAAGAAAAGATATATACCATGATGAACGAAATGTAAATAGAGGAATTGAACAATATGAATATCGGAAGCAAGAATAATAATTGCTTTTAGAAACGAATGCTAGTCAAGTAGACTTTGAACAATAAACGTCCAAGGGAGTCAATAGCTAGTTGGTTACTGGCTCAGAAGTAAGTACTCGAGGGGATCAACCTCTAGCACCCGATGTGTATGCATAATATTTAACTTCTGTTCTTTGTATCTTATATTCCGATACGTGGGGTACTCCCTTATATTGAAGGGGTATTCATAAAGTCCAAGATTCCGCACCTTAAAATGGCTTGGAAAACTTTTAAAAATCTGTACTGCAAATGTCTAGCCGAACAATGACTAAGACTAAACTATAGCAGTTCATCCATAATAGAACTTTAAATAAAATATAAGTCAATGTCTGCGCAAAAATAATTGCACGATGTGCGAGTGCCAATAACAACGATGTGGAATAATTGTTAAGTAATTAATCCACTTAGAGCATGCTTGAGGAATTAAAGGTTTAAGCTTAAATATTAACTTACAATAAATAATACAAGAATGGTTTCAGGGAACTTGCAATAATGTGCGAATATCAATAAATATCATAGATGTGGAATAATTGTCAATAATTAATCCACTAGCATACTTGAAATATAATAACTCGAGTTTAAGTTAGGAAACTTGCACAATTAAAGTTTTGGGATAGAGAACTTTCCTGGTGCGTCTGCTATAATATACTAACACACGCTCCTTAAAATCCTACACAATTAAGTATATATTCGTGCAACAATTAGTCACTTATAGACTAGATTTAAAACTGGCATAACATCATTAAAGTACTTTGATTGCCACTACGACTACTTAGTCGGGGGTCTCGCTCCCCGGTGAGCGAGCGGCTGCCTAGCTCACCGGTGAGTTGGCGGGGTCTAAGGGGGCAGCGGCCCCTGGAAACCAACCGTAAGATGTAACCAGGTTAATCAATTTTCGCCTTAAGACAACACTATTTAATCTTGGATGTCAAGTAATCAAGTAATAATCAACTAATTATCCTAATTTAATTAAACAATGTCTAATTAGTTAATCACACTTATTATTTATTATTAATCGGAATAATAAATAATTAATCTTACTGCATTTATTATTACTTAATATTAATTAAATAATAATTATTTGATTGTTAATATTAAAATTGAACGACCCGACGCGAACCGCCATGATCCGGACCGACCCGGCCAAGAGCACGGGGTTGGCGCTGCAGCGAGAGGCCATTAAGGCAAGGTCGACACTACGACGTGAGGTCCCATGCCGTTAGAGCTTAGCACATGGCTTGGCGCTACGGCGTGAGGTTTGAGTAGCAAGATTGGCGGTGCGGCGTGAAAGCCCTTAGGCGTGGCGCTGCGGCGTCATGTTGCCGCTACAGTGCGATGACCAATTTGCTATGATGCTGTAGCGTCACTCACCGCCGCTGCAGCGCGACGAACTAGAGTTCGTCTTCTCCATTTCGTTTTCATGGTTTTCTTCACTTTTAATCCTTTAAAATAATTATCAAGCATGCAAAGCTCCATATTATTCACATATTGTTACTAATTGCAAGTTTTATACACCCAATTGGAGGAATTAATTTCCAAGCATACAAGCAGAGTTTTCATCTATGTCTACTGTAATAGGAAAAGCTTACCTTCTAGTAGACTTAGACGCAGTTTTCCTCCTCCTTCCGCAGTAAACAATGTAATCTGAGGTCATTCGCGAGCTCACTACCTCCTTCTGATTTTCCTTCCTTCCTCACTCTCAATTTCTCTCTCTCTCTCTCTCAGTAAGTTCACAATCTCAGTGCACTGAAGAGGAAGAAGTCGAAGCTCTATTTATAACCAATTCATTAACCGTGCCAAGCTTTTGCCCAAATTTGTTAACCATCAGAAACAAGAAGTTGATGATGGCAAATGCCGCTGAAATCTTCAGCCATGATTTTGCTTCACAGAAAATCCGGCACAAAATCCATACGCGGCTCACTGTTCATCCCAACTTGTTTTAATTTAATTTCTTTCTCTTCCTAATTTGCCGACCACTGTTAGAAATAAAATGGGATATGTCCCATAATTCTTGTCCCATTATTCTGCTACTAGTTAATTAAATAAATTTAACTAATCCATTATTATTTATTTACCAACGGGACTATAAATATTATTAATGGTATTATCCTTATTAATTAATAGGTAATATTAATTAATTTACTATATTCAAAATAATTGAATATTTAATACCTAATTACTCATACATTTTTAGATATTAAATAACCTAGGGTAGTCCATCAATTTAATAATTCTATTGCTGAGACTCCCTTTAAATTAATTAAATATCTATTCCCACACTATATTTAATTAAATTGAATATTTAATTAATCGGCACTTATGAATTTTTTCAACATTAAAATCGCAGGGTTAGTTCACTAATTTAATTAAACCATTAGTGAATCCCCTTAATTAATCCTAGCAGTTACGCGAAATCGTATAATCACATAACCAATTAAATACACAAGATTTTAAATAATCATACGAAACTAACTCATTAAAAATTAAATCTATATTTAATTAATAATGGAGTTTAAAAATTCACGGTCATTACAAGGACACCGACAAAAGTTCGAAGTTTCTTGGGATTAGCGGGTTACTATCGGAGGGTTATTCAGAACTTTTCAAAGATAGCAACACTGTTAACAAATTTGACAAGGAAGACTGTGAAGTTTGTATGGACAGATAAGTGCGAAGATAGTTTCTTGGAGTTGAAGAAGAAACTTAGTGAAGCACCTGTGTTATCACTGCCAGATGATACAGGGGATTTGTGGTGTACAGTGATGCGTCACATAAAGGCCTTGGGTGCGTATTGATGCAGTATGGGAAGGTCATTGCGTACGCGTCACGACAGCTGAAGGATTATGAGAAGGGTATCCGACTCATGACCTAGAACTAGCGGCAGTGGTGTTTGCTCTAAAGATTTGGAGACACTATCTGTATGGAGAGAAGTGTGAGATATACACAGACCACAAAAGTTTAAAGTACATCTTCACTCAAAAGGAACTAAACATGAGGCAGAGGCGATGGTTGGAGTTGATCAAGGACTACGATTGTGAGATTCTATACCATCTCGGTAAAGCCAATGTAGTAGCCGATGCTCTGAGTAGGAAGGGCAGGGATAAGTTGATGATGCTGACAGCTCAAGAACAACTGATCAAGGATATAGAAAGACTGGAATTGGAAGTCAAGTATCCGACATATGCAGATGAGAAACTGTTCGCAGTGGAGGCGAGTCCAACTTTATTAGACAAGATAAAAGAGGCTCAAGAAAAGGATGATGAATGTATCGCCATAAGGAAGCGAATCTCAGAAGGAGAGGAATTGAAGTACAAGTCTGATAGCACGGGATTGTTAAGGTTTGAAGGAAGGATCTGGATACCGATGGTTTCGGAGTTGAGAGAAGAGATTCTGCAGGAAGCTCATTCTACAAAGTATTCGATACACCCTGGTAGTACCAAGATGTATCAGGATTTGCGCCAACATTTCTGGTGGCCGAACATGAAGAGGGAGGTCGCGGAATGTGTTGGACGATGTTTTGACATGTCAGAGGGTAAAAGCAGAACATCAGAAACCGGGCAGACTGCTACAACCGCTAGAGATTCCGGAGTGGAAGTGGGAGCATATCACGATGGATTTTTTGACGGGGCTTCCACCAACTCAGAAGGGTTACAACGTGATCTGGGTGATCGTGAATCGTTTGACTAAATCTGCACACTTTCTACCGATCAAGATAAGGTACAATTTGGAGCAGCTAGCGCAGTTATATGTGAAAGAGATTGTGTCACGACATGGAGTGCCGGTATCTATTGTATCTGACAGAGATCCGCGTTTCACGTCGAATTTCTGGAAGAGCTTGCAAGAAAGGATGGGAACCCAGTTGAGGTTGAGTACAGCGTATCATCCTCAAACGGATGGACAAAGCGAACGAATGATTCAGACGTTGGAGGACATGCTTAGAGCATGTATGATGGATTTTAAAGGCAGCTGGGACGATCACCTACCATTGGTGGAGTTTGCCTATAATAACAGTTATCATGCAAGTATTGGCATGCCGCCATATGAAGCATTATACGGAAGGAAGTGTCGAACACCTTTGTGTTGGGACGAAGTTGGTGAACGGAGACTGTTAGGACCTGAATTGGTACAACAAACTGTGGATGTCGTCAAGGTGATAAGAGCTCGACTTGTAGCGGCTCAGGATCGACAAAAGAAATATGCCGATTTGCATCGTCAGAAGCGAGACTTTGAAGTTGACAGCTTTGTGTTTTTGAAGGTATCTCCCTGGAAGGGGAAGATCATATTTCGAAAGAAGTGGAAATTGAGTCCCAGGTTCGTAGGGCCTTTTGAAGTTTTAAAGAGGGTAGGTGAAGTGGCGTACGAGGTAGCTCTACCTCCTGAACTTGAGCACATTCACAATGTGTTTCACGTTTCTGTGTTGCGGCCATATAAACCTGACTACAAGCATGTGATATCCTATGAACCAATTCAAGTTGAGAAAGACTTGTCATATGAAGAGATTCCTGTCCAAATATTAGATAGGAAAGGGCAGACGTTAAGAAACAAGGTCATCCATTCGGTTAAAGTACTTTGGAGGAACCACGCAGCTGAAGAAGCTACATGGGAGCTAGAAGAGAAAATGAGGAAGAATTATCCGCATCTTTTTGAGTAAACCCATGTTAAGTTTTTCGTACCTAGACTGTAATTCTAGGGACAGAATTCTTATAAGGGGGGAGGATGTAACGACCGGGAATTCTGAAATTGCCTTGTAATTCGAATTTTTGAATATTAATGAATATATTATATTTTATTAATATTATTTTTGTGTTGCATATTTAAGGGTTGTGTGACAACCTAGATTATGTGAATGCATGAAATTTTACGTATTATAGTTTTGTTTAAGTGAATAATTGATTTCGCGTAGCGTCGCTAAATCACTATTCACGGGGCCCGTTTTTCGAGGCACTATTTATGCCAGATATTTTTGTGTCTTTTTTGACTTTAATAAATTTCATAAATATGTGTATACGTACGAATAATTTTTTCAAGTGTCGAAAATTTTATTTGAGCTGATACGTGATTTTACCCGTATCTGAAATGTATTATATGGGTGTTCCGAATAATTGGACAAATCCCACAATAACTATTTTTATGCGTCCCAATAATTTATGGGAGTACCCATTTTAATTTTTGGTAGAGTTATTTACCAGTTTTGGTACAAAAGTGGGAGTTTTCGAATATATTTTTGTGTATTTGGGTATTTATTTTGGCTTGTTACTACAAGGAGGAACCAACCAAAATCCAAGAACCAATCAAATTGCTAGGAAATGAGGAGAGAGAAGGGAGGTTGCCGGCAAGTTTAAATTTTTGGCCACCTTGAGCCACTCCCATTTTTCTCCCAAATTTACTCCACTCCTCCCAAATAATTCATTCCCTCCCATTCTATTCCTTGGCTAAGCTCAGCAGATAGAGAGAGAGAGAGAGAGAGCTGCAGAAAAGAAGGGAGGAAGAAGTTGTCGGAAGTCGCCGGAAAAAGAGAAGTAGGTCGCCGGAAAAAGGAAGGAGGAAGAAGAAGAAGGCACGGGTGGAAGAAGAAGAGAATCCAAGTAAGGAGAACCCTCAAAATCAAGCCTAGCAAGCTTCTTAATCACCTATGAAGGATTTACAGAGGTAAACAATCAATCAAATCCATTCCATTCGATTTCTTGTTGAGTTTTCAAGTTTTTTTAGTTTTTGAGCTCTTGAGCTTGTGGATTGATTTTCTAGCGATTCTGGATGTTTTTGCTTGTTCTAGATGTTTATATATGTTGTTAAGAGACTATGTAAGCCATTAATAACATCAAAGTGGAACAAAAACCCAAGAAATCCTTACCTTGGCTTAATAGAGCAAGAACAATGGACTTTGCACATGAACTTGGACATTCGGACTTTTTAGAGGACTATAAAGCTATAATTTCGTGTTTGTTAATTTTGCTTGTTGTTATGGTATTGTAGTTCCATGGGTTACGAAGCTAACTCAGTTGGAATGGAGTAAAAAGGAGTTAAAACAAGTTCGTAGTAATGATTTTTGTAAAACTTGTCAAGAACTCGAAGAACAGAGTATGAACTTTACACTTTGCCTTAAGATTTGGCCATGTTAATGTTAATGGGTAGATCTACATTTTTGATATGTTATAGCCCCATCAGTCAGGAGTCCATAGAGTCCGGAATGAACCAATTTGCTTGTGTATTGAAGGAGTTATGGAGGTTGGAGTGGCCGGAGGTCGGAGTCGCGAACTTCGAACAAATCCAGAATTCGGCTACTGCAGAATGGCGCCGCAGCGCCACTCATAAGCCCTGCAGCTCACGCTGCAGTGAGGGGCAAGTTAGGAAAGACAGGGACTCATGCCGCAGCGTAAGATCCAAGCTCTAAGGCTCACGCCGCAGCGTAAAGCCCTGTCATGGAGAAGACACGGGACTCATGCCGCAGCGTGAGGTCCAGTGCTAAGGCCTGGCGCTGCAGCGCCAGTGCCGTGTCCATTCTGGGTCGGGTCGGTCAGACCGGATTGGGTCGGGTCAGACCTAATGAATCCTTTTAGCGGGTCCAACACTTATATATTTCTTTGTACTAAATGATTAGACAGGTTAGGTAAGCATATTTTGTTAAGCCCTAAATGCCTAATTATTTTCCAAATGTCAACCAAATTTGGTATTGTCTTAAGGCATAAATTGAGTAACCTGGATGCAACTCACATTTGGTTTCTAGGGGGCATTGCCCCCTTAGACCCCCGCCAGCTTACCGGCGAGCTAGGCAGCCGCTTGCTCACCGGGGAGCGAGACCCCTGACTGGGTAGTCGTAGGGCAATCAATATGTTTTAATGATGCAACGTCTATTTTGAACCTAGACTTTATGTGACTAATTGCTATGTGAATATGTATTTACATGTGTAGGATATTAAAGAGCGTGTGTTATAATACTGCAACAGGGCATCATGCAAGTTCTTTCTTAACCCTTGTCTAACCCTTGTGTTGGAAAAGTTTCTAAACCTTATGCACTATTCTTTTTATTTCGTGCAAATAGGTGTATGTATGCAAGTTTCCTTACCCTAACTCAATTTAATATTGAGCAGGTTTTCTCAATCGCATAGCTTTCATTTAATGTGCGAGTTTATTTATTAATTGAGCAATCATTCTATATTATTGCAAGTTTCCTAACTCAACTCGAGTTATCATATTTCAATTATGGTTAGTGGTTTAATTATTGTTAATTACTCCACATCGAGGATAATTATTGATATTCGCATATTGTGCATTTGAATTCGAAATCTGTTGTTGGACTGTGAAATATAAGTTCTTCATTCATGAACTGTTTAAGGTAATAGTCCACGCCGTTTGTTTCGGCTAGACACGTACAGGTTATTATTTTAAAAGCTATCCAAACCGATTGTTGGTGCGGATTCTTGGACTGAGAGAGCAACCCTTATGTAGGGGATTTTAATGTGTCGGTTATCCGATGCAGTCAAAGCTAAATGTTATGCATATACATAGGGTACGAGAGGCTGATCCCCTTGAGTACTACTGACGGGCCAGGCGTTTAAAAGGGTTAGTTGAATGACTGATCCTTTGGCCAAATAGTTCATGGTCTATTGGACCACTCAGCAGTAAATAATCAATATTCATCATTTCTTTTGAACTTTGATTATATTGTCAGCTATTTCTTCAATGTTCTTAAATTGTTAAACTATGCAATTATTATTCTCATTCATTCATGATATATCCTCTTTATTCATTTTAAACTTGCTGAGCAAAGTAGTTGCTCACCCTTGCTATATCATGAACTTATTGCAGTTAAGCCGGGGAGTTCCAAAGCGGACAAAGGCAAAGGAAAGCTTAAAAAATAGTTATATATACTATCCTGTTATGTAATCGTGGAATCGTTTTGTATTATTATTGTATTCTGCGATGTATTTGTTTAAGGTTATAGACTTTGGTACCGTAGTAAACCTTTTATAATTAACAACATATGTTTATTTATTTCGCATTAGTTGATTTATGTTGTTTATAGGTGTATGGATGTATTTTATCGTGAGCACCAGATTCGAGGTATTGGTACCTAAATTTTGGGGTGTCACACATTTCCTCAGAGATTTCAGAAATCAAAATTAGACAAGCAGTTTTCCAGATTTATTTCGCATTAGTTGATTTTTGATGTGTTCAAGAAATTGCATATCAACATACCGTTTGCGGAAGCTTTGGAACAGATGCCCAGTTATGCCAAATTTATGAAGGAGGTCTTGTTCTCACCCTTCGTTGCACCACAAAATAATTTTATATGCAACCTTAATTTTTATTTTACTTAAATATGTAAATTTATATTTATTACATATTTTTATTGCTTTATTTATGCTTGAAAGGAAGTTTCTCGGCATAAAATATCATGTCTAGTCAAATCTAGTCCTATAGGATTTTATTAGATTTATTATCGCTTATTATTTTGCTGGAACACGATTTGGAACGTCGAAGGTCAAAATCGCTCGCCGCGCCGACACGGCATGTTATAGACCTCATGGCGTAATATTTTAGAAAAATTTCATACCGCGAAAATGGATCACGGAAACCATTAAAAACATCGAGAAAAAAGTATGCCAAGCAGCTGCCCAGCAACGCGATGGCGCACGCTCAGCGCGCGCGCGCGCTGCTGCCCAGCTGCGTTGCCGCTGCTCTGTTGCCCGCTTATCAAACTAGCTACTGAGCGAATTTCTTACGCGTTGCTCGTTAATCAGATTGATTCTAATTTTGGATATATTTTTCGTATCATATGAGACTATTTTTAAAAAATATGAAACCCCCATTTCAGGTTCATTAGGCAATCCAAATAATTAGCCAAAAATGTATGTTCATAACGGTTTTTATCTTTTTCGCAGCTTTATCCTCTCTCGCTAAAACAGTCATAACGTTTTCGTTTTAAAACTTTTTTATAAGATTCTTGAGCCCACGTGAACCTAACTTCCGGGGCTACAACTCTTATTTGCTGACCGTTTCCAAATTCCGAACACATCAGTCCAGTAAATTCGCGCAAGGGAACTGCACCGAAATCGCTGGACAGTTTTGCACAACTACTTAGATTGGTCATAACTCTTTGCTCCGAAGTCGGAATTAGTCCGTTATAGAGTCTATAGAAATCTTATTTAGTGTACAATAATATATCAAAAGCCCATAATTTTTAGGGCAACCTAGCTAATCTCGAAATTTCTGTCTAAGGCCAGCAGCTTTATTTTTCCTACAAGGTTGTGTTTTAGCATATCCTTTACATCTTGTTCATCCCATAACATATTTAGATCATTCAAGAGGGCTTTTGTCCAAAACATATATATCTAAAACAACCAACAGGTAGATCACAAATATCAAACATGGATCTCAAAATAACTAACATGGATCTCATTTTACTAATTAAAAATTTCCCAAAACTTACTATCTTTGAAAAAAAAAATATTTCCCAACATTTACAACATAAACTCACATATATAACCAAGATACACCGTATAATCCAAGATCTAACTTTTTCATAAGGTTTTCACTAACTTGATCATAATATTTCATGGATCTAACATAAAAGTAACAAAACTACACAAATCTTGAAATTTTCTTCTTTACCTTGCTTTTAGTGCTATTCTTTTCTTCCTTCCAAAATAGGTTGTGATCTTATGGTGCATAAGGCTTGATCTCCTCTTCCCTCTTTCTCTTCATTCTTGTCGTGGCTCTCTTCTCTCTCTCTCTCTCTCTTCTCTTTCTTGTAGTTCTCTTGGAAATAAGAAAGTGAATGGAAGTATCTAAAATGATTTCATTTGGTATACTTATTTTTAACATAGATATAGATTGTATATCTATTTATCTTCTCCTAATACTTCCTCTCTCTTACTCCTCATCCTTATCTCCTATCTTCTCTCTCTTATCTCTTTGATTTAGCAAATCTAATTAATTGATTTAGTCACATGTTATATTACTCCCTCCTTACTTATCCGGATACTCCCTCCTTCTTCTTGCCCAAATTGCTTTATTAGCTTAACAAATGACCTCAATGCCCCTTTCAAGTTGGATCAAGTTTTGGACTCCCATTTAATTTCCTTAGGCTTCCAAATTAAATTGTTTGGGCTTGAATTTTAATTAGTTTGGCTTACTAATTAACTTGGGCTTCCTTAATTAATTAATTGGTTGGGCTTATAAATTAACACTACCACATATCTTAATTTTATCTTTCCCTAATTTTTTAATTAGGATATACATCTCACTCCTTTAGAATTTAATTCCTTACTCATGTACATTTAATTTCTATAACCCAATTACACTTTCTTTAATTAGGTTATAAAATTAATTAATTGAGATATATAAAATAAATCTCTTAGGGTTAGTATTTATTTTAAATATTATTATTCTCACATACCATAACTCTTTAGGTTATTTAATTTTTTAATACCTAATTTATAACATTAGGCTACCAAACTTTCTTTAATTCTCTTTATATGCTAAATAAATAAATACACATTCAAATAATATATATTTATTTAATCATTTACATAATTCACCAAAGTCATAATCTATTTATCATCATCATTCCTCTTGCTACAACATATATAGCATATCACTAAGTGTGTGTGTGTGTGTGTGTCTGTGTGTATATATATATATATATATGTACCAATACACATTTTCTTTAACCTTATAGCATCTCTTCATTTGAAAATTTATTTTCTTAATAAATTTTCCACTTGTATCATTATAAAATTTCTTACACCATTTTGTTCACATCAAATTTTATAGGTATTGTAATACCTTATCCATAATATTCCTTCAAGTACATATAAATCCATTTCTAGGGTTTTGAAATTTTATAACCCATATTTTCTCTATTCTATTTCAAAGAGTAAACCATATAGGTTTTTCTTAAAATTTTTAAATAAATCCTCAAATTCTCATATAGGTTTTATTCTTTAACCTTTAATTAATCATTTAAGATTTTATCAATAAATCTTATAAATTTTCGGGTTGTCACATTTTGCGTGAGTTCAAAACAATAATTGGGTGGATAATAGCATATATTAAAGGAATCAGTCCATCATGCATAAAATTCTGCTTGAGGAAGGAGCAAAACCGGTTATTGAGTAACAAAGAAGGTTGAATCCGAGTATGAAAGAAGTAGTAAAGAAGGAAATCATCAAGTGGTTAGACGCCGGTATTATTTATCCTATTTCAGATAGTTCTTGGGTAAGTCCTTTACAATATGTGCCGAAGAAAGGGGGAATGATAATGGTTGAAAATAAAAATAACGAAGTCATTCCTACAAGAACAGTTACAGGTTGGAGAATGTCTATGGATTACCGCAAGTTGAACAAAGCTACTCGCAAG
Organism: Aralia elata; assembly: GCA_034770075.1. Taxonomy (NCBI): domain Eukaryota; kingdom Viridiplantae; phylum Streptophyta; class Magnoliopsida; order Apiales; family Araliaceae; genus Aralia; species Aralia elata. The sequence goes on from CM068384.1 coordinate 72,393,737, forward strand.
GATCACTTTCCCTTTATGGTGCAAGAAGGGATTATATTGGATCACAAAGTGTCTACAACTGGCTTAGAAGTAGATAAAGCAAAGATTGAAGCTATTGAAAAGTTACCGCCTCCAACATCTGTAAAGGGAATAAGATTTTTTCTCGGACATGCGGGATTCTACCGACGATTCATCAAGGACTTTTCTAAAATTTCAAAACGTTTATGTTCACTCCTTGAGAAAGATGTTCCATTCAAGATGGATCAGTCGTGCATTGAGGCCTTTGAAGTGCTGAAAAAGAATTTGGTCACAACACCGATCATAGTTGCTCCCGATTGGACTTTGCCATTTGAATTAATGTGTGATGCGAGTGACTATACAGTGGGAACGATGTTGGGGCAGTATAGGGATAAGATTTTTCATACTATTTACTACTCAAGTAAGACGCTTACTGATGCTCAGTTGAATTACACCACCACAGAAAATGAGTTGCTTGCAGTAGTGTTTGCCTTTGATAAATTTCGAGCATATCTGATTATAACCAAGGTAATTGTCTACACTGATCATTCCGCCATTAAATACTTGATTGCAAAGAAGGATGTCAAACCAAGGTTAATTTGGTGGGTCCTTCTTCTACAAGAATTTGATCTGGAAATTCGAGATAGAAAGGGTACGAAAAATCAAGTGGCTGATTATCTTTCGAGGTTAGAGAATTCAAAAATTCAAAAAAAAAGATGATGTGGTGATCAATGAGTTATTTCTAGAAGAGCAACTATTCCGAATTAAACACCGAAGTGCCTTGGTATGCTGATTACGTGAATTACCTAGTCAGTAATGTACTCTCGCCTGATTTAAATTCTTAGTAACGAAAAAAATTCCTCCATGATGTCAAGCAATACCTTTGGGATGAACCATTTCTTTTCAAAACTTGTGCGGATCAAATGATACAACGTTATGTGCCACGTGAAGAGATGGGAAACATACTGACTCGGTGCCATTCTTCATAGTATGGGGGACACTATGGGGGAGAGAGAACAACGACGAAAGTGCTACAATCAGGGTTTTTCTGGCCTTCGTTGTTCAAAGATGCCCACCTTTTTGTTCTAAAGTGCGATAGATGTCATAGGGTTGGCAACATTTCGAAATGGCATGAAATGTCTTTCAACACTATCCTTGAAGTTGAACTCTTCGACGTATGGGGTACTGACTTTATGGGGCCATTTTCGTCGTCATTCAACAATCAGTACATACTTTTGGCAGTGGATTATATATCAAAATGGGTTAAAGCAGCTGCTTTACCCACAAATGATGCCAAAGTGGTTCTGAGGTTGCAAAAAAATATTTTTACTCGATTCGACACACCAAGGGCCATAATCAATGATAAGGGCACCAATTTTTACAACAAGCACTTCACTAAATATCTCGCTAAGTATGGAGTCAAACACAAGATTTGTAATGCCCAGGAATTTTTTTTAAAATCTTGTACAATTTATTGTAACATATGAAATTCGTTTTATTTAATTTAACGAATTTAGTTGGATCCATGTGGGCATTAGTAATTAATTATATAAATACGTGGTCCAATAATTTTCTGTGCATTAAAGAGATTCACTGATAGTTAAATAAATTAGTGGGTTAACCCTAAGAATTAATTTGCAAGAAAATTTGGGAATGTTAATAAATAATTTTACCATTATCGGACTAAACAATTCGAATGAAGAATTTTGGTTAAAATAAATATTTTAAGTAATTAATAAATTGGTTTAGTTATTTAATTAAGAATATTAGAAATGCCATGTGATTAATTTTAAATTGGGTCACTAATCTTTTATTTAGATTGGCCCATTACTTTTCTTCTAAGTTGAACCCAAATTCCTTTTATTTCCTACTAGGCTGAGTTCATATTTTTAATTCCCTGTTGGGCCAAACCAATTCGAGCTGAGCCCAAGGTCTTCTTATCCTCCAATTGGGCCACCGTTTTAATTAAATCAGCCGGCCCAACTATTGGGTTAAGCCCAAGTGAATTGCCAGCCGGGTTGGATCCGTTTTGGGCAAACGGTAAAAACCAATTTGGGAAGCAGATGCTGGGTTCAAGTCAGCTAGAAGAGAGAAATTGATTTAGGAGAGGAATAACCGAGGAAGGGAAGGGGGGAAATCAAACCCTCAATCAGTCAATCGAGAGGAAGACGGAGTAGGCTTCACATAGCCAAACCTAGCTGGACCTAAACCACCCATCAATCGAGCGTGCGAGAGACGGGAGGAAGAAAGAGGAAACTGTCAATCGCCGGCGACAGCTTGCGCTGACCGGCGGATTGATTAAGGGTTCGAGGGGGCGTTCGAGCAGGCATCGCCTAGACCAAAGGTCCCAGGTTTTCAGCGATTGGACCTGTGGGGGGTACGACGCTCGAGGGGTTTGAAGCCGGCAGGTTCACAGGTTGGCGATGGGATCGGTCGGCGACCACTCTTCTCCTACCGTCGGTCATTGACCAGTCATTTGGGTATTGTCCAAATAATTTGGGTATAAATTTTCCTATAAATTGAGTCCAAACCCTAGCCCAGCTACCGAGCTTTTGTGAGTCCAAATTCGAGAGTGAACTGCCGATAGAAAAGAAAGCAGGGGAAGGAAACAAGCCGTGAATGTCCGCCGGCTTCACTGCTTACTTCGGTAGAAGAAGAAGGACGGCCCATCGATCGACACCAAGGTATCGAATGGTTCAAGCGACTGTGATAAGTGTTAATCTTGTTTGAATTTTTGTAATAAACTATACCATATTGTATTGCTGGGTTTGAAAACTTGGATGTTTTATAATATTGTTGGGTTTGTAAATCTGGGATTTGTATGTTGTTAATTCCTTGATTAGGAAATCTGGTAATACGATATTGGGTAGTATATTTCTATTGCTGGTGGATATACACAGTGTTAGGGTGTTGTATTAAAACTGCTTGGGTTGGAACTCTGTTATAGTATTGCGTTAATTCTTGTTGAGAATCTGATGAACCTTAAGGTTCTGGCAGGTTGATTGTATACTTGGATTAGGTTGGTGTTGTATCATAGAATGCATACCAAGTGTTTGCTGTAATGCCAAACCAGATTTTGCTTCACTTAGTATTAGTATCCTGACAATGACATTGCTGGTATAAAAATAAACTGAACTATGGTTTTCTGGTTAGAGGTTAATAAGGGCTGGATAGTGATTTACTAATTCAGTGCTATTCAGCCAAAATAATCCACAAATGGGTCTATTCATTAAGGTGAATTAATGATTATTTGTAAAGGTAATAAATATATAATTATTATTTAATCCTAAATGATAATTAAGTATAAGTAAATATTAATAACTATTAATAAATAGAAATAATAAATATTCGATTATTATTAACACTAAATAATAATTAAATAAGAGTAAATTAAGATAATAAATATTTAGTTATTATTAAATAATAATTTATAAATCAATTATTTATTGTTTATTCTTAAATAAAGCTAAGTAAATTATTTATCCTTAAATAATAGAGGAAGCCAATAAATATTTTGTTATTGCTTAACTACTAAACAAGTATGAATTGAGTTAATAATTTAATTATTGGCCAGTAAGTATTTAATTATTATTTAATTAATATTAAATAATAATTAAGTATGAACAAAATTAATTAAATAATTATTTATTATTTATCAATGAATAATAAATAAGGATAATAAATATTATTTAATTGATATTTAATAATAATTAAGCATGGATAAAGGTAATAAAATGACTACTTATTATCAATGAATAATAAATACCGATAATAAATATTTAATTATTATTTGATTAATATTAAATAATAATTAAATATGACTAAAGTTATCAAAATAATTATTTATTACTTATTAATAAATAATAAATAAAGGTACTAAGTATTTAATTATTATTTAATAATGATAATGATTAAGTATAAATGAAGTTACGAAATAATAAGGATGGTAAGTACTTAATCATCAATGAAATGATGATTAAGTATGAGGGAGATTAATAAGTTAATTATTTTTGGGCCTTAATAAATAAAGATAATAAACACTTAGCGATTATTAATATTTAATAATAATTAAGTGTGTGTAAATTTATACCTTAATTAATGTTGAATAAAGAACAAGTATAATAATTACTAAATTACCCCTAAGGTAATGGTAATTAAGAGTAAATCAACTAAATAATTGATCAATGGTTTTCCGTTATCTTTAAACCAAAATAAATTTATTTTATAAGGATTGTTAAACCATACCTAGATACAATTAAAGGTAATAAATTGAGTATTCAAATGATAGTGACCATGATTAATTATTATCTGTTTAAATAAATAGCATAAGTGAGTGTATCAGTATACAGTTACGCGATGCTAATGGATAAACCAACCCTACCAATTGATAGGTTATCCAAGATCAATTAAGTAAAGCTAGAATTTATCTGTAGCTGAGCAAACAGGCAAGTTCCTAACCCTAAACTTCTTACATTGTTGCAAGTTCTTCTTACTCAATTTTTACATTGAGTAAGTTCTTTAACTGCATTTCTTCAATATATCGAATGCAAGTTTCTTTTTACTCAACTGTTACCTTGAGCAAGCTTTTAAACCTTATGCATTGTTTTAATTCATGCAAAAAGGTATATATTGTTGCAAGTTATTCTTTAAGCTTGAATCTTATTTCCGAGCATGTTTTAAGTGGTCTAATTACTTTTAAAATTATTCCACATCTGTATATTTATTGACATTCACACTCGAGCATTTGAATTCGCATATTTAAATTCAGGAATTTATAAACCACTCATGGTTAAGTCTGAACCCTTGTTCGGTCAGACAATTATGTGAGAATTTATAAAAGCTATCCAAACCAATCAATGGTAAGGATTCTTAGACTGTATGAACACCACTTTATTTATAGGGGAGTACCCCACGTACCGTATATAAGGTACAAACAGCAGAATTAAATGTTATGCATATACATAGGGTACGCGAGGCTGATCCCCTCAAGTACGTTATTCTGTAGCCAGTAACCAGAGGGTCGACTAGCTATTGACTCCTCTGGAAGTTATCGTTCAAAGTCTATTTGACTATCAATTGTTCTAAAAGCATTTAATGTTCTTGCTTCTGATTATTCTATTGTTGAAATCCCTTTAATATCCCTTCATCATGATATATCTTTATTGTCATACTTTAAACTTGCTGGGAAAACTCGTTGCTCATTCTTGCTATATCATGACTTCATTGCAGCTAAACCCGAGACGTCAGGGAAGAACAAAGGAAAGGAAAAGATGAAGTGATAGACTTCATGTAGCAGAAAATAGAATTATGTGTAGTTGACTTCTGTAATGTAATTTAATCCCTGATAGCTATTAGGGTATGGATTGTGTATGTGTTTAAGGTTATTTGTATTCTGGGACTAGTAACACTTTGTAATGAACAACGTATGTTTATTTTTTTCCGCATTTTAGATACTATATGTTGTTATAGGTGGATGTTTATGTTGGATCGTGATGACTGGATCCGGGTATTTGGAGACCCGAATTTGGGGGCGTCACAAGATTGCTACGACCTATCATCCCCAAACCAGTGGCCAAGCGGAGGTGTCAAATCGTGAATTAAAAGTTTACTAGAGATCCAATTTTGAAACAAAAATAAACTCCTTTATTTTAATCAAAATTTAAATCATAATAAACTTATTTATTTTATTTTATCCAATTTTGAATAAAAATAAACTCTTTTATTTTTAATCAAATTCCAAATCAAAATAAACTCCTTTATTTTAATTAATATGGAATCTAATTTTAAGTTCAAAATAAACTCCTTTATTCTAACTTAAAATTGCTGGAAAAATAAAATATGTTGAATCCTATTCCTTATCAAAATAAACATCTTTATTTTTTTAGGTAAAATGAAATCATATTCTATATGTGAATAAACTCCTTCATTCTAAGAAACATGGAATCATCCTATTCCAAAACAGAATTAACTCCTTTATTCTAGTTAACGTGGAATCTAATTTCAAGTTAAAATAAAACTTTTAATTTTTAATCATATTCCAATTCAAAATAAACTTTTTATCTTAATTGAAAATAAATAAAATCAAAATAAAAAAATTTCAAAATCTGCAGACCGGCGCGGCCGCGATCCAAAATGAACTAGGAGCAGTGCGGCCGCGCTGCAATCCCAGAAACAATTTGTAACGACCGGGAATTCTGAAATTTCCTTGTAATTCGAATTTTTGAATATTAATGAATATTTTATAATTTATTAATATTATATTTGTGTTACGTGTTTAAAGGTTGTGTGACAATCTAGATCATATGAATGTATGAATTTGATGTGTTATAGTTTTGTTTTAAGTGAATAATTGATTTCGCGTAGCGTCGCTAAATCACTATTCACGGGGCACGTTTCCCGAGGCACTATTCACGCCATAACATTTTTGTGTCTTTTTCGATGTTAATAAATTTCATAAATACGTGTATGCGTACGAATAATTTTTCCAAGTGTCAGAAATTTTATTTGAGCTGATACGTGATTTTATCCGTATCCGAAATGTGTTATATGGGTGTTCCGAATAAATGGAAAAATTCCATAATAATTATTTTTATACATCCCAATAATTATGGGAGTAACCATTTTAATTTTGGGTAGAGTTATTTACCAGTTTTGGTACAAAAGTGGGAGTTTTTGGATATATTTTTAGTATTTTCTGGTATTTAATTTAGCTTATTGCTTCAAGTGGGAACCACCAAACCACTTTCAACCAATCAAATGAGAGCTTGGGGAGAACATTGTCGGCAAGCCTTTGAAAATTGACCACCTTGAGCCTTACACCCATTTCTCCCACTTCTCCTTAATTTCCTCCACTTCCCAAATAATCATTCATTCAACTCTCAACCCATTCCATTCCATTCCAAGTTGCTCAGCTGATAGAGAGAGAGAGAGAGAGAGAGTGAGGGAGAACTCGCCGGAAAAAGGAGAAGGAGAAAGAAGTCGCCGGAGCTCGCCGGAAAAGAAAGGAGGAAGAAGAAGAAGACACGGGTGGAGGAACCAAGCAAGGAGAACCCCCAAAACAAAGCCTAGCCGAGCTTCTTAACATCTAGGAAGGATTTACAGAGGTAAACAATCAACCAAATCCTTTCCATTCGATTCCTTGCCAAGTTTTTTTCAAGTTTTCTTAGTTTTAAGCTCTTAAGCTTGTGGGTCAGATATTTGGCGATTCTTGGTGTTTTTGTTTGTTGTGATTGTTTGTAAATGTTGTTAAGAGACTATGTAAGCCATTAATAACATCAAAGTGGAACAAAAACGCAAGAAATCCTTACCTTGGCTTAATGGAGCAAGAACAATGGACTTTGGACATGAACTTGGACATTTGGACTTTTTAGAGGACTGTAAAGCTATGATTTTGTGTTTGTTAATTTTATTTATTGCTATGGTGTTGTAGTTCCATGGGTTATGAAGCTAACCCAGTTGGAATGGAGTAAAAACGAGTTAAAACGAGTTCGTAGTAGTGATTCTTGTAAAACATGTCAAGAACTCGAAGAACAGAGGATGAACTTTACACTTTAGCTTAGGATTTGACCATGTTAATGTTAATGGGTAGCTCTGCATTTTTGATATGTTGTACCTCCATGAGTTAGGAGTCCATAGAGTCCGGAATGGACCAAATTGCTTGTGTATTGAAGGAGATATGGAGGTTGGAGTGGCCGGAGGTCGGAGTCGCGTTCTGGAAACAAACCCAGAATCCGGCTACTGCAGAATGGCGTCGCAGCGCCACCCATATGCCCTGCAGCTCACGCTGCAGCGAGGGGCAAGTGGGGAAAAACCGGGACTTGCGCCGCAGCGTGAGGCCCAAGCTTTAAGGCTCACGCCGCAGCGTGAAGCCCGGTCATGGAGAAGACACGGGACTCACGCCGCAGCGTGAGGTCCAGTGCTTGAGCTTGGCGCTGCAGCGCCAGCTCCGTGTCCGGTCCAGGTCGGGTTAGTCAGACCAGGTCGGATCGGGTCGGACCTAATGAGCCCATTTCAGCATGGTCCAACACTTATATTTTTCCTTGTATTAAATGATTAGACACGTTAACTAAGCATATTTTGTTAAGCCCTAAATGCTTAATTATTTATTAAATGTCAACCAAATTAGTATTGTCTTAAGGAGGAAATTAGTATTGTCATAAGGCGGAAATTGAGCGAGACCCCCGACTGGGTAGTCGTAGTGGCAATCAATGTGTTTTAATGATGCAGCGTCCGTTTTGAACCATTATTTGGTATGTGACTAATTGTTATGTAAATATGTACTTAATTGTGTAGGATATTAAGGAGCGTGTGTTATAATATTGTAGCAGCGCATCAGGCAAGTTTCCTATCCCTTGTCTAACCCTTGTGTTGGGCAAGTTTCTAAACCTTATGCACTATTCTTTTTATTTCGTGCAAACAGGCGTATGTTATGCAAGTTTCCTAACGCTTGTCTAACCCTTGTGTTGGGCAAGTTTTCCTTAACCTTACTCGAATTATATTTTGAGCAGGTTTCATATTTTATACAGGTTGTATATTGTTGCAAATTTCATGACTCAAATTGAGTTATTACTTTTGAATCATATTAGTGGACTAATTATTGTCAATTACTCCACCTCCAAGATAATTATTGATATTCGCAGCTTATGCATTTGAATTCATTATCTATTGTTGGATTGTGAAACGTTTAAGTTCTTCATTCATGAACTATTTAAGGAGATAGTCTACGCCATTTGTTTCGGTTAGACATGTACAGGTTATTATTTTAAAAGCTATCAAAATGCTGATTTTTAAGCCCATTTCCCACATGGGTCATGGGTTTTGGGTCACCCTTAAAATCTCTTGGGCTTCTAATTAAATCACCATTGGGCTTCTAATTAAATCCTACACTTGGATTATTAACCCATTACCTAAATGATTTTGACAATAATTAAGAAAATAGAAATTAATCGAGAAGACGTCTTTGGGTGAATAGTACCTCATGAATAGAGATTTAGCGATATCGTGTGAAATCAATTTATTCACTTATATGAAGCTACAACACATAAAATTCATGCATTCACTTAACCTAGGTTGTCACGCAATCTTTAACCATGAAGCACATAATAATATTAATAAAAATTTATTATATCAAAAATATTCATAAGCTCGAATTACAAGGCTATCCAGAATTCACGATTGTTACATTCTCTTCCCCTTATAAAGATTATGTCCCCAAAATCACCATATAAGGTTAAACAAAAAGTTGAGGATAATTCTTTTTCATTCTATCTTCTAACTCCCACGTAGCCTCCTCGGCATTGTGGTGTCGCCAAACTACCTTTACAGAGGATATAACTTTATTTCTTAAAACCTGCTCCTTCCTATCAATTATCTGAATAGGAATTTTCTCATACGTTAGATCTTTTTCTATTTGAACGGGCTCATAGGATATCACGTGCTTATAATCGGGTTTGTATGGTTGTGGCACTGAAACATGGAACATATTGTGGATATGCTCCAGTTCGGGAGGTAATGCTACCTCGTACGCCATTTCGCCAACTCTTCTCAATATTTCAAACGGTCCTATGAACCTTGGACTCAACTTTCCTTTCTTCCAAAATCGGATCTTCCCCTTCTAGGGAGATACCTTCAAAAATACAAAATTACCACTTTCAAAATCTTGGCTTTGACGGTGCAAATCCGCGTACTTCTTTTGTCGGTCTTGAGCAGCTACTAGTCTGGCCCTTATTATTTTTACGATATCTACCGTCTGCTGAACTAGTTCTGGTCCCAATAGTCGTTTCTCTCCGACTTCATCCCAAGATAACGATGTTCTGCACTTTCTCCCGTAGAGGGCCTCATACGGCGGCATACCGATACTTGCGTGGTAATTATTATTATAAGCAAATTCAACGAGGGGTAAATGGTCATCCTAATTTCCCTTGATATCCATCACACAAGCTCTAAGCATGTCTTCTAGTGTTTGTATTAACCGCTTGCTCTGCCCGTCAGTTTGAGGATGATATGTAGTACTTAGCCTCAGTTGCGTCCCCATTCTTTCCTGTAAGCTCTTCCAGAACTTTAACATGAAGCGCGTATCTCGATCTGAAACAATTGACACTGGCACTCCATGTCGCGAAATAATTTCCATTATATACAACTTTGCTAACTAATTTGAATTGAATCGGATCCTTATTAGTAGAAAGTGTGTTGACTTTGTCAATCGGTCCACAATAACCCAAATTGCATCGTAGCCCTTCTGTGTGCTTGGAAGTCCCACTACGAAGTCCATTGTACTGGGCTCCCATTTCCATTCTAGTATCTTTAGTGGTTGAAGTAGTCCACTCGATCTTTGATGCTCTGCTTTAACTCGTTGACATGTGAGACACTTACTGACGCACTCTGCCACATCCCGCTTCAAATTTGGCCACCAAAAGTGCCGACGAAGATCCTTGTACGTTTTTGTGCTTCCCAGGTGAACAGAATATGGTGAATTATGGGCCTCATGCAAGATTGCCTCTCTTAGTTCGGTCACATCTAGCACCCACGCGGGTTCTTCGAATCTCAAAATACCATCTTTATCCAACATGAACTTTTCCCCATCATTTGCTGTTATTCTTTTCTTTATCCTTTCACATTCCTCATCATTTTCCCACGCCTCCATTACTTTGTCCAACAACATCGAACGAGCTTCCATTACGAATAACCGCTCTGCTGCCCCTTTTAGACTCTTCACTTCTATCTCTAGTCGTGCCATTTCCTTCACTAGCTCATCATGTGTTGTCAAGCTCTCCCTTCCATTTCTACTCAACGCGTCTGCTACTATGTTTGCCTTTCCCGAGGGATAAAGAATTTCACAGTCGTAATCTTTGATTAGTTCCAACCACCTCTTTTGTCGCATATTGAGCTCCTTCTGTGTGAAGATATATTTCAGAATGTTGTGGTTCGTATATATCTCACATTTCTCCCCATAAAGATAGTGCCTCCAAATATTCAATGCAAAAACTACCGCGGCTAAATCCAAGTTGTAGGTAGGGTACCGCTTTTCATAGTCCTTCAATTGACGTGACGCATACACAATTACCTTGCCATGCTGCATCAGAACACAACCAAGACCTCGATGCGACGCATCACTATGCACTATAAAACCTCCCGTATCATCCGGTAGAGATAATACAGGCGCCTCACTCAATCTCTTTTTCAACTCCCTGAAACTTTCTTCGTACTTTTCTGTCCAAACAAACTTCACAGTCTTCCTCGTCAGATTGGTCAACGGGGTCGCTATCTTAGAAAAATCATGGATAAATCTTTGATAATACCTGGCTAACCCTAAGAAGCTCTGTACCTCAGTCGGCGTCCTCGACTGTTCCCAGTTACTCACCGCCTTCACCTTCGCAAGATCTACTGAGATTCCATCTTTATCTATCACGTGCCCTAAAAATTGTACCCTCTCCCTCCAAAATTCGCATTTAGAAAACTTCGCGTAAAATTTCTCCCTTCTCAGTGTTTCTAGTACTGCCTCCAGATGCTCGGCGTGCTCTTCTTTGGTCTTTTAATAAATTAGAATGTCATCGATGAAAACTACCATAAACTTGTCTAGGTATGGCTTGAAAATTCGATTCATCAAATCCATAAATGTTGCTGGCGTATTTGTCAAATCGAAAGACATCACCAAAAATTCATAGTAACCATACCTCGTACGGAATGCAGTCGTAGGCACATCCTCCTTCCTTACCTTTAACTGGTGATATCCAATCCTCAAAACTATCTTCGAGAAATATCTTGCTCCTTGCAGTTGCTCAAAAAGGTCATCGATTCTTGGGAATGGATACTTGTTCTTGATCGTTGCCTTGTTCAACTCTCGGTAGTCGATACATAGTCTCATCGATCTGTCCTTCTTCTTGACGAACAAAACTGGTGCTCCCTATGGGGACACACTCGGTTGAATATACCCCCTGTCTAGCAATTCTTGAACTTGTATCATCAATTCCTTTATTTCCACTAGTGCCATGCGATACGGGGCTTTCAAAATCGGAGCCGTTCTTGGCGCTAAATCTATCACGAATTCAATTTCCCTGTCTGGCGGCAGACCGGGTAAATCATCTGGAAACACATCTTGAAATTCCCTCACAATCGGTATATTCCTCCTTTCTACTCCCACTTTCTTCGTATCTAAAATATAGGCTAAATAGCCTACGCATCCTTTCCTTAACAATTTCTTGGCCTGCATCATCGTAAGACAACACGATTGTCTAAGTGATGTGCTACCATAAAACACTACCCTAGACCGGTTCGGGGTCTGAAGGTGATGAGGACATCCTTAGCTCTGCGACCCATGACAAAGCCCGAGAAGACCCATTGCATTTGCCACTAGGACCTTTACGAGAGCTCGAGCTATACACTTCAAAAAAGGACTTAACGGAATGATTCACAAACTATGGAACAAGGTTGGATCAAGTACAGCGGTTATGAACATGTTGCAAATGGAAGTGGTGAACCAGACATCGAAAGAACTCAATTTAGTTGGACACAGGGGAGCTCGCCCCGGCGGTAACTTTTAGTTCATTTCCAGCGCCCCGGCGAGGACTGCTCCCCGGTGCCATTTTCCCGTTCAAACTTCTCGCCCCGGCGGGAACAGCGCACCGGTGCCAAAAACTTAGTACAAATTTCCCGCCCCGGCGGGAACCTCCTGGATCAAATTGTCAGACTTTGACTTTTCTTGGATTTTGAGATTGCTTCCACCCAAAACAGAGAATTAGCATTTATGTCAATTACATGGTTTCTGTAATGTTGTTTTTCAACAAATGTGTGCTTCTAGATGCTTTTAGATTGCTTCCAAGCTTAGTATAAATAGGTGATTGTTGTAATGGTTGTAACACCAATTCTTAGGTTATCAATATTATTGTGAGTTTGTTTGTCTACTTGTGGTTCTTTAAAGAATTCTTAAGTGTTCTTTAGTTTTCTTGAGAAATTCATAATTGACTTATCATACAACCAATCATAGTTGTGTGTGGCGTCTTCTACCGCATCAATCGTTAATTGTATCGAGATTACCGCTTCAATATAAGCGAGGGGTCAAAGTGTCGTTGGTGTTCATCCTCCACAAATCTCATTGGCAAGCAATTGTACCAAGATTATCGTCTACATATAGGCGAGGGGTTAAGGTGTTGCAAGCTATCCATCCTATCAACTTGTTAGAAATGATTTGGGGCGACGACTGTTAGGTTTGTATATTACGCAAGCATGCAATCTAATTACACAAATAGGGCGAAAGCGTGATAAAACGAATTTTAAAATTTAAATACAAACCATCACCATGATCTATCCTTGTGTTCAATTATGAATTAAACGAAAGAGAAAAATAATAAGAATTATACCCTCGTAGATCAAAGCTTCCTCGGGTACAAGTTCAACTCCTAGTCCTTCGTGTTCTCCTCGAATTACACCGATGAGATTCCTTTCCTTTGATCAACGTTAGCCACCCAAGTGTTTGGCCTCTAGAGGTGATCCACCAAGGAAGAATAGGTATTCAAGAAGTTGGGTATTAAAAAAACACTAGTTTCTATCTCTATAGAAATTGTAAGTACTCTCCACAATCTAATGCAAGAGTGTGTAACCCTAATCTATGATAAGACTCCTCTTATTTATAGATGTAAGAATAACCCTTCCCGAAACTATTTAGGATTAGGGTTTCTATTATAATTAAACTCATTTAATTAATTATGCTCCTAATCCAATTAGGAATCCATGTGAGAGTACTTCTATTAATTAATTCCCAATCCCTATTAGGAATTAAATAATAGTAATAATAATAATAATAATAAGACTCCTCTTATTAATTTATATTTAATATTTCCAAAATATTAAATAATAAATATTAAGCTATTTAATTTATTCTATCTCCATAGACTAAATTAAATACACTTAACTTATTATTACAATTATGCCATTTACTTCTTAAATAAATATTTTCCTTTTTGCGGTGTGACCCTTTAGGTTCTCCATATTAAACCGATTGTGAATAAATCAATTAGAACAATTCTAATTATATTTAAATAAATGAATTAAACTATTTAATTCATTTAAATAAATAATATTTATTCTACAATAAGGGTAAGCCCCCTTACTGATCAACGATTTTCCAGATAATATAGATTTCAACATTAATTACAAAAGAACCTTTCAGTGCATATTTACCGTACAATTTAATCCTTCTACCAAACAATGTCCCAATTAAATATAAGTAATGAATTTACTGTCAAATCTTATTTTATTTAATTATATGTATTTCGATTCCCAAATGCACAACTCTAAATAATGTAAATTAGAAACTCCTTTCTAATTTCATTCTGCCTTGGCCAAGGACTACTGAGTTGTCATTTATCGAATCACATAGGACATTCACATCTTTTACTATATGAGGTAGATTCTTTGTTGACCATTCACCTATCTCCATGTACAACTTATTATACTCAATCATACCCTTTGATATACGCTAAAGGTCTTAAGGGACATGTAAAAGTATAACTCATCATACACAAGATACCATGATGATCTCAAGTCCAAGGATCACTTGTACTACTATCACTATAGGAATTTCTATTGACAAGTGAGTAAAACTCCATTAGATATTCCTTAGCGAGCCACGTTCAGTGAACTTATTCTCCAATAAGCACCTACATACTTGCTTTAGTGTCTCTCCACACAAATGATTATGAGATCAATCATCCTCTTCCTAAGAGCAAGCAACGTATGTACTAATCTATCCGGATTCATTAATCCCTTTTTTAGTAATCCAACGATTAGGAACGATTTTAGTTTGTGAGCTATCTAGAATTTAGATCTCATTAGCATGATCACGATCATGATTCTAAAAGCATTGCTCAAAACTATGGGTTTATCACATTTAATATAACAGTACTATGTAGATAATGTAAAATGCTTTTTAAGAAAATTAATTCTTTTATTAATAAATGAATAAGATTACAAAGTATATGCTACATCATATCAAATATGATTGACTTGTATGCATACTACTTTCAATCTCCCATTTGCACTAAAGCCAATCACCATGGTATCTAATACCCATCTTCTCTAAGTGATGATCAAACTGCTGTTGTGTTAAAGCTTTAGTAAATTGATCTGCAATGTTGTCTTGAGAGTCCACACGCTCCAGGGTGACATCTCCTCTTTCAATGATCTCTCTAATCAAATGAAACCGTCGCAACACATGTTTGGATTTCTGATGAGACCTGGGTTCCTTAGCCTGCGCAACAACTCCGGTGTTGTCAAAGAATAAAGGTATAGCTCATCTAATTCTAGGAACCACTCCAAGTTCAGTTATGAACTTCTTCATCCAAACAACTTTCTTTGCAACTTCACTTGCAACTATGTACTCTGCCTCTGTCACTGAATCAGCAACTTTTTGCTGCTTGGAACTTTTCCAACTCACTGCGCCGCCCTTTAAGGTAAACACATACCTTGAAACGGATTTACTGTCATCTTGGTCCGTTTGAAAACTTGAGCCTGTATATCCCTCTACTTTCAATTTAGACCCACCGTAGACGAGGAATATATCCTTAGTTCTTCTCAAGTACTTTAGGATGTTTTTCACTACCTTCTAGTGCTCTTCTCCTAGATTCGACTGATATTTGTTTGTTACACTAAGTGCATGAGCGACATCTGGTCTAGTACATATCATACCGTATATGATAGATCTTATTGCTGAAGTATAAGGAATCTTACTCATACGGTCTCTCTCTTCAGGTGTCTTTGGGGCCTGTTTCTTGGAGAGATGTATTCCATGGCTTATCGGTATGAGACCTCTCTTGGAATCTTCCATGCTAGACTTCTTCAGCATCGAGTCAATGTAATTTCTTTGGGTCAAGCCAAGCATCCTTTTAGATCTATCTCTATAGAACTTTATCCCCATAATATAGGATGCCTCACCCAAGTCTTTCATGGAGAAGTATTTAGATAACCAAATTTTGATCGACTGTAGCATAGGAACATCATTCCCTATCAGTAATATATCATCAACATATAATACAAGGAATGAAACAGCGCTTCCACTAACCTTCTTGTACACACAAGGTTCATCCTCATTTTTGATAAAATCAAACCTTTTGATTATCTCATCAAAACGGATGTTCCAACTTCGAGAAGCTTGCTTCAATCCATTAATAGATCGTTGTAGCTTACAGACTTGGTTTGTTTCAACAGTTGAAACAAAACCCTCTGGTTGTATCATATATACATTCTCCTTAAGCTCTCCATTGAGGAAGGCCGTTTTCACTTCCATTTGCCAGATCTCGTAGTCATAATATGCTGCAATTGCAAGCAAAATCCAAATGGACTTGAGCATAGCTACTGGTAAGAAAGTTTCATCATAGTCAACTCCTTGTCTTTGTTTGAAACCTTTTGCAACCAGTCGGGCCTTATAGATCTCTACCTTGCCGTCTACTCCAGTCTTTCTCTTAAAGATCCATTTGCACACAATAGGCTTAATGCCCTCAGGTGGTGAAACCAAAGTCCATACTTGGTTTTCATACATGGAGTTCATCTCGAATTTCATGGCTTCTAGCCATTTTTTTGAGTCCTTTCTACTCATAGCCTCTTCGTAAGTCAATGGATCATCATTATCTATGATGTGTACCTCATTATCATCTTCTATGATGAATCCATACCTATCAGGTATCTTCGGTACTCTTCCAGATTTACGAATAGGTAGTGGTAAAGTAGGTTCTTCTACTTGGTCAGGTACCTGACTTTGATCCATAGTATTTTGTGGTTCTTGAACTTCTTCAAGATATATCTTACTCCCACTGACCCCTTCAAGGATAAACTCCTTTTCCAAGAAGGCAGCATGTTTCGCAACAAACACATTTTGATCAATAGGATGATAGAAATAATATCCTAAACTTTCTTTAGGATATCCCACAAATCTACACTTGTCGAATGTGACACCCCCAAATTCAGGTACCAATACCTCGAATTTGGTGCTCACGATAAAATACATCCATATGCCTCTAAACAACATAAATCAACTAATGCGCAATAAATAAACATATGTTGTTCATTACAAAAAGGTTCACTACGGTCCCAAGGTCTATAACCTTAAATAAATACATCGCAGAATACATAATAATACAAAACTATTCCACGATTACATAACAGGATAGTATATATAACTATTCCTTAAGCTTTCCTTTGCCTTTGTCCGCTTTGGAACTCCCCGGCTTAACTGCAATAGGTTCATGATATAGCAAGGGTGAGCAACTACTTTGCTCAGCAAGTTTAAAAGCAAGAATGAAGATATATCATGAATGAATAAGAATAATAGCTGCATAGATCAACAATTTATGAACATTGATGAAATAGCTGAAATGACATAATCAAAGTTCAAATGAAACAATGAATAATGATTATTTACTGCTGAGTGGTCCAACCGACCATGAACTTTTGGCCAAAGAGTCAATCATTCGACTAACTCTTTTAAAACCTGGCCCCGTCAGTTGTACTCGAGGGGATCAGCCTCTTGTACACCATGTATATGCATAACATTTAACTCTGACTGCATCGAATAACCGACACATTATAATCCCCTAATAAGGGTTGCTCTCTCAGTCCAAGAATCCGTACCAACTACTGGTTTGGATAGCTTTTAAAATAATAACATGTACATGTCTAGCCGAAACAAATGGCGTAGACTATTTCCTTAAACAGTTCATGAATGAAGAACTTAAATGTTTTCCACAATCCAACAACAGATAATGATTTCATATGCATAAGCTGCGAATATTAATAATTATCTTGGAGGTGGAATAATTGACAGTAATTAATCCACTAATATGATTTAAAAGTAATAACTCCATTTGAGTCATGAAGCTTGCAACAATATACAACACCTGTATAGAATATGAAACCTGCTCAAGTATAAATCGAGTAAGGTTAGGGAAAACTTGCCCAACACAAGGGTTAGACAAGCGTTAGGAAACTTGCCTGAAGCGCTGCTACAAAATTACAACACACGCTCCTTAATATCCTACACAATTAGGTACATATTCACATACAATTAGTCACATACCGGATATCAAATATTTGTTTATACAACTCTATAATATCTCATTCATATAAGAAACAAAATATTAAACAAGGTTATACCCACTAGTTACGGCATTACGACGCTTGTACATCTATACGCCAAACTTGCCTATTCGAATGCCCAAGCGACACGCAATTGCGTACGCCTAACACGCCCATTCGAATTGTCCAATACCCAATGGTTAATGTTAAGTATCATTATAAATCATAATAATCATGTTTTAGAACTTAGAACATCATTTAACAATGTCGGGAGCATTATACTATGCACACACGCATGACCGACGCCTACCGTTTGCACAATAGCCCTAAAAACGGTTAATTTCAAAATTGTTCCAGGTAATAAATTTCAATTCTAATTAATGGATATTGTAGGTCTATCTCTAAGCTTTCCGGATCATCTTGAATCGCCTAAATCCGAGTCCGTATGAGAAAGTTATGGCCATTTTCCCAACGGACGTCGAAGCTGAGTCGGGCAGCGCACACGCGGGCGGGCGGCACCAGGCGCACGGCGTGCGGCAGCGCGCGCGCGCGGGCGCGCGGGGCCTTGGTGCGGGCGCGCGGCTGGCCTGGTGGCCCATGTCAGACATCGCGATTTTGACCCTCCTTCACTCCAATCCTCATAACTTCTTCTCTAGACCTTCAAATTGGTCCGTTTCGGACTCTATGGACTCCTAAGACATAGAGCTACAACATATCAAAAATTCAGAGTTACCCATTAAGATTAACATGGCCGAATCTTAGGCCAAAGTATCAACTCATGCTCTGTTTTGCATGTTCTAAGTGTTCTTCACTAAAATCATCACCAAATCTTCGTTTTTTACATCTTTTTACTCGATTCCAGTTGGGTTAACTTTGCAACCCTTGGAACTACAATATGATAACAACAAATAAACATAACAAGCAAGGAATCATAGCTACAAAGTCCTCTAAATTCGTCCAACAGTCCATGTTCATGTCCAAAGTCCATTGTTCTTCATGTTCTTCATCCTCCTTAAGCATAGGTACGGATTTATTGTGTTTTTGTTTCACTTTGATGTTATTAATGGGCTTATGTAACCTCTTAACAACATATATAAACATCCAACACCAACAAAGACAACAAGAATTGCCACAAGAACTAACTCACAAGCACAAAAGCTTATAACCCATGAAAACTTTGAAAAACCTTAACCAAATCAAATGGAATGGATTGAGTTAAAGTTTTACCTCTTGTAGCTACTTATTAGATGGTAGAACTCCTTTAGAGCTTTGTTAGAAACTCTCCTCAACCTCCTTGAGTTCTCCCGAAGCCTTTACTTCAAGTTAGCTCACACCCACTTCTTTCTCTCTCTAGAAGCTTTGAAGGTTGAAGATGAAGATGGTGAAGATGCTTAGCTTGCTATTCCTTCTTCCTCCTTGCTCAAAACCTGAACCTATCCCTCTCTCAATATGCAATGGATGAGTTTGTGAAGGAAAACTTGATTCTCCTCTTCCCCTTTCTTACTTCCAAGCCCTCTCTCCCTATTTGCTCTCCCTCTCTTAGAAAATCTGCTGAAATGAAAATGCTATGGCTGGAGGTGTTTTGCCAATTGAAGATGTCTCTTGGTGTATTCAAGGCTTCTTGGAAGAGGGATGGAACATTTAGAAGCTCAAGATATTGGTCTAGCTTGGGAAATGAAATGGGAAACACTAGGTTGCATGGGAGATGGAATGTTTGGCATGCTTGTGCTTGGGAAATGAATTCCCCAACACTTGGTCTCCTCCCCTCCCAACCGTGCACTCCCCTTTCCCTTACACCAAATATGCTGATTTTTGTGCCCACATCCAACATGGGTCAAGTCTTGGGTCATGGGTTGGGTCATGGGTTTGGGTCATGGGTTTGGGTCACCCTTAATAAACATTTGGGCCCTTAAATAAATCACCAATGACTCTAAATAAAATTCTAACACTTGGAAAAATCCTAATACGCATATACGCATTAACTAAATTACTCAACATCGAAAAGGACACAAAATTTTATGACGTGAATAGTGCCTCGAGAAACGTGCCCCGTGAATAGTGATTTAGTGACGCTTCGCGAAATCAATTATTCACTTAAACAAAACTATAACACGTAAAATTTCATGCATTCACATAACCCAGGTTGTCACACAACCTTTAAACATACAACACAAAAATAATATTAATAAAATAGAATATATTCATTAAAATTAAAAAATTCAAATTACAAGGAAAATTCTAAAATTCCCGGTCGTTACATCCTCCCCTCCTTATAAGAATTTTGTCCCCAGAATTACAATCTAGAGGCGAAAAGACTTAACAGGGATTCACTCAAAAAGATGCGGATAATTCTTTCTCATCTTCTCTTCTAGCTCCCACGTAGCTTCTTCAGCTGCGTGATTCCTCCAAAGTACTTTGACCGAATGAATTACCTTATTTCTTAACGTCTGCTCCTTCTTATCCAATATTTGGATAGGAATCTCTTCATATGACAAGTCTCGCTCAACTTGAATTGGTTCATAGGATATCACATGTTTGTAGTCGGGTTTATATGGCCGCAACACAGAAACGTGGAACACATTATGAATGTGCTCCAGTTCCGGAGGTAAAGCTACCTCGTACGCTACTTCACCTACCCTCCTTAAAACTTCAAAAGGTCCTACGAACCTGGGACTCAATTTACCCTTCTTTCCAAATCTGATCTTCCCCTTCCAAGGTGATACCTTCAAAAACACAAAGCTGCCAACTTCAAAGTCTCGCTTCTGACGATGCAAATCGGCGTATTTCTTCTGCCTATCCTGAGCTGCTACCAATCGAGCTCTTATCACTTTGACAACATCCACGGTCTGCTGCACCAATTCGGGTCCCAACAGTCTCCGTTCACCGACTTCGTCCCAACACAGAGGTGTTCGACACTTCCTTCCGTATAATGCTTCGTACGGCGGCATGCCAATACTCGCATGATAACTGTTATTATAGGCAAACTCCACCAATGGTAGGTGATCATCCCAGTTGCCTTTAAAATCCATCACACATGCTCTAAGCATGTCCTCCAGCGTTTGAATCGTTCGTTCGCTTTGCCCATCAGTTTGAGGATGATACGCTGTGCTCAACCTCAACTGAGTTCCCAACCTTTCTTGTAGGCTCTTCCAAAAATTCGACGTGAAACGCGGATCTCTGTCAGACACAATAGATACCGGCACCCCATGTCGCGACACAATCTCTTTCACATATAATTTTGCTAGCTGCTCCAAATTGTACCTTATCTTGATCGGTAGAAAATGTGCAGATTTAGTTAAACGATCCACGATCACCCAGATCGCGTCGTAACCCTTCTGAGTTGGTGGAAGCCCCGTCACAAAATCCATCGTGATATGCTCCCACTTCCACTCCGGAATATCCAGTGGTTGTAGCAGTCCACCCGGTTTCTGATGTTCTGCTTTTACCCTTTGACATGTCAAACATCGTCCAACACATTCTGCAACCTCCCTCTTCATGTTCGGCCACCAGAAATGTTGGCGCAAATCCTGATACATCTTGGTACTACCAGGGTGTATCGAATACTTTGTAGAATGAGCTTCTTGCAGAATCTCTTCTCTCAACTCCGGAACCATCGGTATCCAGATCCTCCCTTCAAACCTTAGCAGTCCTGTGCCATCAATTTTGTACTTTAATTCCTCTCCTTCTGAGATTCGCTTCTTTATGGCGATACATTTATCATCCTTTTCTTGAGCCTCTTTTATCTTTTCTAATGAAGTCGGACTCGCCTCCACTGTGAACAGTTTTTCATTTGCATTCGTCGGATACTTGACTTCCAACTCCAGTCTTTCCATATCCTTGATCAGTTCCTCTTGAATTGTCAGCATCATCAACTTATCTCTGCCCTTCCTACTTAGAGCATCAGCTACTACATTGGCCTTACCGGGATGGTATAGAATTTCACAATCATAGTCCTTGATCAACTCCAACCATCGCCTTTGTCTCATGTTTAATTCCTTTTGGGTGAAGATATACTTCAGACTTTTGTGGTCTGTGTATATCTCACACTTCTCCCCATACAGATAGTGCCTCCAAATCTTTAGAGCAAACACTACTGCTGCTAGTTCCAGGTCATGAGTCGGATATCCCTTCTCATAATCCTTCAGCTGCCGTGACGCGTATGCAATGTCCTTCCCATGCTGCATCAGTACGCACCCAAGGCCTTTGTGTGACGCATCACTATAAACCACAAATCCCCCTGTATTATCTGGCAGTGATAACACAGGTGCTTCACTAAGTTTCTTCTTCAACTCCAAGAAACACTCTTCGCACTTGTCCGTCCATGCAAACTTCACAGTCTTCCTTGTCAAATTTGTCAACGGTGTCGCTATCTTTGAAAAATTCTGAATAAACCTCCGATAGTAACCCGCTAATCCCAAGAAACTTCGAACTTCTGTCGGCGTCCTTGGCTGCTCCCAGTTTATTACTGCTTCTACCTTGGTAGGATCCACTGACACACCATCCTTGTCAATTACATGCCCCAAAAACTGCACTCTCTGTAGCCAAAATTCACACTTGGAAAACTTTGCATATAGCTTCTCCCTCCTCAGCGTTTCTAGGGTGATCCTCAAATGCTCGACGTGTTCCTCCTCCGTCTTCGAGTAGACTAAAATGTCATCTATGAAAACGACAACAAATTTATCTAGGTATTGCTTGAATACTCTGTTCATCATGTCCATAAATGCTGCTGGCGCGTTCGTTAGCCCAAACGACATCACCAAAAACTCAAAGTGTCCATATCGAGTTCTGAATGCTGTCTTTGGAATATCCTCCTGCCTCACCTTCAGTTGGTGGTATCCCGTCCTCAGGTCAATCTTCGAGAAGTATTTCGCTCCCTTCAATTGATCGAACAAATCATCAATTCTGGGCAATGGGTACTTGTTCTTAATCGTGACCTTATTCAACTCCCGATAGTCAATGCAAAGCCTAAGCGATCCGTCTTTCTTCTTTACGAATAGTACTGGCGCTCCCCATGGAGATACACTTGGATAAATATACCCCTTATCTAGCAACTCCTGCAATTGAACCATCAGTTCTTTCATTTCCACTAGTGCCATTCTATACGGTGCCTTTGAGATCGGTGCGGTTCCCGGTACTAAGTCGATCACAAATTCCACTAGTAATTTGCCTCACCTTTCATCATGAAAGTGGCAAACGATGTCTTCTGCTCTTCGGCCACCCTTGCGACCTCGAACACCTTTTCCATTTCTTCCACCCATGTCTGGGCTTCTATCGGGTCTGTAGTCCCGCGAAACTATGGCGGTCCTACCAATTTGAAGTCCTTAAAGTTCGTCATGTGACTTCCTGGCTGATCAACCGCAGCGGCTTGTCTGCCCTGCATTGCTTCTGCTAATAAGTTAACAAAAGCCCTCATAGGGTCTGCCTGACCTTCCTCGTTATTTACCGACTCTTCTGCCCTTGTGTATCGGGGTTGTCTTCTCGGCGGCATTGTCTGTTTAAAAGAAAACCATCGACTTTTACTAATAGATCTAGGTCTCATGTAATAAGCCATTTAAGTCAACAATTAAAAGCAAAAACACCAATCAAACACATTTGATTTAACTAAAATAACTGCATTTATAATCATATACCACTGTCTTAATACAACCTGACTCAACATGTGGCATACCTCTATAAACGCTAAATGACATAACCTGCCAACCATTAACTATCCCCTAAAGAACAAAATTGGGGAATAATAACCTTCCAGCCCTCTATCAGGAACCAAAATTGGGGTTCAACTACTATCCCACGCACGCTACCAGCAGAGGGATTTACAACATAAGTAAGCCCCCTATTACAACAAAAGTGGGACCTACTGCAAACATAATGCTAAAAATAACACATCACCGCCTGCTACGGCGAATTGCAACCATGAGCTCCCGTCGAGCCAACCTGTCAACCACTCGGCGCCTAATCACGCGCCTGCTGTTACCCTCATCCCTGGGGTACCTCCTCACCCTGTCCCTCAGCCTGCCTATGGAAGTAGTTAAGCCTGACCTGAGGGAATCAATTTCTTCAGTCAGGGCTGCCAAGTGCTCCATAGCCTCATCTCGCTCTAGACGAGTAGTCTCTAGCTGATCCTCCACCCGCTCTATCTGTCCTACCAGCATCACATTCCTCTCTAGGGGGTCATAAACCATGACATCAAACTGTACAGAAACCCCTCGGCGACCGTGAACCTCTGCCTCCAATTCGGCAATCCTCTGGTCCTTTTCCTGCAACTTCTGGGTCAACTCAGTCTTTCCCCCCAAAGTCTGATATGCCAATGACCTGTACTGCTCTTCTCGGTCCTGGTGCTCCTGGTTCTGCTCCTCTAAGTGAGTTACTCGATTCTCGAGCTCCTCGTTCCTATTTGTCAGCTCTTCGATAATATCACTAGCAGTAGTGCCCATGCCATCTGCATACTCAGGTGGCTCATCATCTTCCGTCAATGGATCCTCCTCGGGGTCCTCATCCTCCCCCTCATCGCTTAACAACCTCTGCACTCTTCCGGTAACTGGCTCCTCCTCAGAACCATACTCGGCCTCAGACTCATCCCTAGTGTCCATCATCTCTGGCTCACTCGGCTGCACCTCTACTATAGGCCCTACGTCCACATGAATGTCTGTGAACTCTACCTCTCTAGCAGGACTGTACTCTCCCATCTCAGACATCCTACAGCCACAAACAGAAACAAATAGATAGCAAGATGTCAGTGTCACAATAAAATATATTCATTGATAAAATGAAATGATATTTTATCATGCACAACTCGGCTCGATGGATTTCCACAATCCACCTCCAGACATGACCATCAAATGAATCTCCCCGATCCATCACCTAGCGTACTCAATACGAGTTTAATACTAAGGTTATAACCTAGGTTTCACATTCTTAAAGTTTATAACCTAAAGCTCTGATACCAACATGTGACACCCCCAAATTCAGGTACCAATACCTCGAATTTGGTGCTCACGATAAAATACATCCATATGCCTCTAAACAACATAAATCAACTAATGCGCAATAAATAAACATATGTTGTTCATTACAAAAAGGTTCACTACGGTCCCAAGGTCTATAACCTTAAATAAATACATCGCAGAATACATAATAATACAAAACTATTCCACGATTACATAACGGGATAGTATATATAACTATTCCTTAAGCTTTCCTTTTCCTTTGTCCGCTTTGGAACTCCCCGGCTTAACTGCAATAGGTTCATGATATAGCAAGGGTGAGCAACTACTTTGCTCAGCAAGTTTAAAAGCAAGAATGAAGATATATCATGAATGAATAAGAATAATAGCTGCATAGATCAACAATTTATGAACATTGATGAAATAGCTGAAATGACATAATCAAAGTTCAAATGAAACAATGAATAATGATTATTTACTGCTGAGTGGTCCAACCGACCATGAACTTTTGGCCAAAGAGTCAATCATTCGACTAACTCTTTTAAAACCTGGCCCCGTCAGTTGTACTCGAGGGGATCAGCCTCTTGTACACCATGTATATGCATAACATTTAACTCTGACTGCATCGAATAACCGACACATTATAATCCCCTAATAAGGGTTGCTCTCTCAGTCCAAGAATCCGTACCAACTACTGGTTTGGATAGCTTTTAAAATAATAACATGTACATGTCTAGCCGAAACAAATGGCGTAGACTATTTCCTTAAACAGTTCATGAATGAAGAACTTAAATGTTTTCACAATCCAACAACAGATAATGAATTCAAATGCATAAACTGCGAATATCAATAATTATCTTGGAGGTGGAGTAATTGACAATAATTAATCCACTAATATGATTCAAAGGTAATAACTCCATTTGAGTCGTGAAACTTGTAACAATATACAACACCTGTATAAAATATGAAACCTGCTCAAAATATAATTCGAGTAAGGTTAGGGAAACTTGCCCAACACAAGGGTTAGACAAGCGTTAGGAAACTTGCCTGAAGCGCTGCTACAATATTACAACACACGCTCCTTAATATCATACACAATTAGGTACATATTCACATACAATTAGTCACATACCGGATATCAAATATTTGTTTATACAACTCTATAATATCTCATTCATATAAGAAACAAAATATTAAACAAGGTTATACCCACTAGTTACGGCATTACGACGCTTGTACATCTATACGCCAAACTTGCCTATTCGAATGCCCAAGCGACACGCAATTGCGTACGCCTAACACGCCCATTCGAATTGTCCAATACCCAATGGTTAATGTTAAGTATCATTATAAATCATAATAATCATGTTTTAGAACTTAGAACATCATTTAACAATGTCGGGAGCATTATACTATGCACACACGCATGACCGACGCCTACCGTTTGCACAATAGCCCTAAAAACGGTTAATTTCAAAATTGTTCCAGGTAATAAATTTCAATTCTAATTAATGGATATTGTAGGTCTATCTCTAAGCTTTCCGGATCATCTTGAATCGCCTAAATCCGAGTCCGTATGAGAAAGTTATGGCCATTTTCCCAACGGACGTCGAAGCTGAGTCGGGCAGCGCACACGCGGGCGGGCGGCACCAGGCGCACGGCGTGCGGCAGCGCGCGCGCGGGCGCGCGGCTGGCCTGGTGGCCCATGTCAGACATCGCGATTTTGACCCTCCTTCACTCCAATCCTCATAACTTCTTCTCTAGACCTTCAAATTGGTCCGTTTCGGACTCTATGGCCTCCTAAGACAAAGAGCTACAAACATATCAAAAATTCAGAGTTACCCATTAAGATTAACATGGCCGAATCTTAGGCCAAAGTATCAACTCATGCTCTGTTTTGCATGTTCTAAGTGTTCTTCACTAAAATCATCACCAAATCTTCGTTTTTACATCTTTTTACTCGATTCCAGTTGGGTTAACTTTGCAACCCTTGGAACTACAATATGATAACAACAAATAAACATAACAAGCAAGGAATCATAGCTACAAAGTCCTCTAAATTCGTCCAACAGTCCATGTTCATGTCCAAAGTCCATTGTTCTTCATGTTCTTCATCCTCCTTAAGCATAGGTACGGATTTATTGTGTTTTTGTTTCACTTTGATGTTATTAATGGCTTATGTAACCTCTTAACAACATATATAAACATCCAACACCAACAAAGACAACAAGAATTGCCACAAGAACTAACTCACAAGCACAAAAGCTTATAACCCATGAAAACTTTGAAAAACCTTAACCAAATCAAATGGAATGGATTGAGTTAAAGTTTTACCTCTTGTAGCTACTTATTAGATGGTAGAACTCCTTTAGAGCTTTGTTAGAAAACTCTCCTCAACCTCCTTGAGTTCTCCCGAAGCCTTTACTTCAAGTTAGCTCACACCCACTTCTTTCTCTCTCTAGAAGCTTTGAAGGTTGAAGATGAAGATGGTGAAGATGCTTAGCTTGCTATTCCTTCTTCCTCCTTGCTCAAAACCTGAACCTATCCCTCTCTCAATATGCAATGGATGAGTTTGTGAAGGAAAACTTGATTCTCCTCTTCCCCTTTCTTACTTCCAAGCCCTCTCTCCCTATTTGCTCTCCCTCTCTTAGAAAATCTGCTGAAATGAAAATGCTATGGCTGGAGGTGTTTGCCAATTGAAGATGTCTCTTGGTGTATTCAAGGCTTCTTGGAAGAGGGATGGAACATTTAGAAGCTCAAGATATTGGTCTAGCTTGGGAAATGAAATGGGAAACACTAGGTTGCATGGGAGATGGAATGTTTGGCATGCTTGTGCTTGGGAAATGAATTCCCCAACACTTGGTCTCCTCCCCTCCCAACCGTGCACTCCCCTTTCCCTTACACCAAATATGCTGATTTTTGTGCCCACATCCAACATGGGTCAAGTCTTGGGTCATGGGTTGGGTCATGGGTTTGGGTCATGGGTTTGGGTCACCCTTAATAAACATTTAGGCCCTTAAATAAATCACCAATGACTCTAAATAAAATTCTAACACTTGGAAAATCCTAATACGCATATACGCATTAACTAAATTACTCAACATCGAAAAGGACACAAAAATTTATGACGTGAATAGTGCCTCGAGAAACGTGCCCTGTGAATAGTGATTTAGTGACGCTTCGCGAAATCAATTATTCACTTAAACAAAACTATAACACGTAAAATTTCATGCATTCACATAACCCAGGTTGTCACACAACCTTTAAACATACAACACAAAAATAATATTAATAAAATAGAATATATTCATTAATATTCAAAAATTCGAATTACAAGGAAAATTCTAAAATTCCCGGTCGTTACATCGAATCTAGTCTTCAGCTTATCATGCTCAAACCTTTTGACATAAGCTGGACAACCCCAAGTCTTAATATGCTTAAGACTAGGTTTCCTCCCTGTCCATATCTCATATGGGTCTTTGGGACGGATTTGGAAAGGTACCTTGTTAAGTAGGTATGCAGCCGTTTCTAGGGCATAACCCTAGAAGGATACTGGAAGGTCGGTAAAACTCATCATGGAACGAACCATGTCCAACAATGTTAGATTTCTCCTTCCAGATACACCATTTAACTGTGGCGTCCCTGGTGGAGTCCATTGTGAGATTATACCATTTTCTTTGAGACAACTTAGAAACTCATTGGTCAAGTATTCACCTCCTCGATCCGATCGAAGAATCTTAATACTCTTACCAGTTTGCTTCTCCACTTCACTTCTGAATTCTTTGAACTTTTCAAATGATTCAGATTTGTATTTCATTAAATACACATATCTAAATCTAGAATGATCATCAGTGAAAGTAATAAAATAAGAATACCCTCCTCGTGCATTCGTTGTCATAGGTCCACATACATCTGTGTGTACCAACGCTAACAACTCTGTAACTCTTTCTCCTTTTCCACTAAAAAGAGATTTAGTCATCTTACCCATGAGACAAGATTCACAGGTTGGATATGATTCGTAATCAGATAGCTCTAAAAGCCCATCTTTATGAAACTTGGTTAATCTTGTTTCATTGATATGACCGAGTCTACAGTGCCACAAAAAGGTATAATTAACATCACCTCTTTTTCTTTTCTTAGTTTGTTCAATTTGAAGTATATTTTCATGCAAGTCAAGTATGTAAAGTCCATTCAGTAGATTACGAACACCATATAAAACATTTTTATTATAAATAGAACAATTGTTGTTCTTTATTATAATATCAAAACCCTCCATATCCAATACAGAAATTGAAATAATGTTTCTAATGAGTGTTGGAACGTAATAGCAATTATTTAAACTAATGAACTTGTCCGAAGGCAGTGCTAAAAAATAAGTCCCTACAGCTAATGCAGCAACCTTTGCTCCATTTCCCACTCGTAGGGCGACTTCATCCTTGTTCAGCTTTTTACTTCTGTTTAGTCCCTGCATATTATTACATATGTGAGAACTACAGTCAGTATCCAATACCCAAGTAGAATTTTGACTTTCAGAAAAAATAATTTCAATCATGAACAAACCTAGATCGGAAGTCGAAGCTTCTCCAAGCTTCTTTTGGTCCGCAAGATACTCTTTGCAGTTCCTCTTCCAGTGTCCCGGCTTATTGCAATGGTAGCAAATTCCTTTGCTATCTGGATCAGGTTTCTTTTTATCCTTTCCCTTCGCCTTGCCCTTAGCCTTCTTGTTTTTCTTCTTTTCAGAAGATACCTTGGGCCTCTTCCTTTTCTTGGAAGAATCATCCACTAGTAAGACTTGGTTCTTGTTGGATGAGAAGTGACCTTCAGTAGTTTTCAGCATGTTAAGTAGCTCAGGCAAGATGACATCCAACTTATTCATGTGAAAATTCACAACAAATTGTGAGAAGGTGTCCGGGAGTGATTGCAAGATCAAATTATGGCTTAACTCCCCATCCATCACGAACCCTAGCAGTCCAAGTTGTTCAATCAAATTAATCATCTTAAGGACATGAGTCTCAACAGCAGTGCCCTCGGTCATACGAGATCGGAAGAGCTCCTTAGATATCTGATATCTAGCAGTCCTACTTTGCTCACTATACAACTCTTTGAGGTGCAGCAATATAGTAGGAGCATCCATAGTTTCATGCTGACGCTGAAGCTCGTTACTCATGGATGCGAGCATGATGCATTGAGCCAGGATTGCATCATCTTGCCACTTTCTGAAAGTAGCAATCTCTTCCTCAGAGGCTGTTTCTGCAACATTTGCAGGGACTGGCGAATTTAGGACATAAGAAATCTTTTCAGCAGTGAGAACAATTCTCAGATTCCTTAACCAGTCCGTGTAATTCGGTCCGGTCAGTTTGTTAGCATCAAGTATGCTACGTAGTGATACTGAGTTTGACATTTTTAAATTCTGCATGTGAAATAGACAACATTTTAGCATACTTTCATTTAATTAATTACCAAAATAAATCAGGTCTTTTATTCTAAATTGGTCTCTCCCACTATTTTCATCAAACTATATTACCCTCAATAT
Organism: Aralia elata; assembly: GCA_034770075.1. Lineage (NCBI taxonomy): Eukaryota > Viridiplantae > Streptophyta > Magnoliopsida > Apiales > Araliaceae > Aralia > Aralia elata. The sequence goes on from CM068384.1 coordinate 72,424,274, forward strand.
ATAGTTCGGCAAATCTAATTAAAGATTTGCTAGTGAGAATAAGGATCCCATTTCAAATGTATATAGCCTTGTGTGACACAACAAACTATATATAAATAAATAGGTAGACAACTATTGTCAATTACATCACTATGTAACTCCTTGTATTTTGCCTCTTAGATTATTTTGATCAAGTGTGACACATCCGAATGAAAATTATCTAAGTTAAGTCCAACCTAGCACTTCCATATATTCGAAAGAAAAACACTGTCCTTGTGTGACACAACAAAACAGTATCGTTCAGTCTATGTATAAGCATCAAATGTGATAAAGCAACATCTTAAATATTTAATACTTGCCTTGTGTGACACAACAAACTCATATTAAATATTTAATACTCTATCGCTTTACCATGCTAGAAGGCGACGTTCGATATTCCAAATATCTTTGAACGCTTAGAACTTAATATAATTACTTTGAGGGGTTTATTATTATAAGTCTCATCTTGTTTAGCGCGCATGCACATATATATATAAAATACGCGTCATATTATTTTACATGCGAAGCATGTTAGATAATATATAATATATATAGTAAGCATTCACATATAGAATACTATATTCTACCCGGATTGATTATGGACTTTTATTCTAGTTTGGTTCACTAGAGCCACCAAGTGAACCAAAAGGTCAAACCTAGGGTGCAAGAATTAAATTTAAATATAACTATTACATTTAAACTCGGGCTCTAATACAAACGGGTCTTCAAGCGCTCCTTGCTCCTTTGTCTCCAATTCTTCAAAATTAATTCTAACTATTCCTATTACAAAAACTACTTGCAATAAATAGAAACCTTGATCAGCAGTCAAGGGGAAGTACATAGGAGGGAGATAGAATTTACATTAAGAAAAATTAGAGAAGACGAGGTACGCAGACCCCATTTATAAAAACTCATACATTCAAACATCCACTAAAATAAATCCAATCACACATTGGTCAACAGTCCATAATCAATCCCTATTTATTATCATACATATCTCTATATGTATCAATAAATAACATTCATCCCATGAATAATAAAACCATTCCATGTATGCATTGATATCAATTAATGGGCAAAAGTTTTGCTAATATTTAGTTTTGAAACAAAATAAACTCTTTTATTTTAATCAAAAACCAAATCCAAATTAAAGTCCTTTAATTTTAGCAATCTGAAATCCTATTCCAGATAAAATAAACTCTTTTATTTTAAACTTTTATCAATTAAATAAACCATTTATTTTAATTGAGAAAAACAAAAAAATTTCAAAGTCTGGACACCGGCGCGGCCGCGCTCCATTTTGAACTAGGAGCGGCGCGGCCGCGCTGCACCCGAGAAAACGTTTTTCTGGGTTTGGGCGCGGCCGTGCTCCAGAATGAACTGGAAGCGGCGCGGCCGCGCCGCGCCGCAGAATCAAAAAAAATTTCTTGCCCAAAAATTCGAACGTTTCGCATATCAATTCATACATAGAATCATCAAGATCGATAATTAGCACATGATTAGGCTCTGATACCACTGTTAGGTTTGTATATAACGCGAGTATGCAATCAAATTACATAAATAGAGCGGAAGCGAGATAAAACGGATTTTAAAATTTTATACAAACCATCACCATGATCGATCAATGAGCTCAATTAACGATATAAACGAAAGAGAAAGAGAATAAGAATTATACCCTCGTAGAACAAAGCTTCCTCGGGTACAAGTTCAACTCCTAGTCCTTCGTGTTCTCCTCGAATGCTACGGTGTGATTCCTTCCTTTGATCAACGTTAGCCACCCAAGTGTTTGGCCTCTAGGTTCTCCATATTAAACCGGTTGTGAATAAATCAATTAGAACAATTCTAATCTTATTTAAATAAATAAATTAAACTATTTAATTCATTTAAATAAATAATATTTATTATACAATAAGGGTAAGCCCCCTTAGCGATCAAGGACTTTCTAGATAATATAGATTTCAACATTAATCACAAAAGAACCTTTGAGTAAATAGTTACCATACAATTCAATCCTTCTACCATACAATGTCCCAATTAAATATAAGACATGGATTTACTGTCAAGCCTTATTTTATTTAATTATATGTATTTCGAGTCCCAAATGCACAACTCTGATTAATGCAAATTAGAAACTCCTTTCTAATTTCATTCTGCTTTGGCCAAGGACTACTTAGTTGTCATTTATCGAATCACATAGGACATTCACATCTTTTACTAGACATGGTAGATTCTTTGTTGATCATTCACCTATCTCCATGTATAACTTATTATACCCAATCATACCCTTTGATATACCCTAAAAGTCTTAAGGGACATGTCAAAGTATAACTCATCATACACAAGATACTATGATGATCTCAAGTCTAAGGATCACTTGTACTACTATCACTAGAGGAATTCCTATTGACAGGCAAGTAAAACTCCATTAGGTATTCCTTAGCGAGCCACGTTCAATGAACTTATTCTCTAATAAGCACCTACATACTTGCTTTAGTGTCTCCACACAAATGATTATGAGATCAATCATCCTCTTCTTAAGAGCAAGCAACGTATGTACTAATCTATCCGGATTCACTAATCCCCTATTTAGTAATCCAACGATTAGGAACAATTTTAGTTTGTGAGCTATCTTGAATTTAGATCTCATTAGCATGATCACCATCATGATTCTAAAAGCATTGCTCAAAACTATGGGTTTATCACATTTAATATAACAGCACTATGTAGATAATATAAAATGCCTTTTTAAGAAAATCAATTTATTAATAAATGAATAAGATTAAAAAGTATATGCTACATCATATCAAATATGTTTGGCTTGTGTGCATACTACTATCAATGCACGTCCCTTAATCACCCTATACATTTTGATTACAAAACGATAACGATAATTAGTTACAGATTCATATACATTTTAAGTCTCGTTCTTACCCTATTTTATTGTACCATATCGATTGACATTCGATATTCCACAAATATTTGCTAACAACCCTCGTGGTATCTCATTGGTCATTCAATACCTCAATATAGGTTTTAAACATACATCTAACAACATAGCAATATCACAAAACAAATAAATAAATTTTAATATTTTTTTCAGTTACTGTTCCACCGCCGGGGCCGTGGATTTCTATACAAAACCGTCGTCGGGGCGAGGAACATAGTTCAAATATGCCGCCGGGGCGACAAGACCGTCGGGGCGAGACTTCTAGTTCATTTCTACCGCTGGGGCGGTAGACTCGACTGTCACCTTCTACACTTCTCGAACCAGTGAAAACTTAGGCCAAATTTGGCCAAATTTCTCGAATTCTACCATGCAACACATTGTTTAAACATACCCAGATATCAAATACAATATAAAACAATTACCCAACATGTTTCTAAACATTCTAACCTTTATAATACACATAACAAACCAAATTGAACCAAATATTCTCTGTTTAAACCAAATATTCATGTTTTAGCCATTTTAATAAAATTAACCACTGTAAACTCATCTTTCAACCATTTTAATCCATTCCACTTGCATTCTTTTCGTTTTTATTATATAATCATAATCAAATGTCAATTTACCGGTTAATAACCAAATTGTACATCAATTTTCATACATATATGCCATACATGAAAATAGAACTCTGTAAACCAAAAACTCAATTTTAAAACATGCTTTCATGGATTAATTCATTTAAATTGGTTTATAACCATCATGAAATCATCTAATACTTGTTTACTATCAATCACATCAACCAATTCACGCTTTTAGCAAATAATTCACCTACATGAAACTAAAAACCATATACAGTGAAACAAAACTATTAATAAAATTTAAAAGAGATTATACCTTCTATTGCCTAGAGAACTTGGTGACTTCTCTTTTGATTCTTCTCTCCAATCTCCAACCTCTTCTCTCAATTTCTCTCTATTCTTACTCTCTCTTTTTCTCTGAACTCTCAAGCTCTGCTCTTTATTCTTTTTTTTTTAACTGATGAACCTTATTTTAACGTACTCAGACTTCAATTGATCAGTTGAGGAAATCAAGAGTTAGGCTATGTTTGGCCAACTCAAAAATAAAAAAAAAATGGAATCCTAAAAGGCATAAGGCTTCGTTTGGCTGAATAAGAACAAAATAACTCTTTTTCCTAATCAAGGGTCACAAGGTCTTGTTTGTTAAAACAAAAACAAAACCCTTTCCATTTATTTTAATAAATCATTATATTATATAGTTTTAATCGTCACACTTTTAATTTAATTAACCTTATTATTAAATAAATTCATTTAAACCTTACTAATTAATTAATAATTCTATTTAACCAATAACAATAACACCAAATAAATTATGTTATTCAAATAAATCATTTATTCAAATAAATCATCTAATCATCTAATTTAATTATTAAATTAAATTAGAATAATCGCATCAAATCACAATTGAATAACATTTAACATAAATTCTTTCACCATAACTTTATAAATTATTTATTTTACTCAATAAATAAATTAATAAAAATATTTATATAACTCAATAAATATTTTTATTTAATCACAAAAATTGCATTCGTTACATCCTTCCCTCCTTAAAAGGATTCTGTTCCCAGAATCACAACGCGATAAATTCGTCCGCTACAACTTCTGCTTAGTCTCTACATTGGATTGCATAAGTGAGAACTACAGCCGGTATCCATTACCCAAGTAGAACCTTGACTTATAGAAAAATTTATTTCAATCATGAACAAACCCATATTTGTAACCGAAGCTTCACTAAGCTTCTTCTGGTTAGCCTCTGTAAGATTCTCCTTACAGTTTTTCTTTTCCAGTATCCAGACTTATTGCAGTGGAAGCAAACTCCTTTGCTATCTACATCAGTCTTGTTCTTATTGTCCTTTGTTTTGGCTTTCCATTTACCTTCTTTGAATTCTTCTTCTTTTAAGAAGATCCTTTGGCCCTCTTCCACTTCCTGGAAGAATCATCTACCAGTAAGACTTGGTCTTTCTTGGTTGGAAAGTGACTCTTTACAGTTTTCAACATGTTTAAGCAACTCAGGCAGGCTGACATATAGCTTGTTCATGTGGAAATTCACAACTATTTGTGAGAAAGAGTCTGAAAGTGATTGCAAGATCAAATCTTGGATCAACTCTGCATCCATTAAAACCCAGTTATCCCAATTGTTCAATCAGATTGATCATTTTTGAGGACATTTGTCTATACTGTAGTGTCATCGGTTATTTTAGATCGGAAGAGCTCCTTAGATATCTGATATCTAATAGTCCTACTTTCCTCACCATTCAACTCCTTGAAGGTGCCGGAGTACAGTAGGAGCATCCATAGTTTCGTGCTGACGCTGAAGTTCGTTACTCATGGATGCGAGCATGATGCATTGAGCCAACTGTGCATCATCTTACCGCTTTCTAAAAGTAGTAATCTCTTCCTCTGAGGTATTATCTGTAACCATTGCAGGGATAGACATATTAAGGACATAAGATAGCTTTTTAGCCTTGAGAACTATTCTTAAATTCTTTAACCAGTCCTTTTAATATGGTCCGATTAATTAGCATCTAATATACTCCGCAGTGATAGTGAATTAGACATTGTAAAATTCTATAAATGAATTTGTAATTTAACAACATTTTAGCATACATTCATTTTAATTAATTACCAAAATAAATTAGGTCTTTATTTTAAATTGTTATCTCACTTTTTCATCAAACTATATTACCCTCAATATACAGTTCGACAAATCTAATTAAAGATTTGCTAGTGAGAATAAGGATCCCATTTCAAATGTATATATAGTCTTGTGGTGACACAACAAACGATATATAAATAAATAGGTAGACAACTATTGTCAATTACATCACCATGTAACTCCTTGTATTTTGCCTCTTAGATTATTTTGATCAAGTGTGACACATCCGAATCAAAATTATCCAAGTTAAGTCCAACCTAGCACTTCCATATATTCGAAAGAAAAACACTGTCCTTGTGTGACACAACAAAACAGCATCATTCAGTCTATGTATAAGCATCAAATGTGATAAAGCAACATCTTAAATATTTAATACTTGTCTTGTGTGACACAACAGACTCATATTAAATATTTAATACTCTATCGATTTACCATGCTAGAAGGCGACGTTCGATATTCCAAATATCTTTGAACGTTTAGGACTTAATATAATTTATTTGAGGGGTTTGTTATTATTTGTCTCATCTTGTTTAGCGCGTATGCACATATATATATAAAATACGCGTCATATTATTTAACATGCGCAGCATGTTGTATAATATATAATATATACATAGTAAGCATGCATATATAGAATACTATATTCTACCCGGATTGATTATAGACTTTTATTCTAGTTTGGTTCACTAGAGCCACCAAGTGAACCAAAAGGTCAAACCTAGGGTGCAAGAATTAAATTTAAATATAACTATTACATTTAAACCCGGTCTCCATTACAAACGGGTCTTCAAGCGCTCCTTGCTCCTTTGTCTCCAATTCTTCAAGTAATTCTAACTAAACCTATTACATAAACTATTTACAATAAATAGAAACCTTGATCAGCAGTCAAGGAGAGGTACATAGGAGGAAGATATATAATTTACATCAAGAAAAACTAGAGAAGACGAGGTACGCAGACCCCATTTATAAAAAAACTCATTCATTCAAGCATCCACTAAAATAAATCCAATCACACATTGGTCAATAGTCCATAATCAATCCCTATTTATTATCATACATATCTCCATATGTATCAATAAATAACATTCATCTCATGAATAATAAAACCATTCCATATATGCATTAATATCATTTAATGGGCAATTAAAAGTTTAATAGAAATCCAATTTTGAAACAAAAATAAACTCCTTTATTTTAATCAAAATTTAAATCATAATAAACTTATTTATTTTATTTTATCCAATTTTGAATAAAAATAAACTCCTTTATTTTTAATCAAATTCCAAATAAAAATAAACTATTTTATTTTAATTAACATGGAAATCAATTTCAAGTTCAAAATAAACTCATTTATTTTAACTTAAAATTGATCGAAAAAATAAAATATGTTAAATCCTATTCCTTATCAAAATAAACATCTTTATTTTTAAGGAAACATGGAATCCTATTCCATATGTGAATAAACTCCTTTATTCTAGGAAACATGGAATTCTATTCCATATGTGAATAAACTCCTTTATTCTTAATTTATATCAATTAAATAAACCATTTATTTTAATTGAAGAATAAATTATTTTTCGGATTCTGCCGTCCAGCGCAGCTGCGCCCAGAATGAACTGGGAACCGGCGCAGCTGCGCTGAACCCCAGGAAACGTTTTTTCTGGGTTTGGCCGCAGCTGCGCTCCAGAATAAACTAGAGCCGGCGCAGCTGCGCCGTGTAACAGATTTCGAATAAAATAGGTTCTGCCCAAAAATTTCGATCCAATTGCATATCATACACACATGGAATAATCATAATCGATAATTAGCACAAGGTTAGGCTCTGATACCACTGTTAGGTTTGTACAAAGCGCGAACATGTAATCAAATTACATAAACAGTGCGGAAGCGCGATAAAATCGGAAGTTAAAATTTTTCATACAAACCATCACCATGATCTTTCCTTGTGTTCAATTATTAATTAATGAAAGAGATAGAGATTAAGAAATTATACCCTCATAGAACCATGCTTCCTCGGGTACAAGTTCACCTCCAATTCCTTCGCGTTCTCCTTGAATTTCACCGATTAAATTCCTTCCTTTGATCAACGTTAGTCACCCAAGTGTTTGGCCTCTAGAGGTGATCCACCAAGGAATAATAATTGTTCAAGAAGATGGGTGTTGACAAAACCCTAGTTTCTATCTCTATAAAAATTGCAAGTATTCTCCACCCTCTCCAATTCTTATGGAAGAGTGAGTAACTGTCTAACAGTCTGACTGTCTAACCGTGTAACCCTAAATCATGATAAGACTCCTCTTATTTATAGATATAGGGAACCCTCCTAAACTATTTAGGATTAGGGTTTTTATTTTAATTAAACTCCTTTAATTAATTGAACTCCTAATCCAATTAGGAATTCATGAGAGAGTACTTCTATTAATTAATTCCCAATCCCTATTAGGAATTAAATAATAGTAATAGTAATAATAATAATAAGACTCCTCTTACTAATTTATATTTAATATTTTCAAAATATTAAATAATAAATATTAAGCTATTTAATTTATTCTATCTCTATAGATTAAATTAAATACACTTAACTTATTATTACAATTATGCCATTTACTACTTAAACAAATATTTTTCCTTTTGCGATGTGACCCCTTTAGGTTCTCCATATTAAACCGATTGTGAATAAATCAATTAGAACAATTCTAATCTTATTTAAATAAATAAATTAAACTATTTAATTCATTTAAATAAATAATATTTATTCTATAATAAGGGTAAGCCCCCTTAGCGATCAACGACTTTCTAGATAATATAGATTTCAACATCAATCACAAAAGAACCTTTCAGTGAATAGTTACCGTATAATTCAATCCTTCTACCATACAATGTCCCAATTAAATATAAGACATGGAATTACTGTCAAGTCTTATTTTATTTAATTATATGTATTTCGATTCTCAAATGCACAACTCTGATTAATGCAAATTAGAAACTCCTTTCTAATTTGATTCTGCTTTGGCCAAAGACTTCTGAGTCATCATTTATCGAATCACATTGGACATTCACTCCTTTTACTAGAAGTGGTAGATTCTTTGTTGATCATTCACCTATCTCCATGTATAACTTATTATACCCAATCGTACCCTTTGATATACCCTAAAGGTCTTAAGGGACATGTCAAAGTATAACTCATCATACACAAGATACTATGATGATCTCAAGTCTAAGGATCACTTGTACTACTATCATTAGAGGAATTCCTATTGACAGGCGAGTAAAACTCCATTAGGTATTCCTTAGCGAGCCATATTCAGTGAACTTATTCTCTAATAAGCACCTACATACTTGCTTTAGTGTCTCCACACAAATGATTATGAGATCAATCATCCTCTTCATAAGAGCAAGCAACGTATGTAATAATCTATCCGGATTCACTAATCCCCTTTTTAGTAATCCATCGATTAGGAACAATTTTAGTATATGAGCTATCTAGAATTTAGATCTCATTAGCATGATCACCATCATGATTCTAAAAGCATTGCTCAAAACTATGGGTTTATCACATTTAATATAACAGCACCATGTAGATAAAGTAAAATGCCTTTAACAACCGAATAAGATTACAAAGTATATGCTACATCATATCAAATATGATTGGCTTTTGTGCATACTACTTTCAAGTTGTACTATGAAATTTGTACTATGTAAACTCATGAAAGAGTGATTAATATTGATATGCAAATTAAATGAAATTCGTATTGAGTAAAGGGAAAGTTAGAATTATGTGAGATTTCAATAGAGGACTCATATTAGTGGCTGAGTTGTACAATTCCTTGTATGGGTGGGGAATTTGTGCTTGGTCTGAGAACCAGTTAGCTTCCTATATCGATATAGTGGTTGAGTTGAACAATTCCTTGTATGGGTGGGAAATTTGTGCTTGGTGTAACAACCGCTTAGCTTCCTATATTGATTAGTGGTCGAGCTGACCAATTCCTTGTATGGGTAGGGGATTTGGTTTGACAACCACTTAGCTTCCTATATTGATAATCATTGAAATATTGGTGTCACGCTATCGATATACGTATGACGAGAAGGTGATTCTTTTCTCATATTTATATTCGATAGTTAGAGAATATTAAGATTAGGTGCGAGTTCTTTAAACTCATGCGTATGGTAAGTTCGTGACTCATAATCGTATGGTGGAACCCCTCAGCGAATGGACGATTTTGGTCTGACTAGGATAAGTTCCTAAACCCATATGATTGTGGTAAGTTCCTGAACTCATAACGTGTGGTATGTTTGATGAACTATACTGGAGTATTAAAAGGTTGGGTGTGACACCCCCAAATCCAGGTTTCCAAACCTCGAATTCGGTGCTCACGATAATCGACGACAAACATACTATCTAACTAAATGCGGAATAATAAACATACATTGTTTATCGAATGGAAATAAAGTCTTACAATTCTGGTCCCAAGGTTCTTTAACCTTAACATAAAACGTACCCTTAATACAACAAAAGGTTCACCTAATCAAACAACATTCAATAATAACTAGTACATAGGCACTATTGGGCATCTATTCCTGCACCTTCCCTTTTCCTTTGTCTCCTCTAGACGTTTCTGCCTTAGCTGAAATAAAGATCATGATATAGCAAGGGTAAGCAACTAATTTGCTTAGCAAGTATATACACAAGAGATATATCATGATAGAAGGAAATTTTGCTTTCAATGTTCAACAACAGTATAAGGGTGTGAAGGAACATGAATTAGTAAACAACAGTTGAATATCCGAATAATTGAATGACAATTACTGAGTGGTTTGAAATAACCAAGGACGTTTTCCAAGGTTCTCAGCATGTAAGCTGGACCTCTTAAAAAGTTTTGGTAATCGAGGGGATCAGCCTCTCATACCCCGTGATTTATGTATAAACACTTAATAACCAGCATTGATATCATGCCTTAAACAAGTTTATCCTTTTCTCAGCCAAGAGTTCTTACCACAACAATTTAATAAGAACAGTTTTTAAAATACTATTGTCTTAACCAATTTAGACATGCTGGATCTAGCTGATACAAATAGCATAGATCGATCTCATAAATAATTCATACTTGAAAGAACTTTAATTAAATTTACAGTTCAATCATAATAGGATAGGAATTCAATTGCACAATGTGCGAATCTCAATAAATAGTATAGATGCGAATAATCGACAATAATTATTCACTAACATGCTTCGAAAATAATAACTCGAGTTTGAGTTAGGGAACTTGCCTGTCTGCTCAGCTACAAATAATTCTAGCTTTAACTAATTGGCCTTGAAGAACCTAACATTGATAATGTTGATCTATCAATTAGTACTGCGTAGTTGTATATCGACACGCTTACTTATGCTATTTATTTAACAATTAAACAAATCACATAGCACACATAAACTATCGTAAATCCTATAAGACACTTAATTGATCCTTAGGTTGATGGTTTAATTAATTAACAATGTTTCCCTTAAGTGATAAACACTTATTAAACCCTTAAACAATTAGTAATAATTGTTCAATTAATTAACATTACCTTTCCTCTTAAGAATATTCATTTATTAAACCCTTAAACACTTAATTATAATCGTTTAATTAATGAGTTATTTAAACTCTCTCTATTTTATTAACTCTATCTTTATTTAATTACTATTAATTAATTATCTTTAGTTATTATTATTAATAGTAATTAATAACTAATTATATTCACTTATTATTTAATTATTAATTAAATAATAGTCGAATTATAAATTTTAATTGTCTTTAATTATTATTTAAGATTAAATAATAATTAATTAGGTTTGTTTATTATTTAAAGTTAATCAAATAATAAATAATTAATTAGTGATTATCTTTAGTTATTATTTAATAATAAATAATAGCTAATTAGATTTATTTATTATTTAAAGTTAATTAAATAATAAATAATTAATTAGTAAATATGAATTATCTTTAGTTATTATTTAATAATAAATAATAACTAATTAGATTTATTTATTATTTAAGGTTAATCAAGTAATAAATAATTACTTAGTGAATAAGAATTATCTTTAGTTATTATTTAATAAATAATAACTAATTAAGTTTATTTATTATTTAAAGTTACTCAAATAATAAATAATTAATTTACAATTCTTAATTATCCTTAATCATTATTTAATAATAATTAACAATAATTAATTACTAATATATTTACAAAATATAATATTTAATGCGCAAACTTAATTTTGTACATTTACTAATTTTACAAAATTAATTAATAATATTTAAAACATTAAATTTAATTAAAATTAACCCTTGATGGTATTCTGGTAAATAAGTTGAAATTCGGACGGAGGGGCAGGATGGTAATTTTGTGCCTGACTGTCCGCCCGCGCAATGCGCGTGCGCTTTCCCCGCCTGGCCCAAAACGGCGCCGTTTGGCTGCCGCTGGTTGAAAGAATACGCTGGCGCCCCATGCGCGGCCAGCCCCTTTTTTTTTTTTTTTAAACGCGCGCCATGCGCGGCCTGTCTTTCTCTCCTTCACGCGGCAGCATACAGGGGGTTTGGTTTCCTCCCTTTTCTTTTCTTTTCACACCAAATGGTTTCTAATCACCATTAAACAAGTTTTATACCCCAAATAAATTCCCAAAAATTTACCCATGACTACAAAAATATTTCTAATATTAAGATAAAATATTTATGACTTAAATCAATATTTTTCACCCATAAATTTTATACTCCAATAAATAATATTACTCCCATGTTTTAGCATACAAACCCACCAAAACATGTTATAAAAATTTTAAAACCTATATATGCTATCAATAAAGCATACAAGACCAAGATCTCTTCTTATATAGCTTTAAACCATATTTGATAAACATATTTTTGCAATAATATAGATCTAGCAAGATAAAACTTAGATCTAGCAAAATAAAACTTAGACCTATACATGCTTCATTTCTTCCATAAGCATCAAACAACAACCAAAAATTAATCCCACACACAACTAGGGTTTTAAAAGAAATGAAGATCCATACCTTGGTTTTAAAATCATGAGTTAAACAATCTTTTAGAAAAATGTAGATCTAACAAAAATAAAAACTTAGATCCATGAATACTCCCTTTATACCACCAACCCCAATCAACACACATAAAAGTTTCCAACAAAATAGTGTGTAGAAATCATAATATAATACTAGCAACAAGAAAACTAGGGTTTGAAGGAATGGAGTTTATACCTAGCTTTAATGGCTATGCGGATGGAGATGGCGTAAACACTTTAAGGTCTTCTTCTTCCTCTCACAAGACTTGCTCTTGCTTCTCTCTTCAAAACTCTCTCAAGCTCACAAACTCTCTACTTGGTGAATAATAAGTGAGCCAACCCTTGTTAACTTTGGTGAGGGGTCCTATTTATAGGAAAGTAGAGACCATGGGCAAAATAGTCATTAATCATGACTAGGCAAGGGCAATTTGGTCAATTCATCAATAGTAGGAAGTTTCCTAGCAACTTCCTCAAGGGTATTTTAGTCCTTTCCCAACCTCTTTCAAGGTTAAAATAGTCTTTTCGCAAAATCTTAATTATCCATTAGTTATTACCCATTCTTCATTGGTTATTAGACATTGGTTATTATCTTGCCATCATTACATTGGTTAAACACAATGGTTATTATCCCGCCATCATTTCATTGGTTATTAACCACTTGGATATACAATGGTTATTGCCCTTACATAATTACCTTGGTTATTAACCACTCTTGGCCATTTTAGTCATTACCCACCAATTCCTACACTTGACTAACCTATGGTTATCTCTTAACCATAGTTATATCATACCTGCCAACACGAGTATAGACACATCTTATACATCTCCCACCAATTAACCCAAGCTGGTTTAAATAGAACACAACGTTAACTCATTGAATTAAATTAGATTTAATTAATAAGGACGTTCAAAATTCACGGGCATTACATCCCTCTCCCCTTATAAAAATTCCGTCCTCGGAATTGCAAAAATAGGGTTACTCAAATAAGAACGGATAATTCGCCTTCATTTTCTCTTCGAGTTCCCACGTAGCTTCTTCGACTGCGTGATTCCTCCAGAGAACTTTGACGGAATGTAGTTTCTCAGCTTCTGTTCCTTCCTATCGAGAATCTGGACAGGAACCTCCTCGTACGATAAGTCCTTCTCGACTTGAATTGGCTCATAGGAAATAACATGCTTGTAGTCTGGCTTATATGGACGTAACACCGATACATGAAACACGTTGTGAATGTGCTCAAGCTCAGGGGGTAATGCTACCTCGTACGCCACTTCGCCTATTCTCCTCAATATTTCGAAAGGTCCTATGAACCTAGGGCTCAGCTTGCCCTTCTTCCCAAAGCGGATCTTCCCTTTCTAGGGAGATACCTTCAAAAATACATAGCTGCCAACTTCAAAGTCTCGCTTCTGACGATGTAAGTCGGCATACTTCTTCTGACGATCCTGGGCCGCTACTAACCGCTGCCTTATTACTTTAATGATTTCCACGGTTTGTTGTACCAATTCTGGTCCCAACAATCTCCGTTCACCAACTTCATCCCAACACAACGGCGTTCGACACTTCCTTCCATATAATGCTTCGTACGGTGGCATACCAATGCTAGCGTGGTAACTATTGTTGTAAGCGAACTCTACCAAGGGCAAATGATCGTCCCAGCTGCCACCTAAGTCCATCACAACTGCCCGGAGCATGTCCTCTAAGGTCTGAATAGTTCGCTCGCTCTGACCATCGGTTTGAGGATGATACGCCGTACTCATTCTCAACTGTGTTCCCAGTCTCTCCTGTAGGCTTCTCCAAAAATTTGATGAAGCGCGGATCTCTGTCAGACACAATAGAAACCGGCACCCCATGTCGCGATACTATCTCCTTTACGTAGAGTTTTGCCAACTGCTCCAATTTGTACCTGATCTTAATCGGTAGAAAATGGGCAGACTTGGTCAACCGATCTACGATCACCCAGATGGCGTCTAGACCCTTTTGTGTTGTCGGGAGTCCTACCACAAAATCCATAGTGATGTGCTCCCACTTCCACTCGGGAATCTCTAAGGGCTGCAACAATCCGCTCGGCCGTTGGTGCTCTGCCTTGACCCTCTGACAAGTTAAACACCGGCTGACGAATTCCGCAACTTTCCCTTTCAAATGCGGCCACCAATAATGTTGACGAAGATCTTGATACATCCTGGTGCTACCCGGATGTACCGAAAATCTCGTATTATGGGCCTCCTGCAATATTTCTTCCCTTAAGTCTGGTACATAGGGTATCCAGATCCTTCCCTCGAATCTCAGCAGACCCGTGCTGTCAACCTTGAACTTCAACGTTTTTCCTTCCGATAGTTGCTTCTTAATGCCAATGCATTCTTCATCAAATTCTTGAGCCTCCTTTATCTTATCCAGTAGAGTCGGACCCACTGTCACGGTGAACAATTTTTTGTCCGTCTCCATTGGATACTTAACCTCCAGTTTCAGGCGTCCAAAGTCCTTTATCAGCTCTGCCTGAGTTGTAAGCCTCATCAACTTCTCTCTGCCTTTCCTACTCAGGGCATCTGCCACTACATTTTGCTTTGCCCGGATGGTACAGAATCTCACAATCGTAATCCTTGATTAATTCTAACCATCGGCGCTGCCTCATATTCAACTCCTTCTGAGTGAAGATATATTTCAGACTTTTGTGATCTGTATATATCTCGCACTTCTCTCCATATAGGTAGTGCCTCCAAATCTTCAAGGCGAACACTACTGCTGCTAATTCCAGATCATGAGTCGGGTATCCCTTCTCATAGTCCTTCAGCTGGCGTGAAGCGTACGCAATGACCCTGCCGTGCTGCATTAGTACACAACCAAGGCCCTTGTGTGACGCATCACTGTATACTACAAAACCTCCAGTGTCGTCTGGTAATGCCAACACTGGTGCTTGGCTAAGTCTCTTCTTCAACTCCAAGAAACTCTCCTCGCACTTCTCTGTCCAGACGAACTTTACCGTCTTTCTAGTCAGATTGGTCAACGGTGATGCTATCTTCGAAAAATCCTGGATGAATCTCCGATAGTATCCCGCTAACCCTAGGAAACTCCTGATCTCCGTTGGCGTCTTTGGTTGCTCCCAGTTGATAAAGGCTTCCACCTTTGCTGGGTCTACCGAAACACCATTACTGTCAATGACGTGTCCAAGAAACTGCACCCTCTGCAACCAAAATTCACACTTTGAAAACTTCGCGTATAGCTTCTCCCTTCTTAATGCCTCCAAGGCAATCCTTAGATGTTCAGCATGTTCTTCCTCTGACACTGAATACACCAAGATATCATCGATGAATACTACCACAAACTTGTCCAAATACTACTTGAACACTCTATTCATCATATCCATGAATGCCGCTGCTGCATTTGTCAGGCCAAATGACATAACCAGAAACTCGAAATGTCCATAACGAGTTCTGAATGCCGTCTTCGGGATATCCTCCCGTCTCACCCTTAGTTGATGATAGTCCGTCCTTAAATCGATCTTTGAAAAGTATTTCGCTCCCTTGAGTTGATCAAACAGATCGTCTATCCTGGGCAACGGATACCTATTCTTAATCGTAACTTTACTCAACTCACGGTAGTCGATACAAAGCCTCATCGAGCCATCCTTCTTCTTTACGAACAGAACTGGCGCTCCCCATGGTGACACGCTCGGCCTGATATAACCCCTGTCTAACAGTTCCTGCAGTTGAACCATCAGTTCTTTCATCTCTACTGGTGCCATTCGGTAAGGCGCCTTAGATATCGGTGTCGTCCCGGGTACCAAGTCGATTGCAAATTCTATGTCTCTATCCGGCGGCAGTCCCGGAAGTTCATCTGGGAAGACATCAGCGAATTCCCTTACAACGGGTATCTAACTCAGTTCACCCTCGACCTGTCGAGTATCTACCACGTGAGCCAAATAACCTATACAACCCTTCTTAAGCAATCTCTTCGCTTGCATCATCGTCAGATAACAAGATTGTCTCGGCGATTTACTACCATAGAACACCACCTTCGACTTACCCGGAGTCTGCAGGTGTATGCACTTTTTCTTACAGTCAATGACCGCCCCGTGGCTCGCTAACCAATCCATCCCAAGGATTACATCGAATTCTCCAAGACGAATCGGCAACAAGTCCACGTTAAGCTTAAACCCTCTCACATCAACACAACAATTCTTATAAATGTAGTTCACGGGGATAATCTCTTTGTTCGCTACTTCTACATTCATCGGGTGTTCTAACAGTTCATTAGGTAAATTAAGTCTTTGAGCAAATTCATCAGAAACAAAAGAACATGAAGCTCCCGAATCAAATAACACATAGGCATCTATGTTGTTGATTGGAATAATACCTGACACCACCTCCCTGGATGCCACGACATCTTGCACTGTCATGTTGAAGGTCCTTGTTGTTGGCTTATTTGGCTGGGCTGGTCCTCCATTGGTTGCTCTCGAGTTGTTGCCCCTATTGCCATTTCCGCCATCCATGTTTCTCTTTCGGGGACATTCCTTGCTCCAATGTCCTATCTCTCCGCAATTGAAGCAACCTCCCTTCTTCGCCTTAGGACAATTGGGCGAGATATGCCCTTCTTGTCCACAGGTATAACAGACCATCTTCCCCTTCATACACTCTCCCGAGTGACCCTTTTCGCAATTCCCACATACTGGCCTTTTCTGTTGTATGCTCCCTTGCTGGATTTCAGAATTGCTCCCCCCACTGCTCCATTGACGCTTCCTACTGTTGGTGCCACCACCGCTAACATTTACATTTCCTCCTTCTACCTTCTCTTTGTTCCTTTCCCGATTATATTTCGAAACCACTTCACTCCCACCTTCAGCAATGAGAGCTTTCTCCAACAAGGTTGAGAACGATGTAATTTGCAAAACCGCTACCTTGTTGTAGATCCATGGCTTTAATCCATTCTCGAATCTCCTGGCCTTCCTCACTTCAGTATCCACCTGATGTGGGGCGAATCTAGCCAATTCATTGAATTTTGCAGCGTACTCCGACACTGACAAATTTTCTTGCTTCAATTCTAGAAACTTGATCTCCATTTTTGCCTGCGTAGTCTCAGGAAAGTAATTCTCGAAAAACAACGTCTTGAAAGCTTCCCACGCCACGACTCCAGTTCCAGCTTTGTTCTGATTGGCTTCCCACCAGAAGTTAGCCTCACCTTTCATTAAGTAAGTAGCAAAAACTGTCTTCTGCTCCTCAGCGACTCTAGCGATGACAAAGGCCTTTTCAATCTCCTTTATCCATGACTGGGCCTCTATCGGGTTCGCTGTTCCTCTAAACTCCGGAGGCCCTACTGCCTTGAAGTCTTTAAAATTGGCTAAGTGGTTGCCCGTCTGGTTTCCTGCGGTAGTCGTTTGATTCCGCAGAGCTTCCGCCATCATGTTGATAAAATTTTGCATTAGGTTTGGTGGAGTTCCCTCTACATTGTTAACTGACTCTTCATTCCCTTGGTTTCGTAGGATTCGTCTGGGCGGCATTATCTGTTTAAGCAAACCCTAACACGTTACTCGGGCTTTCTTAAAACATAAGTATTTAGCATGTAATACAATAATCACATGACTCTTGTGTGGAAGTTTTAGATTACCCAACCTCGGAAATTCTGCTTTCCCGATTAGTGATTTAAGTTACTAAGATACCGATTCAGTCTCACTGAATTAACATAATCATTGCATAAATGGTATATCAAGTAAAATTCTCAAGCACATACCATAATAATGCATCTATATTCATATACCGACTTAAGCGTCGTACACGTTTATCACAGGCATATTGTCATAATTGCTACTATCCCATTTAATATAACAAAAGGTGGGATTCACTTAAACCATTCTTTCCTACCTACATAGTTGGGAAGTACATCCTACATACGAATTACCCCGCACCTTGCTGAGGTTAATACAAACTCTAGTAATTCAAATGATAGTACCAATAACACTGCTCAAGGCATAACCACCTACTTTTACTATCCTCTAAGGGACACAAGGTGAATACAACTCAACGCTTGCCCTTGCTACTAGAGGACAGATCCATCCATCTGGCGTCGAACTGCATCCAGACGATGTCTAAGGCTCACTCCAAATCAACTATCTTCGCATCCTTAGCCTTTACCTCATCCTTCAATTGTCCTAACTGCAGCTCCCTTAGCAGCAGCCTCCCTCGCAACTCGGCTAACTCAGCCTGGGCCTGATAAGCAGCGCCCTTGTACTGCTGTTCAGAAATCTGGTGGATGTGGTTCTGCGCCTCTAATTGTTCAGCCTTTACCTCTAGCTCGGCGTTCCTTGCCAGCAAATCTCCTATCACATCAGGCTCTATGGGCTCCTGGGTCACTGGACAGCTATCTTGACTCTCGTTCGACATCCTACAAACATCGCACAATAAATCCATATTAGTACCACAATAAAATATATTCATTGATGAAATGAAATGATATTTTATTCGGTACGACTAGAACTCTATGAATCTCCCCGACCCATCACCTTCATACTCTATGTAAGTTTTCTACTAAGGTTATATCCTAGGTTTCTTGTTCCTAACGTTTATAACCTACAGCTTTGATACCAACCTGTGACACCCCCAAATCCAGGTTTCCAAACCTCGAATTCGGTGCTCACGATAATCGACGACAAACATACTATCTAACTAAATGCGGAATAATAAACATACATTGTTTATCGAATGGAAATAAAGTCTTACAATTCTGGTCCCAAGGTTCTTTAACCTTAACATAAAACGTACCCTTAATACAACAAAAGGTTCACCTAATCAAACAACATTCAATAATAACTAGTACATAGGCACTATTGGGCATCTATTCCTGCACCTTCCCTTTTCCTTTGTCTCCTCTAGACGTTTCTGCCTTAGCTGAAATAAAGATCATGATATAGCAAGGGTAAGCAACTAATTTGCTTAGCAAGTATATACACAAGAGATATATCATGATAGAAGGAAATTTTGCTTTCAATGTTCAACAACAGTATAAGGGTGTGAAGGAACATGAATTAGTAAACAACAGTTGAATATCCGAATAATTGAATGACAATTACTGAGTGGTTTGAAATAACCAAGGACGTTTTCCAAGGTTCTCAGCATGTAAGCTGGACCTCTTAAAAAGTTTTGGTAATCGAGGGGATCAGCCTCTCATACCCCGTGATTTATGTATAAACACTTAATAACCAGCATTGATATCATGCCTTAAACAAGTTTATCCTTTTCTCAGCCAAGAGTTCTTACCACAACAATTTAATAAGAACAGCTTTTAAAATACCATTGTCTTAACCAATTTAGACATGCTGGATCTAGCTGATACAAATAGCATAGATCGATCTCATAAACAATTCATACTTGAAAGAACTTTAATTAAATTTACAGTTCAATCATAATAGGATAGGAATTCAATTGCACAATGTGCGAATCTAAATAAATAGTATAGATGCGAATAATCGACAATAATTATTCACTAACATGCTTCGAAAATAATAACTCGAGTTTGAGTTAGGGAACTTGCCTGTCTGCTCAGCTACAAATAATTCTAGCTTTAACTAATTGGCCTTGAAGAACCTAACATTGATAATGTTGATCTATCAATTAGTACTGCGTAGTTGTATATCGACACGCTTACTTATGCTATTTATTTAACAATTAAGCAAATCACATAGCACACATAAACTATCGTAAATCCTATAAGATACTTAATTGATCCTTAGGTTGATGGTTTAATTAATTAACAATGTTTCCCTTAAGTGATAAACACTTATTAAACCCTTAAACAATTAGTAATAATTGTTCAATTAATTAACATTACCTTTCCTCTTAAGAATATTCATTTATTAAACCCTTAAACACTTAATTATAATCGTTTAATTAATGAGTTATTTAAACTCTCTCTATTTTATTAACTCTATCTTTATTTAATTACTATTAATTAATTATCTTTAGTTATTATTATTAATAGTAATTAATAACTAATTATATTCACTTATTATTTAATTATTAATTAAATAATAGTCGAATTATAAATTTTAATTGTCTTTAATTATTATTTAAGATTAAATAATAATTAATTAGGTTTGTTTATTATTTAAAGTTAATCAAATAATAAATAATTAATTAGTACGTAACGATTATCTTTAGTTATTATTTAATAATAAATAATAGCTAATTAGATTTATTTATTATTTAAAGTTAATTAAATAATAAATAATTAATTAGTAAATATGAATTATCTTTAGTTATTATTTAATAATAAATAATAACTAATTAGATTTATTTATTATTTAAGGTTAATCAAGTAATAAATAATTACTTAGTGAATAAAAATTATCTTTAGTTATTATTTAATAAATAATAACTAATTAGGTTTATTTATTATTTAAAGTTAATCAAATAATAAATAATTAATTAGTGAGTAATAATTATCTTTAGTTATTATTTAATAATAAATAACTAATTCGGTTTATTTATTATTTAATGTTAATCAAATAATAAATAATTAATTAGTAAGTAATAATTATCTTTAGTTATTATTTAATAATAAATAATAACTAATTAAGTTTATTTATTATTTAAAGTTAATCAAATAATAAATAAATAATTTACAATTCTTAATTATCCTTAATCATTATTTAATAATAATTAACAATAATTAATTACTAATATATTTACAAAATATAATATTTAATGCGCAAACTTAATTTTGTTCATTTACTAATTTTACAAAATTAATTAATAATATTTAAAACATTAAAGTTAATTAAAATTAACCCTTGATGGCATTCTGGTAAATAAGTTGAAATTCGGACGGAGGGGCAGGATGGTAATTTTGCGCCTGACTGTCCGCCCGCGCAATGCGCGTGCGCTTTCCCCGCCTGGCCCAAAACGGTGCCGTTTGGCTGCCGCTGGTTGAAAGAATACGCTGGCGCGCCATGCGCGGCCAGCCCCTTTTTTTTTTTTTTAAACGCGCGCCATGCGCGGCCTGTCTTTCTCTCCTTCACGCGGCAGCATACAGGGGGTTTGGTTTCCTCCCTTTTCTTTTCTTTTCACACCAAATGGTTTCTAATCACCATTAAACAAGTTTTATACCCCAAATAAATTCTCAAAAATTTACCCATGACTACAAAAATATTTCTAATATTAAGATAAAATATTTATGACTTAAATCAATATTTTTCACCCATAAATTTTATACTCCAATAAATAATATTACTCCCATGTTTTAGCATACAAACCCACCAAAACATGTTATAAAAATTTTAAAACCTATATATGCTATCAATAAAGCATACAAGACCAAGATCTCTTCTTATATAGCTTTAAACCATATTTGATAAACATATTTTTGCAATAATATAGATCTAGCAAGATAAAACTTAGATCTAGCAAAATAAAACTTAGACCTATACATGCTTCATTTCTTCCATAAGCATCAAACAACAACCAAAAATTAATCCCACACACAACTAGGGTTTTAAAAGAAATGAAGATCCATACCTTGGTTTTAAAATCATGAGTTAAACAATCTTTTAGAAAAATGTAGATCTAACAAAAATAAAAACTTAGATCCATGAATACTCCCTTTATACCACCAACCCCAATCAACACACATAAAAGTTTCCAACAAAATAGTGTGTAGAAATCATAATATAATACTAGCAACAAGAAAACTAGGGTTTGAAGGAATGGAGTTTATACCTAGCTTTAATGGCTATGCGGATGGAGATGGCGTAAACACTTTAAGGTCTTCTTCTTCCTCTCACAAGACTTGCTCTTGCTTCTCTCTTCAAAACTCTCTCAAGCTCACAAACTCTCTACTTGGTGAATAATAAGTGAGCCAACCCTTGTTAACTTTGGTGAGGGGTCCTATTTATAGGAAAGTAGAGACCATGGGCAAAATAGTCATTAATCATGACTAGGCAAGGGCAATTTGGTCAATTCATCAATAGTAGGAAGTTTCCTAGCAACTTCCTCAAGGGTATTTTAGTCCTTTCCCAACCTCTTTCAAGGTTAAAATAGTCTTTTCGCAAAATCTTAATTATCCATTAGTTATTACCCATTCTTCATTGGTTATTAGACATTGGTTATTATCTTGCCATCATTACATTGGTTAAACACAATGGTTATTATCCCGCCATCATTTCATTGGTTATTAACCACTTGGATATACAATGGTTATTGCCCTTACATAATTACCTTGGTTATTAACCACTCTTGGCCATTTTAGTCATTACCCACCAATTCCTACACTTGACTCACCTATGGTTATCTCTTAACCATAGTTATATCATACCTGTCAACACGAGTATAGACACATCTTATACATCTCCCACCAATTAACCCAAGCTGGTTTAAATAGAACACAACGTTAACTCATTGAATTAAATTAGATTTAATTAATAAGGACGTTCAAAATTCACGGGCATTACATTGGGGATGAAGAACTGAGGATTTTTAGTATAGTAAGCTTTAAGGATGATAGAAATAGATAAAATTATTAAGCAATGGATCAGTAGAGAAATTGAAGTTGATGGTGGAGGCCTAAGTATTCTAAATCATCTAGCTATGCTAGATTTCAAAAATTTTGACATCAAGCTAAATTCGCACTAATGTGCCTTTAAAAATAAAAATGAAAATTTTGTTATCCTCAAAACAGAGTGACGAGTATGTAGAAGTGGGCTTCGAACCACTAACGCATCGTTACTTGTTGCGGCATGATAACACCAAAAATAATTTTTTTTTGGTTTGGAACTGTTTAAAGAAGAGTCTACGTTATTTGTTTCGGCTAGACAAAAATGATGTAAAATATCAAAATGTATTTATAAATAGTCATCAATGCATCATATAACCTGATGTAGAATGACAGATGATGGAGTCATCAATGCAGATTAACCTAGTGTTGCATGTGATCTAAGGATCGTCAGCTCACTACGATATAATGTAGTATGACAAAGTCACAAAATGACGGAATCCTCAACGGACTGTAAATACAGAGCGGTATCATAACCTCATAAAATGATTTTCAAAATTTTGGACCAGTTAAAGAAAAGTCAATGCCAATTTAAGTGGCTAGACGAATATTTCGATTGATGTTCGAATTATTGGTATATGTCTAAGCTAATTGATTTAGCTAGACAAGTATTTATGAAAATTCAAGTAATCTCTTTGAGAATTTATCCCGAACCAAATTGTTTTGGTGCGGAGTCTTATGCTAAGTCTGAGGTGAACAACCACGAAAAAAACGGGGGTATACCGGTTGGATAATATATTCTAATTTAAGAACGCATATAGTCGTTCTGAAAACTAAGGTGCAATAGGCTGAACACCTAACGTACCCGACTAGGTAGTTTACCTTCTTCATGATTGTAAACATACTTAGTACAACATGTTTTTAGATTTGGTTGCGGTGAATACCATTAAACATGAGAGTTCATGTTCTTTATGACCCCTCAGCATAATATGAAAAGTTTTAACTCCTTAGAGAGAAGTCATGATAGAATGTGATGATGGAAAAGATCCTCATAGAAGGAGATAACATGTACTCATTAAATTGATAATGCAATCAGATGTGATCAGATAAAGGTTAAATTAAAAACCTAGCTTTGATGGATAAAAGGAGCAGAGATTAGTATACTGTAATTTCGAGGACGAAATTCTTAGAAGATGGGATGAATGTGACAACCCAAAAATTCATAAGATTATTGACAAAATCTTGCATGATTAATTAAAGGTTAAAGAATAAAACCTAGATGGGAATTTGTGGATTTATTTAAAAATTTTAAGAAACATTTATATGGTTTACTCTTTGAAAGATAATAGAGAAAATATGGGTTATAAAATTCCAAAACCCTAAAAATGAATTTATATGTACTTGAAGGGATATTATGGATAAGGTATTACAATACCTATAAACTTGATGTGAACTAATTGGTATATGAAATTTAATAATGATACAAGTGGAAAATTTATTAAGAAAATAAATTTTCAAATGAAAGGATGCTATAAGGTTAAAGAAAATGTGTATTGGTACACATATATATACTTAATGATGTGCTATATATATTGTAGCAAGAGGAGTGATGATGATAAATATGTATATTTATTGCACATGAATAAATTGTTATGAAATAATTTATATTACGAAGCTAACTCATTAGTTTAGTATACGAAAATATTGTATACTTTAAATAAAGGATATTAAAATAAATTCCAGCATTGAATTATTTTAATAAAGAGAGAATATTATTTTAATTGTAATATCTTATTTATTGAATAAATTTCCATTTGTAAGGAAATATGAATGAATATGTGTTATGTAAATTAAATAAGTTAATAAATTTATTTAATTTAAGTGACTAAGAAATGAAAAGGAAAGTTATGTAACATATTTATAAATATTATAAATATGAGTAGCTTAGAAATTTAAATGTTATATTAATAGTCGAAGTAGTAAATAAATACTAGTGGACTAGTCCAATTGGTTAAATAATCAAGCCCACTCATTTAATTGATTATGAACTTGGATAATTAATATGTAAGCTTACTAATTTAGCCCAATTGAAATGTTTAGCAAAAGATTTAATAAACTAGTGGTCCAAACAATTTTAAATGACAGTCCCATTTATGGTCTCTAGTAAATTAATTATTTTAATAATGAAAGGTAATTAAAGAATGTTTGGTAGCCAAATATTATAAATTAGGCATTCAAATTAAATAACCTAAAGGGTTATTTTTATTTAGCGGTCTTAGTATTTTAATTATATACTAGCGACTAAATTTCAGAGGTTCAATTTATTATCTCAATTTATTAAATTAGTTTGTGTGAATGTGTGAGTAAAAGAATGTGAATATTATGTGATTGTTTATATTTGTTTATTATATAATAAACAAATAAAAGGAAACTAGTGTAACATAATTATTATATATTAGGTATGAAAATTAAATAACCTTAAGGGTTATGGTATGAGAGAATGATAATATTTAAAATATATACTAACCCTAAGAGATTTATTTTATATATCTCAACTAATTAATTTTATAACCTAATTAAAGTAAGTCTAATTGGGTTAAGATATTAAATGTACATGAGTAAGGATTTAAATTATAAAAGAGGGGAATGGAAACCCTAATTAAATAATTAGGATAGAATAATATTAAAAGTATTGGACCTAATTTAATTCCATGGCCCAGGCAAATAAATTAGAAATCCCAAATGAATTAAATGGGTGCCCAAACTTTAACCAAACTTGGGAGGGGCTTTTTAGTCATTTTACTAAGCAAATTTGGCATTAAAAAAATAAAGCAAAAATTGGTCATTAAAGGGGGTAAGCATCCGGATGGGCTAGGAAGAGAACGGAAGGAGTAATTGGTATGTGCTATCATCATTAGTTACTTACACACATAAGCCATGTGTCACTCTTTTATTTGGCCCCCATATTCTTATCCAAGATTGCAAGTACAAAAAGATAAGATAGAGAGAGAAGATATTGGGAGATTAACAATAGATATAGTTATTATATGTATACAATTTCTCCAATTCTAGTTAATCTTCTTTTTGGGAAAAACAAAAGTACACTTCACATTTTATTTCTCATTCTTCAAAAGCTTAGAAAGAAAAAAACAAAATTGAAATGGAGAGAGAGGAAGGTGTCCAGCTGTGGGCTAAGGAGGGAGGAAGAGAGAGAGTTTTGTAAAACTCCATAGCTATTTTGGGAAGAAGGAGAAAGAAAATAAAGCTAAGGTATAAAATTTTTAACCTTAATCTAGTTATTTCCTTTTGTTTTGGTTTGATTGTTGTTGATATAAAGTTTATGATCTTGGATCTTAGAACTCTTGATCTACGTGTTAATAAGTGTAATATGCATAGATCTTACAAGTTTGGGTGTTGATTTGTTGAAAAGAAGAAGAACAGAAAACTAGTTCGTTTTAGAAAGGGTTAGAAAACCTAGCTTTCTCTCACTTTATATGAGTACCTTTTGAAATCTATGCACTCTTTTTGGGATCCGTCAAAGAGGGGTGCTAGATATATAAGTTAAGTGTTAAAACCAAGTGGTAGAAGTCAAAAATAATGTGTACAAAATTCGTAGGGACTATTTTTACCAAAATAGTCCAGGTTTTTCAAAAGGGAAAATGGACTGCTAGACGGCAGTCCCATCCAGGGACATTTTCGTCAAATATTTGTACTCGAAAAAGGAAAATTTAGAGTGATAATAGGGGATGTTATATGAGTTATGTAAAAATTTAAGAATTTTTGGCCCTGTAGAATGAAAGTTATGGTTGTTATGGCAAAGGATCTCAAATCGGAAAACGGGACCAAAACCCACTGACCCCTAGATTACGTGCACTGTTTTGACCTCTTAGCAAGTGCAATAAATTCAGGTCTTTTTACCACTGAAACTATAGGAAGTATGTACTTCCTGTCCAAAAATCGCCGCTTTCTGACTTGTAATAAAGAATCTACGGCTAAAATAAAAACATAGAGTTTTTCGACGAAAATGACTAAAATTGGAGTTCTATAAATCCGATGACCACGAAATTTAACTGGGACTACTTGTTAATATGTATAAGATTTTATCAAAAATTTGGAGTCATCGGAGTTGTGCAAAATAGTGATTATTTTTCTTAGTTTCGAAAGTTAAAACGGACGTTTGAAAAATGTTAAAAGAAATTGAAAACTTTCATAAAGAAAGTATTTTTGAGTATGGAATATATGTACATATGTGTGGAAAGACTTGAAAAAAATAAAAATCGATCATTAAAAGAGGTTAAGTCATTTTAAGAATGCAGCTTCCAATCCGGTTTGTTGTATTCATATTTCAGTTTACTGTATTAGCATCGATTTGCTGTAGTATTATTTGGGTTGATGAATTGGAGATTTGATATGTTAAAAAGGGATTACAGTTTGAATCCAGCTTGTTGGATTGTGGTATTCGGCTTGATGACTTATTGAATCCGGCTTGCTGAATTGGTGGATATGGTTTGCTGAATTAGTGAATCCAAGTTGCTGGATTGTAGGATAGTTTGAATCTAGGTTGCTGGATTAGATGCTAGTTTGAATCCAGGTTGCTGGATTGGTATGTTTAAATAATCCAACCTGCTGAATTAGGTATTCAGGCTTAATGGATTATAAAGAAGAACTTATAAAATGAAAGACTTAGTGTTAAGTCATAAGGTTTATGCTAAAGTAGTAGTACAGTCGTGTTCTTTAATAGTTGATGTATAGTAGCTGGGCTAAACAATTCCTTCAGGGAGCAGAGGTATATACGAACTAGGAACCGATTTAATTCACTGTGAAAACAGTGTAGACGAGACGGAAACTATTTTGTTGGTTATTTGTGGGAAACCACTCAGCATACTATATTGAACACTGTTAAACACTCGATGTGTGTTAGCTTTAGAATTATGAATGCGTATGGTGCTAAGCTGTTATCTAATATTTAGTTATGTGGTTAAATGTTAGATAATTTATTGATAAAGAAGTGATATTATATAGGATATATGTGATGCTAATTGAAAGATCAATCTTATAACTGATAGGTCTTTCAAAAGAGATTAAGTTAAATTGCGTAACAGTAATTGACGGTACAAGCAAGTTCTTTATCCTTACTCAAGTTTATATTGAGCAAGTTCCTCTTAACTCAAACTTGAGCTGTTATGTTTCAAGCATGCTAATGGTTTAATTCTTTATAATTATTCCACCTCCTTAAATTATTGATTCTCACATAGTGCATGTTGCATATGTCCATCAGGTATGAAAGGCTGATCACCTTCATTAGCCTAAGGTTTAGTTAAATTGTTCACAGTCATTATTGACATCCAGAATTGTTGATTCAGTCATTCAATTATTAAGATTATGAATCATGCTCTTTCACAATTATTATATTGTTGAAAATTCAAAAGCTTATTCTTTCTTTCAATCATGATATATCTTTCTTGTATTTAAACTTGTTGGGCAAAATAGTTGCTCACCCTTTCTATATCATGATAACAAATTTCAGATTAATACGAATATTAGAGGAAAGACAGAGACAGAAGCAAAGGACAAAATTATAGTGTTATGCATGATAACTAAATTAGTTATTTGATGTAAGTTAATTGTGTAAACCTTTTATGAATTTAAAGGTAAATATGTATTAAAATGAAGGTTATAGACCTTAGGATATGTAGCAGAGTTTATTGTATAAACAATTTATGTTTGTATCTTCTGCAGTAGTTGTAAATATGATGTATCGTGACGCACCAGGTCCGAGGTTCAAGGGACCCGGGTTTGGGGGCGCTACAGAAGCCTTACCACTACACCAAAATCACTTTTGATTATGAATCAGAATGTTTAATATTTAAACTATATAATTCTGGGTTTGAAGTTTGACTTAAAGGCTTGTTTGATTATTTCTTTTAAAGGTTTATGATCAAGGGTTGACCTCAGTTTTTTTTTGTAAATTAAAATAAAGAAGTTTATTTTGATTTGGAATTTGATTAAAAAATAAAGGAGTTTATTTTTATTCAAAATTGGACAAATTAAAATAAAAGAGTTTGTTTTGATTTGGAATAGGATTAAAACAAAGAAGTTTATTTTAATTGGAATTGAATTTCATGATAACTAATTAGAGTTGGAATTGGAATCCATGATAACTAATTGGAGTTGAAATTGGATTTTATACTAACTAATATTGCTCATTAAATGATATCAATGCATATATGGAATGGTTTTATTATTCATGAGATGAATGTTATTTATTGATGCATATAGAGATATGTATAATAATAAATGAGATTGATTATGGACTAATGACCAATGTGTGATTGGATTTATTTTAGAGGATGCTTGAATAAATGAGTTTTTATAAATGGGGTATGCATACCCCGTCTTCTTTAATTTTTCTTAATGTAAATTCTATCTCCCTCCTATGTACTTCTCCTTGACTGCTGATTAAAGAGCGTTTGAAGACCCGTTTGTATTGGAGCTCGAGTTTAAATGTAATAATTATATTTAAATTTAATTCTTGCACCCTAGGTTTGACCTTTTGGTTCACTTGGTAGCTCTAGTGAACCAAACTAGAATAAAACTCCATAATCAATTCGGGTAGAATATAATATTCTATATGTGCATGCGCGCTAAACAAGATGAGACAAATAATAACAAACCCCTCAAAGAAATTATATTAGGTCCTAAACATTCAAAGATATTTGGAATATCGAATGTCACCTTCTAGCTTGGTAAAACAATAGAGTATTAAATATTTAATATGAGTTTGTTGTGTCACACAAGGCAAGTATTAAATATTTAAGATGTTGCTTTATCACATTTAAATGCTTATAAATAGACTGAACGATGATGTTTTGTTATGTCACACAAGGACATTGTTTTTCTTTTGAGTATATGAAAGTGTTAGGTTGGACTTAACTTGGATAATTTTAATTCAGATGTGTCACACTTGATCAAAATAATCTAAGAGGCAAAATACAAGGAGTTACATAGTGATGTAATTGGCAATAGTTGTCTACCTATTTATTTATATATTATTTGTTGTGTCACACAAGGCTATATACATTTGAAATGAGATCCTTATTCTCACTAGCAGATCTTTAATTAGATTTGAAATGGATGTACCAACTCATCCTAGTTTTCATTTTTTATAAATCGCTGGCTCATATGTGACTCCGAATTAATTGGTCTGCAAACCGAGATTCATAGAGTTCGGGGGCTTGCTTAAGCGAGGGGAAGGTGTTAGGCACCCCCGACTTCCGTGAAACACGGTTACCGCAATCTTGATATTTTTCTATCTTTTAATTCATGAAATGTGTATATGTGCGTGTGTGTGTATGTGCCTATGTGAATATCGTGGTGAGTTTGTATGAAAGAATCATTTGGGGTTTTTTGAAAAGTCATGTCTTGGGAGTGCTTTAGAATGTCCTTCGGCTTATACGAGAAAGCTTTATGAGAAAGGTTTAATTGTCAAAACTATGAGATTTTCATTAGGTGTCATTTTGGCAAAGAAGAGTTTTTAAACCTTCGTCAAAATAGGAATCGAGACCTATACGTTGCCTTCGTAAAACGAGTGGGCAATTTCTAGGATCTCTTTAGCCCTATGCACAAGGATTTAATAAAACATTATTTATTTTTATGAAACCATTTTTTTATGTTTGAAGACGATTTCTTTCTTTTGCCTTCTCATTAAGATAGAAATCAATATTCCTTAGCACTCCCAATTTCTTATCCTCGTGAAGCTAATAACCTAGTTTGATTGATTTTTATGAAAATCTTTATCGTTTAGCTTTGAAATCAATTTCGTGTCATAAATCAAATCAAAACATTAAAATGCGTATGGCTATTCATAGGCATGTAAGCCATCAAAATAAACCCCAAACGCACACAATCACGTATTCCACTATTACGGGGCCTTAAACCCGATTTTCAACTTGGTATCGTTTTAAGGCCCGACGATTACATGTTTACAATCAAGGATAATCGATCCTATTACATACACCAAAATTGTCCATCATCGGATTTGGACCACGGGGTCGCGTTCCTAGGCTCACATACACAATTCTTACACACTCCCAAAATGGATATTACAAAAATTAACAAGCTAAAATTCACCAAATGGATATCATCGGGTCATTAGGAAGAATTTTGTTCCATTGGAACCCTCACTAATAATCCCTAATCCATGTATTCTCAATAATATACAAGAAAACTACATTTAGTATAATCCAAAATGATAAAAATTTAACAAAATGATATAACAAAACTGCTATAAAAAGAATTCTTTTTCACCTTGCAAATGACTCCACGATGCGTATAAACTCGTATATTAATTAGAGTAGAGAATATATGTGATACAATCTCACAAAAGAGATATAATTCCTCACTATTTTCTCTCTTTTCTCTCCCTAATTCGCTGATGTTGTTGCTGTTTTTCCTTCTTCTTCCGCTGCTGTCAACCTCCTGGATGGAATGAAGAAACTAAGCTGAAATAGGCTGGCCTAGGGCAGCCACAGATTGATCTGCGGCTTGGCCGCAGATTGATCTGCGGCTGGCTGGCCCACCAGCTACTCAGCTTTGTTTCGAGTTTCGTGTTTCGAGTTCCGTGTTTTCAAAAGGCACACTCATTGGCCGCAGATCAATCCGCGGCTGGCTGGCTTGACTTTCTCGATTGTCGTGCCATGCCTCGATTTTCATGCCGTAACGTCGGTTTTCGCTGACAGGCTTGTATTCTGCAGTCCGGGAATTTCCGGGAGACGTGCCACCTTATTCGGGAATGCCCATTTCGGATGGCCTTATCGTCACGTCAGCTTTGGTCGCCAATCATCGCGGTGGTGTTGAGCATTCGCCCTTGTCCATCCTTCGCTCTCGCAGGCCGGTTCATTTGCCGAATTTGCCCTCCTGTCAGGGTTAGTATACGAAGTGCAAAATTTGGGTGTCTACAACTGCCCCTCTTTATCATGTTTATGAAATGTTAAATGAAATGAACATGATAAAGAAATAGACACCCGATGCATGAATGACAGTTCACAAGAATGACAATACATACATGATGCAACACATGCAACTTATGATGCAATGTAAGATGTAAGACATTCAAGATATTCGCAAAAAGGTGTCAATGCGGATGATCGTTTTGTCGGGGCCGAGTTTCGTCGCCGGTCACCCATCTCGTAATCGCCGGGTATCGTCGCCGGTTGGTTATCTTGTCGGAGCCGGTTTTCGTCGCCGGACATCCATCTCGTAATCGCCGGTTATCATCGCCGGTTATCGTCGCCGGTCGATTGTCTTGTCGGGGCCGGGTATCGTCGCCGGTCACCCATCTCATAACCCCCGGTTATCGTCGCCGGCTGGTTATCTTATCGGAGCCGGTTTTCATCGCCGGACATCCATCTCGTAATCGCCGGTTATCGTCGCCGGTCGATTGTCTTGTCGGGGCCGGGTATCGTCGCCGGTCACCCATCTCGTAACCCCCGGTTATCGTCGCCGGTTGGTTATATCGTCGGAGCCGGTTTTCGTCGCCGGACATCCATCTCGTAATCGCCGGTTATCGTCGCCGGTCGATTATCTTGTCGGGGCCGGGTATCGTCGCCGGTCACCCATCTCGTAACCCCCGGTTATCGTCGCCGGTTGGTTATCTTGTCGGAGCCGGTTTTCGTCGCCGGACATCCATCTCGTAATCGCCGGTTCTCGTCGCCGGTCGATTGTCTTGTCGGGGCCGGGTATCATCGCCGGTCATCCATCTCGTAACCCCTGGTTATCGTCGCCGGTTGGTTATATCATCGGAGCCGATTTTCGTCGCCGGACATCCATCTCGTAATCGCCGGTTATCGTCGCCGGTCGATTGTCTTGTCGGGGCCGGGTAACGTCGCCGGTCACCCAACTCGTAACCCCCGGTTTATCGTCGTCGGTTGGTTATCTTGTCGGAGCTGATTTTCGTCGCCGGACATCCATCTCGTAATCGCCGGTTATCATCGCCGGTCGATTGTCTTGTCGGGGCCGGGTATCGTCGCCGGTCACCCATCTCGTAACCCCCGGTTATCGTCTCCGGTTGGTTATCCTGTCAGAGCCGGTTTTCGTCGCCGAACATCCATCTCGTGATCGCCGGTTATCGTCGCCGGTCGATCGTTTGGATCTCAGCCCTTCCCAGGGGTGTTAGTTGTTTGGATATCAGCCCTTCCCAAGGTGTTAGTGTTTGGATCTCAACCCTTCCCAGGGTGTTAGTATTTGGATCTCAGCCTTTCCCAGGGTGTTAGTGTTTGGATACCAGCCCTTCCCAGGGTGTTAGTGTTTGGATACCAGCCCTTCCCAGGGTGTTAGTGTTTGGATACCAGCCCTTCCCAGGGTGTTAGTGTTTGGATACCAGCCCTTCCCAGGGTGTTAGTGTTTGGATCTCAGCCCTTCCCAGGGTGTTAGTGTTTGGATACCAGCCCTTCCCAGGGTGTTAGTGTTTGGATACCAGCCCTTCCCAGGGTGTTAGTGTTTGGATACCAGCCCTTCCCAGGGTGTTCACCATCTTGTTGTGGTTTGCTTGGATGCCTTCCCAGGTTTGCTCACCACCTTGTTGTGGCTTTCTTGGATGCCTTCCCAGGTTCACTCACCACCTTGTCGTGGTTTGCTTGGATGCCTTCCCAGGTTCACTCACCACCTTATCGTGGTTTGCTTGGATGCCTTCCCAAGTTCACTCACCACCTTGTCGTGGTTTGCTTGGATGCCTTCCCAGGTTCACTTCTTGTTTGGATACCTGCCCTTCCCAGGGGTCACTGATTGTTTGGATACCAGCCCTTCCCAGGGGTCTTTGATTGGTTGGATACCAGCCCTTCCCAAGGGTCGTCTGTTGGTTGGATACCAGCCCTTCCCAGGGGTCATTGATTAGTTGGATACCAGCCCTTCCCAGGGGTCATTGATTGGATTTGAGTGATTCTTTTTTTTTTTTTTTTTGAAATGGGATGTGTGATCGGCTTCATGTCCTGGATCTCCCACCAACATCGTCCACGTACCATGCCGCAAAAGCCATCACAGTCTGATCATTTGTGAGGTTGAAAGCGACATGCTTGTCTTTTCCCTAAAGATTTTCATTTTGATCGTACATGTATGCATGCAACAGATGTTATGCATGATCTGGAAGATATGTTATGGACAGATGCATGTGCACACATATGTTTAGATAGAAATGACCCCTGTTCAGTCAAATGATACGATTCGACCGTCGTCATTGTTTGCCAATATTTGATTGGATCCCGCCTCGTCGTGACGTGTAGTTTCTAGACTTCAACATTGGTTTGGTACTCTGCCTGTTCTTGGTCGTCTTCATTTCATCGAGTTCAGGCAGTCTGTTTCGCTCTCTGTAATGATCGACAGCTATGTTGGGCTCCTTAGCCTTTTGATCATTTCTGCTGGCCGATATGCTGTTGTCCCGCACTATATCATCCTTGTATATGCTCATGCACGTGGATCATTTGGATGTCGAGGCAGTGGTAGTCAGGATTGGGGAGAAGCCCAATGACGAGAAGTTCTGTGCAGCCTCAGCTTCCTTCCATTTCACGATTCTTAACTGCCCCAGCCTTGGCACGTGTTGTTACCAAGGATTTCTATTGGAAACTCGCGATGTTGACCGTGTTGAGTTATCCACATCTCTGTAAGATCCTGCACATCAGATGACTAACAAATGCCAAAACCTAAAGGCTCGGGCCGTTAGTGTTAGTTCAACACAAAGATATTATAATCTCGACAAAAGAGTAAATGCAGTTAAAGCACATGAAATTGAATATCTGTTGATCGCACAATCTAGCAAGTTGTGAACCGTGAATATACCAGATTGGAAGTTATTTTCACTCCCTCGTGAGTTGATGATTTTCTATTTAACGAGTTATGAAATCGTAAGAATACCTTCAAGCATTCATGGTCATTGTACGTGAGTACGGTCGAATTCAAAAGAACTACCCTCCCTCGTCAAAGGTATCCTGTCTCCATTCTCAACAACGTTCTTAGCAGGATTGACGTCATATGACAAATGTACTATGCGATGTAGCATTTAGTAGGGGTTTTTCCTCCATGACCTCTTGTTTAAGGCCGAAAGCTTTTTCGTATTATCTTTTCTCCTTGCCCACTTCACTTGTCTCGTTTTCTTAGGCTATTCAAAGTTACCCATTTAACGAGTTTTGGACCAATGACTCCCAAACCAGATGGTTTTGGGGCATTAGGTGTACAAACAACCCTTCGGATTTATTTACTCGAGTAACAAAGGCCACGGTTCGAGACAAGCTGGTGGTCTGCACCATTCATTCTTTGCTTGACCTTGTGCAAGATTCGTTTTCTTAGGCTTGATTTACCCATGTAGCGAGTGTTAGGCCGGTGACTCCCAAACCAGACGGCTTTAGGGCACCAGATGCAGAGACACCCCTTAGGCTTAATTACTCGAGTAGCCCATGCCACGATTCGAATCTGCTCGGGCCTCCTCTACTATAATGCTCGTTTTCTTAGGCTCTGAGTTACCCATGTAACGAGGGTTGGGCCAACGACTCCCAAACCAGATGGCTTTAGGGCACCAGGTGTAGAGACACCCCTCGGGCTTAATTACTCGAATAACCTAGGCCACGATTCGAGACATTAGCTTGATAATCATTTATCGTCTGACTTCTTGATATTAGCTTGATGATTATTGACTGTCTGACTACGTGTTAATTGCCATCAACGTTGTCATAGCTTTATACCCCACAACTGAAAGTTTGTGCAAATGCAAAGTGAAGGCTGTCATATGAGGTCGATTTTGTCGCAAACACTGCTTTGAATTAAGGCCTTGTACCCAATCAAAAGGTTGAATAGCCTTCTTCGTCTAATCATACTCACAATCGTGCTCCACGATTGCTTGTCAGAATTAATCCGATTCCTATC
Source organism: Aralia elata (assembly GCA_034770075.1). Lineage (NCBI taxonomy): Eukaryota > Viridiplantae > Streptophyta > Magnoliopsida > Apiales > Araliaceae > Aralia > Aralia elata. The sequence goes on from CM068384.1 coordinate 72,460,408, forward strand.
AGGCCAAATAAAATCCCCCCTTCACGCGGATCATCGTATCCTTGGAAAACCATGCTTGACAAATGCCAGATGATCGTACCGTTGAAGATTGAATTAACATGAGGTAGCATTTGATGATGATGGTGCACGTTGATGGGATTGTTGCATGGGTGCCAATTTGCACGTCATCATTTCCTGGGTAGTTGTCAAATGCCCCAGTGTTAAGTTGCTTTTCTTGTGATCTCCCTCCTACTGGTTGCATCGGTATCTCGCTGGGCTGACAAAAGATCCGGTCCTTTGACCTGTTGAAAGGTTTGGGGAATTTTTGATTTTTGTTTTTTGAGATTTTTTTTTTGCCCCTACTCCGGGTTCCTTGTGACCGTCAGGGGTTCTGATGTTTGATGGCGAAGGTTTGGTCTCAGCCGGGTTTGGGTTTACCTTCGACCTATCATTTGATCTCGCCAGGCGTATTGTCGATATCTGTCTCGTCCTGCTCGATCCCCATAAGATCGAAATATAACTTTATACCAAAAAATCGTGATCCTTCTTCAAATTTGGCCTATTGCTTGTCAGGCTAGAATGCCTCAAATCGGGGTACCTGACATAAAACAAAAATGCTTGTCATATATATCAAACATTTCAGCACATGATATTTTTTTTTTTGGATAACATGACAGAATGACATGAGCGTGCAGGGATTTGAAATAAAACTCAGAATTTTAAAACCCATTGATCTTCTACTGGCCGGGATTTACTGCCATACTCCTGGATTTACCCCTCTCTGGATATCACCTGCTGCACGGTCCAACTGGCCACGGTGAGGTCAAGCAATGGGGCTCATTAGGAGGTGCATGGATCGCATTGGCATGGATCTGGCATTGATGGCATTTCCTGACATGAGCATCATAGTCAGTTTTCATGGTTAGCCAGTAGTGACCCGTTCACATGATTTTTTTTTTGCCAAAAATGTTCTGCTCATATGGGCTTTGCACACATCGTCATGTACTTCATTCATTTGTTTGTGGGCTTCTTCAGCTTCCAGATATCTCAGCAGTCCCATAGCTAGGTCCCATTTATGCCCTTTGGTGCTGTATACTCCCATGGCCTGCCGGATGACCAATTCGAGACTCCAACTACTATCATCCCCTTTTTTTTTGCTTCCCATTCCCAGGGCTGATCTCAGTCCTAAGATGAATCCCCCCATATTCGGCCGTATTGTTGGAGTGGCAGAACTGTAATTTCATGGCTATCGGCCTCTGCCATTTGGATGCATGGAGTATGGACTTTACAGCCTCTTAGTTGGGTCGTAGGGGCAATCTCGCAAAACAAACAAGGGCCGTAGTGTAGTACTGTGCCAGTTACAAGTTGGCAGAGGCATGTCAACATTGATGCATGATTAATATTTTTTTTTTTTGGTGGTCGAATATGCCCCTACTCCGGGTTCTTTGTGATCGTTATGCCACGCTTTCACGGTTCTCTAATCTTATCCTGCAAAACAAAGTCACTGTTTGATGACAGGATAGTATTTAGAAGTTTTAGAAAACCTTGGTACGTGGCACGGATTGCCCTCCTGCAAGAACCATGTCAGTATTCTCTTTATATGTGCAGGTGATGCAATCACATGATACAGGACATATGTATTATGATGATGACCGGTTTGTATGACAGTTGTATGTCGTTTACATGACATTTATTTATTTGATTGAACGATAAAAAGGCATGAAGAAGCTTCCCCTTCGTTAGGTTTATCAGAGGCTGACCTACCCTAGGGTTACTCTCGCGGGTTTTTCGGCATGAAGGTCCCCAAATCTTCGCAATCTACTCGTCTGAATCCTTTCGATTGGAGCGGATTTGGGTGGTGCGTTTCCTGAGCCATCTCCGGGGAGCAGCCCCTTCGAGTCCAGTAATAAGCAACCGACAGGTTCGCCTCAGGAGGAGGTACTCTCTCAACATACATTCACATTCATCGTCCTCACCGTATGCGTATGATTACTTTGAAGTAAAGCAATTCCATTTAACCATTCATTCATTGGTAAACACATTCACACAACAACAGGTCAAAATATCGCACGCACACACATTCATGAATTTTAAAGGATAGGATAGCATCAAGACTTAAACGCGGCTTAAGCCCTCTAATATCCCCAGCAGAGTCGCCAGCTGTCGACGCCGGTTTTGTCCTCCTTTGGTGGTTATTACCCTTTCCAATTTTAGCCTTTTGATTAAATGAATTTTTGGAAAAGGTCGGCTTTGATTGTCGACGGGGTTTTGAAATATCGTTTTTTATGATGAGCCAATTAACCAGAGTCGCCAATTGGTATATTTGACATGGATGTACCAACTCATCCGAGTTTTCGTTTTTTATAAATCGCTGGATCATATGTGACTCCGAATTAATTGGTCTGCAAACCGAGATTCATAGAGTTCGGGGGCTTGCTTAAGCGAGGGGAATGTGTTAGGCACCCCCCGACTTCCGTAAAACACGGTTACCGCAATCTTGATATTTTCCTATCCTTTAATTTATGAAATGTGTATATATGCGTGTGTGTGTGTATGTGCCTATGTGAATATCGTGGTGAGTTTGTATGAAAGAATCATTTGGGGTGTAGACACCCAAATTTTGCGTTCCTTGTACTAACCATGACAGGAGGGCAAAATCGTCAATTGAACCGGCTTGCGGGAGCGAAGGAATGGGCACAAGTGCGAGCGCCCGACACCACCGCAATGATTGGCGACCAAGGCTGACGTGACAATAAGGCCATCCGAAACAGGCATCCCTGAATGAGGTGGCACGTCTCCCAGAAATTCCCAGACCGCAAAACACGAGCCTGTCAGCGAAAACTGACGTTACGGCACGAAAATCGAGGCATGGCACGAAAAACGAGAAAGTTAAACCGTCCAGCCGCGGATTGATCTGCGGCCAAATAGTGCGCCTTTTGAAAACACGGAACTCGAAATCGGGGTGAGTGGAAGGCAGGCGGCTGGCTTTGGCCAGCCTATTTCAGCCCAGTTTCGTGCAGCATATAGGGAGTTCAGCAATTGGGAAGATTTTGAAGAAAGAAGGATTCAGCAGCAACATAAGCACGGAAATAGAGAGAAAAAAGAGAGAAATTTTGCAATCAAATAGGAAGAAAAGAGAGAAAAAAGAGAGAATTTAATTCTTTTGATTTTGATTGTATCAAATACACTCCTTATCCTATTCAAATACACAAGTTCACATCCATTTGAGATCAATTACAAGGTGAAAATTTCTATTTGTTCTAGCAATTCATGTCATATTGATTGGGTAAATTAGATGTAACTTTCATGTATCTTGTTGAACAATCATGGATTAGGGATTATTGGTGAGGGTTCCATCGGAACAAAATTCTTCCTAATAACCCGAGGATATCCAATTGATGAAATTTCTAACTTGTTTATGGTGATTCATTGGGTGTAATTTATTTAGATTGTCATTTTCGGATATCATGGTGTATTAGATAAATCCGGGTTGGTTAGTTATGTAATACTCATTTTGTGGGCATGTCGTAATCTCGTGTGAGCCTAGGAACGCGACCCCGTGGTTCAAATTCGATGATGGACGTTTTGATGTATGTAATAGATTCAAGGTGCTCGTTTTTGTAACATGTAACCGTCGGGTCTTAAAACGACGCCAAGGCGAGAATCGGGTTTAAGGCCCCGTAGTAGTGAAATATGTGATTGTTGGCGTTCGGGAATATTTTGATGGCTTACATGCCCATGAATAGCCCCGACGCGTGTTTATGCTTAATTAGATTTTGTGACACAAAATGATTTCAAAGATTAAACGAGAAAGATTTTTCTAAAATCAAGCAAAGTAGGATATTAGCATCACGAGGCTAAAATCGGAAATGCTAACGAAAGTCGATTCCTATTCTACGAGAAAGCTAAAGAGAAGTTGTTTTCAAATGTCGCGAAAAATGATTTTTTTATAAAAGAACTAAACGTTTTAATTAAACCTTGATGTATAGGGCGAAAGAGATCCTAGAAATTGCCCATCATTTATGAAAGCAACGTAATAAAATCTCGATTCCTATTTTTGCTAAGGCTTAATAAACTCCTATTTTTGCCAAAACGTCACCTAATGAAAATCTCCTAGTTTTGACAATTAAAATCAAACCTTTTTCATAAAGCTTTCTCGTGTATATCGAAAAGACCTTCCGAAGCGTTCCCAAATTAAAGCACGACTTTCCCTAAAAATCCAAATGATTCTCTCATACAAACTTACCCCAACATTCATATAGGTACACACACGCACATACTCGCACGTATACACATTTCATGAATCAAAGGATAGGAAAGTATCAAGATTGCGGTAACCGTGTTTCACGGAAGTTGAGGGGTGCCTAACACCTTCCCCTCACTTAAGCAAGCCCCCGAACTCTATGAATCGCGATTCGCAGACCAATTAATTCGGAGTCACATATGAGCCAGCGATTTATAAAAAACGAAAAACTCGGATGAGTTGGTACATCCATTTCAAATATACCAACTGGCGACTCTGATTAATTGGCTCATCATAAAAAACGATCTTTCAAAACCCCGTCGACATTAATGCCGACCTTTTCCAAAAATCATTTAATCAAGAGGCTAAAATTGGAAAAGACTAAAAAAAGACACACGAAGTGAAACCCGGCGTCGACAGCTGGCGACTCCGCTGGGGAGTATTAGAGGGCTTAAGCCGCCTACAGGTCTTGATGCGATCCTATCCTTTAAAATTTATGAATATGTGTGTGCATGCGATATTTCGATCTTTTGTACGTTTTATTGTGTGAATGTGTATTTTGTCCAAATAAATGAATGATTAAATAGAATTGTTTTACCTTTAAGTGATCATTTGCATACAGTGAGGTCGATGAATGTGAATGTATGTTGAGAGAGTACCTCCTCCTGAGGCGAACCTGTCGGTTGCTTATTACTGGACTCGAAGGGGCTGCTCCCCGGAGATGGCTCAGGAAACGCACCACCCAAATCCGCTCCAATAGAAAGGGCTCAGACGAGTAGATTGCGAAGATTTGGGGACCTTCATGCCGAAAAGCCCGTGAGAGTAACCCTAGGATAGGTCAGCCTCAGAGTAACCCTACGCAGGAAAAGTTTCTTCATGCCTTTTTACATTGCGCGCGTAAATGTCATGATCTCATTCATATATGCCTCCCTGTTCGTCAAGAAGAAATTACTAACCTCTATCTTTTGCAGGGAACGACTGATGAGCATAATAAAGCCATGTTTAGCATTTGTCATTGCATTAGAGGACTACTAACTTTCTGTTTTGCAGGGAAAGATTAAAAAACCACAAAACACAAAAATTACAGCTTCAGCATGCATCCACATTTTTTTACTCCCCAAGACTAAACTTCGAACCTTGGTTTCTGTAGGATTGCTCCTCAAACCCGTTCGCAGTCTAAAAGGGCCCAAAACTCTATATCTGAAATGGCTGATATTCCATCTACCAATTCCAGTTCCATATCCAGGGAGGAATTTGATGACTTTAAGAAGCAGATGTTAGAAATGGCCATAATGCTGAGAGAGCAGTTGATGCCCAGGCAGGAACCACCTAAGGAGGATCCACCTCAACTTAAGGGCGAGCCAGTCGTCCCAAAGGCCATTCCCGTACCAAACAAAACAGTGATTACTATCCCGGAAGAGGGAGATACAGATGACCTGCGGAAGAAAATGAGACAAATGGAGGAAACCATCCAATCTATGAAGGGCATAGGGTCCCTCGGCAGGGTTAACTATTCAGATTTATGTGTCTTCCCCGGAGCCAGATACCCGGAGAAATTTAAAATCCCCGAGTTTGAAAAATACAATGGGAAGGGGGACCCCTACACACACTTGAAAATATACATTGGAGAACTCGGGTTTTATGCCGAGGATGAAGGGTTGAGAATGCAGCTGTTCCAGAAAAGCTTAACGGGGGAGGCAAGAATCTGGTATGCCCGCCTTGACAACGCCCGAATCCACAACTGGGAGGAACTGGCCCATACCTTCTTAACCTAATACAGCTTTCAGGCCCAGATGGCCCCTGACAGGTACCAAATGACGAAAGTTAAGAAGCAACCTAGGGAATCCTTCAGGGAATATGCGCAACGATGGAGGGGCATGGCCGCACAGGTGAACCCCCCGATGAGCGAATCGGAGATGGTGATGACTTTTGTAGACATTCAGGAGGCACCGTATTATGAACGAGTCATTTCGGGGATTGGAAGACCCTTTGCTGAAATGATTAAACATGGAGAGATGATAGATATGGGTTGAAATCGGGTAAAATTCGGGATTTTACTGCTTTAGAAACTGCTGCCGAGCAAATACAGAATGGAAACTATGGCAGCACTTCCCGGAGGGTCCAAAAGAAGAGGGAAGAGGATGTCTCCCTCATCCTACAGGGGTCATCCAGAAAAATAGAAAGCCATCTTCCGGTACAGGTGCAGAGGGTAGGGCCATCCCGACAGCCAAACTTCACAGATCAAAGGGCAGAGGGGCGAAGAAGATATGAGGCCTCGCAAAATCGAGTATTCACCCCGCTCGGGGAGCCGCTTGAACGGGTATTAGCGGTATTAGTAGCCCAAAAGAAGATAGTTGGTTTGGCACCCCCGAGTGACCCAAAGGGTAGAAGGTTTGACCCGAGCAAGCGATGTGCATACCACTCCAGTTCCCCTGGCCATGATACACAAGACTGTTGGACGTTGAAGCATCGAATCCAAAACCTGATTGACAGTGGAGAAATTGTGGTGGAACAGCCAGACTCCCCGAATGTTAAGGCAAATCCCTTGCCAAGACATGATGGAGGGGGAGTCAATGCGACGGAGGCGAGTGAAGCTGGGGGGCTGCCAAGGTTGAACTATGTGCAGAAAATTGAGGATATGATCAACGTGATATATGATCATGGGAGTGCACGGGGAACGCCCATCAGGTTGATAGGGGTAAGTACGAATAGCACGGAGGGACCTGTCAAGTTGACGGCTCCGAGGCCCATCATCCTTGCGGCAAGGCCTCAAATCCCTATTAGTAGTCTAAAGACTGTACCCTGGAATTATGGGGGAATGCTAGAGGAAGCGGCCAGTTGTGCTTCTGTGACGACAAAGGGGAACCCCTTATATCTTCCCGGGCGAGTCCTTGAGAGCCAAAAGAGAAAAAATGAAGAGATTTCTGAGGAAAGGGCCATAGAATTCTTGAAAAGGATGGATCACCCGAAAACAAGGGGGATCCAGATTTTAAATGAGGAGTCAGCCCTAACATCAGTCATGGACTTGGTGTTGTTATCCAGTGAGCATTGCAAAACCCTGACGAAGGTTCTGGAGGAGGCATACGTGCCCAAGGAAATTAGTGAGGAAGGTTTCGGCCAGCTGGTGGGCCACCTATTGGAGAACGATGTAATATCCTTTACGGATGAGGACATACCCAAGGAGGGAAGGGGACACCGAAAACCGCTACATATTGCGGTAATCTCGTCGGGTTATATCATGAATGGGTTGTTGATTGATGGAGGATCGGCATTGAATATCTGTCCCCTCAGTACCTTGCAGAGGATGAACATCAACCCCAAGCGCCTACGAGCCAGTCATGTGGTGGTGCGAGCTTTCGATGGTTCCCGGAGGGATACGATGGCAGAAATTGAGTTGCCGGTGGAAATAGGACCCTGTACTTTTGATATCTCTTTCCAAGTCCTAGATATTGCGGCCAATTATAACATGTTATTGGGGAGGCCATGGATACACATGGCCGGGGCAGTTCCTTCCACGCTCCACCAACAAATCAAGCTAATCATCGATGGGAATCTGGTAACAATCTCGGCCGAATGTGATGACCCTTCTCCTCCCAGGAGTGGCCTACCAGTGATCAATGTGGATGAGTCGGCGACACCTGCCAGCTTTCAAGCACTGGAGATTAGCACTCCCCAATCTAGATGCCTAGGAGCTCCAGCTATGAAACCTAGGGTCTCTCTAGAACTTACCTTTGTGGTAAAAGAAATGATAAAAATGAACTTCCAGCCTGGACAGGGGTTAGGAAGGAGCGGTCAAGGAATCACCGAGCCCATCCAACTACCACAGCAGATAGGCAAAGCAGGGTTGGGATATCGTGAAGACATAGCACGGAGACACCGGCAGGGTGCGGCTCCGATTCGGATGGCTGGCTTTCTGGTGACCAAGGTTAACAGTGAGCAGGGGATTAGCGAGCCCGTGATTGAGGCTGGGGATGAAAAATTAACCCCCGTGAGTGATAGGTTGGCCAAAAGGGAAAGTTTCCTGCAGGAGGTCGCGAAGGGGTTTGAAACCAAGTGCTATATCCCCGGACAATCAACAAGCAGTAGGGAGGGGACGAATATTATCACACCACCGGGAGCCCAACAAGTTGTGCCTGTCATCGATTGGGTAGGGCTGATTATCCCTGGAGAGGATAGGAAGGAGGACTCAGGAGACGTATCCGTAATCATCGGGGAAGTGTCCGATGTGAGGCCCCCTTTTATCCAGCGCATTTCATCTGACCTGACCGTCGACAACTGGACCATGAAACCAGTAATATCCAAACAAGGGTAAAACCCGACGTCAGGGTGGTAGACCCCAGAGGATGGGGGAATGAAGAAGTTTATTTTTGTTGTTGTTTTATTTCTGCATAATTATGTCGTTTCTTCGTGTTATTTGAAAATGCGATCGGCGTGGAAAATGATTTATATATGACAAGTATTTTGTTTCGTGTCAGGTGTACCAATTTGAGTAATCCTTGCCTAACAAATGGTCTTTCAAATTTGAATGATGATTATGATTTTGACATTGAGCTGGATTTCGATTTAATGGGCATTGAACAAGACGAGACAGATTACGACGACGCGCCTGACGAGATCAAAGGATGGGTCGAGGATAAACCCAAACCCAACTTGGACTAAACCGTCACCATTGATATTGGAACCCCCGACAAGCCAAAAGAACTCAAGATAGGGACGGACCTTACCCCCAGCCAGAAAGCCGAAATGACTGAGTTGCTAAAACAATATGAGGATGTCTTTGCCTGGTCTCATGAGGATATGATCGGATTGTCCACCGACATTGTGGTACACCGATTACCCATCAAGGAGGGTTTCAGGCCTGTCAAACAAAAATTAAGAAAGTTGAAACCGGAGTGGAGCTTAAAAGTGAAGGAGGAGATCATCAAGCAGTTCAGGGCGGGAATCATTATGGTGTCCACTTACCCGGAATGGCTATCCAATGTAGTCCCAGTGGCTAAGCCTGGAGGAAAGGTGAGGGTATGTGTAGACTACAGAGATCTAAACAAGGCCAGTCTCAAGGATAACTTCCCGGTGCCTTTCATACACATCCTGGTGGATAACACAGCCCAGTACGAAATGTACTCTTTTGTGGATTGCTTCGCGGGATATCATCAGATAATGGTGGCGGAAGAAGATCGGGAAAAGACCGCATTCATCACCCCTTGGGGCACTTTCTACTATAGACGATTGGCTTTTGGCCTCACAAACGCGGGGGCTACTTATCAGAGAGCCATGATGGCCCTGTTCCACGATATGATGCATAAGGAGATAGAAGTCTACGTGGATGACATTATTGTGAAATCGAAGGTAGAATCTGATCATATAACCCATCTCAAAAAGCTATTCGATCGGCTCAGAAAGTATAATTTGAAACTCAATCCAGCCAAGTGTGCTTTCGGAGTGCAGTCGGGTAAGCTCTTGGGATTCCTGGTTAGTGATCGGGGCATTGAGTTGGATCCAGCAAAGATTAAGGCCATTATGGATATGTCGGCGCCTCACACAGAGAAGGAGATAAGGGGATTCCTCGGAAGGATAAACTTCATCAGCCGTTTTATATCCCACTTGACGACTACATGTGAGCCAATTTTCAAACTGTTAAGAAAAGGTGCTTCCCAAGAATGGAGTGAGCAATGTCAGAGGGCTTTTTAGACCATTAAAAAGCAGCTGACAGAGGCACCAGTGCTGGTACCCCCGAGGGATGGGATCCCTCTGTTTATGTATATATCGGTAAATGCCATAGCAATGGGATGTATGCTGGGGTAGAAGAATGAGGCAGGTAAAGAGCAGGCCATCTATTACCTTAGCAAAAGATTTAGCCAATGTGAACAAAATTACACTCCCATCGAGAAGACTTGTTGTGCTTTGGCCTGGGCTGCAGGGAGATTACAACACTACCTCCATGGGCATACGACGTACCTGATATCAAGAATGGATCCCCTGAAATATATTTTTGAAAGGCCCATGCTGAATTGTCGATTGTCAAGATGGCAGTTATTCTTACAACAGTTCGACATGGTGTACGTGACTCAGAAGGCCATGAAGGGACAGGGAATTGCAGATCAGTTGGCGGAAACCCCGTCAGGAGGGATGGAGCCGTTAGAAACTCCTCTTCCGGGCGAAGACATATTTTGGGTATCACACGAGAAATGTGAGGACGAAGGACAGTTCTGGAAGCTGTATTTTGATGGTGCCATGAATGCCGAGGGGGCAGGAGCCGGAGCGGTCCTGGTCTCTATCACCGGAGAACAATACCTCGTGGCCACTAAACTGCATTTCAGCAATTCGAACAACACCGCTGAATACGAGGGATGTATCTTGGGACTCCGCTTGGCCCGCAACATGGGAGTGAAGAGACTAGCGGTGTTTGGGGATTCAGAACTGGTAATCAGACAAGCGATCGGGGTGTACAACACTAAAGAGCTTCGGTTACTTCCATACCATCGTTGTGTTACCCAGCTGATGCGAGAGTTCGAAGATATCGCCTTCCGCCATATTCCCCGGGGACGGAATGACTTTGCCGATGCGTTGGGAACTCTGGCCTCCTTAATCCACGTAATCAAGAACAGGGACAGTCCACAGATTGAGATAGCCGTACAGAATGCCCCGGTATATGAGGAACATGTGGCAGTGTTATCAGACGAGGTGGTGTTGACAGGGCAGCCCTGGTATCACGACATAAGGGAATATCTGAGAGATAGATCCATTCCCGACCAGGCGAGTCGAACTGAGAGGATGAGAATTCAAAAAATGGCGATGAAATTTTATCTGAGTAGGGATTCACTCTATAAGAGGGATGCTGGTTTGGGACTGTTGCAATGCGTAGATGAAACACAGGCCCGAAGGATTATGAATGAAGTACATGGTGGAGTATGTGGGCCACATATGAGTGGACCGATGCTGGCCAAAAAGATCTTGAGAACGGGGCATTATTGGTTAACATTGAAAGCCGATTGCGATGATCATGTCAAACGGTGTTATCAATGCCAGGCGCACGACAATGTGATCCATACACCTCCCAATGAACTGCACTGTATGACCTCCCCTTGGCCATTTTCAATGTGGGGAATGGATGTAATTGGACCAATAGAGCCCAAAGCAAGCAACGGGCACCGATTCATTTTCGTCATGATCGATTATTTCACCAAATGGGTAGAAGCAGCTTCTTTCCCCAAAGTCACTCAAGAGGTCATCGTCGGTTTCATCAGGAATAATGTCATTTGTCGATACGGGCAACCTGAGGTCTTGGTCTCCGACAATGCCAAGAATTTGAACAATGCCCTCATGAAGGGATTATGCGACCAGTTTAAGATCAAGCACCTCAATTCCGTCATTTACCGTCCTAAGATGAATGGGGCAGTGGAAGCTGCAAATAAGAACATCAAGAAAATCATGGCGAAAATGTCAGCTAATCATCGGGGATAGCCGGATTTGTTACCCCCCACCCTGCTGGCATACCGAACGTCAACGCGTACTTCTACAGGGGCGACCCCTTACGCTTTGGTGTATGGAATGGAGGTCGTTCTGCTAGTTGAGGTTGAAATGGCGTCCCTCAGAATAGTGATCGATGCTCAGATAAGTGAGGAGGATTGGATGCAAGGTCGATACGACCAATTGGCCCTAATTGATGAAAGAAGGGTGGCTGCTGTTTGGCACGGTCAGTTATATCAACAAAGGATCTCTCGATCATATGACAAGAGGATAAGACCTCGGAAGTTCAAAGAAAATGATTTGGTGCTGAAAAGAGTCATGCCTTGTCAAGACGAAGCCAAAGGGAAGTTCGCCCCGAATTGGGAAGGGCCGTTTGTGATTAAGAAAGTGTTATCCGGAGGTGCCATCATATTGCAAAAAATGGATGGTGAGGTATTTCCACAACCCCTCAATTCTGACTCGGTGAAGCGATTCTACGCTTGAATCATCAGTTCTTTTTTTCCTTTGAAAGCGAACTACGTAGGACCTAATCTCCCAACTTGTGGGGGTACGTAGGCAGCCATCATGGGGCGGTCCGACCCCTTAAAAAATAATCCTTTCCCTAACCAAAACCAATTTTCGACAGTCAGATAAAACCTTCCTACACCCTCAAAACCTCCCCGAAACCAGCTGCCTAACCAGCTTCATCCCAAAAGACATAACCCTGACCCAACCAAACAGTTATCCAAAATCTGAGATTCAATCCGATGAAATCAAAAGGTGTACGGCAATATCTGTCAAATCTCCATCAAGACTTGAGAAGAGAAAGAAGGCGAAATGTCAAAATCATGGTCAACTGGATAAAATGGGGATCCAATGAAAGGCAATGATACGACAAAAGGGGAAAAATGACTAAATTTAAATGCATGTCTATATATATAAGTCATTTTATTACAAAATTTCTCTTTCGATAACTGATGAAACTAACATAGTCTATGCAGGAAATAAAATAATCTACAAATCTGAACTAGCTGAAGCAGGATGGACAAGGTGGTGGATAGATCTGAAGCATCAGCATCTCCTGCAATCTGCTGCCCCATCATATCAATACGATCTAGTAAAGCAGTGGCTCGGCTGACAGTCCCAAAATGAGCATCTACAACTGCCCTGGTCTGAAATACAATGGCCTCTCTGTCAGTAATGGCAGCGTCTCTAGCCCGAATGGCATCATCTCTCTCGACAAGAGCGGCATCCCTCTCGGCCTCAGCAGTAGTCAAGGCCAGGTGGAGTCGGGTATCCTCGGTAACCCAACTTGGGGCAGAATCAGCTGAGATGGAGTGGTCTCTGGCATCTTCTGGGAGAATCACTCCGGAGTCATCAAAGGCCCCAATCTGACTCAAACCAGCCGGATCCAAGTCTCCGCGCAACCACTACACGTAAGCAAATGTCAGGATGCGACAGCTCTCACTATATTCGACGAGGATCCTGCAAGACCAAAGATCATACACCTGCAACAGATCCCTCTCTGTACGGGATGATATAAGGAATCGGTAGGCGGCTGCACCCGCGAAAGGGTGTAAATCCTGTGTCTGATCAAACTGCCCCATAACCGCCAGGGGATGATAAGTGGTCACGCCCCTCAAGCCAGCAATGGGGATGAAGTCCAGGTCGGGCACATGAGTCAAGAAGCTCATAAAGGAGCAATAGCCCGAGTAGACCAATAGATGAAAGGGATCCTCAATGACAGACAAAAATGATGTCCAGGAGGCCACATCAGTACAGCTCACGGGACGAAACGAAAACTGCGTGGTTATGTCATGGCTGAAGCAAAACCCTTGGCGACGGAAATGGCCGATGGGACTAAGATGACTCATGAACCACATATACAATAAGGTCGAGCTCCCTCTGAATACTCTGCCGCAGAAAGACTGGCAATAGGAGGCTGACATGTAGGTATCCGCCAATATCATGGGAAGAATGGTGTGACCCTCCCGAAGGGCTCGAACGGCCGCGACAACCCGCATGTCCAACTGATCAGGTCCTGCGGGCAAGTACAAAACTGAGATGACACAGACCATCAGAACGTCCACTCTCAAGGCATCCCAGCGCTCCTCGGACACGGAAAAATCACCGAAGAAAAGACGAAAACCGTCAGGTGAGCCAAATCGGTCAATCAAGAACTGAAGGGGAACCATATGGTCTAACATGATCACCGGTAATAAGACAGCCCTCCGCAAACCAGTGAAAGTCAGGAATTGACGGCGCATGGAACCAACTGTGACCCTGGCACAAGGTCTATCCAAAGGCAAGCCGGTGAAACGAGCATACTCCTCGAGGGTGGGGGTCAGCTCTACCGTCCCTAACCTGAACACCTAACGGGCAGGCGCCCAATAGCTCAGAATACCATCCACAAAGCCCACTGGCACCTGAAAGGTTAATAAGGACCAAGAATGGCCCAAAAGACCATCTGCGATGACCCTGTCGGCCGACAATAAACTGTCCAACCAGCGGAGGAGACTGCCAACCAACCCTGTGGAAGGAATGAAATCCAAACGTACCACGACATCTGAGGACGACATCTGTGGAAAAATAGTATCAAAAAGACTGTACAGGGGTCATTTTCTATCCATAAATAAGAAAAGCATGCATCATGCAGTTAATAATAAAGCAAATGAAGTTCATAGAGATAAAAGAGAAATACTATGCATAAATAAATAAATGAGTTAAGTACATAGTGCATAAAATGAAAAGTAAGTCTAAACAGGTACAGGTACAAAAGCCCTATCCTATCCTGGTCTAAATAAAATCAATCTCGTCTATGAAAGCGGGATCCTCAAACTGGTCCCCCGGAGTCGCCGAAGTCGAAGGCCCGAAGTTCATGTCGGGGATGTATGGCTGCGCTGTGGCATCAGATGAGCTCGGGCCCGCATCATAACCCGCACCGTCAGGGTCGTAGGCATAAGCATCCTTTGGAGTCCGGCCCAACACCCGAAGATATAGAGACAACTGGTCCACCTGCCGAGTCAAGGTGACGATCTGCTCAGCATGAGTAGGGCTCCGAACACAGGCTGCCCAGTCCGTCATCATCACTGAACCGGGGACCATATCCCCGAGGAAGAATGTAGCCCGGATCTGAGGACCGATGGTGCGAGGCACCCACCAAGTACGGAAAGCATCACTCGTACTGGGACCCGTGGATAGCATCCGGTCGTCCTCCCCTGCAAGCATGATCTCCGAAGGCTGAGAATCCAGCGGCCAGGAGGTAGTGAAAGGAAGGGAATGCGGGATGCGGATCTCTCCAGTAACGCATCTGAATGCGCGCTCCCCCAGGTACATCACCCATCCTCCAACACCTTGTAAAGTGAGGCGACAGGTGGAAAGTGCGAACTCCGGGCCGGTAGGATACCCATCTGTGAACCCCACATCCAGATGCTCAGATAGATAAGGCCTCCAGACGACCCCTGCAGCAGTGATCAGCTCCAACTGAATGCGGCAGTGGGCAAAACTGCCAGACACGGGGACCTCCTCCAGGGTGCTGTGATGCTAGCGCCGACCCCGAGGATAGGTGTCCAAGCCGAGGGTGGTGACGGGCCTCAGACAAGGAAGACGCTCGTAGGCCCAGAACTGTTGAACAGAATAAGGCAGAGCATGAGTAACCAACAAAAGCAGAAAAGAGAAATGAAATGACGGGAAATACAATAAGAAGTAGGAAGAAAACCTCACCAGCAGGAAGTGATAAAATCCGAGCCAAGCATCTGTCTGGCCCTCCGAGCGTAGACGCATACCGTGGAGGAAATAGGCAAAGGTGAATGACCCCCAGTCATAGTCACTGATACGGTCCACGTCTCTTACCGCTCCTACGACGCTGAAATGAATGGTGGAGGAGTTGTTCCCCAGAAAACAACCCCTCATAGTGGTCAGGAACAGGCGTCGTAGCAGAATGTCCCTGGTGCCCTGATCCACTGGAATAGGCAACGCGTACAGACCCCCGACGGCATCGACAGCCAAGGCACCGGATCGAATACTACGGGCCTTGAAGACCCGGTCATCCGCCGCAAAGCCCAATAAAGCCCGGACCTCCGCTGGAGTAATGTCAAGATCCAGAGGGACGCAAGATCCAGTAAACTCAATGCCCGTGATGTACCTCCAGTCCCAGGGAGTCAACACAACCTCACAGTCCAGAAGGTGAAGGGACTGGGTCTGGTGAAACCATCTCTCGGACAAAGCCCGCATATAACCCCAGGGGCACTGACGGGGGATGATAGTGAAAAAGTGACGGAAGCCCCAAGAATCCACCATCGCCCGGTAGTCGCTGTGCAGAGCCGTGTAGAGGGAGTAGATGTTGAACCAGTTGCCCCTCGGCTGAGTAAACTCGGGCACCTGGGACAATCACCAATGGATCAGTCCAGATAAAAGGAGAATTGAGAAATTGAGAATGAAATAATAATGAAATTGAATATACCTCGTTAGCCACGAGAGATGTTGAGGGGTGACGACTGAGATCCCGACCCAATAGGTCGGGGATCTGCACAGGGGCGCCAGAAGGAGCAGGATGAGGAGATGGAGCCAGTGTGCTGGAGGATGGCCCCTCTGCCGCGACCTCCGGAGGAACAGCCTCCTCAACGTCCGGATGATCAGGACGGATGACAGCCTCCGCCAAGCGGCGAGCCTGACGGGTCCGAGGAGGAACAGGGGCAGGTGCAGCCCTACGACGGCGAACACCCGAGGTCCGTGATGCAGAAGAGCTACTAGGAGCATCGGGATCCATAGCTGGAACAGAACAGGCAAAGAGGAAGGTAAGTTCCCTTTTGAATTATGTCACGAATATTCTAAATTCCTACCCTCATCATATAATTAGTGCAGCATGATGCATGTTAAAAAAAAAAAAAAATCGGCAGAATTCCGTTTGTAAAATGGACATCCCAGGCATAAGCCAAACATATTTTTCATTAATCCAAGCCACAACAGATCAAAATTGCATTCATATGTGTAATTACAGCATGTAAAGGACTATAGTGCATGATTTTCTTTCAAAAAGGAAAAACAGATATGTGGGACCGCATCATGAGCATAAAATAGGACTCACACAGTTGATACATAGCATATACATATGATCATACATAGTATAGCACTGTAAAGCATACATTTCTATCTCTAACATGCAAATAGCCAAATGTATAGCAAAATATTGACGAAATTGAAAAGTGAACGGTCAAAGTGTTACTATAGCGCGTAGAACGATCCTACCGGAGCGGTTTTTGCAGAAAAGTTGGAGATATCGACAAAAGGCCTTTGCAAACGAGCAAAATCTCAAGAATCTATGTGGGGTACGAAGTTGAAAGTGACAGATCTGGAAGCGGCGAGCCGCTTAAGAAACCGATCTTGGCCGCAGATCAATCTACGGCTGGTCACAGATCCATCTGCGGCTGGCCCTGGTGGGTCCCCTTGGTTCCCTTGCAGCCGTTTGATGTGTCTAGTGAAAATGAATTACGAGATGGGTGACCGGCGACGATACCCGGCCCCGACGAGACAATCGACCGGCGACGATAATCGGCGATTACGAGATGGATGTCCGGCGACGAAAACCGGCTCAGACAAGATAACCAACCGGTGACGATAACCGGGGGTTACGAGATGGGTGACCGGCGACGATACCCGGCCCCGACGAGATAATCGACCGGCGACGATAACCGGCGATTACGAGATGGATGTCCGGCGACGAAAACCGGCTCCGACAAGATAACCAACCGGCGACGATAACCGGGGGTTACGAGATGGGTGACCGGCGACGATACCCGGCCCCGACGAGACAATCGACCGGCGACGAAAACCGGCTCCGACAAGATAACCAACCGGCGACGATAACCGGGGGTTACGAGATGGGTGACCGACGACGATAGCCGGCCCCGACGAGACAATCGACCGACGACGATAACCGGTGATTACGAGATGGATGTCTGGCGACGAAAACCAGCTCCGACAGGATAACCAACTGGCGACGATAACCGGGGGTTACGAGATGGGTGACCGGCAACGATACCCGGCCCTGACGAGACGATCATCAGCCTCGACACCCTTTTCTGAATGATTTGCATCAATTGCATCTTGCGTTGCATCATAAATCATATGTGTTGCATCATGTATGCATTGTCATCCTTGTGCACTGTCATTCATGCATCGAGTGTCTATTCTTTATCCTATTCATTTCATTAAACATGCATGAACATGATAAAGAGGGGCAGCTGTAGACACCCAAATTTTGCGTTCTTTGTACTAACCATGACAGGAGGGAAAAATCGTCAATTGAACCGGCTTGCGGGAGCGAAGGAATGGGCACAAGTGCGAGCGCCCGACATCACCGCAATGATTGGCGACCAAGGCTGACGTGACAATAAGGACATCCGAAACAGGCATCCCCGAATGAGGTGGCACGTCTCCCGGAAATTCCCGGACCACAAAACACGAGCCTGTCAGGGAAAATCGACGTTACGGCACGAAAATTGAGGTGTGGCACAAAAAACAAGAAAGTCAAACCGTCCAGCCGCGGATTGATCTGCGGCCAAATAGTGCGCCTTTTGAAAACACGGAACTCGAAATCGGGGTGAGTGGAAGGCAGGCGGCTGGCTTTGGCCAGCCTATTTCAGCCCAGTTTCGTGCAGCATACAGGGAGTTCAGCAATTGGGAAGATTTTGAAGAAAGAAGGATTCAGCAGCAACATAAGCACGGAAATAGAGAGAAAAAAGAGAGAAATTTTGCAATCAAATAGGAAGAAAAGAGAGAAAAAAGAGAAAATTTAATTCTTTTGATTTTGATTGTATCAAATACACTCCTTATCCTATTCAAATACACAAGTTCACATCCATTTGAGATCAATTACAAGGTGAAAATTTCTATTTGTTCTAGCAATTCATGTCATATTGATTGGGTAAATTAGATGTAACTTTCATGTATCTTGTTGAACAATCATGGATTAGGGATTATTGGTGAGGGTTCCATCGGAACAAAATTCTTCCTAATAACCCGAGGATATCCAATTGATGAAATTTCTAACTTGTTTATGGTGATTCGTTGGGTGTAATTTATTTAGATTGTCATTTTCGGATATCATGGTGTATTAGATAAATCCGGGTTGGTTAGTTATGTAATACTCATTTTGTGGGCATGTCGTAATCTCGTGTGAGCCTAGGAACGCGACCCCGTGGTTCAAATCCGATGATGGACGTTTTGATGTATGTAATAGATTCAAGGTACTCGTTTTTGTAACATGTAACCGTCGGGCCTTAAAACGACGCCAAGGCGAGAATCGGGTTTAAGGCCCCGTAGTAGTGAAATATGTGATTGTTGGCGTTCGGGAATATTTTGATGGCTTACATGCCCATGAATAGCCCCGACGCGTGTTTATGCTTAATTAGATTTTGTGACACAAAATGATTTCAAAGATTAAACGAGAAAGATTTTTCTAAAATCAAGCAAAGTAGGATATTAGCATCACGAGGCTAAAATCGGAAATGCTAACGAAAGTCGATTCCTATTCTACGAGAAAGCTAAAGAGAAGTTGTTTTCAAATGTCGCGAAAAATGATTTTTTTATAAAAGAACTAAACGTTTTAATTAAACCTTGATGTATAGGGCGAAAGAGATCCTAGAAATTGCCCATCATTTATGAAAGCAACGTATAAATCTCGATTCCTATTTTTGCTAAGGCTTAATAAACTCCTATTTTTGCCAAAACGTCACCTAATGAAAATCTCGTAGTTTTGACAATTAAAATCAAACCTTTTTCATAAAGCTTTCTCGTGTATATCGAAAAGACCTTCCGAAGCGTTCCCAAATTAAAGCACGACTTTCCCTAAAAATCCAAATGATTCTCTCATACAAACTTACCCCAACATTCATATAGGTACACACACGCACATACTCGCACGTATACACATTTCATGAATCAAAGGATAGGAAAGTATCAAGATTGCGGTAACCGTGTTTCAAGGAAGTCGAGGGGTGCCTAACACCTTCCCCTCACTTAAGCAAGCCCCCGAACTCTATGAATCTCGATTCGCAGACCAATTAATTCGGAGTCACATATGAGCCAGCGATTTATAAAAAACGAAAAACTCGGATGAGTTGGTACATCCATTTCAAATATACCAACTGGCGACTCTGATTAATTGGCTCATCATAAAAAACGATCTTTCAAAACCCCGTCGACATTAATGCTGACCTTTTCCAAAAATCATTTAATCAAGAGGCTAAAATTGGAAAAGACTAAAAAAAGACACACGAAGTGAAACCCGGCGTCGACATGGGGTTTTTTGGAAAGTCGTGTCTTGGGAGTGCTTTAGAATGTCCTTCGGCTTATACGAGAAAGCTTTATGAGAAAGGTTTAATTGTCAAAACTATGAGATTTTCATTAGGTGTCATTTTGGCAAAGAAAAGTTTTTAAACCTTCGTCAAAATAGGAATCGAGACCTATACGTTGCCTTCGTAAAACGAGTGGGCAATTTCTAGGATCTCTTTAGCCCTATGCACAAGGATTAAATAAAACATTATTTATTTTTATGAAACCATTTTTTGATGTTTGAAGACGATTTCTTTCTTTTGCCTTCTCATTAAGATAGAAATCAATATTCCTTAGCACTCCCAATTTCTTATCCTCGTGAAGCTAATAACCTAGTTTGATTGATTTTTATGAAAATCTTTATCGTTTAGCTTTGAAATCAATTTCGTGTCATAAATCAAATCAAAACATTAAAATGCGTGGGGCTATTCATGGGCATGTAAGCCATCAAAATAAACCCCAAACGCACACAATCACGTATTCCACTATTACGGGGCCTTAAACCCGATTTTTAACTTGGTATCGTTTTAAGGCCCGACGATTATATGTTTACAATCAAGGATAATCGATCCTATTACATACACCAAAATTGTCCATCATCGGATTTGGACCACGGGGTCGCGTTCCTAGGCTCACATACACAATTCTTACACACTCCCAAAATAGATATTACAAAAATTAACAAGCTAAAATTCACCAAATGGATATCATCGGGTCATTAGGAAGAATTTTGTTCCATTGGAACCCTCACTAATAATCCCTAATCCATGTATTCTCAATAATATATAAGAAAACTACATTTAGTATAATCCAAAATGATAAAAATTTAACAAAATGATATAACAAAACTGCTATAAAAAGAATTCTTGTTCACCTTGCAAATGACACCATGATGCGTATAAACTCGTATATTAATTAGAGTAGAGAATATATGTGATACAATCTCACAAAAGAGATATAATTCCTCACTATTTTCTCTCTTTTCTCTCCCTAATTCGCTGCTGCTATTGCTGTTTTTCCTTGTTCTTCCGCTGCTGTCAACCTCCTGGATGAAATGTAAAAACTGAGCTGAAATAGGCTGGCCTAGGGCAGCCGCAGATTGATCTGCGGCTGGCTGGCCCATCAGCCACTCAGCCTTGTTTCGAGTTCCGTGTTTTCAAAAGGCGCACTCATTGGCCGCAGATCAATCCGCGGCTAGCTGGCTTAACTTTCTCGATTGTCGTGCCATGCCTTGATTTTCGTGCCGTAACGTCAGTTTTCACTGACAGGCTCGTATTCTGCAGTCCGAGAATTTCTGGGAGACGTGCCACCTTATTCGGGAATTCCCGTTTCGGATGGCTTTATCGTCACGTCAGCTTTGGTCGCCAATCATCGCGGTGGTGTTGAGCGTTCGCCCTTGTCCATCCTTCGCTCTCGCAGGCCGGTTCATTTGCCGAATTTGCCCTCCTGTCAGGGTTAGTATACGAAGTGCAAAATTTGGGTGTCTACAGAGAGTTGATCCAAGATTTGATCTTGCAATCACTTCCAGACTCTCTCATAATTTATTATGAATTTTCACATGAATAAGTTATATGTCAGCCTGCCTGAGTTACCTAAACATGTTGAAAACCGTAGGGAGTCACATTCCAACCAAGAAAGACCAAGTCTTACTGGTGGGACCAAAGGATCTTTTGAAAAGAAGAATAGTTCAAAGAAGGTATAACGAAAGGAAAAAACAAAGGATAATAAGAACAAAACTGATGCGGATAGCAAAGGAGTTTGCTTCCAATGCAATATGCCTTGACACTGGAAAGGAAACTGTAAGGAGCATCTTGCAGAGGCTAACCAGAAGAAGCTTAATGAAGCTTCAGTTACAGATATAGGTTTGTTCATAAATGAAATAAATTTTTCTGTAAGTCAAGGTTCTACTTGGGTATTGAATACCGGCTATAGTTCTCACGTATGCAATCCAATGTAGAGGATTAGGTAATCTTACGTGTGGAGAATGGAGCAATGGTTGCTACATTAGCTATAGGAACATATAGTTTAACGTTACCTGCGGGCAAGTCTATTAAGTTAATAAGTTGTTATTATGTTTCAGTTCTCTTTAGAAATATTATTACTTTCATTGTCAGACAAGGAAGGTTTTGGTATTATATTTAAGAATAATTGTTGTTCTATTTATAATGATAATATTTTGTTTGAAACTGGAAGATTACTTAATGGACTTTATATACTTGACTTACATGAAAAATAATTTTGTAAATTGAACAAACTAGTAAAAGAAAAAGGATATCGTCATTCCAAGAGTTGAATATGTGTATTTGATGAAATACAAGTCTGAATCATTTGAAAGGTTCAAAGAATTCAGAAGTCAAACAAATTGACAAAGTATTAAGATTCTTTGATCAGATCGAAGAAGGAATACTTGTACAATAAGTTTCTAGATCATTTCAAAATGGTATTTTCTCATAATGGACGCTTTATGATACGCAATAATTGATTGGTGTATCTAAAAGAAGAAATTGTACCTTGTTGGACATGGTGCGATCCATAATAATTTTTACCGACATTCTAGTATCCATCTGGGGTTATGCCCTAGAAATGGCTACATATCTACAAAATAAGGTAACCTCAAAATCTGGCCCAAGACTCCATAAAAGTTATGGATAGGGAGGATTCCTAGTCTTAAGTAAGTTAAGATAAGGAGTTGTCCAACTTATGTGAAAATGTTTCAAAAGATAAGTTTGGGACAAAATTTGACAAGTGCAGATTTGTGGGATATCCTAAAGAAAGTTTAGGATATTATTACTATAATCCTACACGCTGCCTTCTTAAATAAAGGTGTTTATCATTGAAGGAGTTAGTGGGAGGGTAATCGATCTTAAAGGAGTTCAAGAACTACAAAGCACTTTAAGTTAAACCGAGGGACCTGTAGATAGACCTATTATACCACAACCGAATCGTAAATCTAGAAGAGTACCGAAGATACCTAGGAGGTATGGATTCATCATAGAGGATGGTGATGAGGTACACATCATAGAGGATGATGATCAAGTTATATACGATGAGGCTATGAGTAGAAGACACTCAGAGAAATGGAAGATGGCCATGAAATCCAAAATAGACTCCATGTATGAGAACCAAGTATAGACTCTGGTGTATATGGGTCTTTAAGAGAAAGACTGGGCAAATGGCAAGGTGGAGACCTATAAGACCAGTCCTGTTTAAAAGGTTTCAAATAAAGTTAAGGAGTTGACTGTGATAAAACCTTATTATCGGGTAATGCTTAAGTCCATTTGGTTTTTGCTTGTGATTGCAGCTTATTACGAAATCTGGAAAATGGATGTGGAGACGTCCTTCCTCAATAAAGACTTGAGGAGAATGTATGTATGATACAGCCATAGAAATTTGTTTCAAAGGTTGAAGCAAATCGTGTATATAAGCTACAAATGATCCATTTATGAATTGAAGCAAGCTTCTCAAAGATGGAACATTTGTTTTGATGAGACAATCAAAAGAGTTTGATTTTATAAAAAACGAGAATGAACCTAGTGTGTACAAAAGGGTTAGTGGGAGTGTTGTGACATTGCATCAGTAAAGATAAAATTGTCTAAATATTCCTCCATGAATAACTTGGGAGGAACATCCTATAAATTGGGGATATAAATCTATATAGATCGATTTAAAAGGATGTTCGGCTTGACCCAATGAACGTATATTCATTTGATGCTAAAGGCGTTTAGCATGGCAAACTCCAAGAGAGGTCTCATGATGATGAGCCATGGAGTGTATCTCTTTAAAATTATCTCCAATGAAAGAGAGATCACATGAGTTACTATCATGTATGCAATGAATATACAAGGCCTGATGTTCATAAGACATATTCTGAAGAAGATTATTGTAAAATAGTGAAAAACATCTTTAAGTACTTAACCGGTATTGAGGATGTGATTATGATTCATGGTGGGTCTGAATTAAAACTAGAGGGTTAAACATACTCAAGTTTTTCAGACTAACCAAGACGATAACAAATCCACTTTAAGGGTAAATTGTTACCTTGAATTGTGGTGCAGTGAATTGGAAATGTTCCAAACAGCAAGGAGTTGCTGGTTTAGTGACAAAACAAAGTATATAGCTGTAAATGAAGCTACAAGTTGATTGTTTGGATGAAAAGTTCATTACAGAACTAGGAATAGTTCCTAAGCCTCATCTTGGATTCAAACATGTGTTGCGGCACTTTTATTTGATTAGAGGAATCATTGAAAGAGGAGAAGTCACTATAAAGATAGTGGACTCTCAAGAACAACATTGCATATCCATTTATTGAAGCTTTATCCAACAGTAGGATGATCGTCACTTAGAGAAGAAGGGTATTAGATACCATGACGATTGGCTTTAGTGCAAGTGGGAGATTGAAAGTAATATGCACATAAGCCAATCATATTTGATATGATGTAGCATATACTTTGTAATCTTATTCGGTTATTGAAGGCATTTTACTTTATCTACATTGTGTTGTTATTTTAAATGTGATAAACCCATAGTTTTGAGCAATGCTTTTAAAATCATGATAGTGATTATAATAATGAGATCTAAATTCTAGATAGCTCACAAACTAAAATCGTTTCCAATCGTTGGATTACTAAAAAGGGGATTAGTGAATCCGGATAGATTAGTACATATGTTGCTTGCTTTTAAGAAGAGGATGATTGATCTCATAATCATTTGTATGGAGACACTAAAGCAAGTATGTTGGTGCTTATTGGAGAATAAGTTCACTGAACGTGGCTCACTAAGGAATAGCTAATGGAGTTTTACTCGTCTGTCAATAGGAATTCCTCTAGTGATAGTAGTACAAGTGATCCTTGGACTTGAGATCATCATAGTATCTTATGTATGATGAGTTATAATTTGACATAACCCTTAAGACCTTTAGGGTATAATAAAAGGTATGATTGGGTATAATAAGTTGTACATGGAGATAGGTGAATGATCAATAAAGAATCTACCTCATCTAGTAAAAGATGTGAATGTCCTATGTGATTCGATAAATGACAACTCAGTAGTCCTTGGCCAAGGCAGAATGAAATTAGAAAGGAGTTTCTAATTTGCATTATTTAGAGTTGTGCATTTGGGAATCGAAATACATATAATTAAATAAAGTAAGATTTGACAGTAATTCCATATCTTATATTTAATTGGGACATTGTATGGTAGAAAGATTGAATTGTACGGTAACTATTCACTGAAATGTTCTTTTGTGATTAATGTTGAAATCTATATTATCTGAAAAGTCGTTGATCGCTAAGGGAGCTTACCCTTATTGTAGAATAAATGTTATTTATTTAAATGAATTAAATAGTTTAATTTATTTATTTAAATAAAATTATAATTGTTCTAATTGATTTATTCACAACCGGTTTAATATGGAGAACCTAAAGGGTCATACCGCAAAAGGAAAATATTTATTTAAGAAGTAAATGTCATAATTGTAATAATAAGTTAAGTGTATTTAATTTAATCTATGGAGATAGAATAAATTAAATAGCTTAATATTTATTATTTAATATTTTGGAAATATTAAATATAAATTAATAAGAGGAGTCTGATTATGATTATTATTATTATTATTATTATTATTATTATTATTATTATTACTATTACTAGTATTTAATTCCTAATAGGGATTGAGAATTAATTAATAGAAGTAATCTCTCATGAATTCCTAATTAGATTAGGAGGTTTATTTAATTAAAGAAGTTTAATTAGAATAGAAACCCTAATCCTAAATAGTTTAGGGAAGGGTTTTTCCTACATCTATAAATAAGAGAAGTTTTATCATAGATTAGGGTTACACACTCTTACATTAGAATTGTGGAGAGCACTTACAATTTCTATAGAGATAGAAACTAGGATTTTTCCAACACCCATCTTCTTGAATAGATATTATTCCTTGGTGGTGTTAGGTTTGTACATAGCGAACATGCAATCAAATTACATTAATAGTGCGGAAGCGCGATAAAATCAGATTTTAAAATTTTATACAAACCATCACCATGATCTTTCTTTATGCACAATTATTAATTAAACGAAAGAGATGGAGAATAAGAATTATACCCTTGTAGAATTCTAGCTTCCTCAGGTACAAGTTCACCTCCAATTCCTTCGCGTTCTCCTTGAATTCCACCGACTAAATTCCTTCCTTTGATCAACGTTAGCCATCCAAGTGTTTGGCCTCTAGAGGTGATCCACCAAGGAATAATACTTGTTCAAGAAGATGGGTGTTGGCAAAACCCTAGTTTCTATCTCTATAGAAATTGTAAGTACTCTCTATAATTCTTATGTAAGAGTGTGTAACCCTAATCTATGATAAGACTTCTCTTATTTATAGATGTAGGAAAAACCCTTCCCTAAACTATTTAGGATTAGGGTTTCTATTCTAATTAAACTCCTTTAATTAAATTAAACTCCTAATCCAATTAGGAATTCATGTGAGAGTACTTCTATTAATTAATTCCCAATCCCTATTAGGAATTAAATAATAGTAATAGTAATAATAATAATAAGACTCCTCTTATTAATTTATATTTAATATTTATAAAATATTAAATAATAAATATTAAGCTATTTAATTTATTCTATCTCCATAGACTAAATTAAATACACTTAACTTATTATTACAATTATGCCATTTACTTCTTAAATAAATATTTTCCTTTTGCGCGGTTGTGACCCTTTAGGTTCTCCATATTAAACCGGTTGTGAATAAATCAATTAGAACAATTCTAATCTTATTTAAATAAATAAATTAAACTATTTTAATTCATTTAAATAAATAATATTTATTCTACAATAAGGGTAAGCCCCCTTAGCGATCAACGACTTTCCAGATAATATAGATTTCAACATTAATCATAAAAGAACCTTTCAGTGCATAGTTACCGTACAATTCAATCCTTCTACCATACAATGTCCCAATTAAATATAAGACATGGAATTACTGTCAAGTCTTATTTTATTTAATTATATGTATTTCGATTCTCAAATGCACAACTCTAATTAATGCAAATTAGAAACTCCTTTCTAATTTCATTCTGCTTTGGCCAAAGACTTCTGAGACGTCATTTATCGAATCACATAGGACATTCTCTCCTTTTACTAGAAGTGGTAGATTCTTTATTGATCATTCACCTATCTCCATGTATAACTTATTATACCCAATCATACCCTTTGATATACCCTAAAGGTCTTAAGGGACATGTCAAAGTATAACTCATCATACACAAGATACTATGATGATCTCAAGTTCAAGGATCACTTGTACTACTATCACTAGAGGAATTCCTATTGACAGGCGAGTAAAACTCCATTAGGTATTCCTTAGCGAGCCACGTTCAGTGAACTTATTCTCTAATAAGCACCTACATACTTGCTTTAGTGTCTCCACACAAATGATTATGAGATCAATCATTCTCTTCATAAGAGCAAGCAACGTATGTACTAATCTATCCGGATTCACTAATCCCCTTTTTAGTAATCCATCGATTAGGAACAATTTAAGTTTGTGAGCTATCTAGAATTTAGATCTCATTAGCATGATCCCCATCATGATTCTAAAAGCATTGCTCAAAACTATGGGTTTATCACATTTAATATAACAGCACCATGTAGATAATATAAAATGCCTTTAAAAACCGAATAAGATTACAAAGTATATGCTACATCATATCAAATATGATTGGCTTGTGTGCATACTACTTTCAATCTCCCACTTGCACTAAAGCCAATCGTCAAGGTATCTAATACCCTTCTTCTCTAAGTGACGATCATCCTGCTGTTTGGATAAAGCTTCAG
The DNA here is from genome assembly GCA_034770075.1 of Aralia elata. Lineage (NCBI taxonomy): Eukaryota > Viridiplantae > Streptophyta > Magnoliopsida > Apiales > Araliaceae > Aralia > Aralia elata. The sequence continues at coordinate 72,488,246 of CM068384.1, forward strand.
TAGATGGATATGCAAAGTTGTTCTCGAGAGTCCACTATCTCTATAGTGACTTTTTCTCTTTCAATGATTCCACTAATCAAATGAAAGTGCCGCAACACATGTTTGAATCCAAGATGAGACTTAGGAACTATTCCTAGTTCTGTGATGAACTTTTCATCCAAACAATCAACTTGCAGCTTCATTTACAGCTATATACTTTGTCTTTGTCACTAAACCAATAACACTTTGCTGTTTGGAACCTTTCCAATTCACTGCACCACCTTTCAAGGTAACGTTTTACCCTAAAGTGGATTTGTTATCGTCTTGGTCAGTCTGAAAAACTTGAGTCTGTTTAGCCCTCTAGTTTTAATTCAGACCTACCATGAATCATAATCACATCTTCAGTACCAGTTAAGTACCTAAAGATGTTTATCACTGTCTTACAGTAATCTTCTCCAGAATATGACTGATCAACATCAAGCCTAGTATATTCATTGCATACATGATAGTAACTCATGTGATCTCTCTTTCAATTGGGGACAATTTTAGAGAGATTCTCTCCATGGCTCATCATCATGAGACCTCTCTTGGAGTTTGCCATGCTAAACGCCTTTAGCATCAAATGAATATACGTTCCTTGGGTCAAGCCGAACATCCTTTTAAATCTATCTATATAGACTTATATCCCCAATTTATAGGATGCTCCTCCCAAATCATTCATAAAGGAATGTTTAGACAATTTTATCTTTACTGATTGTAGCATTGGTGTGTTATTCCTTATCAGTAGTATATCAACATATAATACCAAGAATGTCACAGCGCTCCCACTGACCCTTTTGTACACACTAGGTTCATTCTCATTTTTGATAAAATCAAACTCTTTTGATTGTCTCATCAAAATGAATGTTCCATCTTTGAGAAGCTTGCTTCAATCCATCAATGGATCATTGTAGCTTAAAACACGATTTGCTTCAACCTTTGTAACAAATTCCTCTGGCTGTATCACACATACATTCTCCTCAAGTTTTCATTGAGGAAGGATGTCTCCACATCCATTTTGCCAGATTTAGTAATAAGCTATAATCACAAGCAAAATCCAAATGGACTTGAGCATTACCCGGTAATAAGATTTTATTACAGTCAACTCCTTGACTTGAAAAACCTTTTAACCAGGTCTGGTCTTATAGGTCTCCACCTTGCCATTTGCCCTAGTCTTTCTCTTAAAGACCCATATTCACACTCTAGGCACTATGCCCTTTTGTGGAGTAACCAGAGTCTATACTTGGTTCTCATACATGGAGTCCATTTCGGATTTCATGACCATCTGCCATTTCTCTGAGTATCTTCTACTCATAGCCTCATCGTATATAACTGGATCATCATCCTCTATGATGTGTACCTCATCATCATCCTATATGACGAATCCATACCTCCCAGGTATCTTCGGCACTCTTCCAGATTTACGATTCGGTTGTGGTACAATAGGTCTATCTACAGGTTCCTCGGTTTAACTTAAAGTGTTTTATGGTTCTTGAACCCCTTCAAGATCTATTACCCTCCCACTAGCTCCTTCAATGATAAACACTTTTATCTAAGAAGGCAGCGTGTAGGATTATAGTAATAATACCCTAAACTTCCTTTAGGATATTCCACAAGTCTGCACTTGTCAGATTTTGGCCCAAACTTATCTTTGAAACCTTTTCACATAAGCTGGACAACCCTTATCTTAACATACTTAAGATTAGGAATCCTCCCTATCCATAACTTTTATGGAGTCTTGGGGTCGGATTTTGAGGTTACCTTATTATGTAGATATGCAGCCGTTTCTAGGGCATAACCCTAGATGGATACTAGAATGTCGGTAAAAATCATTATGGACTGCACCATGTCCAACAAGGTACAATTTCTCCTTTTAGATACACCAATCAATTATTGCGTATCAGAAGGTGTCCATTATGAGAAAATACCATTTTGAGATGATCTAGAAACTCATTGCACAAGTATTCTTTCCTCGATCTGATCAAAGAATCTTAATACTTTGTCAATATGTCTCACTTCTGAATTCTTTGAAACCTTTCAAATGATTCAGATTTGTATTTTATCAAATACACATATTCAACTCTTTGAATGATCATCTCCTTTTTCTTTTACTAGTTTGTTCAATTTGCAAAATTATTTTTCATGTAAGTCAAGTTTACAAAGTCTATCAAGTAATCTTCCAGTTTCAAACAAAACATTATCGTTATAAATAGAACAAGAATTGTTCTTAAATATAATACCAAAACCTTCCTTGTCCAACAACGGAAGTAATAATGTTTCTAAAGAGAACTGGAACATAATAACAACTTATTAACTTAATAGACTTGCCCGTAGGCAATGCTAAACTATAAGTTCATATGGTTCATGCAGCAACCTTTGCTCCATTCCCACACATAAGATTACTTACTCTTAGTTTAGCTTTCTACTTCTGCTTAGTCTCTCCATTGGATTGCATACGTGAGAACTACAGCCGGTATCCAATACCCAAGTAGAACCTTGACTTACAGAAAAATTTATTTCAATCATGAACAAACCTATATCTGTAACCGAAGCTTCACTAAGCTTCTTCTGGTTACCCTCTGTAAGATTCTCCTTACAGTTTTCTTTTCCAATATCCAGGCTTATTGCAGTGGAAGCAAACTCCTTTGCTATCTGCATCAGTCTTGTTCTTATTGTCCTTTGTTTTTGCCTTTCCATTTACCTTCTTTGAATTGTTCTTCTTTTAAGAAGATCCTTTGGCCCTCTTCCGCTTCCTGAAAGAATTATCTACCAGTAAGACTTGGTCTTTCTTGGTTGGAAAGTGACTCTTTACAGTTTTCAACATGTTTAAGCAACTCAGGCAGGCTGACATATAGCTTGTTCATGTGGAAATTCACAACAATTTGTGAGAAAGAGTCAGGAAGTGATTGCAAGATCAACTCTCCATCCATTAAAACCTAGTTGTCCCAATTGTTCAATCAGATTGATCATTTTGAGAACATTTATCTATACTGTAGTGCCATCGGTTATTCTAGATCGGAAGAGCTCCTTAGATATCTGATATCTAATAGTCCTACTTTCCTCACCCTTCAACTCCTTGAAGGTGCCGGAGTACAGTAGGAGCATCCATAGTTTCATGCTGACGCTGAAGCTCGTTACTCATGGATGCGAGCATGATGCATTGAGCCAACTGTGCATCATCTTGCCACTTTCTAAAAGTAGCAATCTCTTCCTCAGAGGCATTGTCTGCAACCATTGCAGGGATAGGCATATTAAGGATATAAGATAGCTTTTCAGCCTTGAGAACTATTCTCAAATTTCTTAACCAATCCGTGTAATTCGGTCCGGTTAATTAGCATCTAATATGCTATGCAGTGATAGTGAATTAGACATCGTAAAATTCTATAAATGAATTTGTAATTTAACAACATTTCAGCATACATTCATTTTAATTAATTACCAAAATAAATTAGGCCTTTATTTTAAATTGGTATCTCCCACTATTTTCATCAAACTATATTACCCTCAATATACTGTTCAGCAAATCTAATTAAAGATTTGCTAGTGAGAATAAGGATCCCATTTCAAATGTATATAGCCTTGTGTGACACAACAAACAATATATAAATAAATAGGTAGACAACTATTGTCAATTACATCACTATGTAACTCCTTTCAATTTGCCTCTTAGATTATTTTGATCAAGTGTGACACATCCGAATCAAAATTATCCAAGTTAAGTCCAACCTAGCACTTCCATATATTCGAAAGAAAAACACTGTCCTTGTGTGACACAACAAAACAGCATCGTTCAGTCTATGTATAAGCATCAAATGTGATAAAACAACATCTTAAATATTTAATACTTGCCTTGTGTGACACAACAAACTCATATTAAATATTTAATACTCTATCGCTTTACCATGCTAGAAGGCGACGTTCGATATTCCAAATATTTTTGAACGCTTAGGACTTAATATAATTTCTTTGAGGGGTTTGTTATTATTTATCTCATCTTGTTTAGCGCGCATGCACACACACACACACACATATATATATATATGTATATATATATATATATATATATATATATATATATATATAAAATACGCGTCATATTATTTTACATGCGAAGCATGTTGGATAATATAATATATATATATATATATATATAGTAAGCATGCACATATAGAATACTATATTCTACCCGGATTGATTATGGACTTTTATTCTAGTTTGGTTCACTAGAGCCACCAAGTGAACCAAAAGGTCAAACCTAAGGTGCAAAAATTAAATTTAAATATAACTATTACATTTAAACCCGGGCTCCATTACAAACAGATCTTCAAACACTCCTTGCTTCTTTGCCTTCAATTCTTCAAAATTAATTCTAACTAATCCTATTACAAAAACTATTTACAATAAATAGAAACCTTGATCAGCAGTCAAGGGGAGATACATAGGAGGGAGATAGAATTTACATTAAGAAAAATTAGAGAAGACGAGGTACGCAGACCCCATTTATAAAAACTCATACATTCAAGCATCCACTAAAATAAATCCAATCACACATTGGTCAATAGTCCATAATCAATCCCTATTTATTATCATACATATCTCTATATGTATCAATAAATAACATTCATCCCATGAATAATAAAACCATTCCATATATGCATTGATATCATTTAATGGGCAATATTAGTTAGTATAAAATTCAATTTCAACTCCAATTAGTTATCATGGAATCCAATTCCAACTCTAATTAGTTATCATGAAATCCAATTTCAATTAAAATAAACTTATTTATTTTAATCATATTCCAAATCAAAATAAACTCTTTTATTTTAATTTAAAATTTCTTTTTTTTGAATAAAAATAAACTCCTTTATTTTAATCAAATTTCAAATCAAAATAAACTCTTTTATTTTAATTAATATGGAAACCAATTTCAAGTTTAAAATAAACACCTTTATTTTTAACTTTCAATTGTTGGAAAATAAAATATATTGAATCCTATTCCTTATCAAAATAAACATATTTATTTTTAAGGAAACATGGAATCCTATTCCATATGTGAATAAACTCCTTTATTCTAGGAAACATGGAATCCTATTCCATATGTGAATAAACTCCTTTATTCTAGGAAACATGAAATCCTATTCCATATATGAATAAACTCCTTTATTCTAGTTAACGTAGAATCCAATTCCAAGTTAAAATAAAACTTTTAATTTTAATCATATTCCAATTAAAATAAACCTTTTATCTTAATTGAAAATAAATAAAATCAAAATAAAAAAAATAAAATAATTTTACACAAACAATTATGCCCAATTAAATTGTTCTAAACACATATCAATGTATATACAGAATCAAAACAATTAATAATTCGCATAAAGTTTGGCTCTGATACCACTGTTAGGTTTGTACATAGCGAACATGCAATCAAATTACATTAATAGTGCGGAAGCGCGATAAAATCAGATTTTAAAATTTTATACAAACCATCACCATGATCTTTCTTTATGCACAATTATTAATTAAACGAAAGAGATGGAGAATAAGAATTATACCCTTGTAGAATTCTAGCTTCCTCAGGTACAAGTTCACCTCCAATTCCTTCGCGTTCTCCTTGAATTCCACCGACTAAATTCCTTCCTTTGATCAACGTTAGCCATCCAAGTGTTTGGCCTCTAGAGGTGATCCACCAAGGAATAATACTTGTTCAAGAAGATGGGTGTTGGCAAAACCCTAGTTTCTATCTCTATAGAAATTGTAAGTACTCTCTATAATTCTTATGTAAGAGTGTGTAACCCTAATCTATGATAAGACTTCTCTTATTTATAGATGTAGGAAAAACCCTTCCCTAAACTATTTAGGATTAGGGTTTCTATTCTAATTAAACTCCTTTAATTAAATTAAACTCCTAATCCAATTAGGAATTCATGTGAGAGTACTTCTATTAATTAATTCCCAATCCCTATTAGGAATTAAATAATAGTAATAGTAATAATAATAATAAGACTCCTCTTATTAATTTATATTTAATATTTATAAAATATTAAATAATAAATATTAAGCTATTTAATTTATTCTATCTCCATAGACTAAATTAAATACACTTAACTTATTATTACAATTATGCCATTTACTTCTTAAATAAATATTTTCCTTTTGCGGTGTGACCCTTTAGGTTCTCCATATTAAACCGGTTGTGAATAAATCAA